>OV725083.1:52780577-53417137 GCA_928085145.1 Nezara viridula
ATTTAGTCTATTTATGGTCGCTACCCCGGATTTATCTTATTTAATTTAAAAATTGAATCCCTATTATTCACAACCAGAAGATATAATAATATATAATTTTAATTAACGGAGTTGATGACCAACTGGAACTACGCCCTTTACTATACAACAAAGAACCAGCCAACATATGAAAAGTTAAACTGGCAACGAATTTATATTAGAGGCTGATGGATTTATTATTTTAATTTTTCCATTTATAACATTACTATACATCTTTTTTTATAGCAACTTTATAAATAAGCTGAAATAAGCAATTTCGTTTAATATTCCAAGATATTTTACACATTTAATATTTGTTAATCTAGTTAATGAGAAAGGAAAATTTTCTGTTAACATTCTTAATGGATCGATCCAACGGTTAATATCGGTCGTTAACACCGTCTGAAGAATTTTAAAAAAAAATCCGGTAATTTACTAATTATTGCTTGATATTAAGAGATTAATAGATCAAACAGCAAAATTAATAGATCTACAAATAGAGAATGCGATAAAAAAAAAAAAAGGATAGTAGTAGTTGTAATTTTTAAAATAGGATGTCGATGATACTTAGGTTCACTTATTTTTAATATATGACCTATATATTTTTTTTTCCTTTTTAAATTTGATAATTCTTAATATGTGTGTCACATGATCAGTCATTGGAAATATCTTTTGCAATCATCGATTAACTTAGAGTAAACAAACCGCCTCGGAAAGTTCAACGGACGCTCGAGTGTTGAGGAAAACTGCATTGCCCCACTTCTACGTCCTTCGTATCTCGGTCGTGTTTTCAAGTTCATTGATAAGGTCTGTTGCAACAGGTCATTGACATTTAATACTTTTTATTTTAAAATGTGATCTTTTTTTTTTTTTTTACTGGTTTTTCTTTTATTCTCTTCACACATATTTTTGTTGAGGTAGGTGAACAGTTTAGGTAGATATAAAACTTACAATTTAATTGAAAACAAACATATTTTGTCTCTTCCTTCTTTTGTGCCTTTCAGCATGGAAGTGCTTCGATCCAAGATTTTGTGTGGTCCAATGCTAGAGACTTTAATATATTTTATTTGCATACTCTTTTCTCTCCGATCTAGAAGACGTAGTCCACCCATCTTTCTCTTGAGCACTTTTCTGAGGACCTTGCAGTTAGTGTTGCCCTAAATCGGTCTTGGTCTTGCACTTTGCAAGACCAAGACCAGGACTGATAAAAAATCGATCTTTCAAATAAAAAATTAAGGCAGAATAGTTACTAATACTCGAAAATTTTAGTTACTATATGTTTATAATTGGTATAACCAATTTGCATTTAACTCCTCAATTTTTTTCATTAGGCTTAGTTAGGTTTCTCCTATCTGAAAAATTACAGTAATATCTCTATAGCAAGAAGCTAATAAGTAATGCTAGACTCTTGCGCAAGACCACAACCGTGAACGAGAGTGAGTTTGCAATACTAAGACTCATCTCTGCCTTGCATTTGGGCCACACTATAGTTTATATAGCGGTTAAAAACTCGAAAGTTAAAAAGGCAGTGGCCTCGAGATCTTTTGTGAATGCGTCATTGGAGTCCTGGCAATGACCAGCTTCTCCACTCAAGTCATGAGCTTTAGTGCCCTTTCTCAGTCTCCACTGGATCCCCATCTCAGTGATGCGGCTGAGAGAGAAGCGCTGGGATCTCTTAGGGTCTTGCCTTATCTTCCACAGGTGGGGGAAAAGGCCTAACTTAGAGCTCCTTCGGCTGACTGTAAATATTGTAAATAAATTTTTTTTTCTTATTATTTTTTTTTTTTTAATTTGTGTTGTATCATATTTTATTTCATCTGTTTTACTAAGCTTTCTTTTCTTATGTTTGTTGTAATTTATATTATTTTTGTACTTGGATATATTGTACAAATGAATTTCTCACATCGCAAATACTCAATGCCCTTGATTGAGGCAAAATGTATTTTTTCTCAATAAAAAAAAAGCTATGATTTCTTAAGTCTACCTTTCTTTATATATATATAGGTATAGTTAATTAATACAGTGTATTAAAAAAAGGCCTGTTTTTCAACGGAATATTTGTATTATTACTTCTTTGACATAAAATACAATTAATACTCAAAGTATTGTCCATTTTTATCTACTGTCATTAGCCAACTGCTGAACAATTGCTCGATCCCACGCTGATATCATTCTTTAGGATGGCAGTCAAAGATTGGACCGCAATTTCAATTTCCGCAAAATTATCAAAAATTTTCCCTGGAAGAAAATGGGCCTTGGATCTAAATAAGTAGTAATCAGATGTTGCGAGGTCTGGACTATATGGTGGATGAGGCAGGAGTCCCATATCAGAAGGGTTTTTCAATAAATTTTCACAAATTTTAAACATCTTAACTGATTGCTGAGGGGCGAGTAAGTGAGGGACCAGTCTAGTAGATATAGATGGCGACTAAGAAAATCTTTCGACACAACACACTCCCAGGCAAGTTCGCGAGTACTCTTGGACGGATTTGACTCAACAGCTTCCTGCAGAACCTCATCAATATCCATTAACGGTGGCCCAAAGCCCTTCTTCTTTTAAAACGTCGTATCTACACTTATTTTCAAACTAACACCGCGCAATGCGCAGGTCGAGGACACCTTCCCCTTCATATTTAATAAGTTCATGAGTTTCTTTAGCGGCTGTGAAATTATTTTGCCATTAATGTCTTAAAATTACAATAATTTCATAGGACACTGTCATGTTTCTTCTTTGAAACAAATAACTAAACTGAAGTTTTTTTTTTTTAAACTCTAATAGAATTAAACAAGTTTCAAGAATGTGCTAAATGGATAATTAAGTATCAGTAAGTATTAAACATGATTCAAGTATTTACAGTCCTTTGAAATCTTGAATTTTATAAAACGGTGATTTTTTTTTTTTTTTATGCACACTATTAGTTCATAGCTATTTTATTTTTTGGTTTATTCATCAATGTCTTCGAATTTTAGATATTGTAATATTCCTTGTTCTATCTTATGTAAGTTTCTATTTCTTTTTATGTCTTATTATTTTCGTTTTTTTCTCACTCGTTTTATGTTCACCATTTTGTTGTTATTTTTCCTTTTCTTTTTAATCATTCCCTGAGATTTAGTTGATTATATTCATAATTATGTATATTACCCGTACACCTCATTACATACAATTTTCACTATCTACAATAATTGTCACAATTTATTTATTTCAGTTTAGGATCTGACTACTTAGTTATGATTCGTTTACTCTATTTATATAGTTTATTGTTCTTAATATTCCGATGTATTTTCTAATCGCACTTTTTACAATTTTAACTCGTTTATTCACACTGTTTATATATATTTTATTTTTTCATACTGTTTATAAATTTTATCTGAATATCATGTAACTTTCACATTTTTATATCCTTTTGTATCTTCGTTTTGGCCCTGAAGAAAAGCTGCAAATTTGGGTCGAAACATTGGATTGAAATAAAGTAGTTTTGTGTTCAGCAAGGAGTTTCACTTAGAACTGAGTTCTAACTGACACACCTACCTGAAGAAGACCTGCAAAGTCGGGTCGAAACGTTGGCTTTTAATAAAATAGTTTTGCCACTATTAAGTCTATTTATGACAGCCACCCCGAATAATCTTCTTCCTTAATAATGCAACGGTCAACTGTTAAGTATTCAATAAATAAAATAGGAAAACTTAAAGATAAATAAATTATTTAAAAAACACATACATGCCTATATATATATATTATTTACAATCAGGCGAGGAAACATCGAGGTAGGCTTGTCCCTCTAACTATGAAGGGAAAATCAGGACTCCAGGAGATACCTGCGATACTCCGCAACCGCTTCACTGGTACCAAAGCAAGTGGAGATTGATCGAGAGCGCTTTACACTTATGTCTTGAGTGGAGAATCTGACCATTGATAGAACTCCAATTTATAAAAACTACAAAAGGTCACGGGCCACTTCCGTTTTAACCTTCTTAGAAGAAGTTAGGGATGGGTGATGCTTGATAGGGATTAAGAGGATTTAGTAGGGTAGTGAGTAGGGTTGTGTTGGTTACATAGAAAGGAACATCTACTATTGTTCGAAAGACTTTGGATTGAAAGGATTGGATGCGTTAGATGTTGAAAAATTTTGCAGCCCCCCAAAGTTCTAGTCCGTAAGTCCAAATAGGTTTCATCATTGTCTTGTATATCAGTAACTAGTTTTCAATTGAAAGTTAATTTAGTAGTCTGTCTAGTCGTCCATATCGTTGGTCGTTCCTGTCTTTTTAGTCTAGTATGAGGGTTTTACTTTAATCGTCTGTTTAAGAGAATGACAAGATACCGGACTGAGTCACGAGATTTATTAATTGTTTAAAAATAGACGAAATGTTAATGGCGAAGAGTTCAGATATTTATTTTCGGTGGTATACTATATTACTTCTATTTTGCTATATTAATGGCATATCTCAGGGTTTTAAAAGCTGTTTTGTATGATTCCATCGTTAGTCGAAATCCATCCTATTAACGTAAGCATCATAGTTTGTCCTGTTTAGTATTTATAATTTTTAATAAGTTTATTTGTTTGGTAAGAAGTCTAGGCGCAAAACATCCGATCAACTAAATCAACTAAATCAACTACTTTTATACTTTTCAGGTGGTTGGTAAAAAATAAAAAATAAAAAAAGGATAAAAATAGAAAAAGAATAAAAAATAATGAGAATGAAATAAATAAATAATGATAGTAATAGACACTTACAGATAATAAGATAGAATAGATAAATAAAAAAACTAAAAAAAAAAATAGCAATAAAATCAATAATTGAATTGAAATTAATAAATCAATGAACTTTTAACATTAAAAAAAATGATAAATAAATCTGCAAAGGATCATCAATTATAAATTTGTCATATATGTTTTATAATTTTTTCATTGTCTAGGAACTTCATAACGTAAGAATTCCTTATTGTTTTTCCAGAGATGCTGATATATTCTGGGGTAATCCGAGATCTTTTAACCTTGCGGTGTAAAAAGAGAACTCTTCCAAAATACGTTTTATAGTCAATGATTGGTAAACGTTTTATTAAGTTCTTCTATGTGTATACTCATATATTTATTTATTCTTAAATGAATCTAAAACGAGATTTCATAATCTGCCAAATTGAGAAAGTCATAGAAACTCCCCTCTGAGAATATTATTCTAAATTGGAATCTTACAACCATTTCTCAAAATTATGAACTTTTTTGAATTAATTAAATACTGTTATAACTATATTTAACTAACTAAAGACGTCCGTAAATGGGGAAACATATTCTGGTTAACTTTTTTGAATTTTCTTGAGTACATGTTTTTTGGAACTTGATATCAAAGTATCCGACTAATTAATGTCTTCGTGTTAGGAGAAAACTGGCTTTTATTTAGCAACACATGCGCAGTTAGATTCAGGCCATTAGTAAATTCAATTGATATTATCATATTGATATATTATTGATTAGACTCAATAGGAATAATTTATAAATAATATAACAATTCATTAGTTAATTTCAACCAGAAATATACGAATTAAACAAAGGATGAAATTTTTTTGGTGAATATTCATCAGGAATACAACTAAAAAAACAATATCAACAAAAATATATTTATTTAAATGATTTTTGTTTACAATAAAACAATTTTTGCACAATAAATTATTTAAATACCAACACTTCTTCTAGACAATTAATAAATTAATTAATGTTATGAAAATACTAAAGATCTTAAATAAAATTAAACTATTATTAAACATAAATCCCATAGTAAAATTAGCTTATTAAATGTTATTGAACACAAAGGTGATATCTAGTAGCAATGCAATGTTATTTTTTTTTTAAATAAAATATAAATTAATAATACTGTATCATATTAATATAAAGTAAATAATTTTAACCAAATTTTCACAAAACACCAATAAAGGAACTCATAACAAGAAAAAAATTAATAGATCACTTTATAAAAATAATAATATCAAACTGAATTCTGAGCATTTTTATAAACATTGTATAATATATTCATATTAATAAGTATTTAATAGTCATATATTTATAAATAACCGAGAGCCTCAAAATCTTTGACCACTTGTTTGATTCTTCTGAAATATTCTGGAGTCACCAAATCCAACCCTCTTTGAAAACAATCGTAAGCTGAAAATCCCTTTTCCTAAAACATATAACATTTTTTAGAATAATACAGAAATATCTTTTAATGTTATTAAAAAAATTATTTCTCCATATATACTGATTAATTTCCGTTAGCATACCATTTGAGATTTGGAACTGATACTTATTTGAAATTCCCAACCCAAAAATGGTTTCCCGGTGTAGAGGATTTAATTTCGAGAAATCAAAAATAAAATTACATAAAAAAATATAAAATATGTTGTTTTGTCAACTTCTATTTAATAAATTACCTATCACAAAGTGATGAAAAAGTTCTTTTTATTTCTTCAAATAATGCAGCTATACAACAAAGTTTAATTTTTGCTCAAACTTTTTTGGATATTTTAATGTTTAAAATATTTTTTAATTTCAAGTGTATTGTTAAATTGTATGTTATGTTATATAAATATTATGTTAGGGCTAAAATGACCCATAAGATATTGAGGAAACCCACATTGTTATAAATAATATTGAAATATCTTCTCACTGTTATCAATCTATTATTTTTTTATTTATTTTTTATTATTTTTTTTTTTTTGAATGGTGGACATAGAACTTCAGGCTTTAGTCAAATTGACAGTACGTTTATTCATATGTCCCAGTATTGTGAAAAATTAAAATTAAAATTAAATTACATTCAAATTCTCATTAAACGAAAACACTCATTTTTCGATAAGTCTCAACAATTGGCAAACCCTCTTTTCAACAGTTTTTTAAATAAGAATTATCATAAAATATGTCAAGAGTCACACACTATTACCTTTTCAATATCCATAGCACTTCCAGGTAAGGCAGTTACTGCAGGTAAAACCAGAAAACCCATGAGGAGACCATACGCAGAATGTGATTGGAGCTCATCATATATTTCATTCAAGGATACCTACAAGAAAAATATAAATGTATTCTTTTAAATTCTTCATAAAAATATATTTGTATTTTACTAAATAAATACAAATTAAATTATATCTTACTTGTGGTGCTTTTGGAGCCAACTTCTTCAACTCATCATTAAGAGATCCGTGGTAAGTTTCCATCAGCTCCTCGAAGTGCGAAGACATAACTCCAGGTCTTAGGCTGCTGGTAAAGAAGTAGAGGAGGTCCAAGGACAGCGATGCGTACCTAAATGTTTGCAGATCTATCAACATGACCTGTGATACTTCATCAGCATCAGAGTACCTAGAACATTACATTATAATTATTTTTGTGTTAATATTTAGAATATTTTATAATTAAAATCTGTTGAGGTTAACTTAATTTTATTGCTTAAAAAAATAATAATATTTTTTTAAATGAGAGTTTTTAAAAATTTCCATATTGCAAAAATGGCTTTCGTCAAAATTTCCAAATATTTAGGATGGTTTATTGTATGGTATGAATTAATTATAAACATATATAATGTAATTAAATCAAAATATATACAAATTTATTTTTTAAAAACTTTTTTACAAGCTTTCCACCATACAAAGCTTTGACCATTATTAGGTTGCTCAATTACACGACACCACAGATGAAATTTAAGATGAATTTACTCTAATTCATTTTTTTATTTCTTTTAAAAATAATAATAATATATATATATATATATATATATATATATATATATTATATATATATATATATAATAACTATAATGTTGAGCATTATCTCGTGGTATATATATATTTTTTAATTGCCTATGTTCTACAAATGGTAAATGAAAAATTAATCACCAAAATTTAATATTAAAAACATATATATGTAAAAATTATGATTATCTATAAAAGCTTATAATAAAGCACAATTTTACTTACTTGAACATAATATTATTTAAATAAAAATCTCCATGACATATGACTGAAAGGGGTCCTTTCTGTTGAACCGAATTCACTAATCTCAAATATGGAGACTGTTTCAAATTCTGTATTTTATTTAATGCAGCTTCAAAAGATTCATTTCCTGTAGCCTCGAATATCTGAAAAAAAATACACAAAAATATATAACAAAACCAGTATATTTATTAAAAACCGTGAAAAGAAATTAATATAATATTAAAATTGCATGAACATAAAGTGTAGAAGTGTAATAATCAGTTTTGATTTGTTTTTCTTAAGACGACAAAATGAAAAACAGTTAACAATAATAATAATACTTTATTCATTCTTGGAGAGTCCCTTTAGAATATAGAATAATACAAAAAGATCGACATGTGGGCTAAGGAGTCTCAGAAATATATAAAAAAAAACATAGTGTAATTAAATAGTCACAGTAAAACAATAAAAAATTATAAATTATTTTCTAGTTTTAAGCAGTCATTAATAAAAAATAATGAACAACGATCTAATAATTTATATACATATTTACAGTAGTATCTATTTACAATTTTATGGGGACTGGATGGATAAGAAATGATTGAACAGGCGGGATTTAAAGGTAGGAAGGGTATTAGATTGACGGATGTGGGAAGGGATGGAGTTCCATTGGGATGTGGATCGGATAATGAACGATCTGTCGAAATAATTTATTTAAAATTTAAATTTATTCATGAACTTATTATTAAAAATATTAAGCCAATTTAATTCACTCTAATAAAAGCAAATTATCCTTTGAAGGCATCCATACTGTATTTGGCCATTTTTTTTTTATTATTATTTTTTTTAATCTTCATTTTGAATTATATGTGGGGAAATATATTATGTAGAAGATCTAGTTTTTTTTCTGAAAAGGGGTTTCAATTTAAATCTGTGTTGAGGTTCGATTTACTGGCAGTCAAAAGTAGTTTAAAATCCGTTCGAAATTCTAAATTGCCTACCAGAAGAACTGAAACATTAGTCACAGATTTTCTCGCTGTATACCCTACTTAATCCAAGATATCTCCATTGTTTGCACTTTTTTAAAAAAAATACAGAGTAGAATAAACTATTAGACTTCATTGTCAATGACAATGAAAACTCTTTAAAGAATTCCCGCTTTTCCCATTCAATCAACAAAAACGATATTAACGAAATTTTAAAACTGTTATATTTAAGAGATTTATAAAAATCTTGTCGCCTTATTTATCCTCGACCTGTTATTTGCTATGTTTGGAATTAAAATTAAGTTTTTAATTTATAATTTTGTTTATTAAGAAAAAAAAAATTCTAAGATGAAAGGTTATTTCATACTCAGAATGGGTACCGTATGGATAATATTATCCCAGCACATATAATTTATTGTATAATAACAAATAATTGTTTGCAATGTGTAGGTATATTCACAATAATTACAAAATGGAAAAAAATATAATTATAAAAACAGAGGTTGGTGGCTTGTAACACGCACTATAAGAAAGGTTTTTACATACTTTCACTTAAATTTAACGTATGATAATTATATTTAGATTGGTTATTGTTTAGCGTAAAGCAAATGTATATGTAGAAATTTTACCTTTAGTCCAACCGTTGCTATCCTGACAGAATTCAAAATGCCTGCCTCCAACGCATCTTCCTTCTCCGAAAAGAAACATATTTCTTGTAACTTAGAAGTCAAGTTCAGGAAGGCTTCGGGTTGAGAATGCTTCATAGCCAACGAAGTCCCATGGAACCTTCCAAGTTCCTGAAAGCATCAAAATGTCTCAGCTTGAAATATCGTTTAGATGGATGGGGGAAAAAAAAATACATTTCCAGCTATTATTTTCGGAAGAATTACCTTGAGTGCAAGTTTTGCGTGTACTAAATCCAATCCCAACCGTCTGTCCACAGTCTTGAAGCCTTGAGGTTTCAAATCTTCCAATATCGTATATTCCGAAGAAGCGTGGAAACAAGCCGGTATAGCAAGTTTGTCTTCTCCACGAAATTTATTCATCGTTGGTATGATAACATTATAAGAAGTAGCCTCGTTAATAAAAGCCAATTCACATCTGAAAATCACAGATAATTATTTAATAATAGTTTAAGAAGACCAAAATAATGTATACACATTATGGATATAATGTATGGAAGAAATAACTTCCATCACATCAATAGAAGCATTGGGATCTTCAATATAAAAAAAAAAAAAAAAAAAAGAATATGGCAAGTGACGTTTTTCCAGAAATCCATATTCCACATAAATGTTCACACTATTACGGAAAATTTGAGGAATGTACATTTAAAATATATTATTGTTATATTAGCAAGGATAATATAATTGGCTCTGGTTTAAGTTGCCTTGTAAAATTAACGTCGTTAGATACCAAGCGTTGTGGTGTGGCCGTCACTGTTCTTCAAGTTAATGAAATAATTTTTTTGATTTGGTTCCTGTTAAAGTTAAGATTTATTCCAAAAGGTGGCTTAACTATTGAACAACGAATCAGCGCAAGGATAAGTTCAATAAATTAAGTATATTACAGGTAAGAAAAATATTTCATGAAACAGGGCGTTGGCATAATTGCTCAAGCATAATAAGTACTGAGGGTAACTTATTTTTGTTCTCTTACTTGGAGAATCAACACTTCAATTTCATTTAAAATCAGTTGTTAACTGATTACTACACATAGTTTATAATTAAAAATGTGTATACTTTTCGTGCTTTTAAGAAATCTTATTTTACCACCCTTCGTCACTTTTTTCCAGCTTCTATTCGGCGAAGTATGTTATACGGATAAATTAAAAGGGATTCGAAGGAAGAGACTTTAACCAAGTTTCATTGAAATCGGTAAATCCGTTCAGGCACTACAGTCAATACGATACAGTCAATACGCGTAGGTGTTGTTATTCAGTTGATGATAACATAATAATGAAGATAAAATTTCAATATGACTTGATATTTAACGTCCCATCATTATAATAAAACAACTTTACATTCATTAAAGGTATTTAACATATAGCTTCTGTCAGTGCAAAATATCTTATTTAAAAATTGATTTTTTTTAATTTACGAAAAAGCATAAAAATCAATTATATCTTTATGATTTTTTTGTATAATTTCCTTTTTTATTTCCCTCTGCTGTTTTCATATTTAGCAGAATACTTAACAGACGTTACAGACTACAAAATGTCATATTTTTAGTACAAAGAGAATAAGCATGTAAAATTGTTATAGAAGCGATTATTATATTATGCATAGGTATATTTGTACATTTAAAAAAAAAATTAAGTTCCATCTAGTACTAATTATATGAAAAAAATCCTTGAATTATATAATGTAGAGTAGGAATATCGAAATATTTATTAATGAAATATATATACTTATATATTACGTATGTATGATTGAAATAATAATTTTCAGCTGTCAAAAGTTCAAAAAAATAAATAAACATAATAAAGTGTTATGTTAAATAAAAATTGTAAATTTTATTTATTTTACAAAAAAAAAAATCGAACTACTGGTATTTTTTTAAATACCAACAGAGTATAAAATATTAATGAAAATCGTATTAAATATCGTTGAAGTTGCCTTGTTATTTTTTTTTATGTACATTTATTTTAACTATTTAATTAACTTTAACTTTTATGTTTATTTCATTAGTCCTTACTTTTTTTGCCGTCATTATTTATTTCATAGTTCTTTGCTTCTTCTACTATCCATCCCTAACTTTTTTATCGTTATTTTATATTTCCATTAATTTTATTCTACTTAATTTATTTTACTTTAAGTTTATTCTACCTGCATTTTTTAGACTATACTTTTCACCTAAATATTATTTTCCTTTTTAATGTCAATAGTTACTCACACCTATTGTTATCTGGTATTGTCTTAGACCCGATGAAGGCCGGAACTTTGGGTGGAAACGTCGGCAAAAATTAAAAAAAAAAATATAGCCAAATTATTTTTTACATTCTTTTTTTACTCCAACCAATCTTCTCTTCAATCATTCATTACAGTCAATCATCAATCCACAATACGCACACACACACACACACACACACACACACACACACACACAACACACACACACACACACACACACACAACACACACACACACACACACACACACACACACACACACACACACACACACACACACACAAACACACACACAAACACACACACACACATATATATATATACACAATTATGGTAATTGATTTATATTTACCCAAAAGCCTCTTTCCATGCTGCATTCGAAGGGAGTTTCTTCATTAATAGATGCTTTTCCTCAATATTATCTAAACAAATAAATAACTGAATTAGTTTTGATCGCACAGCCATCACTCATAAAGATAATATAATAATAGTAACAAAATATTGTTTTATATTTATTAAGTATTAATTAATATGGCTCTTCCGACTCCATTACTTACTGTTTCCATCAACGAGAGAGATGTCAAAACGATAAACTTGGGACATGTAGTTGTCCCCGACATTGCAAACTGCTGAAACTTCTATGCTTAGAATTTGTTCTCCATTTTCTGAATTTTGAAGAACTTTTTGCAAAAATAATTTTTCATTTTCAAATTTTTTCTCTCCCTTCATTTTTAACTCCTGAAATATATATTTATCGGATTATATATAATATTATATCTATAATATATTAGGTATATAAATATTTTCTCATCTATAATTTACTGAACAGCGAAATAAAAAAACAAATTCAAATTGCCATAAATGGGACGTTTTCTCTATAAATTGATCAATTTAATGAGGTACTAAAAACTTAATTAATAAATTCGACCAAAAAATCGAAAAATAAGCTGTTCTACAAAAATATTGGGCGGTTTGGCCGATATAACCTCGTTATTCATACATGGTTGGAGATTTCGTCAAACAGCACAATATTTCTGTAGGCCATTTTTTTTCTTGATTTTGTGATCAAATTATTTTACTATTAAAATGGAAAGAAAATGGATGTTCTTAGGTTCTTATAAACTAATTAAATAGACAAATTTTGTCAATTTACTGATTTAAAACGCACTAATTCTCAGAATTTTCGTAAATAAAAAAAGTTGTAAGTTACGATAACATAAAGCTATTCACGAAGTTTTTGTGCGTGTTTTAAATAATTAGATAAAAAGAAGTCTTTACCACGGACTATAATATGTTGTTTTTTAATGCATCTATAGATAAATAATGTAATTGTCTGTTAAAATAGACAGAGTTATAAATAATATTATTAATTTTGATTTGGAATTTAATAAAATTTGGTTAATAGATTTTGTTACTCATTGAACATTTATTTTTTTCTGAATAGATCAAAGAAAATTAATAATTTCAATTGGTCATTGATTGATAGGTTTTGTAAAAATGGTACAATATGGTGTTGGTATAGACCGTGGTACAAACCACTTTTTATCATTTTTTTATTTACGAAAATTGTCGGAGATTTCAACCTGGAGATCGGTAAACTTTGTCTATTTAATTAGGTACAAAAGATTCATAAAGACCAATTTTCTTTATATTTAAAACGTAAGATAATTTGTGATGGCAGACTCGGGAATAAAGGTGACCTACAAAAATATGGGCCCGTTTGAAATGACCTCCGCCACCAACATGTAACAATATAGGGCAAACGGTCTGATATTTGTGTAGGTCACTTTTTTTTTGGATTAGGAAATCAAAACGATATTACAATCATTAAGTCAAAAGCAAGTAGATATTTATGAGTTTTTATTACATAATTAAATTAATTAATTAAATGAAGAAAACGCCCTGAGAACTTTCGTTGATGAAAATTTTGTAGGTCACGCTAAGAAGAAGCCATTCACGAAAGTTTTACCCGGATGTTAAAATTTTTATAAAAAGATGTCTGTTTCACGCACTAAAAAAAGGCTCAGCAGAGTCAATACTTATAAATAATTGTTATCTGTTGGGAAAAATTCGCAACAAATATTGCTAAATACAAATGACGCAACATGTTTTTCAAGTTTTCCCCCAGGGGCAACGCTATCAGTCGTTCACCTCACTCTTGAAAAGAATTCTCGACACATGTTCCCAACTTTCTCAAACATTTACTACTGACACAGTGACACCTTTTATTTTTTTTTTTTTAAGTACTCAAAAGGAACGGTTCAGTTCAACTCATGAATTAAAACGGAACTGTCATTTTAATATATATATTTTTCTTTTCGTACTCGGAATATCATTTATAATTATCGAATGACGTGAAAATGATTTATAACCTCATTGATGGCCAAATGGTATTCTGCCGGAATCTCTAATTAACAGTTTTCCGATAATGGTGAATTATGACTTTACCTAGGGATGTGATATGGCTAAAGGCCAAATTTACAAACCCTACCCGTTTCTCTGTAACCTATTTTTACGATTGGATATCTTGCTTTTGATTTATTCATACCGCCTTTAATTAGTTAAATGAATGAATTTGTTTTTTAAATTAAAAACTAAATAAATAAGACATCAAATAATAATTCGCATAAATTCAGGTACATTTAAGTTTATATCAGGTTTTATTATATAAAATTATTTAAAAAATTGTACATAATTTGTTCTATACTAATATATAAAGCTGAGATGTGTATCCAGTAAATAATTTAATTTATATTATCTAACAAGATTTTATTATTTTTTTTTTTAGATGCTGAAATATTTTAGCTTGGAAATTGTAAAACCTAAAAATTTCGAATATGTTTTCACAGAGATTTTCCTTCTTTCAGATTTGCTTAATTTTTAATATTCTAATATATTTTTTCTGTATACGCCTTTATTATTATATATGTATATGTATATGAGATAAAGACCGGAGACTGGCGATATCAGCCTTAATACCATCTTGTAATGTAAATAAACATAGCAATTGTATATAAGGCAGATTATTGGACGAATAAAGCAGTGTTTATTCAGAAGTCGTGAGTATTGTTTCTCGTTCCTCTTTCCTTCTTTTTTTTTATCTTTCAAGCCCGGAGACGCTTAACCGGTGCCGAAACCCGGGAGAACGTCAGGAGAACACGGAAGTAAAAATTTTTTTTTCTGTCTTTATTTTAATTTTTTTTTCTTTCTCCTAGTCATAAGGAAAAGACGAGATGCCGACAGAGGGCAAATTCGACCAGGAGTGTTGAACGCACCTGAAATGCCGCAACCTCAGGAAATGCCGATAGCGCAGATTCCTCAGATCGCCCCTCAGGTTCCGCAGATTCCGCAGATACCTCAGATACCGCAAGTACCGCAGATACAAGAGATCCTCCCTTACCTAGGGACACATTGGCAGAGGCGCATGCCAATGCATTGGAGTGGATGAAGAATAAGGGCAGCAACCACGCAGGATCTACGGAGAGCAATCGCAGACCTGGAGCGATTCGGGGGCGAGATAGGTGAACTTAATCACTTCCTGAAAGGCGGAGACCGCCTCATATCAAGAATCGAAGCAAAGGTGGCGGAGGACCTTGTGAACTTGGGAGACGCAGAAGCACTGAAGGCAGCTCTCGTGTGCCGAGTGAGGAGGAACATCCTCAACCAAATCCAAGCGGACGAGGAGACACCATGGCCAGTGATTAAGGAGCGGTTGAAGAAGGCTTTCGGAGGGGGCCGATGGACGCCGGAAGAAGATATCTTCCAAATGTTTAGGGAGTGTCGTCCCAACGCCAAACAAGAGGACAGTATGCGGGGGTACTAGTGGCGAAGTACAACCGCATAACTGAGAAAATGCGTGAAACCATGAGTGTGGGAGAGGTCGAGGCTAGGATGGAATTCCTTTCGACAATACTCAAGGTTCAGTTAGCTAAGGAGACTGGGAGAAGGGACGGACTGCCTAGAGAGCGATCGTTCCTCGAGTGTGCCCAAGAAATGATAGATCTGAGTGCAAGAGAGGAAGAGACGCGGATGGAAGTAGAAGAACCAGGGTGGACCCGAGTGAGTGACAGACGAAAAGTACCCGATCCCTAGATTCGAAGATATACTTGATAGGTTGAGTGGGGCCGTGGTGTTTAGCACGTTGGACCTCAAGGCGGGATACCACCAAATACGGATGCACCCGAAGGACCAACATAAGACGGCGTTTACATTCGAAAGGGGGCATTACGAATTCACCAGAATGCCGTTTGGTCTGAAGAATGCCCATAACGTTTCAACGCCTGATGGACGAATTTCTGAGGGGGATCGACGACTCCGTATGTCAAGTATATATGGACGACCTGCTGATTTTTAGCAGAACGGAAGCCGAACACGTGGGGCATTTAAGGTCGGTATTCGAAAGGCTGCGACAATTCGGGCTGAAACTGTCAAGTGAGAAGTCCCTGTTGGGACAAACGCGGAATCACGGTACAGCGCGTTAGAGAGGGAGCTACTCGCGATAGTGTGGGCCATCGACCATTTCAGGCCGTATATATTTGGGAGGAAGTTTCGAGTCCACACCGATCACAAACCCCTTCAGTGGGTAGGAAAACTTAAGGAAACCTCTGCGAGGGTCACGAGATGGAAAGAATTCCTTAGTCAGTACAACATGGAGGTGGTGTATAAGCCGGGAAAGGAAAACGTGGTGGCAGACTGGCTCTCTAGGGCCATCATGATCAACGCGGTAGAAGAGGACGGAGGAGGTCCATCGCGGGACGTGCGCCAATTCTTGAGGGAATGGACTCCTGAGGGTGAAGGGGCAGATGATACCGTCAGTATAGAGGACAGGGAGGGGTCCCGGAAGAAGATAGCTCAGCGGAGGAAAGACCAGAGGCGATGGAGGAAATAGACGAAATCATCAACGACAAGCATAGACAGGTAATCTGGAAGACCAGGACAACAGGGATCATGAAAATAGATTACCGAAGGTACGGGAAAAGTAGGATTCGCGTCATTTGGTCGCAACCCGGGGTGAGCGAGGAGCAAATCCGTACGGCACTGAAGGACGCCACGGAGCCAGGAAAGACACACCATCTCTATGTTGGGAACAACACGGTATGGGAGAAAATAAAGCGGATGTGGAGATCCGAGCGGATAGGCATGGATAGAACGATCATCCGGTGCAAGTATGCAGTGGAAACCGTACAGGATGAGGAGCAGCAACAAGCAATTACATTGGCATACCACCAGGGGAAGACCAACCACCGAGGCGTCAACGAGACGTTGCAGGCATTACGGCGAAAGTATTTCTGGTGGGGAATGAAAAAATCTATCCAAGGAATCATCGGGAAATGCGAGGTATGTATGCGCACAAAGTATGATCGACACCCCCCCAGAGGAGTTCAGGAAGAGACACCTACAGGGAATATGCCGCTACAAGACCTCCAGATCGATACATTCACCTGGAAAGGGTTCAAGTGGGTCACGGTCATCGACACCTTTAGTAAAGTAGCTATGGCACATCAGGTCATGGACAAGTCTGCCAATGCAGTTGCGGAAGCCCTACAAATCTGGATACAGTTTTACGGAGTTCCCGAGAGGATCACATCAGACGGTGGTAGAGAATTCGACAATACCGCGATTAGGGAGGAGGTGAAAAGGTTAGAGGTTGTGTGGCATTATAACACACCGGGACACCCTAAGAGTAGAGGGAATCGAACGCTTGCACAGCACGTTGAGTGACCACATCCGTGTATATCAGGAGAGAAAGGGTTGGAGCCGGATGTTGCGATGAAGAAAGCCGTAACAGCTTACAACCATTCGATCCACTCCGTAACGGGATTTTCACCTGTGGAAATACTATTCGGGATGCGCAGGCCAAGGAGAGATTGGGGGGAAACGACGACCAATGAACATCTCGTAGAGCAAATCCAGAATACTAGGGTAGAGGTAGGAAAGACGTGGGGGAAGGTAGCGGGGAGAATTCAGCGGGAAAAGGAGAAGCGGGTAGCGCGGCAGAATGTGCAGGTACGTGACCGAATGGGAGAATTAAAAATCGGAACAATAGTGTATCGTAGAATTGGAACCAACAGAGGAAACAATTGTTACGGTACGAGGGCCCATTCAGAGTGATTGCTATTAGGGAGCATAATCTGGTAACCATTGAAAGCATTAACGAACCTAAGAAGAGGAGAACTGTTCATATTGAACAATTGAAGCTCCCAATGTTAGAACCGGTACAGAAACCAATTGATTCGTAGTACCCTTATCGCGTATTATAAAAAAATATGTTTTTTTTTATTATTATTACTGTTGATGATGTCTTTTTTTTTATTATTTTTGTTGTTCTTGTAAATAAAGATATGGCAGCATAATAGAGGTGATTGTAATTTTTATAGGATTAAGAGCTCTGTTCCATTGTTAATAAGACGTTGTGTGTTTACTTTCGGTGGTTTATTTCTTTTTATTTATTTCTCGTTCCAGCGGAGTGGAAGTGAGGTTTGGTGTACTTTAAGTTTATACTGGTACAAATAATTGTAAAGGGTTAAGGCTGATACCGGTGGCTCCGATCTGGGAATTTACAAGTTTCCGAAAATCCTATTCGTAAACTGGTGGGGGGGAGATAAAGACCGGAGACTGGCGATATCAGCCTTAATACCATCTTGTAATGTAAATAAACATAGCAATTGTATATAAGGCAGATTATTGGACGAATAAAGCAGTGTTTATTCAGAAGTCGTGAGTATTGTTTCTCGTTCCTCTTTCCTTCTTTTTTTTATCTTTCAAGCCCGGAGACGCTTAACTTATGTATATATATATATATATATATATATATATATATATATATATATATTATATATATAATAATATATATATATCAAAATCAAATCAACATAAAAATTAATTATTTGTTTTAAAGCTCATATTTCTTTTTTAATTAGCACCTTAGTCTGAAACTCAGTACGAATTTAAATAAGTGGAAAAATTATTAGTTCATTTTTTTTTTGTATCATTAAATCTTGAAATCCATAAGCCAATAGTGAGAAAATAAACCATATGAGTATAACCATAACCATATTTTTAAATTTTTCTACAATACATGAAAAATTAATTAGTGTTTTTTTAATTATGATAGTTCTAAGCTTTCATACAGCTGAATGCGTTTTCATTAATCAACGGTCCGTAAGTTTTTAAGTTATTAATAACAAGCACAAGTTAATCATTTGTTCAGAACAAGTGTTTTTTTTTATTGTTTTTTTTCGTTAAATAATGAAATCCATAAATTTATAGTGAAAAAATAAACCCTATACTTTTTTTCATATATTATGATAGTTCTAAGATTACTAGGGTTGCCAAAATGCGAGAACAAGACGATTCTTGGTCTTGCGCAAGGGTCTTTCAATTACCTATTAGCTTATTACTATAAAGATATTACTGTAATAGGGGAAACCGATCTAAGCCCTAATGAAAAATTAGAAGAGTTAAATGCAAAAGTATACTGGTTATACCAATTTTTTACATATAGTAACTAAAATTGTCAAGTATGAGTAACTATTTCGCCTTAATTTGTATTCACAAAAACGATTTTATTTATTTTTATTTTTTTTTTTTTAATGTCCAGTCTTGGTGCAAAGTGCTAGACCAAGACTGATTTTGGGCATCACTAAAGCTTATATACATGTTCCAAGAAAAATATTTTTAAAATGAAATTTATTGAAATAATATATATTTTTTTTATTTTTTTCATTTCTGTGTGAGAAAGTAAATAATATCTAAAATCTACTATCCACAAGAAAGTAATTATTATCCTAAGTGTTAGGAGAGAACGTTTAATTCACAATAAGAAATATAAAAACTAAATAATTATAAAATATTATAATTCGATTGGTATAATATATTAATGTATTATAATAATATGATCATGCAATAAATTATATATAAAATTTAATTTAATATAATAATTATAATTTTTTTTATTTATTTCTCATATTTATTCGTTGCTAATTATTATAAATAAATTTGATAATGAGTTCTATAGATCTAATCTAGTTTATTTTGGTTATAATAATAATAATGGGTGTAGTATTTTGCCCTAAAAATTAAATCAATACTTTTAAAACTTGATATATCAATTTTTCAGTTTAATTAAACCGACTCAATTTACAAATCAACTCAATTTTTTTAGCCGAGTAAATGACTAAGAATTAAATTTTTATTTAAGTATCTAAATTTTATTTTTACTGTATTAAAAATTAGTTATCTAATTATGATTACTGAATTTTTAATAGAATACCTGTAGTAAAATAAAGTTGCAACTGCAGATACCTTATCTCGACAGAATGCAGATAGCGTGTGACTGAAGAAGCGAATATCTACCGTAGCCTATATACTGGCCGTCGAGTGCTTCCGCAAGGACAGAAATTATCAGTCAAAGACCCCGGGGAAGGTCGACACTCAGTCTTTTAAAAAATGACTGAATAAGACAGAATAATATTAGTAGCATTAAAGGAGAGGAGGAGGAATGGGGTGTAATCAAGCCGACAAACGACCTATCCCTTTCTTTCCAAGCCCTAATCGTCTCCGAGTTGGCACGAGACCAAGAAATACCAAGAGACTGGAGGATACGCTCAATTAAAAGCTTCGACACGCACTATTTTAGTAGTATTTGAAGAATATAACTTTAAAAACACTAATGAAAACAAATATATATGTATTATAAATATAACAGATGTTTTTCATTGTAAAAAATTCATAATACTTTTTATATGAAATTTACAACTGTATGAAAATACTTGTAGAGAAATTACTCAATGAGAGCACTCTAGAGAGAGAAATACTTTATTTAAAGTAGTGTTGCCCTACCATATAGGGTTGTTCGATACACAGCATACTCACAATCCTTTTTTTTTTTGGACAAACAAATTATATACAAATTCTTTTTCATATTACACAGCGCAAACAATATCAATACTATAATATAATAACACATACAATTACAATTATACAATATTTATATTAATATATATATATATATATATTTATATATATATATATATATATATATATATATATATATATATATATATATACATATATTATATATATACATATATTATATATATATATTTATATTATATATATATATATATATATATATTTATATATATATATATATATATACATATTTCGGTGAACCCGATAGAAGACAAATTCTAAAATTTATAGGGCTAAACATAAAAAAAAAAAAATTAAAACAAAAATGCCAAAGTTTTAACTCCAGAAAATTAGAACGCACACACAGCAAGTAATATAGTCCTATGAACATAGACGAAAAGATATGGTCACTTAAATAATTTAAATTTTAATAAATAAATAAATAACGATAATCAATCCCTAATTGCCATATATGTGATGACGAATGACCCCAAGGGAGTCCAAAATAACACCCTCGGCCAACACTGCAAGCTCCCCGATATCAACACCTAGTTCCTCGAAGAAGCTCCCTGTTCTTTTAGGAATCATTCCGCGAGACCCAAACCAGAGGCCTCTCATTGTGAACTCACTCTCTCCGAAGGTCTCGCGGAATTTCTCTTTTAGGAAAGGGATGCATTTCTCGTAGATTTCATTCTTTTCTCTTTCTACTTCAATGGCTTGATCGAGGTCATTGCTCTCATAGCGAGCAGTTGGATCCAAGACCAGTGCTGCCTTTCTGGTCCAGGAGAATGCAAGTAATAAAATGCAATATTTCAATATTAGAAGATCACAAAGCAATCTTCTTTTCTCCAGTGGGTTAGGATGGTTATGAAGTTTATTACGGAAGTATAGGTATCTGTTTATATACTGAAAAGACTAATGGATAGCTGCGTAAGATTTGTAATTGGGGCACCGAGATACTCTCATGTCTCTCATCGCTACACTGAGTTAGCTCTTCCCCTCCTTGTGAAGACATTAATATTTCCTAGGTACGTTCCTCTATCATATCATCAACAATCATCGCCCTTCTTACACCTACAACCTTCTCCAATTTAAGTCCTTAGTCCTTTCCACAAGATCTCGATCTTCTGACCTTTACATCCCTTCTCACAGATCTGTCTCATTCCAAAACTCATTTATTGTTCGCTGTATCGATTTCTGGGGTTTCCTCCCTATCAAAATTCGGCATTCCCCATCCATATCCACATTCAAAACCCTGCTATTCCAATTCTTTTCCTAAAAACAGTCATATACGCAGGTTAGCAGTAACCTTTTGGCATTATACAAATATCAGTAATGTTCTTTGCTAGAGATACTAAAAGAGTTTCCTGCTCTTGATATTAATGAATGCATCTATTGTTTGTTTTTTACTGTTATTTTTTTATATATAATTAAATTTGTAGCTGTAATTACGTCAAGAAATGATCATGATGTATATGAATACACTGAATATATGAATATTACTTATCATTTAAATGCTCAAGCATTTTATATTGTCAGATTCGCCTTCCTTTTTTCTTAGCAGAAACACAGAACTAATTTGTTTTGTAAATAGCATTTTTAACAAAATGTTTTCTTTTCTTTTTTTTTCTCTTTTGTCATTATTTTATTTAGGCCAAATGTATTCTTCCAGTTTTGTAATAATTTGTTATTATAAAGGAATAAAGTGATGCCCCATAATAAAGTCATTTTCTATCTATCTATCTGGATAGGGACATTAAGAAACATATAGAACATTAAGGTCGATATAGACGGTTTTATTTCTAACAAAGTATGAAGCATTGCAGATTTTACGAAGGAATGGTTACGGGAGGAATTTTTTAGTGGAGCCCCTAAACTAAAGTCCAACTAGGCCTTATTATAGTGATGAAAATAGGCATTCGGTAATTAATTTGAAGCTTTAGAGCGTTTGTCAAGTAAGCGCTGAAGTTACCGGAAAAGTCGAATGTTTTTTTCGCGCTTTTCAGGTTTGTATAGGTGGATTTGTTCATCCGTGATAAGTGAGATATAAATGAATGAAACTGTAGAACTGGAAGTCGTAGGTTTATGAAGAAGAGTAAAGGTTATTTAATGGGATTTATTGGAATTTATTTCAACCCTTCAGTTTTGACACCATTCTTCAAGGTTTGTAATGTGTGATTGAAAAGTTTGTGGTGCAATTTATGGGTCATTATTAGCTTATAGAACACATTTGTCATCGGCATATGTGATGATGACAATGTTGGGATGAGTGGATTTATAATCAAAAGATGCAAGTATTTCGTTCATGCTGTTACCACAATTGTACCCGAGTTGAAATGTTAAGTGTTTGAGTTGTCTACTAAGAGGTATGTAACGATTTTTTGAGCGATCGGCTTGGTAAATTTTTTTTAGGTTTGAAGGCTTAAATTATTCTGTGAAATCTTCTCAGCGTTTTGAGCTAAACTCAATAACCCGTGATTGATTGAACGTCGAGCGTGGTTAGTACTTGGATGGGTGACCGTCCACCAGGGAAAGCCATTCTGACCGAGTCTTCCCCTCCCGCGGGTATGTGAGCCCTGTCAGACGGCCGGAGGCAACTCACACCGACTAGGTGTAGGACTGATGTCTCTACCCCGTGTACTCAAATTGGGAATCGATTTTTTTTTTAAAAGGATATTAGTAGCCCCCCTAAGGTTCGGTCCATGGACGGTCTGTTTCGGAGAAAGAAATATAGATCCTGGTGCACTTGCAGACTTATAGCAACATGAGGTTGGATGACCCCCTCCAGCCCATCTGTTCTCTCAAAAGCAACCTAAGTCAGTAAGGAGACCACATCTCGCGGCCAAAGACCTTCATGGTCTGTAGTGCCAACCGAAAAAAAAAAAAAAAAAAAATATATATATATATATATATAAATATTATACATATATATATTATATATATATATATATATATATATATATATATATATATATATATATATATATATTATATATATAATATATATATATATATATATATATATACATATATATATATACATAATTTCTTCTCCGTAACTGTGTGCTTATAGGTCAAAACTAAAAAAAAAAAAAATAGTTTATAGTTAAGTTATTTTTATTATTATTTGATATTTTTTAATATTCTTTGTTCCAGCCATATCAACATATAATATGTTATACTATTCGTGGATAAGTTTAAAATAAACATTAAGTTTGTTCAATGACTTTAATCTGTCTTTCTTTCGTACATACAAAAATACCATTTAAGTGTCTATGGTATTAAACACTTAAATGGTATTTTAAGTAAAAATACCATGGTATTTACTTAAATTCTACATTTATAATTTTCATATATCATTAAAATACAATAACAAAAACTCACTTTCCGTACAAAAAAAAAAAAATACTTGACTTATACCACATTCATTCTGAACTCCTCGTACTTTAAACATACTATGTTTCTAAATACATTTCCTGTTGTTTGATCTAAATTTGGTATGTTATTTACTAACGTTTCAAGTTTTTTTAACTTCATATCTGTTTACGATAACGCCAAAGGATTTTAAAAAGGATTTTTTTTTTTTTACTTTCGGAATGTTACGCGTCGAAATAATAATTTATATCGGTCATTGACACCGGATATTTGTCGGAGGAATTTGTTTTCAGACATATCGCTGTGTTATTTACTAATAGATATTAAATATTGGGAGACTGGGATATAATTAGTAATAGCATACATTGTACGACATAAAAAAAAGAAATCGATACAGATCCTAATTAGTTAAAAATAGTATATTTTTGTTTTCAATTAGTGGAAAATTTCTTTTACTAACAGAATCCTCTTCAATCCAAAATCATGTAACGTTTAGAAAGAAAAAAAAAACATAACCGCCACAGCTCCTTGCGTAAGGTAATATTTTCCTTTCATTAATGCTAACCTGATGAAATAGAATTCTTACTAACTACTGAATTGCTCTGTTATTTTAATTTTTGAACTTTTTATAATATGTTTTTGACTAGGTGAAAAAATCTTTTATCTTTGGAAAATTTCGGTATCACTGGAATTTTTACTGTGATAGTCCTTGGAACTAGAATTTTATCCTTGGACAAAAATCCTATTAGAATAATAGGAAAGTTAAAAAAAAATATGTTCATCGGTGTGACATTATGGCATAGAACGAAAAATACTAAGAAAAAAAAAAGTAAAATAGCTTACCTATATCTTTTTTTTTTAATCATTGTAATTTTTCATTTCTATTTATTTTATTTTTTTGTATATTATATGTTTTATGTTTTTTTTATGATTTAAATATTATTATCTTTTTTATATTTTATAGTTTAATGTAAGTGATTTTACTGATGTCCCAAATTTTTTTTTAATATTTATATATCGGGTATTACAACAATCTGTCTCTTGGACATTGGTTATAGTGAGGTAGGATATCATTCACACTACATGTTCAAAAAATATAAAATAAATAGAAGCAAAATAACAATAAATAATAATCAAAAAGTATATAGAATAAATAAAATAAAATAACCTAAAAATAAGAAAAATAAAACTAAGCCACGTTTTTTAACTTCATGTCTGTTTACGATAACGCCAAAGGATTTTAAAAAGGATTTTTAAATAAAATTTGTAAATAAAAACAGATGAAAAGAACTATATTACACTAAAGCACTAATGTAAGGTTAGTTTTAAAGTATTAACTGATCAAAATAATGAAGATGCTGCTAAAAGAGAAGTGATGAACAGCTGCAGAAAAGAAAAAAAATATTGAGCTAAGATTTTAGAAGAAGCAAAATAAAGAGAAAGTTTACATAAAAAAGACTTCCTAAGAAATTACATAAAGATGGAAAGATAATGAGAAGGGGAAACCCCAACACAAAATCAAATAAGAGAACAGAAACTTTAGAAATAAACTGACACAACAGAGTGTCACTGAGTAACAATCAAGTCCAGTTGAAACATGGAAAATCATACTTTTCTTTAGTTATTCATACCTATATACACCGCATACCTACCTATATACACATACCTATATACACCACTGCATACCTATATACACTGTTTACAATTAGGCGGTTGTCCTTAATTATGACAATATGTAATATTACTCAATAAATAAATGTGAAAATAATAGGGTTTATAAAAAATAAATGACCGTTTTTTAAACAAATACTTGTATTATTATTTCTTTGATATAAAATACAATTAATAGTCAAAGTATAGTCCATCGTTATCAGCCATCATTAGCCATCTGCTAGCCAAATGCTCTATCCCACGCTGATACCATTCTTTGGGATGGCTGTCAAAGAACTCTTGGACAGCAATTTCAACTTCCGGAAAATAGTAATCCGATGGTGCTAGGTTTGGACTACATGTTGGATGAGCCAGAAGGGTTTTTCAATAAATGTTCATCAATTTCAAATCTCTTAGCTGACTGCTGAGGAGTATGTTCGTGAGGGACCAGTCTACTGCTCTTTTTCACCTTCTTCATGGAGAGTTAATGGCCACTAACAGAATCTTTCGACACAAAGCACAAAGCTTCCTGCAGAAATCGATCAATATTCATCAATGGTCGCACGGAGCCCTTCTTCCTTTCCAACGTCGGATCTCTATTGCTATATTTTTCAAACCAACGCCGCGCAGTGCGCTGGTCAAGGATACCTTCTCCTTCATATTTAACAATTTCACGAGTTGCTTCAGAGGCTGTGATTTTTTTTTTTCCAGTGATACCTTAAAATTACGATAATTTCATAGGAAACTGTCATGTTTCTTCTTTTTTTTTTAAGAAGTAGAATGGGATTAAACAAGCTTAGAGAATGCTCTGAAGGGATTATTAAGTATTGTTAAGTATTAAATAGGATTAAAATATTTACAGTACTTTGAAATCTTGAATTTGATAAAACGGTCATTTTTTTTTTTTTATACATCCTGTTATAAGTGATATGATTTCTATTAGAGTTTTATTTCAGACATATGTTTCCCAAGAGTTTGTTTTAAAAAAATAAATAAATTTATTTTAAAAAGAAATTAAAATTCAGTTTAAAAAAATATATTTGAAACAATTTCAGTTTGGGGTTCCTAATTATACCGTGTCTGGTATCTTCACCCTTGACCTACCTTAACGTATTCTTTTGTGTCTTGTTACGAGAGAAAATGTCTCATTTTACAAACGATATAGAATATTTTGACTGTTAGATAAGTTGCAACCGTACTCCTCAACAGGTGTGAATGACCTGTTTCAAGATTCCTTATCAATGAACTTGAAAATAGAGATACAAACAGTGATTGCAGTTTGTCCTCGACACTTCAAAGTACGTTGAACTCGTCGGTTTTAGGTATTTATTTTTTTTTATTCTTGTAATTTGGCAAAAGAAAAAACCAAAAATGTTTCGTAAGAATTTCAATTAACAATATTAGAAATTTTAAGAAAATTAAATATTTAACTGGTACTTACATGATAATAAAAAAAAAAACTAAGTTTGCTTTAGACCAAACGATAGAGGTTAAAACACCAAGAAGCCGATATTAATAATATGAAATATAAATTATAAATAAAAGTTCATTATTAAAAGGATGGAATGTTGAACAGTTTCCTCGCTTACAGTATGCAGCATATATTAATTCATATATTCCATAAAACTCGTTATCATTTGGTAATCAACACTATTTTTATTTTGGTAATCAACACTATTTTCTATTTTCATTTTCGCCTCTCTAACACAACTAGTATTACTTAGTGCACTTTTCAAGACCAAGACCAACACCGCCTGAGCGTTGCATGACCAAGACCAAGACTGGTAAAAAAAAATAGTTTTTTTAAAATAAAAATTAAGGCAGAATAGCTACTAATACTCGACAATTTTAGTTACTATATGTAAAGAATTGGTATAACCAATATATTTTTTAATTTAACACTTCCAATTTGTCATTATGGCTTAGTTAGGTTTGCGCTAACTGAAAAATTACATTAATTTCTCTATTGCAAGAAGTAACTGCAAGACTGTTGCAAGGCTCTTGTGCAAGTCCAAGACTGAATACACAAGACCAAGACTCGTGTTGGTGTCGCTTACGGGCAACATTAAATACGACGTCGCGCTAATATAATCCCAAAAAGCGTTAGTATAATTTTGAATAATAACTCACAACATAGAGGATAAAACGATAAACATTTCCCTAATAATATGCAGATCCTATTTTTTGTTTTTGCGATATTTTAATCCATATGCAAAAACGCTTCAACTAGTCGACTCCAGCCGACTTTGCCCGAGCGTTACACATCGGAAATCTTATGGCTCAATTTAATTCCATATGTAGTAGAGGAAAGACATTTTTTTTGAATGAACATTTGTAAATATTGTAGATAAACATGTCTGTTTTTAATTTGTTACTGTGATTATTTTATGTTGCTTAATATATCTTTATATATTTATTTTTATTATTATTATATATCCGCCATTCCATTTAATTTTTTTTTATATTGTACGTACGGTGTGAATGAACTCCTGTATAACTTAATTAGTGTCCTAAAATGTAATAAAATTCAAATAATTGTTAACAAAAAAAATTATTCTAAAGAGTCAATCATTGCAGGTAGAGTTATTTGTTGATTCATTTTTTTTTTTTTTTTTTTTTTGAGAATTAACATACAATTATAAAAATAATTTATTATTACAATCTTAAATTCCATTTTCAATGTTAGATTTTATTTATATATTTATTTATTTTTTTTATATCAAATCAAAATAATCAAAGTATGCCGTTATAAGAATTAGTTAATATGCAAAAAAAAAGTTGGTTAATTGCATCTTAGTACAGTAATTCTTAAATATATTAAATTTATATTTTTTTAACTTAATGAAAAAAAATGTGCAATTACATATTTTATTGCTTATGATAGACGAAAAAATACCGAGCATCCACTCACCAAAAATTAAAAATATTACATCATTATTTATTATTACATTTATAATAAATTTAAAAAAAATTTGATAGGATATTGTTCCTCCGCCCACTTGATGGTACGTTGAACTTTCGACCTACCGTAACAAATACATCTTTGTCCTTTTTTGTGAGACCAAATCCCATCGTAATAATTATGAGTCAATGAACTCTCTGAAGGAACTATATCAATGAACTTGAAAAGTGAATTGTAGTGAGCGTGTGACCTAATGCATATTATCAACACTTAAAGTTCAATGAACTTCTTTCGTTCGAATTCGAGCACTTCACATCTTAAATTCAGATATGACGTTATACATTTTGAAAGCTTTATTGATTTGGACTGGTTTTTACATTGGTTGGTTTTTGCAACATTTTGGAATAGGTCGTTCTGTTCTCTTATTTATGAATATAATGAATAAAATGTATTACGTTTTAACATTTTTTTTTTTTTTAAATCTGAATTAAATGTAATTTACATTATTTTAAAAGTTTGTAACTTCACTTTCAGCTAATTAAAGCACATAGTCAAATACAAATTTATTATAATGGTACATTAATTTTTTAAAAATTTGGTGCGGTGCGCGCATCACACAAAATTCACTTACTAACCTTTTCTTAGCAGAAATAAGTATTTTCAGACAAAGGGGCAGTGAAAGTAAAAAATTATAAACGTTATATTGATTTATATTTCATTGTGGTTATTTGTATTTTTTTAAATATCCTTACATATAAAAATTTTAATATCAATTTAATATCGTTGGAGTCTGTATTATATGAAGTTCATGTTACTATAGAAGGCTGTTCTAATCCTCGGGCGAGCTCGGGTAAGTTCGGGTGCGCTATCGTATCCCTTTGGTTCCTTCATTACAACTATTCTCTGTTACGATCTCTCATTTCCCCTTTTGTTATATATCAAATTCTTTCATATTTTATATTTAACTATTTTTTATATTGGAGATCAATGTGAAATGGTTAATTGTTTCAAATAGAAAAAATAAAAGTACGTTAGAGGAAGCTAATATTACAAATTAGTCTTTTGAGCCCTGTTAGAGAAGATTAATGAGAATAAAACTTAAATAATATGAAATACTGCTTAATTTTACACTGATGTAATGAATTTAATCAAAATCGTTCGAGCCGTTTTCGAGATAATAGTCAAACATATTTGTTCCATGGATGATATGAAGTGCCACTTCCTGTTAGCCGATTTTGACGAAAAAGTTGCTGTAACATCTCAGGTATAAACAAACCTTAAATATGAATTTTCACTTTTATACATTTTTATTTGTGTTAGCTTGACCTGTTACATACACACAGACACACGCACACATACACTAACACATTCCATTTTGCGGGACTTGGTTGTTTGGACTCAGGAGGCCTCAAAACATGTATTTCCGTTGAAAACTCAGATTCGAAAATTTTCACGATCGCAACACTGTATCTTACTATATATTTTATATATAGGTAAGTGAAAGTAAAAAATTGGAATATTGTGAGATTATGAGGTACAAAATTAAAACTAATTTTTTTAATGTTTGCTTTTTTATTTCCATTTATTTTAGTTGTATAGTATATGTTTTTATTTGTTTAATGAATGTATTAAAAATTTAAAATATATCTGCTCTCAGTATCTATATGGGGAAATTTAATGCTTCTGACACAGAATACATGTTGGAATTCAGTTATTTCTTGGAAATCATCGTGTCATATTTTGTCATGGTATACAAACTTTTTTAAACTTAAATGTAACATGTGTATGGTTACATAGAATGGTGCTTCAGAATAAATATTGATTGCAATAAAAAACAGAAGATAATAATCTTTTTAATATTTTATGGTTTAATATAAGTTATTTTATTATTAAACTAAAATTAAATATTATTATTAAAGAAATGTGAAAATATAAGTGATTTGATCACTATTAGAATTTTATTTTAGATATATGTTTTCCTAGGGTTCGTTTTAAAAGAATACATGAATTTATTTTAAAAATCAGTTTTAAAAAATATATTTTGAGCAATGTCAGTTTCGGGTTCCTAATTATACCATATTTGGTATAATTACTCTTGACTCACCTTACGAATTCTTCTGTGTCTTACTATGAGAGAAAATGTTACATTTCACAAACAATATATATAAATTTATTATCAAGGTAAATTAAAAAAAAAAATGAAATAGTGTGAGATTGTGAAAAAAAGTATTAAAACATGTCTCTTCAATTTTTTTTTTTTATATACATTTATAATTGATTATATATTTTTTTCCTATTCTGCTGGTTGCCTTCATCGCAAGTGGTTCATCTGAAGTTGACACATTCATCTTGATAAAGAATAAATTAAAAAAATGTCCGTCCATAGGGGCATTTCAATGACAAAAAAAAAAACATGCTCATGAGAAGCTCCGCGTAGCTTTGAAAAAAGTTAATAGTTTTAAAGTTAAAACTATAAAGGAACAAAGGGATAGCAAGATTAAAATTCGCTTAACAGGTTTCCGTAAAAAGGAAGGTGGGGAGGAGGGGGATCAAGAAACTAACGAGACCTAAAAACGAGCTTGAAAAGGTATTCCACCCTGGAGGTAATTAAGGTTCGCTACTGGACTGAAAAGGTTGCCTGGAACCTGCGACTGGAACTGGAGAAGCAAAATCGGCTTTGCTTATTTAATCCCGGGCCTGACGAGAGTTTGGTAATGAGCCGAGAAACGAATCCTTCCCGCAGGAAATTAAAATCTTTGAGCAAGAATCAATCCCTCCCTTTTGGAATATTTATCTTTCTCATTCCAGAATTTTCGAATTAAACCGGAATAATTTGATTTTCAAAGTGTGAATACAGTCTTAGTTCGTAAATAATAAATAATATTAATAATAATTGCAACACCTTAACGTTTTATAGTTAATTAAACAGGAGAGGAGTTTGAAGGGGAGGGAGGGTGGATAAATATTTTATTAGGCATATTGATATTTTCGACCAAAACATTTTTTTATTTATTTTTAATTATTTATGATATTTGTAATTGTATTAAGAATAAAAATACATTCATTAAATATAATAAAAGAAAATAATAACATGAAAACAGTTGTTGAGAAACTACCCACTTCTTTCAGACGCAACGGTTATCAGGGATCGGAGAGGAAGCAAGGTTAGAAACGACAGGGTTCATGTGGTTCTGAAGTTTAGTATGTAAGGATAGGTACCTGGTTTGTGCCAAATATCTGAAACATAAGGAATATTAAGGTTGTTATGGATGATTTTATTAGTGACAAAGTAAGGAGCATTGAGGATTTTGGATTGTAAGGATTTGATTCGTGAAGAATTCGATGGCTTTGTTGAGCCCCAAAGTCCGAATTGGTCTTATTGTAGTCATGTATATGAGTCTTTGTAATTAACTGAAATCTTAGGGCGTTTGTCTAGTAAGCAGTCGGAAACGTCGAGCGGTTTCTTGTCGTTACAGTCTGGCATGAGGATTCCAAGTTAGACGTTTGTCCAAGGTATCGGATTTGTTCAACAGGGATAAGTGAGGTATTATTAAAGGATACTATAGGACAAAAGGTCATTGTTTTACGAGAAAGGGTAAAGGTGATTTGATGGGATATATTGGAATTTATTTTATTCCTCTAGTTTTGACACCATTCTTCAAAGTTTGTGATGTGTGATAGAAGAGCTGACAAAAAAAAAACAATATAAGTTCAAAAATAGATTTCTGACGGTTCCTGAAAGATTTTATAACGAGAGTAGTCGATAATTCACACAGTGTGGGTTGAGTTTTTATATTTCAATATATGAGTAACCTCATATCAAAGATAGACATTTGTCATTATTAAACAGTTGAGAAAAAGCAAAGTTTTGTAGCAAAGTTTTAATTTAACCAATTCTATTGATTTTTTTTTATGAATCAACTTGAACATAAAAAATAGTTTAGTAGAACGTATAAATAAAGTTGACTTATCTTCTTTTTCTGGAAATGACAGATGCCCTTCTTTGATATGTGTGCTCTTTTTTACCCATTTGTTTTATTTTCCATTAAAATTTAAGTGAATTTCTGATGCATATTTATTTAATTTAATAAATTATTAAATTTATCGCTCACTCTTAATTAAATTTAATAAAATTAATTTATCTTTTAAATATTTTTCTCTTGGACCGTTACTGCTTATATATAATCAAAAGTTGGTAGTAAACATATATGTTTCCTAGAATGAGTAAATAATTTTGAAAATATTTGTAAATACATTTAGCTGGCCCCATTGACAGATGTTAATTGTTTTTGAAAATAAGGTAAATATCACTTCTTCGAAAACATGTTTTTTTTTCTATTGTATATTTTTTTTTTATAATCACGTTTTATTAAAGTATAATAATTAATAGTTATTTCAGCGACAGTCAGGTTTGCCAGGTCAGTACATTATTTTTACTCTAAATTTTCCCCTGAATTCGAAAACTTTCTACACAAATGTTAAATTGTTATTGTAACCAACATTATACCTTTGGTAAGATGAAAAAAAAGTTGTTAAAAAGGGTCATATAACGATTTATATGTTAATTTAATCCAATTTAATGAAAATCCTTAAAAACGTTTGCACTAAAAAAAAAATCCAACTTGTGGAGAAACCTCCATTCTGGAAATCATATCCATAGAACACAGATAATGAATTGTATAGTGTCAAATTATTTAACATGCCTAATACATCCATGATTCCTCTACAGTAATAATGCAAAATAAAAATCACTAAATATTCTTAAACAATGTATTCATACACTAAATAGCCTAAAGATAAAAAATTGAAAAAAAAATCATGAAAAATATAATTGTGGGTTGATGGTTGACTGCACTGAATAATGAAGAGAAGGATAGTTGGGGTGATCAGTCGAAATAAAAATAGCAAAAATAAATAATAATATTTATTATTTATTTTTGTTTTTTTCATTTCCACTGATTGCCCCAACTATCTTTCTCATCATGAAAATATACCCAGTGAATGTTCATAAACGCATACTAGTTGGAATAAATCACCCACTTCACTATTGCTATGATACGTAGTCAACAGTAAAAAAAAATTATTAAATTCTTTAAACATCCAATTTATACTCAAATAACATGTGTTCCTGGTAAAAAAAAAATATGCCCTATAAAGAGTTAATGTGACTACATCGTCTTTTAAATGTTTTTTTGTTTTCATTGAGAGATTTTTTTACTTATTCTTGAACATCAAGAAATCTCCATTATCTATATGCGATCATAACTGCTACTTTGAAGTAAGAAGTTCAATGTACTTTAAGAGTTAACGAACTGAGCTAGGTCACTCGTATGTTACTCACTTGAGTTTTCAAGTTCATTGATAACACTTTCCTCTATAGGGGTCGCTGACTTCTTGTTTTTATAATTCGTTTCTCATAACATGACTAACACGAATTCGCTACTCTAGGCCAAAAGTTCAACGTACGCTGAAGTGGTATGAAGTAGATTATTCTCTCGTTGATTATTCAAGCCTCACATCGCATTTCGAAGAATGATCCACTTATTTCGCAATAGAGTACTTATCTATCTTCATCATTTCCACAATGAATATCTGGATATAAAGTTACATGATCAGAAGTCATAATTTAAAAGATGTCTTTCAAACAAATATATATATTTTTTAACCATAATATAATTTTTTTTAATTTTATTTTTTACTCACAACTTTCATAACGACCGAAAGTACCAGCTTCAGTATACGTACATAGCAACATGAAACATTGTAATAATTTTTCTATACATTTAAAATTGCAAATATTTACGAAGTTTACAAGGTATAGAACAAGATAGTATGTAATAAGTTATTAAAAAATGAAGGAAGGAGATAGTCCGGGGTGGCGGACATAAATAGGCTGAATAGTAGCAAAACTATTTTATTAAAAGCCAACGTTTCGACCCGACTTTGCAGGTCTTCTTCGGGGCTAGAACGGACAAGATAAAAAAATATATAGAGGATTGCGGAAGTTACATAACATTTAGACAAAAAAATTATAAACAATGTGAATAAGCTTATTAAAATTATAAAACAGTAAGTTATGTCTATTATTTCATATTATGTTCTTTTTCCCTTTCTTTCAATCTCTCCTGTAGATCTGTAGAAGTATATTCACATTTGAATATATTATATATTACACTACAACAATTGCTACTATCTATTTACTTCAGTTTAGGATCTTGTTAATTTGCTTACTCTGTTTAAGTTTTAATGATAAATACTATTTATAATTTTAATAAGCTTATTCACATTGTTAATAATTTTTAGTCTAAATATTATGTAACTTTTACAATGCTCTATGTCTTTTCGTATCTTGTCCGTTCTAGCCCTGAAGAAGACCTGCAAAGTCGGGTCGAAACGTTGGCTTTTAACAAAATAGTTATGCTACTATTTAGCCTATTTATGACCGCCAACCCGGACCATCTCCTTCCTTTATAATGCAACGGTCAACTATTAAATATTCAGTTATTAAAAAAACATATATATTTTTTTATTTATTTATTTAGAAATATAATAATCTGTCACGTAGACAATAATTATAGCGAGATATATTTACACATTCACACCATATATACAGAAAACATAAAATTAACAAAAGTAAAATAATTAATAAATAATAATCAATAACTATATACAATAAATAATTAAATAACCAAAAGATTTTTTTTTTAGTTTTTTTTTATTTATTTATTTAGACATATAATATTCTCTCACAGGGACAATAACAAAGATAAGTAAATTAAAAATATTAAAACATATATTAAAGATTTTCTGATATAAAGAATTCTGATTAACAAACATAAATCTGCATTGTATAATGTTTTACAAAGTAAAGACATTTTTTTCAGAATAACCGGAATTTATTACTTTTCTACTCGGAGCACTGAGCAGTGTAATAATTATGGACTTCTATCATAACTTTTACTATAGAGGGAGTAAGTAAAAGTTTACTTAATACTTTTATATATATATATATATATATATATATAAATTTAAAAAAAAATTTAAGCTTAGACTATTATTAATGTTTTGAAAAAAAAAACTTTTACCTTTAACCTCTGATTTATAAAAGTTTTTTTCAAGCTGTCAAAGTGGAAATCATTTTTAAAAAAATAAATATTTCAACCTCTGATTGTATGCATATATACATATATTGTTTGATTTCAACGACCAAGACTAAATATTGTTAAAATTATTAAATTAAATTTTCAACCTATCCACCGCAGGTCTGGCAGAAGTTGAAGTCTGTCATCGATTTCTTGTTCCAAAACTTATAATGTCAAACTTGCTCCTTTCAAAGCCAGCACTAACCAGCCAAATCTTGGTTCCTTTAATTAAAACACTGTCTTCTGAATCAGAAGGAACTTTATAAACTTATTATTTATAATTTTGTTGGCTACGAAAAAAAAAAAATTGAAAGCGATAACTTATTCTCTTCGAATACTAAGTCTCATAAATCTAGAGTACGTCGGATAGTCTAGTTATAAATGGATGTAAAAAATTACAATCCGTGCATTTGGATCATATATTTACTCTAAAGTTATTCCATAACCTCCCTTTAAATCATAAATATACTATAACAAGTAAATAAAATTAGTAAATTATAATATAAACATAATTTTGTAACCAAAATGGTATTAGGTTAGCAATAGGGACAAATCAGAATTCTCCTGAAGTCTTACGCGATATGCAACCAGCATAGCAGTACAATATTGCATGTAGCTGAGATAGATTTTGAAGGCGCTCACTTCATTTCTTTTTCTCTGTATTCTTTACGAATATTATATTTTACTTATAAAGTTATTTTTATTAATTATTAAACTTGATTTGATTTATTTTTATTTTTTAGGAATACACATAATAAAGGATTGAGAAAGTTAATAATTTTATGAAGAATAATTCAAATTTTGAACACATTGTGGGACAGCTCAAATAAGCCCATGAAATTCTTTGACCTGAAATTGTTTGCTAAATTTACATATTTAGTTTTAGATAGTATTAATATACACATAAAATTATTCGCTATTGATGTTTTGTTTTTTCCTGTTTTATACAGTTGGGAAAACATATTAAAAATCCTGTACAAGATATAAAATAAAATATATATTGAAGTCATTAAAGTGTATAAAACATAATATAATGTATTAAAAAATACATATTTATAACCCAAAATTATAGCATTAAAATTATCAATATTAAAAACTTGCCTACATTTAAATTACCCTACATATTTGTAAATTTTAAAGATTATTATTGTTACTATTTTTTTTATTTATTCAAAAATTAATTTTGAAAATATAAATAGTAATAAAAGTGTTTTTTCACTTTATTTAGAAAGAAAAAATAAACAATAACAAAAATCCTGACTGATAAAATGAAACTTTTTCCTCTCGATGATATTGAAAAATAATTTTACAAAAATTTTTATAAAGGTGGTAAAATATGTCTAAAGAAAGTTTTTAAAATGGCCAAAAGGTAATAAAAATTATATGTATGTATATATAACAAAATTAACATTTTTTAAATATTAATAAAAGAATTTTTATGTGTTATGTTATTTTAGATGAAAATGGGTTAAAAAATGTGTTGATTACTGTTAATTATCTTTTGATAAATTAGTATTATTGTATCCCTCCTATTATTTTTTAAGAAAACTATACCAAAGTACAATATAAAGAAAACTATAGGAATATATGGGCGATTCTCCGATTACGGGCAATTTTCGTGATAAAATTTCAATAATTTTGACGGTATTTAAATACTATGTTGCTTTAGTTTGGGGTTCGGATAGTTTGAAAACAAAACATTTAGTATGGAATTGGGTGTAAGACAAGGTAGTTTGCTTAGTCCGATTCTTTTTTCGTTATATATAAATGATTTGGAAGAGAATTTAGATGGTATCTGTTTTAAGGAAAATTATAAAATTAAGTAAAATCTGAGAATAAATCTCGAAAAGTACCACTCTTTTTGTAATTAAAATATTTATATAACTTTTACATTGTAAATATAATTGTTCTTATTTTCTTATTAATTAGATATATAGAAATAGATTGAAATATAATTTTGTTATAAAACACAGTCAACAGACCATGTAGCACGTGTGATTTTCGGTTAGAATCCAAAAATATTATTTTGTATTGTCTTTTTAAATTTATATTATGTAGTTTTGATAAATAAAAATACTTTTTCTTCTTCTTATATTTTATTACAAAAACATTTCAGAACTTCAAGCGCAATGTTTAGTTCCTATATACTGATATTCTGAAGTTTGATATTGATGAATGGAGTTTGGGAAAGCTCTCAATTCTATAAATGATTGTTGTTATAGTTGTAATAAGGCTTTGTATCGTCCTATTCTATGAAGCTCCCTTTCTTTTTTTAACTTATTCATCAAAATATAATTCCTGAAAACTGGCAAAAGGTTATGCACTATATTACCGTACATTAAATAAGAGATGTTAAGTTTCTATCTGTGTAAATCGTTTCTCATAAAGTCTGGAATGCGTCTCTAGAAAGATCCTGTGGTTGAGAGACCCGTTCGCTCACCGACAAGGTAATTATTTTTCTCTGCAAGAGCCGTTTTACTCGACAACGGTTCGTTTCACTGTTGCTTTTACTTTCCAATTGCAGCGTTTATTGTTGCTTTTACAACGGATTCGGTCAGCGTTGTAGCAGATTTATCCTACAAGGATAAATGTTACCCGTTGTATAACATCTGGTCTTCGTTACTATGGAAATCTGCAGAATAACATGGTGTTCATTTGACGATTTTCTTGATTAAAAAAAACATCTCTTTAACACCACATTATTATTAATAACAATCGATAACACATCCACATTAACTAGTCTAATTAAAGTAAAATTACAAAAGAAAAGGGAATAAGTTATGCATTTTTTTGTAAATTTTTTCTACAGCATTTGATAGTGTGGATCGTTATAGTCTAATTTATAAATTATACCAGCTAGGATTTTCATATTAATTAATTAATTCAATTAAAAGTTTGCTTGGCGATAGTAATTCGATAAAAAGGGGTCTGTACCACGGACTATAATTAAGACAGCGAACGATATGCAAATTCTACGCAGTTGAAGATCAAGAAATTCACACCATAAAGCATAACCATAAAAGAAAAAAAAATGAAAAGGTTTCGGCGTCAGAGAATCGCCATTTCGTAAGAGATACTTTATTGCATTAGAGATAAGCAATCCTGATAAAATTCTGCAACAAAAACACTTACCCTACTTTGGTTTTTATTGCACTTAAGTGAAATCCTATTGACCTTCAAATGAACAATTTCAAGATAATAGACCTTTAGATCTTATATATAATATCATTTGAGTATATATTCTAATAAATTCAATATTATGTTTCATGATATTGTTTAATTTTCGGTTACAAATAACTGCAATCCCTTAAGTATGAACAACCAATAGGACCAGTTTAATATTGGTAGTATAACATAAAAAATATTAACATTAAAAATGTATAATATTATTAGTATGTAAAATCTTGGTCAACGGTTGTGCAATGAAATAATTTGACTAAGAATAAACCCAACCACCAGGTTTTCTTCTTAATAAATTAAAAATGCCCACTTTACAGGGACTGTATGAAGCTCAGAAACTTAAAAATAATTTTTCGCCCGGATAGCGTTACTTCAAAATTGATTTGCAAAATGAAAAATTAAAATCAATAGTAACGCGTGACCCACGTGACTTATTCTCTTAGGAAATCCTCGTAACGATTGATAATATCCCAGTGCTTTCAAAAAATTATGTACGGTACCTCGGACTCTACTTAGACAAAAGTCTTATCTGGAACATACATACTGAATTAAAAAGACAAGAACTGACTAGAACCAACTCTCACATCTTCTAGACTACAGATCCTCACTTAACTTACGCAACAACCTACTGATCTACAACACCATACTGAGACCAATTTGGACATACTGGGCTGTGCTTTGGGGTTCGGCAAAACAAACACACATAAACAAAATACAGACAACTCAATCAAAAATTCTGCGAAAAATTGTCAACGCACCTTGGTACATTTCAGATAACACCATACATAATGACTTGAACATCCCAACAGTAAAATCCTACATCCTCGGCAAATACACTTCATTTCACTCTTCGATTCTAAATCACTTCAATCCATTAGTCCATTCTATTTCCAGCTCCGTATTACCTGATCGATTAAAAAGAAAATGGAGTGACCTATTACAATAAATACAAAATGAAGCTAATCAAGCAAACTCACAACTAATCCCTAACATATCAAATTTACTAGGTGCGCTGCAGCGCAGGTGCAAATGGTACAATACGTCAAAAATGAATAAATAAAATAAAATAAATTTGATTAAGAAATAAATTTAATCATGTAGATGTACCACACAACATACTGTGAAATATTTCATATATAATACCGTTCGAATGTGAAATATTTAATAAAAATTAATATCTAGTAAGGTAAGGGCACCAGTGATGGAAATATCTAAACAATGTTTGTCTTTTTTGAATTTTTATGCTGCCATAATTATTATTATTATAATCATCTCCATTGGACAATTAGAATCTTTAGTAAAAATATTCAGTTTTGTAGATATAATCTCCAAAAAAAAAAAAATCACCTGTTTGTGCACTCTCGATGAAAACCCTTAAATTCAATTGTTCTAGTAATGGACATATAATAAAAAATTCTAAAATATTTATTTAACTATAAAGATAACGATTTAGATAAGATAACATAAATGTTCAAAATACTCTTAGCAAAACTGTCAGTAAAAATGTAAAAAACACAGAGATCTCAAGAGTACCATACAAACAATAATGATGGACATTTTTAACTTTTCTTTTGGGAACTTTGTTCATACAATAAAGGGCATCGTTCTTCAATCTTAACTGAAACCTTAAAATCAACAAGGAAGCTTATTATTTACATTTAAAGTCCAAAATATCCATCATTGGAACCCCTGTCCATAACTGGTGCGTTCAGCCTAATACCTATTATTTAAAGTTTTAAGAAGATAACAGAGAATAACGAAACATTAAAGATTAATAATTATTTTAGGTAATAATTTCTAATTTTAATTAGAATATGTTAATAGTTAATAATTTTAAATATAAATAGGTTTTCATATGAAAACTAAATAAAGTTTCCACAGAAACCGAATGGAAACTTCTATAATTTATTTTCAGATTGAAACAAAAAAAATAAATAAATATTACACTACATTATTGTATTCCAAAATTTTTTTTATTGGTTTATATTTAGAGAAAAAGTAATATTCTTAAAATTTATTGATTTTTTAAAATTAATTTGTAATACATATATACAAATATATACACACATACAAATATATATGTATATATTTATGTATTTCTCTTTAGAGTTTACTTTCACCTGTTACTAGTGATAATCATCAGATTTCATGATATTGCTAATAATGGCATTATAGCCATGATAAAGGATAGTAGCCATCAGCACATCTTCCTGGTCATTGTTTAGTTTCTTAAATAACGGAAGGAGATCTCTCATCCAATTCCTTTTCAGTAGCCTACGTATTCGCATATCAATAGTGACTATGTGCTTGATAAGTTTGCCATTGTGTCTGTGTGGTTTAGTACAAAATCTTGAGTTCAAAGAGCGTATATCTTGGTCGATATTCCGTTGTCAGAGAGTAAAGATTTTGTTTTTTATGTACATATCAAACTGCTGCTAATAGTATTAAAATTTTGAAAATTTTGTAGTTTTTGTGATTGTTTTTTGCTTAACCGTAAATCTGTATGACGTTTGTCCATAGGGGTTTCAATAGGTATGTAAGTATCGAGTATTTGTCTGATTTTATATTTTGAGAAAAGAGATTATAGTATTTATAGTTGTTTGTTTGAACAGTTTCATAGTTAGGTTACCTCGTACGGTACCTATGTACGGTACGTTCATATAGTTGACATTTTCATGTGTAGGCTCCAGGTCATCCTTCTGTCAAGTATTATTCCGAAAACTAACTGTTTCCGTCTAAAAAATTTAGTTCTAGCCGAAATTGTTGAGCGCGTGTCTCGTCGAAGTGTAAATTTTACATTTTCTAATTTGTCATGACTTAATCTGATTTTCCAAAGTGAGTAACATTTTTTATAAATTGCCTGTCTGGTCTTAGAATGTTTTTATAAATCGGTATATCTTCTGTGTATACACCGCAGTTAACGTTTCGGTGTTGCTAGGTATGCAATGCGTATATATAATGTAGAATGATGGAACTAGTAATGATCCTTGAGGTATACTTGCAAACACAGGTCGAATTTAGGAAATCTCTAAGCCCAGTTGGAGAGAGAAATATGTTTCCATAAGAAAAGAATTGATGCGATATAAAGGTTTTTATATTTAAGATTTCAATTTATATTTATATATGTTTTGTTAATGTGGAAATATGTACCCATGCATCTATATATTAGGTTTTTATTGTTATTATTATTATTTTTTTTATTAGGGCACCTACTGAAATTTAATCAAGTTAAGCCTCATACTTTTTTTTTCTCTCCTAAGTCGTTGAACCGAAAGTAATAAATAAGGTTATTTTTGCCGGTAAAAGGTAAATATAAGTTGCGTAACTTGAACTCCGTAGTCGGTCACTGGAGCCCACCAAGACTTTCTCTGCAGAGGGGAGAGCGATTCTCAACTCCAGCAACGTCAGTCGCGGCTTGGGAGACTTCAACGCCGCATCGCTGTAAGTACCATCTCAAATTATCCTCATCTTAAACTTAAATTTAATTGTATTTATTATACGATATATTTATGTATGTTATTAGAATAATTAAATAATTAATTATATTAAAAAAAAAAAAACGGAATACTATTTTACACTGAAGATGAAACTGTGTATTAGAACACGTGTTTATTTTCGTTACTTTCCATCCATATCTCATATTTCTATTGAAAAAAAAAAAATAATTTTTTGATCTTCAAAACAAAATGGTTATGTATTATGTTGTGTAGGTTTTTCTGAATTTTGTTCTTACATAAACATAAAAAAAGTATAGATATAAGCTCTTAGGCAGCAGAACTCTTTTAAAATAATTAGATATATAAAATTTATATATATATATATATATTTATAGAATTGTGATATTGTGATATATTAATTTTAACCAATACTGCAATATTATTTTGTACATATAAAAAGAATTATACATTATATTATCAGGAATATATTATCGTTAAAAATTGTTAATATTAATAATATGTTATTGGTTTTGAAAAGATTCTATGAGCATTGACGGGAATAAATTAAGGGGTTTTTTTTGTTTTTCGCTTGTCAATATTTTTATTTACATTCTTAACTGGTTTCCATAGTTGTTTTAATAAGAGATAAAGTATTACAATAGTCATATTGTTGTATGCACAGATAATAGTCACATTGTATTACAATAGTCATATTGTATGCACATTGTATAATAGAATATGCACAGAAATAAAGTAAATAAAATTTACTTTCTTGTTCATTTAAACAGCACTTCGGGAAAGGCGTATGCACGTATACTTCAAAGAGGATTTAAAATTGAAATCAATTTTTTTGTATGAAGTTTTGAATATTTTTTAAATTATAAGTAAGATTTTCTTTAGTAAAATAATTTTTATTCAATTAAAGTTTATATTATGAAATTTACGAACCAGAAACCGGTATTTAAATTAATTTTTTTCTTAAAAATAGCTTTTTCATAACGAAGAGCACAGGCAAAAGTTTAAATTAATAATTTGTTTGTAATAATTTGCCACTCACGTCATTTTGAAGTAAATATATTCTGAAACCATAATAAATGTAGCTAAGTGTCGACTTAAGACTTTCCACTCAATATAGCTCTCTCTATATTACACTAGCTGATCCAGGATTTAATTTTGGGGGGATTCAGCCCGAAAGATTTTTTTTTTCATATGTACAACAATAATTAATTTGAAAAAAAAAATTAACTACCTGTATGAAATGGTATTTAAATAATTTTTTAAGTCCTATTAAATGTAATTACACGAACAATAATACTTTAAGAGATAGTTTTAAATATTTTTTTCTATAAAACATGGTTATATTTTACCTTTATTTTTAGGTGTGAGGGGGGGGGGCTTCAGCCCGAACGCCTCCCCCCGTAGTTCTGCCTGTGCTATATTATACTATATATCATTATATTAGTTATTGGATAATGTACTTTCTTTAAAAGATTATATGTACTTTCTTTTATTTTTAAATTTATTCAATAGAAGATTTAAATATCATTACAAAAAAAAACTAATTTAACCATATTATATTTTTTAATGTATTAAATAATTACTACATTTTTTTTAATTTAAATAAATACACTGATAATAACAATTAACATTACTTTCTTCTATCAATGGTCTAATTAAACTGTGCATCAGACATCAGAATCTATCAGATACAATGAATGCTATTGTCTATGTGCAAACATTTAATTTCATTCTTATCACTCAATGTTATCGCTCTTAATAAAGACACAAACTCTGCATTTATTTTAAGTAATACTAACAATTTTATTTCTAGCTAATATTTTTTTTCAAAATATTTATTTATTTAAAATACATTTTAATTCATTCATTCATTCAGATTTATTTACGCTTGCTATATTTCATTTTTTTTAAGTATGCCATTCTAAATTAGTTATTCATCGCTGTATATTTTGTATATTTTTTTATTTCATACATCCCTTTGAGATATACAACAGCCACGAATTGGTTGCTCAAGTACTTTTAGTAACGGATAACAATGTGAAAATTTTCATTGCTCGTGTCAGAAACAGAAAATGTTGAACAGAATTTGATTGCGTGAATTAAAATAGGAAATAGGATGGTTTTTATTTGTTTAAAAATAAGACGAAACTTTGGTCAAATTATAATAACATAAAAATAATATTAAGTTAACTAAAAATAGTTTGCTAAGAAACTTGGTGGCACGGGGATTGAGAGTTTTCTCTAGTAATAAAATTTACAAAAATCTCCATGAATCAATATGTAAGATAAACTCGACTTAAGAAATATCCATCATTTCATAAAGGTAGTTTTTTGTTCTTTTTCTTTCAGATTAATTGGGGTAAGCGATGGACATAGCTAAGGATTTTTTTGGGGGTCTTATACCGGCTTAAGTATTGTAGTTATAAACTTTGCCGTTAAACATTTAGAATCTCTATGGTCTCCTTTTTATATTTAACACTTTAAAATTGAAAGATATATTCAGTTATTCAGGTATAATCTCCATTAAAAAAAAAAAAAACCTTTTTGCACTAATGATGGACATACCAAACTTCAATTGTTCTAGTAACGGACAGGGGGTCGGTACTGGACATACCTCAGAAAAAGTATAAAATCTTTATTTAACTATAAAGAAAAAGATAAAGATAACATAAATGTCTCAAGAACACTATAGAAACAACAATGAAAGGTATTTTAAAACTTTTTGGGGTGTACATTATTCGTACAGTTGTCAATAGAGGGAGGGAGGGCATTGTTCTTCAGTATAGAAAAAAACTTGAACCTTTAAATCAACAAACTTATTTACATTTAAAGTCCAACCTGCCCATATCTGGTGTGTTCACCCTATCTATATTTAAAAAATATAAATAAAAAAATATTAAATCTTGGATAAGAAAATGGCCTCGTGATCTTCTAATGTATAAATTATATTAGAGTGCTACCAATGGGTAGTTTTCCTACAAGCCTGTTTATCTCATTATATTTTATTATTTTTATTTAATACAGTTGTAAATTTCAGGAATAAAAAAAAATCCGAAATCTGTAACTGTACTGATTCATATATTATTTAAATCATATTAAATCAGGAGAATTTGGATGGAATAAGATGAGTTATCCGTTTGAAATTATTGGTTTACCGGCATGGATTTTATAGTAATTATTTTATTACTTAGTTAGGCATGCATCATGAAGGGCCCTCGGAAATTATATTAAACCGAATAACCGCTGGCAATTAATAGCAGGTACAAATTAACTGGTTCGATTTCAATGTTAAATGAAATACAAATTGATTCCATGAGGCGGTTTGGTATGATAGGGCTCATTAGATTCGGTTGAATATTCAGACAATCTGATAACTTCCGCCGACGAAACAATTATATAAAACTCATAAATTATTCTACTCTCTTCTCTGAACGGGTGTTATTACTCGTTATTATTAATCAAATGCTACTTAAACAGTTATTATGTTCTGAAGCGATTTCAAAAACAGAATAAATAACAGAATATTTTTTCCCATGCGAGAACTATCACATTATAGTCAATGCTCCTTTTTGTGTTACAAACATAAAGTCATGACCTTAACATCACATATGTCCTTGACGTCATTCCTTCCCGATTCTCAAATTTCCATCAGAACCTAATCCATCATCCTAATCCCTTAGCACAATTCTTATCCAGTTCCAGGCATCCTTACAATCCTCCTCGAAGGTTGAAACGGCAGTGGCTTTGAGATCTTTTCTAAACACGCCATTGGAGTCCTGGCAATGGCCAGAGCTTCTCCACTATTCATGAGCGTATATGACTTTAGTACTCTCTCTCAGTCTCCACTGGATATCCATCACAGTGACGCGGCTGAGAGAGAAGCACTGGGATCTCTTAGAATCTTGCCTTATCCTCCACACGTGGAGACTCCCTTGGCTGACTAAATATTGTAAATAAGTATGAATGTGTTTTTATATTTTTATTTAATGTGGTCTCATGTTTTATTTCTTCTGTTCTTCCGTTTTCTTTTTCTTTTCTTTTTTTTATAATTTTTCTATTTATTTTATTTTATTTTTTTTTTGTAATTTTATAAATGTTATGAATGAGTCTCTTCTTACATCTCCAATACTAGTATATATAATATAAATATAATTTGCGATATATTGACTTAATTTCTATAATATTTTGTTTTCTTTTCTTTATCTTCTCGAAATATGTTTTTATTATTCCTTTTTAAAACATATTTACTTTTATAATAGTAGTTTTAAGATTGAAAAATAAAGCAATCAGTACGAATTGAGGGCAATTATAACCTCAGCAGTTTTTTGCCCCCAAACCCAAAAGAACAAAAACAACACTCTAAGCTACCAATTAACTATAAATGATTATTAGCATAAAAAGCCATTAAATGTAATAAGGAATAATGCCAAGTGGAATGGTACCTGCTAAAGAAATCAAGAGGACGTCCTTGGATAACTCCTCATCTACACTTCAAGAATAAAAACAAAATGAAAGCGCAGAAACCAATTCAATTATCTTGCATCTTAATAGATTTAATGCAAAAATACTTATTTATCGACAACAGTGTTTTATGAATTCAGATTTAAATACGTATTCTTGAAAAAAAAAAAACAACTAAGAGGTGAGAAATTCATTGTCACTCTAGCAATCAAAATAGAAAATTTATCATTAAATATCAATTATCAACGTTCAGTATCATGTAGGCTAATATTGTTTGTTTTTTTATCAACTGCACTTAAAATCTTTTTATGTAATTTTAACTATAGATATTTTTATTTTTGATTGATTAGGACTTGATGCCTACTCAGCAACATTTGCTTAGGAATGTATGGAAAAAGTACCGCAGATAAGACTAGTCCTTGAAAATGTAAATGAGAGATTAATCGGATTAGAAAGTATTTCTCCAGCGAATCCAGAGCATTCAAGGTTGATCGGTCTCTAGAAAAGTAGTCCAGGAGAAACGAAGTCGAAAGGGTTAGAGGAGGTAAACATAGTCAGGGGGGGGGGAGGGAGGTAACATTTCTGTTTGTAGAATGTAAATAATTTGCTGACTAAATATTTTAGATGTGAACAAGATTTTCGTTGTTTCTTATGGTTACAAAATTGTGAATATTGGTTAGTAATGAAATGAATATAAGCAAGAGGTGCCAATCAATATAAATATAACATAATTTGATTAAAGGTATACAATGGTTAGCTAAATAATATTTATAATAAAGACAATTGTAATGTATTTTCATTAAAATTTTCAATTTACAATTCATTTTCATTTTAAATCAACTTGAAAGCCTTTGGTGCTCGAATCACGGTAAGTTAGAAAAACTACTACAAATTTTTAAAAATAGATTGTATATATTATTTTTAATTTGTATAACTATTTACTTATTTCATTTTTAATATCGTGTATTGTAATAATAGTTAAGATTCATGTACCATCAATCACTATAGTTTATTATCTACCATTATCGGTCAGGCGTTTGATAGAGTATGGCATCCGGGACTGATGTACAAACTCCGTGAATTCCTAACACCTACATACTTCCTCATTATCCGTTCCTACCTTATTGACAGATACTTCAAAGTCAATCATAACAATGCTTATTCATCTCTTTTTACTCAGTCTGCCGGGGTTCCTCAAAGTTGTATCCTAGGTCCTATCCTTTACACAATTTATACAGCTGACATCCCAACCCAATCCAACACTGTCATCACCACCAATGCCGATGACACGTGTATTCTATCAGTTAATAACGATCCATCTATTGCATCCCAAACTCTTCAATCACAGATGACAAGCCTTGAAAAAAGTTGTCAAAACTGGAGGATTAAAATAAATTCCAATAAATCCCATCAAATAACCTTCACTCTTCGTCGTAAACCTATGACTTCCTGTCCTACAGTATCCTTCAACAATAGCCCTCTTATCCCTGTCGAACAAATCCGATACTTAGGACTCCACCTTGACAAACGACTCACTTGGAACCCCCATACCAGACTGAAACGACTAGAAACCGCCCGACGTTTTCGACTACTGCAGCACTTACTAGACAAACGATCTAAGCTTTCAATCAATTATAAACGACTCGTATATAAGACAATAATAAGACCTATTTGGACTTACGGAATTGAGCTTTGGGGCTCCACTAAACCATCAAATTCCTCTCGTATCCAATCCTTACAATCCAAAATCCTTCGTAAAATCCTCAACGCTCCTTACTTTGTCACAAATAAAATCATCCATAAAGACCTTAATGTTCCATATGTTTCCGATTTGGCCCAATCCAGATACCTATCCTTCCATAACAAACTGCAGAACCATCCGAATCCTTTCGTTTCAAACCTTGCTTCCTCCTCGATCATTGATAAACCTCCGAGGCGTCTGAAAAGGAGGTGGCGTCGGGATCTTCTAATATAGAACTTTAATTTGAGTTCTACCAATGAGTAATTTCTCTTCATGTTGTACATGTCATGTTACCAATTTCACATTTACTTATTGTATTTTCTATGTAATACAATTGTAAATTCCATTAAAATAATTTAAAAAAACACCATTATCGGTCGTATAATATTATATCACTGATTGCATTTTAAAATTTTCAGCCCTGAAGATGACCCACATGTTTGAGTTAAAACGTTCGCACAAATATAAAAAAAAATGTATAATGACTGCGTCCTGACTATTTATCACATATAAATAAATAAATAGAAATTGAGAATCAATAATATGAAGAAAAAATATCTCTTATGTAATAAGTAGACACACATAATCTTTAAAGAAGATTGCTGGGAAACATCTGGGTGTCTAATAACAAGGAAATATTTATAACATTTTCTTTTTTATATCTCATAGTAATTTACGGTGGCCTGTTTGCGGATTTCACTTTTATAATATTTCTTCCATAACACGTTACCGTAACTATAATGGTAAAACGCCGAGAGGCTGATATTTTGCAACTTGCGGCTTCACGCTATTTCTTTCTATACTGCTCTCTCTCTAGAACAAAACGTAATATCATCGAAGAAGAGGTTTTACGATGCCTGAGGTAACAGTTATGAATGTTTTTTTATATATATAAAAATGTATATGCGCCTGTCAACTTTTATTGTTGACAATCAGCAGATGTGCTGTAGATATACAGGATAATGACGTGACAGGCATGGGGGAGGAAACAGCTCAACAGCACCTCTTCCCTAACATGTTTCAATTATTTTTTGAGGAAGGATATCATTCATCCAACGCCTTTATAGTTTCCTCTTCATATTCTGATGTATATCAGCTGTGGCCATGTTTCTTATTATGCCCGTTTAAATTAGTATAAAATCGTTGATAAATGATCATTATATGTTGGTCAACTCTTGTTGTTGGAAGGTCAGTATGCAGAGTTACGTACCAAGGTGCTTTTGTTATGAGTTGCATTACTTTTGATTGGAAGGTTTGAAGTTTTTTAGGTGGGTCTTTTTAGCGATACCGTATATTTGTGATGAGTATGTCCATATGAGTTTATGTAAATAATTTATTATTGTTGTAGTTATGTGTTCAGTGTCTGTCTCAGTTTCAGTTTTGAAGATTTAGCTCAAACCTTGAAGAATGGTGTCAAAACTGGAGGATTAAAATAAATTCCAATAAATACCAACAAATCATCTTTACTCTTCGTCGTCAACCTATGACTTCCTGTCCTACAGTATCCTTTAATAACACCTAACTTATTCCTGTTGAACAAATACGATATATTGGACTTCACCTGGACAAACGTCTCATTTGGAATCCTCATACCAGACTGAAACGACATAAAACTGCTCGACGTTTCCACTTACTCCAACACTTACTAGACAAACGCTCTAAACTTTCAATTAATAACATAAGACTAATTTACATGACTATACTAAGACCTATTTGGACTTACGGAGTTGAGCTATGGGGATCCACTAAACCATCAAATTCCTCTCGTATCCAATCCTTACAATCCAAAATCCTCCGTAAAATCCTCAATATTCCCTACATTGTCACAAATAAAATCATCCATAATGAACTTAATGTACCATATGTTTCAGATTTAGCTCAATCCAGATACCTGTCCTTTCATAATAAACTTCTGAACCATCCGAACCTTCTTGTTTCCAACCTTGCTTCCTCCAAATAGCTAAAAAAAGAAGAGATTTAGGTAAAATAGGGTTTAGTAGTTTGATTCGTTTGTTAAGTATTTTTTCGAAGAGTATTGTTAAATGTTTGGATTTGTCGTGGTTAAGTCGATTTTTTCATAGTTTTAGCTAAGCTAGTAATGTTGTAAAGCTAGTGATGCTGTGTAGGGTCTTGATGTTTTGTGAGAACTGTCGTATCTTCTGCACAAACTAAATGTCTCATGTTAATGGGAATAACGTAAATGTATACATTGTAAAGTAAACATTGTCTAAATTTTAGAGTAAAATGAATGATTGTTTTCTAAAAAAAAACGAATAGCCTTGCAAAATAATCGTTTACAAATCTTATGTCAAAACCAAGAATTTTTTTCTCTTATCATTATTAATTGTCCGTTATTAATTTTGGGAAGCAATCTATAATTACTCGCTTACATATTATTCCAAAAAATGTTATATTCAATACCATTTTTTTTAAACTTTCTTTGTCGAGAAATATTAAATTCTGTATTCATTATAGAAAATAACAATATAGATCAGAATGCACATTCACACCGTAACTACAGAATTTTTTTTTTTTTTTTTTGTCTCTATCTTGCAGGTTCATTGCAGACACCATCAAATTAAATTCTTATATAGAGTTCCGCCGCTTTTAGGAATGCCAACTTTTTTTTTACAGCTTTTTCGCTGTCTTTTAAGTTTTCTGATATGTTTGGTACTATAATCAAATTTTCTCTGATATTTTTTTCAAATATATCACTACATTAAAAAAGGAAAAATATTAATAAATAAATTAAATAATATCAATATAATACAAATTAAAACTAAATAAAATATAAAGAAAAAAAATTGACTTCAAAAGGTAAAATAAACATTTTCAGCAATTAATCATTGACTACAAACTTTTCCCCACCAGTCGCCCGCCGTCCAAACCCAGTCCCTTCAGATCGACTCAATGCAATCTTCCCACCTTCGCTTTGGTCTACGCCTCGGACGTTTACCAGTCGGTATAGCAAATATTAACCTTTTAGGAATTCTTTGGTTACCAAGTCCAATAATTTCACAAGCCCATTTAATTCACCGCGATGTAATCACCTCAATTATATTAATCGGATACAATTCGCGCAATTCAGCGTTGTATAACCTTCTGAACTCTCCGGTTAACTCATCCTTCTTTGGTCCGAATATTCTACCCAATACTTTATTTTCAAAAACCTTAAGACGTTGCTTATCACTAGATTTTAGCGGTCACATTTAGCATCCATACAGAACCGTAGGTAGGATAATGATTTTATAGATTCTTATAAGTTCCGGGACAAGAGGCACAACGCTAAATAAAATTAACATTTACAATAAAATAAAATAAACACAGTCATGTCATACATTATTAAAACAAAAATAAGTTCAGTTTTTTTTTTTTTTTTTTTTTTACATAGGATTGCGTTCCTCAGTCTAAAGTGTTGTAATAGAAAAATTTCGTTTACTTTTGAACATTCATTACTTCATTTATGTAAATATCAGGAAGCAAAAATTAGTTTCATTAGAGATTTCAAAAAGAATTTTTGGATTTGGATTTCAGCTGACAGTACATACAATGGGTAAAGTTGATCAATTTTGAGTACGTTGATGACGTCGCAGCTTAACATTGGAATAATTTTTTTCATAGCTATTTGGCAATAAATACTTCCAATTGGTAACAATTGAATATATTTCTATTATCAACGTTACATGTTAACAAGTTGACGTTTCGGGATATTTACTCCCATCTTCGGAACTACAATCCCAATAATCTTGTGGATGCAAGGCTAAAAAAATTTTTCAGTCAAAATATAGTGCATGTTACATTACATGTTTGAATTTTGTTGTTACAGTAAATTTGTAATTACCTTAAAAATAATAATAATGTGCTCCATCGTCAAATTTCTTATTCATGTTATAAAATATATCATCTAGAGCAACATCTTGCTTTTGAGCAATAATTGGGTGTCTGCCATAGTGAAATACAATTGACCTTTGGTCTGATCTGACTATTTTTATACTATTGTTGTTAATGTTTATTTTATGTATATTTTGTATATCCCGAAACGTCAACTTGTTAACATGTATCGTTGATAATAGAAATATATTCAATTGTTACCAATTGGAAGTATTTATTGCCAAATAACTAAGAATATTAGACAACTTCCCGGGAAAAAGAAAAAAGATATTTTTTTTTCTTTTTTTCTAACGTTGCATGGGATGTCAAGGCCATCAGGGACGATCGTTCTTCTTAAATTCAATTCATTAATTTTGTCTGTTTAATGAACTTCAGAGTGTTTTTGATCCCCTTCTTTTATTAAAAGATACAGTTCTTTGATACAGAACTGTATCTTTAATGTTTACTTCTAGTCGTTGTTTAATGTATTTTTTTTATATTGAAATATATGTTCTACGGTGAGAATAGTATACGTGACATGTTTGTCGATGTAGGCCAAGATGTAAGTGGAGATGTGTTGACTTGGTATGTCCTATTCTCAGCCTTTTATGGAATCTTAGAGATCTAAGACCTTAAAAGAACCTACGTTATTTGTTTTTTCAGCATTAAAAAATATTTTGAGTCTGTTAGAGGTATTTTATAATTTTTTTTCTACATATAGAATTTTTATTGAAGAAAAATAATAAAATCTGCCACAATCTAGATCATTATGGCTCTATGTATTTTTTAAAAATAAAAATAGAAACATTATGAGATAGCTATAAAATAATAAAACCTAATGAATGTGATCGTTGAATTGCTTAGAAAGTTTAGTCATGAACCAGTTGAACAACACAAAAAAATAATTGGTTCTTGAATAAAAAGTGGTATAAGTAGGAAAATTGTGTCGTTTTTTTATTATTATTTTTTTTTTTTGGTAGTAACTGGTTTGTAAAATGGCTATTTCTGTACAAACCAAGGTCGACAATTGTTGCTCTATTCAACCGTGCCACGATAAAGTGGGGTCAAGGAAGGTGAAAGGTGTGTAGAAACAACGAGAAAATTCCTCGAGGCAACAAAGATTGTACAAAGGATTGTATAAATCACTGTAGGAAAGTAATCCTTAGGACCATTAAAAAAATGCTAATAATCATCTCTGTTAGTTTATTTTTATAGAATACGACAGAAGTACCCCCCGTCCGCCTAACAACGGACCAACCCCCATTTTACAAATTATACAACTGTTAATTTAATTGTACTGTTCGTTCCCATGGATAGCTTTAATTTAGATGCATTATTTAATTCAGATTATTATTATTTTTTATCTAGGTAAATTTAATTACTTTAAAAATTTATATTATACATCGCACCTTATTGCCAATTTATATTATGATATAATTAGAATTATTCTTATTGTCAATTTGTAACCATTGTACATATTCAACATGTCCAGCTTCCTGTAACCCCAACAATAATTTAAGCCTTTAATTTCTAATATTTTCATCGTACGTTATATTATGCTTCCTTTTCAATTTCATAATAATTATAAATATATCATAATATAATAATTAGTAATAAAAAGGGAAAATGTCTAAACCGAAAAACAACTGCTGTTACCAAGGTAAAATCAAATTACCAACTCCAGATACAATTTTTAACCTAAAATCTCTATTTTGTATCAGGAGAGTATGAGGTAGCTCAACACATATGTAATTAAATGAATAGCTGTATAATTTGTAAAATAATCGCTTAATAAGTTGAGCTCCATTTTCACATTGTTTTTTTAATATTCACAGAACCAAACAATTTCCCTTAACATTGTTATTTCTTAAAAGCTAGGTTGATTTAGCCTATTTTTTATTTACAGGATTTTCTATTCCTTTTAAATAAATATTTAAAAATAAATCAGACTTGCATGCTATCAATTTGGGATATATATTTTTTATAGTATGAATAGTATATGAATAGCATGAACTAAATGAGTTAAACAATATTAATTATTATTTATACAAGAAGATAAAATAGTTTTATTTAAAAATCGTTTATTACGACCAATTAATTAACTTTTCTCTCTATTACACAAAAATGCCGATAGTGACTTTCATATTTTATTATGCTAAAATTTTGGAACTCAACTTATTATGCCATTATTTTACAAATTATACAGATGTTAATTACATATGTGTTGAGGTCCTGTTACCTACTCTCCCAAGACAAAATAATGTTAAGACAAGTTGAGCATAATAAAATATGAAAGTCACTAACAGCATTTTTATATATTTATTTTATTTTATTTATTTATTTAGAAATATAATAATCTGTCACGTGGACAAAAATTATAGTGATATATGAACACATTCACACCTTTATATAATAGAGAAAGTTTAATTAATAAGTCGTTATGAACGATTTTTTTTTTAATGCTATCAATTTGCGATATTTATTTTTTAAAGTATGAATTAAGCTATAATAATAGTTAGTTTCACAAGGCACCACAAGAACTTCAGGTTAAACCTCAGAAGCATTTAAGACAATTATTCGACAGAAGATAAAATAGATTTTATTTTTTAACTTATTTATTGAAAAATATTACAATCTGTCTCAAGGACATTTATAATAGTGTTCTGAGATCACATTCACACTCAAGATATATTAAAAATTTAATATTTTTTTTTTTTAGATTTATTTAAAAAAATAAAAATCGTTTATTACGACCAATTAATTAAACTTTCTCTGTATTATATAAAGCTGTGATTGTGTTCACATATAACTCTAATTATTGTCGACGTGACAGATTATTATATTTCTAAATAAATAAACAAAATAAAATAAATATATAAAAATGCTGTTAGTGACTTTCATATTTTATTATGCTCAACTTATCTTAACATTATTTTGTCTTGGGAGGATAGGTAACAGGACCTCAACTCATATGTAATTAAATGAACAGCTGTATAATTTGTAAAATAATGGCATAATAAGTAGAGCTCCAAAATTTGAGCATAATAAAATATGAAAGTCACTAACGTCATTTTTATGTAATAGAGAGAAACGTTAGTTAATTGGTGTTTTTTTTATAATGATATTTTATCTTCTGCAGAATAATTGTCGTAAATTCTTTTGAGACGTAACCTGAAGGTCTTGTGATGCTTTGTATATATAATCATTAATATAGTTTTATTTGTACTTTTATATATATATATATATATATATATATATATATATATATATATATATATATATATATATATGAGCATCAAAGTCTATTTTTTTTTATACTTATTTAAAAGGAATAGAAAATGCAGTATATAATAAATGGGCTAAATCAATCTTGTCTTAAAAAAACACCAATAATGTTAAGGGAAATCATTCGGTTTTAAGAATTAAAAAATTTTGTTATAAAAATATGTTGTTGTTTTCTTCACTTTCTACTCAAATATAGAAGTGATGTTTTCCTTTCCAATTTTTGTTTACTTATCCAAATATTTACTTAAGGATTGTTTTTGAAAACAAATTCTTTTGGATACAGTTAATTGACAACTATTATAATTAATTAACTAACCAATTAATTATTCTTATTGTTAATAATTAATAATACTAACACTTGCACTATGTCCTGAAATATACTATTATCTTTTCTACTAGGGGGAATCTCCTGTCCTACTAACCCTTATGAAAACTTCTTAAGTCTCGTTTTGCACTTTTTTTTTGTGGAGAGTGAATCAGATAGAGCTGTCAGATCTCCGATGTGTAACGCTCGAGTAAAGTCGGCTGGAGTCGTCTAATAAGTATTTTTGCATATATATTAAAATATCTAAAAAACTAAAAATCGGACCTGCATATTGTCAACAAGGAAAATGATCGGCCTTCCATCCTCTTTGTAATGTGCTATTCTTCAAAATTGTATCTTAACGCGACGCCGTGTTAGAGAGAAAAAAAGGGAAAAATAATGTCGAAAACCAAATTATAACGAGTTTTATTGAAGATATGGATTAAAATACCACAGAAACTAAAAATCGGACCTGCTCACCATAATCATAACCTTTATTCTACGTCGTAAACCTATGACTTCCTGTCCTACAGTATCCTTCAACAATAGCCCTCTTATCCCTGTCGAACAAATCCGATACTTAGGACTCCACCTTGACAAAAGACTCACTTGGAACCCCCATACCAAACTGAAACGACTAGAAACCGCCCGACGTTTTCGACTACTGCAGCACTTACTAGACAAACGGTCTAAGCTTTCAATCAATTATAAACGACTCGTATATAAGACAATAATAAGACCTATTTGGAATTACGGAGTTGAGCATTGGGGCTCCAATAAACCATCGAATTTCTATCGTATCCAATCTTTACTATCCAAAATCCTTCGTAAAATCCTTAATGCTCCTTACTTTGTAACAAATAAAATAATCCATAAAGACCTGAATGTTCCATACGTTTCAATTAAACTTCGTAACCATCCTAATCCTCTCGTTTCTAACCGTGCTTCCTCATCGATCCCTGATAACCCTCCTAGGCGTCTGAAAAGAAAATGGCCTCGTGATCTCCTAAATTAGATACTTTATTAGAGTGCTACCAATGGGTAGAATCTCTACAAGCCTTCTCATGTAATATTTTTCTTTGTATCACATTTGCTGAATGTATATTAATTTGTACAGAAGTAAATTTCATAAATAATAATAAATAAAAAAATAAAAAAATTCTCTTTATAATGAGATATTATTTATAATTTTTGTTTCATATTATTTTTCTCGCCTTGTTGATGTTTTCATTTCAATCGTGTGGTCTAAAGCTCACACCTTAGTTTTTATTTATTTATTTTTATTTATTTTTTTTTTTGGCACTTCAATCTGTTATAAATAAAAAACAGAGAGTGAGAGAGTAGAGGAAGAGGGATTTATTAAGAGCTTGTTAGAAGTGAGAAGAAGCATTCTGGTATCCAATTTCACTCGCTAACAGGTTTACTGGAGGGGCCTGTGTTCTTTTGAGTAATCACAACACATTTGTGTTTCCGACCAGGGCAACTGCGCTTGTCAGTGACGAAGTGGGAATGACTGATGAAAGTGAATAATTCTCCAGTGTTTCACGACGACCTAAACAGATGTCGCTTGTTTTTCCGCAAGCATACCTTGATAACTTACTCTCAAAAAGATATATTTGTGTTTTTTTGACAAACTCGACGAAAATAATTTTGCTAAAAAAAATAAATAAATAAAAAGGTCTTTTACTTGATCGATTTAGCTATAATCTGTTATCCATTAAAATAAAAATACACAGCAAACAGACGCAAATATTTTTTCAAATGCTATACACTAACCTTCTCTAGCAATATATATAAAAGATTTCTAACGAGGTAACATACATATCTCATCGATGTCTTTGAAGTCCCAGATATTTCAAGGAAAATTCTACAAAATACGAATATTATATACAAAGAAAATATTATATAGAGCATCTCATAAGTAGAAGGAACTTTTTATAGAAGTGATACCAGACCTCAAAAAAAAAAAAAAAAAAATCACGGGCCAATTTCCAGAAAAAAGTTATGAAATCCAAGTTTTGTGTTTTTTTTTTTAATTAAGTCATGTTATTTTGTTGAATAAGAAGAAATAATTATAGAAATATTTAATTTAAGTAATTAACAATCACTCCGCTGTAAACTAGAGAAAATTCGCTTAAAATTAAAATAGAGTTTGTGCTGAGGCCAGGGGTATTTCAAAATGAAAATACAAACCTTTCTCTGGTGAGTTTCTTCAAAGGTGGGGAAAATTCGGGCAAAATTAAATGATGGGAAAGAAGGAAAAAAAAGAGTAAATATGAGAATTGTAAAAGAAGAAAATATTAAAAACTAGAAATCTTTTAATAAAACAAAAAAATGCAAAATAAATATAAATCCCCTTTTGAATGTTTAAAATATTTATTATGGTGGAAAAAAATATATACAAATGTTGAAAACAAAACAAAATGAAAGAAGAGTATTAAAATGCACTGAAATGAAATGAAACATCAGATACGATATTCAGAGTAAAAAAAAAATTAAACATTAGGAAAAAATATATAAATAAAACCAACTTCTAAAACTATAAATAAAACAAGAGAAAACCACGACTGTTCAAAAGAATAAAACTAATTTATTGGGAGAAACAAAAATTAAATTAATCCTTTTAGTCGCCTCAAAAGGCGACCTAGAAAAATATTAGGTCGCTTAGCAACTAATATAGGTTAGAAAAAAAATCGCATTTTAGCTCCCGCAAAAATAAAGATGACGTTTTAAGTAAATGTAAAAGTCCCATAAAAATGTTAACACATAAGACCTAAACGTCCATGATAATTCAAATACATATGAGTACAGATCACCATTTTTGAATTATTTTTTTATCAGATTTATCGACAACTTATCAGAAGATCACACCTAATATGTTTTTATTTTTTTTATTTAAGGATTCCAATACTTATTGCAACGTAAAGTCTTAATGTAACTAATGCATTTTTTTTAGTCATTGAATTTTTTTTGTTTCAATATATGTATTAATAAAAAATACATTCTGCCACATTCTAGGGCATTAATACTAGGGTTACATTAAACATTCAAACAATATGTACATACAGATGATAACTTAAATAGGGATAATAAAGAAAAGTAATTGTAGAAAATAGAGTAAGAGAATTAATATACCTATTTACAAAAAAATAAAATAAAATAATATAATAGATAGAAACTAAATTAAATTAGAATATATATAACACATTCACACCTAAATACAATATTTACATTCGCCCAGGAGCTCTTGAGTCATGCTTTATCAATGGCTACCAAGTCTGGAAGCCAAAGCAGGACTCCAGGAGATCCCAGTGCTTCTCTCCCAGCCGCATCACTGGTAGTCATTAAATTAAACAAATAGAAATGATATATACATATATATATATGTATATCATTTCTATTTGTATATATATATATATATATATATATAAATCATTATTTATTTTATGTAAGCCAGGAGGTTGAATATAATGCATTTTATAGTCTAGACTGTTATCTATAGTCCGATCTAACACAACAGAAATATGCGATAACTAAAACAAATAAGTCACTTATTAATTTTTTATTTTTATATTTCACAGATATCACAAGATCTTTCTCTTTTTTTTCTTTTCACATGCGCGGTTTTCACTCAACATTTCACACAGGACAGAATAAATGATAAATATAGAAAATATAAGTCAGATCAATTAAAAATTTAGTATTTATTTGACCTCTCCTCCCCCCCCCTCCCCCCCACCACCCTCGACCATCTCCTTCTCATATGTTATTTATAATTAACGATTTTCAGAAAAATTGAAACAGAAATAATTAAAGCTCCCTTCAGAAATCGGTTGAAATCAATACGGTATAAAAAAAGAGGGGTAGATTCCAGGAATCAGATGTTTTTCACAATTCTTTTCATCCGTTCATGTCTGAGTTCTCTTTTTATAATGACGTTCGACAGGCGACGTTTCATGGGGAATTGTTTGGGTTACTAATAGGCATACTAGGATACTTATAAAAATAAACTGTTGAAATAAAACAGAAATATAACTATGCCATACTATTATGTAAAATAACATAAAATATGGATATCCGTTAAACTTAATTTAAAAAAAAAATTATTTAATGCAATTAGGGTGAACTCAACAGTTATGGACAGGAGACCCATTGATGGGCAGGTTGAACTTTAAATATAAATAATAAACTTTCTCGTTGATTTGAAGGTTCCAGTTTTTTTCTGGAATGAAAAACAATGCCCTCTATTGACAACTGTATGAACAAAGTTCGTAAAAGAAAATTTTAAAATTTATATCATTGCTGTTTCTATAGTTCTCTTGAGATCAGTCAGTTCCGTAGCTTCGTACTAACAGTTTTGCTAAGAGTAAGTTGAACATTCATGTTATCTTATCTTTATAGTTAAACAAAAATTTATAATTTTTCTGAGGTATGTTCATTACTGTTACTACTAGTAACTTCATTACCCATTACTAGAAAAATTTCAGGGTGTTCATCACTAATGCAAAAAGGCGTGTGTAGTGCACAGAGGATACATTTACCAGAAGGTCTCGACAGTTCTTATTCAGCACAGAGGGTAAAATAACTATGCGGACGGAAGAAGATTTATAGAAGGATGACCTCAAGTCTCAGACGGACCAGCACCCGAATCACACTTGGTCTACGGTGTAAGAGATGAACCTTAATATTCCGCAAGGATGGTAACCACAAACGGAGGGTTCAATCTCCAGACTTTGTGGGAGGATGAAATACTAACGGAAGGATCATTCGTTTGACTTAGTATATAGGAATACAAGTAGACGGATCAGCATCTAAGGTTGTATGGAGAGAGAGAGAACAGGATAAAAGGTTAATGGACATAAAGAGAAAAAAAGGCAGAATAAAGAAAACTAAATACTTATCTGCATAGGAGTCTACACGTTAAAGAGATAGAGATCCGATGCCCTCACAACTTTGAAAAAGGACTGCGGTATTCATCCCGCCTCGACTAAATCGGCTATAAGGAGCCGTTATAGTTACAGTTATTTTTAAGCATTGATCATTATATGTTATTACAATGTATATACATATTTCAATTTAAAATTTGAATGTTTTATCATATAACAATAAGAAACAAAAATATAATTTTTACGTGCTATGCACGAGCGAGCTTGTGTGGCGCTGCCAGGTAGCGGGCAGGTAAACTAGTTGTCCCTTGTAGCAAGTAGCGGGAATCTGCTGCCGCCACAGGTGTTTTTTTATTGGAGATTATATCTAAATAACTAATTTTTTTTTTTCAATTTTAAAGTACTAAATAGAAATAGGAAACCCTAGAGATTCTGATTGCCCAACGGAGAAGTTCATATATTGTATAATAATAATGGCAACATAAGTCGAAAAAGAAAAAAAATCCTTAGCTACGTCCATCACTGGTGCGATTATCCTAGTTTATCCTTTTTAATTTTAGGATATATATATATATATATATATATATATATATATATATATATAATATTTATTATTATATATTTAGTCTAATACAGTTATATACTTAGCTCTCACAATGCCTTCCTCTGAAGGCAATTTGAGCATCCCAGTGTCGAAGAGAATCCAACAGATTATTAGACAATCTCTCCGAAAGCTTTCGTGGATTAAGCTATGCTCTAAAACACCAAGATAAACTAATTCGGTTATTTAATGTAAGCCTTAATCAACTTTAAGTCCGCCTCCTCAATTCCTTAACATTTAACAAACGAATACTATGCTTCGTAAATATTTTGTAACATGTAACCTAGCTCAAACAGAAATAGAGAGGAACAAAGAGAAAGAGAGAGACTCTGAAATTTAAGATAAATTGTTAATTAAGCTCACGACGTAGGACACAGATGTCCTTTCAATGTTAATTGGAACATCTGTAAATATGTAACTTTCCGAAACCAGCTTGATATTTGTAAAGAGAGTAAACGAACTTTTATGGCATTGGGATATTTTTTTTTTGTTTGTATATGTTATGAAGAAATAACATATCCGATATCCGATCCTTATATATATATAACTAGACAAGTTCCTAAATTAAGCGCTAATTCCTTCACAGAAATCCATCGATCGATTGAATCCAGCACCGATATATAACGATTTTTTATTAGGTTCTTTTTTCCTTTATATATATATATATATATATATATTATATATAAAGGAAAACAGATTAAATTAAATATAGTTTTTAAAAATGCCTTCCTATTTAAATTTTCTGGTTTTCAGTGTTGAGTTGACCATGGTTTATACAAACTTTTCTTTTCTCTTTCTATAACTTATTTAAATCTTCCTCAATATTTACGGGATATCCTGTATATATACTTTATTATACTATATTTGTTGCTTAAGATTAAGCTTATTATACTATATCATTAGTTAAGAATCTTTGGTTTAGGTCAAGAGTTGCTGTAGTGATAACAACTTTAATTCATGTTAATTGAATAATTTGATTATAACGATACCGTTACTAATACTAATTGACTCTGCAATATTATTTTTTATTTTTACTTTCGGTTAATCCGGAGAGCCGGTTAAGCAGAACTCTGCAGTATGAATTTTTACTACCGGACTAAGATAAAAATAATAATTAAAACAAAAAGAGGAAGGAGAACTGGTAATATATATTTTTTAAAAATTTCTTTGTTCTAAGAATACCTTCTCATTTATTTATTTCTGAAAAGAAATTTTTAAAGAGATGTTATAAGAGAATGTAAGCGAGTCTAAGAAATGCTAATAAGAGAAGAAAGTTTATTTTAATTACAAATAGGGACGGAACGACCTTCCTGAAGAAATGTAAATTTGATGGTTCACATTTCAAATAGAATTCCCCTTATCCTTATAACGGTCAAATTTACAAGTAATTACCCGGCATTAATTACCATAATTGTTGAGCTATTAACTCTGTGTTAATTGATTTATTTTTAGTCAAAATTATATATTTCAATATTAGGTTTTTTTTGTCTTGTAGTTTATAATTATATATGACAATATGGTTTCAAAAATTGAAAAAAAAAAAAAAATGTATTCGGTTGTCATGCCATGCGGTGTGTGCATCGATAGGAACCTCTGTTTGTAACTAAAGAATAATACAATTTTATTTATGTTTATTATTACTGAGGTTTGCCAATAATGCTAAGTGAGAGGCTCTGGGATCTCCTAGAGTCCTATTTTTCCTTCCACGAATAAGCGGAATCGCTTGGCTCGGAGATCTTGAGTGAATGAATTTTGTAAATATTGTATAAAAACATGTATGTATTTAAGTAGTTATTTTAATTAGTTTAGTTTCTTATTGTTTATATACATTTACTATTAGTATTACTATTTGGCTTATTATTTATTTTAAATAGTGTGAATGAGCTACTCTTCTATCACTATTACTAATGTCCAAAGATGTGATAGATTGTAATATTTCTCAATAAAGAATTTCATTGTATTATAAAAATATTTCAGTGAAGCTTAAAAAAAAAAAAAAATGTTTTTATTGTTTTCATTTACATAAAAGTTTGGGATTTTGAAGTACCAGAGTCATTTTCGTCATAAACTACAATAAATAATTAAAACAATATAATATAATTATAAGGTCAGAAAAAAAATATTAATCAAACCTTTTTGAGTTTAGACATTATTTACCAAATTACAAATAATTCACTTTATTTTTTTGGCGAAAAAATTACAGTTACAAGCAACATTTAAATTTAAAAAAAAAACAAAAAAAACTCGTACGATTAAACGTATTCTTTTTTTTATTATACTTTTTATTTTTTTATTTATGTATATTTTTTATCTGTTATTTTTACTTCTTTATTTATTTTTTTCTTATATTTTTATTGTTATTTTTTCTCATTAAACCTACCAGCTAAATATTTTATGAATAAGCCGCTGATGACCTAGGTTTTTTGCGCCTATAACATCAAAACAACCAACCAAAAAACTATATCATGTAAATAATAACCTATTAATAAACTAAAGAACATTTTCGTAATATTTAATTAAGCAATATTTAAATAAGTTATAGTATATACCATGGTCAACTCAATCACTGAAAACCAGAAAATTTAAATAGGTAGCCATCTTTAAAAAACTATATTTAATTTGTATTTCTTTATAATAGTAATAACAATAAAAAATAAATAAATAAAATAAGGGGCTAGAGATTATGTAGGGCTAGAGTATGTATTACTGATAATGTAGGCGCTAGAGACCTAGACGTTTTGCGCCTATAACATCAAAACAACCAACCAAAAAACTATATAGTGTAAATAATAACCTTTATTAATAAACTAAATAACATTTCCGTAAAAAACAAAAAAGACATTTTTTGTGTGTTAAGACCATTTAAAGGAAGCTTTAAAGCGACTAAGATATGAATCATTCCTTTTACATAAAAGCACACGCACAAAAATGTGTGTTGCCTCACAATACTTAAAGGAGTAGAAAATATTTTTGATCTTTGAGCATGAAGAAGCTCCCTTTCATTTATCTTGTCAGATGAAGCAACATTTGAATGAAGGTTTTCCAGGTCGTTGGATTGATCGCGGTAGTGAAATTCGTTAACAAGATCTCTCCTCCTAGATTATTATTGTTAGATTATTATTACTCTCGCTCAGCTTGTTGGAAACACAGATAAATACCTTTTTAGCAGGATGATTGTAATGAGGAAACTATCCATTAGAATATGGAAAATATAAAAATATTCAATTAGAGATTTAGTTGTTCATTCGCGAAAAAAATACGTAATTGTTGACAGATGTTGAATATAAGGCAGAGAGAGGAGTGTAGTGAATATTTACCCCGTTGGAAAGGGAAGTTGGAATTGAAAGGGCTCCGTTGCAGACCGACATCCCAGTTTCCCATCACGCACTTCGTTAGAGCTCTGAGAGCGACCGCCGTAATCAAATCCTCTTTACCGTCTGTTCCAGGTGCAATTGCACTTCTTCCCATATCCTTCCTCTCCCCCTTCTTGGACCCTTTTCTTATTCCTTTCTCATGGAGCAGTTTCCTTCAGGTCCGATGGGAAATGTCTGGGCTTTCTATTCTCCACTCGGTGACTATCCAGAGATCTCTAGTACGTTGCATTGTACTGCGCAGAGAACGGTTCGTGTTTATCAGGTGCTTTATACTGCAGTTCTTTCAACCCCTTCACCTTAGTGATATTAAGGCAAGCGAAAGCGTAGATACATTTTCAATTTATCATTATTTGTGTATATCTATTATATTAAAACCTTTTTAAGAAGAATTCTCCTAGGTCTGAAGAATTCTCAGAAGAATCTACGGACCTAGGAGAACACCTGAAGGATACGGGTTGAGGTTAAATGAAGAAATATATAAGGGAACAACAGATCTGGAAACTGACGCTAGAGTGGGAAGGCTGAGGTTCTATGGCCATATGATGAGGATGAATCCTGAAAGACTTAATCATACAATTTTTCAGCGAATCCACAGTCATAAGAATTTAAGCGGGTATTTCAAACAGGTTAAGGATGATATGGACCAAGTGGGGCTAATAGACCAAGATTGTTTGGACAGAGATGAGTACAGGAAGGCGTTCAAGGGAATAACGGTTCTTGCTGAAAAGAAGCGTTCCAAAAACGGTGTTGCGTGGTCTGAGGAGAGAAAACGTAAGCACGCGGAGCTCATGAGGGGCACATTCGAGATGAGGAGGCAGATGAAGAGGATGCATTAAATTCGTGATATTCGTGTGGTCTTTAAGGCCTATACATTTTAAGGGAGAAAAAAAAAACGTTTTTAGTAACATTCATATTTTATTTTATTTTAGTATTTGGAGAATAGGAGATTAGAGGAACTTTATAATCAGCACTAATTATACAGCTGCTCATTTAATTGCATCCTGTAACCTCCTAATTCTCTTAATACAAAATATAGATTTACATCCTGGTGTCTTCGTTACAGTATTTTTTTTTGCCAGTCTTCATCTTGCAACAGTGAGGCGGTCTTAGTCTTGATCTTCCAAGTGCAAGACCAAGACCAATTTTGTGCAACACTAACTATAATAAACAGAAATATAATCCAATCTATTTTGACTAAGAATATAGGATACGAATCTAATATCTCCTTTTTTTTTCTATTTTAAGCTCACATGTGAATTTAATATCCACTGAAAAATATTTTAATCTCATTTTGCTTTCATATCAACAGCAAATCATCCACATTTTTTCATAAGCAACCAGGACTCATCTTAGTTACATTAATCACATCATTAAGAAATGTGTTCATCAATATACCACTTAAAGCAACAGATGAAACTCCACCCATTGGCAAACCCACAAGTTGTCGGTACAATTTGTTGTTCCATTTGGGAAAAAAACAAAAAACATTTACAATATATTAAAATAAATTCCAACAACTAAAAATAAATTGAAATGTAGGTCTCCTTTTCTTTAATCTCCAACGTTGTTAAGTAGATGGATTGAGATAGCACGAATTGGAGTTTTTCGGCGCGGGCATCAAGAACCAGTTAGGTTCCTTCGGTGTTTTAAATCTCAAAAATGGATCGTTTTCGTGATGAACCGTACTAATTTCGGAAGCCTACTAGATGTCCCAATTACCGAAGGATCGCGTATTTAAAAATCAAAATATAGCTAGCTATATAATATATATAGTATACGAAAAACTAAAAATCTTTTAAAAACTATCTAAATGAATAAGATTAGTTTTGAACTCCTGAGGCATCTTGGACAATACATATTTTTCAATTTATTTCTTTTTATAGTTATTTTTAGATTTTTAATCTCAATCTTGAGATGAAATGAGACATGTATCCAATGACAGTACTACAATCAACGTAAGGTTGTATGGATGCGAACCCAATGCCTTGCGTTATCTCCAAAATAGTACGTTTTTGGGCTTAAAAACGCAATTTCCGATAAAATCAAAGGAACTATCCGGGTCCTGCTGTACCTATCAAAATCTTCAACGTCCAATTTGTGCCGTATCGATCTACCACCGTTCCATTATTGAAGCCAAGAAAAATGTTTGTTCGACTTTATTTATTTTAGAAAGAAAAACAAAAGTGGAGAATACGATTCGTTAACCCCCTGTGAAATTCTGAATCCAACGGTATCCTATTCATTGCATCTGAGTAAGACAGGTGCTTATATTTGATACAAACCCGATTTGAAGCCTTACTGTAATAATATATGTGGGGATGATGAAGTGATATTTAAACCAATTTTGAGCCCTGATGGTTTTGGATAGAAATTTTGGCATTATTAAAAACTTTATAATGACTGTGTCTTTAATATTAATCACCCATAACATACACAAAACTATTATAGCTGAGAAAATAAGCACATCTCCAGAAAACAAATCTAACTTATTTTCTGCAAATTAAATAAAACACATTGAAATCTCTTAATATAAGCATATATCCTATTATATTTCTATTTGATTTTAAAGCAATACACACCTTATGGGAATTATTCGGACTGGCCAAATCATTTTATATATTTTTTAAAATGAGAATTAGGTTTGTCGCCATCTGCAATGTTGCCCTATTGAATATTTTGAGCTGAAAACTAATGATAGTTAAATGTAAATTTAATACACAAACAAGCTTGGATTTATATAGCACCTAAATCTATTAGAGAGGAGAGAATTGCGGGTGGGGGGGGCGTGGAGGGGGGACGCTGTCGGTTTGGGATGCTGCAATGAAGCGAAAGGATCGCCTGTGGTTTACCACGGCCTATGTTGAGGATCCTTCCTCTCTCTTACTTGCCTATTTGGTTTACGTGCGAATCTTCCAGGTCAAATAATTGATTCGGTCCGGAATCTCTCCAGGAAATTTATACCGCTAATTAAATTATCAAAGTTTATTATCAACCTAGGAGGAGATGAATTAACTCGAAAAAATGTCAAATTCAAATAATTATTTTTATGTTTAAATTGTCAATTTCAAAATATTATTATGGAATACTAGGAGAGTAATCCCTGTCTTCACTTTACAAATTATATAACGGTTCATTCAATTGTACTACTTGAAATTGTATAACTTTAATATACATGTATTCTGTAGTTCAGATTTTTTATATACATAATTATTATTAACATAAAATAAACTGAACGAGTATGTAGTAACGAAACGGATAAGGCATCAATCAAAGGAAGAATAACCAAACTGGAAAGACTGAACTCCGCCACTAGGAATGTTTACAAGACAAATTTGTCCTCAAATTCAAAAATAAGGCATTACTGTACAGTAGCAAGACCTGTAATATTATATGGTATGGAAACAGTCAGCCTTCCGAGCCTAGATAAAATCCTGAAGATTGAGAGGAAGATTCTGAGGAGGATTCACGGACCCAAGATAACGCAAGAGGGATACAGGCTGAAATTCAATAAAGAAATATACAGGAATTTGGAAGATTTGGGAAACAGTCGTTAGGACCAGAAGACTGAGGTTCTACGGTCACATGGTGAGGATGAATAGTGAAAGACTGAACAAAAAAATTTTTGAGAAAGTTGGCAGCTATAAAAGTATGGGGGTTATATAAAACAAATAAAAGAGGAACTAGACAGGCTAAAAATCACGGATGAAGATTGCTTGAATATAGAGGTTCTTAGAGAAAACTGAAAGGAGTTGGGATTCTTATAGGTGGGAGGGAGAGAAAAGGGAGAAAATGGACTAAGGAAGAGCGAGAGGAACAGTCCAGGAGGATGAGAGAGTCTTGGATAAAGAGGAAGGCTGAGGGAGTGAAGAGGAAACGGACATGATATTCGCGTGGTCCTTGCTGGCTGTGGAAGAAAAAAAAAAAAAACAGAACGAAACCTCTCGCCTTATTGCCAATTTATGTTATATAATAATAATTATTATTCTTATTGCCAATTTTTATCAATAATATATATTCGACTTGTCCAGCTTCATATAAGTCCAATATAAATTTGAGCCTTTTATTCCCAATATTTTCATTGTACGTTATATTGTCCTTCATTTTCTATTTCATAATAATTATAATTATATCAAAATATAATATAAATATTTGATAAATTGTATTCAAGGAGATGATGTCGAGATCGAAAAATCACTGGTGTCGTCACCAAGGTAAAATCAAACTACCACGTCCAGATGAATACCATTTACTATTTCCCGTACAAATGTTTGGTCTGAAATCTTTATTTTGTGTTAAGAGAGTAGAAGGTTACTGGAGCTCAATACTGTAACGAAGACACCAGGGTGTGAATCTCTATCTTGCATTAGGATAGTAGGAGGTTGCAGGAGCTCAACAGATATGTATTTAAATGAACAGCTAGCTGTGTAATTAGTGCTAATCATAGAGCAAATAGGAGAGCTCTTGTAACTTCCAATTTCCCTAATACTAGAAGAAAATATGGCAGACACTAAAAACTTTTTAATATAATATAAATATATACAATATAATAATTATATGTTACAAAAATCATTTGCTTGGAAAATAAGTCCTTTCTGTTTTTTATTTATTTTCATGCTATTACTATACATTTCTTATCTCATGAATTAATCCTTAAGATGGAGTATACATTTGATTAATATAATGTCAACAACTTGTTAAAATTAGCATCGTGTTAGGTATTGTATTTTGAATATCGAAAAATGTATCATTCATTATCGGCATATTTTCTTGCACTGTTTTAAAAAAGTTAAGCTTAACGGTGATGATGGCTTTGCCGTAAGGAGATTTCAAAATCGGATTTACAGTTCAAAAGAAATAATTTTAACTCGACTTAGAATTGGACATGCAGCCTTCAACCCGACTACCTAATGAGATGCCTTCGAACCAGCATTTTGTGAAACATGCGACACATCACTTACTCTGAAACAGATTGAAATAACTAGCATACTATAATCTGAGACCATAACAAGGCACAATATACCTCCCACTATTTCTGATGCAGTTGCAGATGACGAACACAAGATTCAAAGAGTAATTGAATTAATAAAAGAAATAAAATTTGTCCAACTAATTTAAGTTCATCTAAATCCGCTAATGATCCACTCGAGCAGATGAGGAATGTAACAATAATAAATAAAAAATTGAACGAATGTCCAGATTTCAATGAAACTTCGCTAAAGTATTCTTCTTTATGCCCTTTACATTTATCTATATAGCATACTTCAACGAAAAGAAGCTGAAAAAAAAGTTACGATGGATGTTTAAATTAGATACCGAATGACTCAAAAAGTATACACTTTTTAATAGATATTATTATGGTTTAAAAGTTTACAGAATTCCCTTAAAAATAATCGGACGATTAGGAGCAAAGATATGGTCTAGATGTTTGGAATCACCTTTTATTCCTTTTGTTTGTCACTAGGAAAGTAATGTTACTTTAGATGTATAATTTCTTGGGAAGAATAAACCATCGTGAAATAATTTGAAATAATTCAGGTTTCGAACAAAATAATATACATTTATTTGTCCACTTTAGCTTAGCTTAGATTAGATATGAACAATAGTTAATTAGTATATGAGAAGGGGATGGAGTCGGAGAGATATATTGGAATTAGTTATAGGCTAAACAGGAGCACGCCTGATTCGGCGGCGTCAAAGGCAAGAACACTTTAGCGGCTTGATTGCAAGGGCTTGATTTAGGCACTGCCTCGGGTTTGGTCCAAATTGGCAAGCCAGCCCAACCCGTATTCAGCTTTATTTGTGATACTACCGTTGCTATGTTAAGCAGTCTGAGGTTGATTCCAACTAGGCACCTGGCGGGGAAATAATTTAATAACTATGGATTGAATCCGTATATTTAATATAATATATATTATATTTTCTTGTCTGTTAACGATGTTTTTTTTAGGTTTAGTCAGTAAACATACACTACCCTACGTACCTGACATGTACTAGACAACAGGCCATGATTATTAGAAGTGATCGGATTTTCGTATAGTAAAAAGTCGGAAAAAGTGCAGTAAAAAACTCAAAATGTGCAAAACCGTGCAGTAAAAATCCAAAACACGTAAACTTGTGTAATTAACATCTAAAAACGTGAAAGATCATCAATATTATTTAACTTATAACATTAATACATCGAAATCTTATCAGATCTTGAGATAACCAAGAGATAGAAAAAAAAAATGTAATGTTACATTGAAAAAAAAATTCTAGTTTATAATCAACTATTATAATAACGTGAGAAGGAGTTGATCGGGGGGTGCGGTCAAATAAATACTAAATTAAACAAATAGTAATTATTTAATTTTTGCAAACGTTTCGACCCACTTTGCAGGTCTTCATCAGGGCTACAAAAGATACAAAACATAGTGAAACAACTTAGACAACTTCTTCTTATTTTATATCTACTTATATTCATTTATTTTATTTTCACTATGTTTTGTATCTTTTGTAGCCCTGATGAAGACCTGCAAAGTGGGTCGAAACATCGGCAAAAATTAAATAATTACTATTTGTTTAATTTATTAATTAAATTATATTAATTATGCGGTATTAATTTGACCGCACCCCCCCATCAACTCCTTCACATATTATATCGACGGTCATCCATCTCTACATCATTATTATAATAACGATTATCATCAAATAATGCAGAACATTAAAGATTTTAAGTAATAAATGAAGGCAGAGATTATAGGTACCTATATATTATAGAGACCAGACCAATTTTATTAAAAATAATAATGCAAACTTTGTTTTTTAATAGAGATGAAATTTCCAATACTATACATTCCAAAACACTTTGACTAAAATTTAAAGAATTGAAAAAAAAATTGAAATAGACTGTAATGTTTCAGATTTTCAAGTGTCCAAATATTAGTGTTGAAGCTGTTTTTTATATCATTAAAAAAAATAATTTTTAGGGATTACGTTCTTTCTTAAAAAAAGAAAGAAAAAACAACATTTAATTCTTTGATAGGCATATTTTTTCTCACACGTTCCACAATGAGCATCTATTAGTGATTTCCTATGATCTGATTGGTTTTTCATAAAGTATATAGAACATTTTTATCAAATTCTTTGTCCTCACATTTCAAATCGCGGTATTTTTATAACCAGATCTTAATTTTTGACGAGGACTAGATTTTACTTTCAGCGTTTATCAATTTCTTTTTTTTTTTCAATAAGAATGAAATTTCTACAAATCAATTCAAAGCCGAAAGAGATACTGAAAGCCAAAACAATAACTATAAATGTCTTACTAACAAAGTAGCTAATTCTAGAAAAGCAGCTTTTTATTATCCAATACTTTAGGCCTCTATACTTTAAGTTCTATTCCAAGAATAGATCTCACTTGTGTTTGCTTTATCCTTTTGTAATGAATACGATTTTCGCTTCACACAGAATTATTTGCCTTCTTCGTATTTTTCTATTTTGAATAATGAATTTAATTTGAACAATATTAACACACTCTCCTATACATTTATATTTATCTACATGTCTACTATTTTGTGAATGTTTTAAAGAAGATCATATTGACAAATAAAATTGTGTCATATACATTTTATAAGGACTCTCTTTCTTGCTCTGAGGAAGAAAAATAGTTGAAGAAACTGTCGTGTTTCACTTTGTTGCCAATAGAAAAGAAACCTTGTGAATATTCATTGTATTTCGTTCCAGTTTAATGTTTATTCCTCGTGCCACACAATTATTCACACCTCATGAGACGTAGCCTTGAATAAGGTTTCATAGCTACTCAGTCTGAATTAATATCGTAATTTCTGGTAAAATACACGTAGACAAACTTTATATTTCTATTTTCCTACCTATACTTGGTAAGGAAAGTATTGCAATCGGGTCAAATTTCCGACATGCGGTTTTCGACGGATCTATACGTTTCACAGCCCCCTGAGCCCGAAAAACACATTTTTAGCCATTGGTCTGTCTGTCTGTCTATCTGTCTATCTGTCTGTCTGTCTGTGCCAAGATTTTCTCGGGAACTACTGAACTGATTTTGTTGCCGATTTTTAACTACTGATGCCTGTGACATATGTGATTATAGCTTGGGCGCAATAAATGAAAAACATTTTTTTTATAGACTGTTGCGAAAAACACGCCGTTTAGCCTACTACTAGCCATTTGAAAGGTAATGAAATTCTCTACAAAGCCATAAAAAAATCGTTCATTTTAGATAACTATTAACGAAGTTGAGAGTGGCAGTGGATCAGCTGATGCGAAAGGACGTGTTTCTACATCGTCTCTCAGAATTTACTTATTTTGCAGTGAAATCTTTGAGATTATTTATTCAAAACAAGTCAAGAATACATAATAACAATTGATATTTATTGTTTGTTATAAATTATAGGGTTTTTTTATTTTATTTTTTTTTTTTTTCATTTTTTTTTCCCTTATATGCGATATCACAATCAGGCCATGTCTAGTAGAGCTTCTATCAAGAGAATTCGGCCGTTAGGCTCAACACCTTGTTCTTCGCCTGTCAAACAAAAGCCTCGTCAATGTCGTCAAACACCTGCAGTAACGCCTATTAGCTCCAGAGAAAATGAAACCCAGCCAGGAACATCATCAAAACCAACAATTGAAGAACTTCAGCATCAACCAGGTACATCTTCACAAGAGATAACCGAACAATCTCCGTTTTTCACCCCTAACCCCTATCAGGTGCTTCAGAATGATAAAGAAGTGATGGAATCCGCTTCAATACCAAGAGATCCCCGACCTCCACCCATATTCGTTAAAAACATAAGCAATTTTCAGTTACTATGCTCACAACTGAACAAAATAACAGGCTCTGGAAGCTATTCATGTCTAAGCAGAACAAAGGACACGAAGATATCACCAGATACAGCTGAAACCTACAGAAAAATTGTGAAGTATCTAACGGAAACCAACGCGGATTTTCATACGTACCAATTACGGCAAGATCGAGCTTTGAGGGTAGTCATAAGAAATCTACACCCCTCAACACCAACCGAAGCAATAGAAGAAGAATTGAAAACTTCAGGTTTCATAGTGCGCCAGATTACAAATGTACAGAAGGAGAGTAAAGAACAGCCAGGAGTAAAAGTTCCTCTACCCTTATTTTTCGTAGATTTGGAGCCAAATCAAGGGATCGAAAAAATATACGAAATAAGAAGAATATACTACACAAGTGTTATAGTAGAGAAGCCATATCCTAAGAGGGAAATCGTACAGTGTCACAATTGCCAGGCATATGGCCATACCAGGACTTACTGCCATCATCTGCCGCGCTGTGTGAAATGTGGAGAGCAGCACAAATCCGGGGAGTGCACAAAACCGAAACGGGATCCTGCAGTTTGTGCATTGTGCCTTGAAGGACATCCAGCGAACTACAAAGGCTGTCAGATCTACAAGAATATTAAATCAAGATATCAAAAATCCCGGACCCAAGAAGAAGCAGAGGCATCAAGAAGAGAACCTAACGCATCAAGAAGAGGACCTTAAAAAAAAATTGACCCAACGGTGTCTTTTGCACACTTATTAGGAGGTAAGAATGATGTTACTTATTGTGAGACCCTGCCGCAACAACAACACATACCTCAAAATTCTCAACCCCACCCTCAACATCCTAATCAAACTTCACCTAATCAACAGTTTTATCAACACCAAATTCCCCGCATTCCTCCTCCCTCAAATACCACAGATCTCACCAGTTTACTTACATCTTTCCTCTCCGAATTCAGATCCCTTGTTACTCCTTTGATATCTCTTCTCACCAATCTTGTATCACATTTTATCCCTCCCGCGAAAAATCCTTAAATGACTTCCAATAAACCTTTATCCATTCTCCTTTGGAATGCGAATGGTGTTAGAAATCACACAAACGAACTAACTACATTATTACTTGACAAAAATATTGACGTGGCACTAATTACTGAAACTCGACTAACCACTAAACAGCACTTCAAAATACCACAATACCTGACATATCGTACTGACCACCCTGACGGAAAAGCACATGCCGGTACTGCTGTCATTGTACACCAATCCCTCTCCCATCACCTACTCCCGTTACCTACACATGATTTCCTACAGTCCACCGCTATCGTGATAAAAACCTTTTCCTTTCCGGTTACCCTTGCATCAGCGTATTGCCCTCCTAACCGATCCATATCCAATGCCCAATTCCGTTCTCTCCTCGACTCCTTAGGACATCACTTCATCTTGGGTGCAGACCTAAATGCCAAACATCAACAATGGGGTTCCAGAACCACGAATACTCGTGGCCGAACCCTGCTGTCTGCACTCAATTCCCAACATTTTCACCTCCTTTCCCCCAACTCTCCTACCTACTGGCCTACAGATCCCAACCGTAATCCTGATCTTCTTGATTTCTTTATCCACAGCGGCTTAAGTCCCCTCAATTGTTCCATTACACGTCTAAATGAACTTTCCTCTGACCATAGTCCTCTAATCCTTAATGTTTCACTTGAACCCGTTCCCAAACCTTCTCCACCGTCATTTATTAGGGGCCCAGTTAACTGGGACCTTTTCCGCCAAATCATCTCCGATAAAATTGATCTTAACATATCCCTCAAAACTCCCGATGACCTTGATAGTGCCGTAAATTCCTTTACTACCACAATCCAACAAGCCGCCTGGACTGCTTCCTTCCCAAAAGACTCCTCCAGAATTCCTAAAAAGACCATTCTACCCCAACACCTCCTTGACCTAATCCAAACCAAACGCCGTGCCAGATTATTGTGGCAACGTACCCGACATCCTACCGACCGCTGCTCCTATAATTATTACTGCAAAAAATTAAAACTGGAATTAGCCACCTTCAGATCACATTCCTTCAACTCCTACCTATCCTCCCTTTCTTCTCGCGACAATTCCCTTTGGAAAACCACTACCAAAATCTTAAATCCTCACCGCATTTCCCATCCCCTCCGACGAGATGATGGCTCCTGGGCAGCATCTGACGAAGATAAGGCTGAGGAGTTCGCCATTCACCTATCCAATACATTTATTTCACATCCGGAATCCCATCCTGCCCACACCGTAACAGTAGAAGAATTCCTTACATCACCAATCCCACTTTCCTTGCCCCCAAAAGCTATTCATCCTTCCGAAGTGAAATTTCAATTAAAAAAATTAATCCCCCGTAAAGCTCCTGGACATGATCTCCTTACCCCTCAAATCCTTCGACAACTTCCATCCAAAGCAGTCATATTCCTTACATATATCTACAACTGTATCCTACGCACCACCCACTTTCCTCTGCTATGGAAACACTCCACTATTATCCTTTTCCAAAAACCAGGCAAACCTCCCAATATCTCAACATCCTATAGACCAATTAGCCTACTCCCAATCCTTTCAAAAATTTTTGAAAAGATCCTTTTGAAACGAATCCTACCCATTATAGAATCCCAAAATATTCCTTCCCATCAGTTTGGTTTTCGCTCCCAACATTCACTGTTCAACAAGGACTCCGAGTTGTTGATCATATTTCCTCAGCCCTAGAAAACAAGGAATACTGTTCGGGTGCATTTCTGGACATTGCACAGGCATTTGACCGGGTATGGCACTCCGGACTGCTCTTCAAGCTTAAAATCCATTTACCTCAGTCCTTGTACCTAGTCCTCCGATCCTACCTCTCTGACCGCTCCTTCCGAGTTCGCTGTGGAACAGAATTTTCCAATATCTACTCCGTTAAAGCCGGTGTTCCCCAAGGCAGCGTCTTGGGTCCCGTGCTTTACATCCTCTTTACTGCTGACATCCCTGTTCATCCCGATACTTTTCTTGCAACATTCGCTGACGACACCGCAATCTTATCATCCAACTCTGATCCCAACATAGCATCCTTAAATCTCCAAAACCACCTCACCTTGATTGAGCACTGGTGTAATAACTGGCGCATTAAAGTTAATGAATCTAAATGCCAACATATTACCTTTACACTCCGACGCAGTTCCTGTCCACCAGTACACTTTAATTCCATCCAGCTTCCTTACTCAGACACAGTCCGGTATCTTGGCTTTCATTTAGACCGAAGACTAACGTGGAACCCACATACTAGACTCAAAAGACAAGAACTCAACCGACGATACGGCCAGCTATACAGACTACTAAACAGAAAATCCAAACTTTCTATTGAAAACAAATTACTTATCTACAAGACAATACTGAAACCTATATGGACATACGGACTTGAACTGTGGGGGACAGCAAAAGCTTCTAACATCAAACGTATTCAATCCTTTCAATCTAAAGTCCTTCGAACAATAGTTGATGCTCCGTTCTATGTAAATAACAAAATCCTACACCATGACCTTAATATCCCATTTGTCCTAGACCTTATTCCAGAAAAATTCTCCAAATTTCACCAAAACCTTACCTATCATCCAAATCCCCTTGCACAATCTCTATCCAGCACCACCCATCCTTACAATCCTCCTCGAAGGTTGAAGCGGCAGTGGCCCAGAGACCTTTTGTAAATAAGCATCTATTGGAGTTTTGGCAATGGCCAGATCCTCCACTCAAGCCCGAGTGTGTATGATTAGGTTAGTTCTTTTGTTTATATACATTTATTTTATTTTATTGTATTTATTTTTATTTTATTTTATTGTATTTATTATTATTAAGTTTCTGTATTATTTATTTATTTTTTTTATTGTAAATAGAGTGTGAGTGTGCTTTCTCTGATCACTATTATAAATGTCCTTGATGTGACAGAATGTAATATTTCTAAATAAACAAATAAATAAAAAAAAAAAAATTAACGAAGTTACAGCTATTTAATTTCCAATGAAAGATTACGAGTTCATTTCGTGGTGTCAGAAAGGGCGAATCTGTTGCCCGCATCACACAATCTTCAGTATTTCCTCTGCTTTTAACAGAAATTATTGTTTGACAATACTAAGCTATGGCAAAAAGTTTTTGATCTGAAATATTAGTGAGTATTGAAATTTTTACACTGGTCTACCTTATGTCGGTTTACATTGCTTTAGTTTATCAAATAAATCGTACTCAAATCTTTCGTTTGATCAATTTTCAGGAAAATAAATTTAGTCCAGTCCTGTTTTGTTTTTTCATTAACATATGCAAAGATATGAAAACTTTTCTGAAATAGGTAGGAAAGTCGTGTGAGTGGACACACGAGATTTTTTAATATTCATCTCCCTTTTCTCAGTATGCTCGTGTCCATGAAGGCTGTATCCTTTTAAATAGTTTATACAGCTGACACCCGAATCCTAACAAGGTCATCGCCACACCGATGACACATGTGTTGTATCACTTAACGAAAACTTGCCATCTGTATCCCAGACTCTTTGATCAAACCTTCAACAATGTTGTCAAAACTGTAAAATTAAAATAAATTTCATAAAATCAACTTTATCATTCGTCTTAAAATCTATGACTTCCTGTCCTACAGTATCCTGTAACACACCTCACTTATTCCTGTTGAACAAATCCGTTACTTAGGACTCCACTTAAACAAACGTCCAACTTGGAATCCTTAAAAATACTAAAACGACAAGAAACTGCTCGACGTTTCCGAATAAATCAGGACTTACTAAACAAATGTTCTCAACTTCCAATTAATTAAAATGACTCATATGCATAACTATAATAAGGAGAATATGGATTTACAGAATTAAGCAATGGGGTCGCACTTAACCATAGAAATTATCTCTTATCTATTCATTAAATCAAAAATTCTCAATTCTCCTTACTTCGTCACCAATGAAATCATCCATAATGACCTTAATGTTCAATATATTGCCAATTTGGAACGATTCAGATGTATATTGTTTCACAATAAACTTCAGAGGCATCCGAATCCTCAGGTTTCTAGTTTTTCTTCCTGATAACCATCCGAGGCTCTGAAAATAAGATGGTCTCGTGACTTCCTAATATGGAAATTATATTAGAGTACTACCTTTCATTAGTTTCTCTAAAAGCCGATTCATGTCATTATATTTTTATTATACATTATACATTTACTATAAATATTTGTATTTATTATATTTGTAAATTTCATTAATAAATTTTAAAATACATATAAATTTTATAAAATAAATACAAATATGTTTTTTTTTCGAAAATTAAATATTTGGAATGTTCATATTCTAAAGTTAGTACTTAGAAAATTATTTAAAAAAAAATGAAAATGTGGCTACGAGTTTTGTACTTTTTATTTATTAACAGGTGCAATACACATTCATTATAAGATATAGGAAATACCCGTTAAAATTGGAATTGCTGCATTTCACTGCATTGCAAAAGTTATCTGGTGCAATGGAAAATTGCATCTTATGTAACGCTGTTGCAAATGGCATCTCTGACAGTCGTTCCATATTTATTGCAAGTCACTGTTAGATGTTCAACAGTCAAATGAACATTTTTATTTTTTTGCTATAATTAAACAAGTTTGATTGTTGTTCTCGTCATATTAAAGCGTGAATAGTATTCAAAAAACATATACCTATCATAAATACTATTATATTTTTGCATAATAAAAGAAAGGCCAAACAGATTTGATGATGTTTTGGATTGATGTTTATACAAAGTGATGTTGAAGTGAAAACTCCATATATATATATATATATATATATATTATATATATATATATATATATGTGTGTATATATAATTATCATATACATCATGCTACTCAGACCAATATGGACATATGCTACTCAGGTGTGGGGTTCATGTAAAAAAACTCACTTACAGACTATTCAAATCTTTCGATCTAAATCTCTCCGGTATATTACTCATTGTCCTTTCAACGTAACCAATGAATCGCTTCATAAAGACCTAAAAATACCGCCAGTGACTGACGTAATTAAGAAGTTTTACAAACATTTTCACGACTCACTTGCTGGACATATTAATCCCCTTGTGTATAGACATTACTAACAGACACATTACCACAGAATCCATCAAGAAGACTCAAACGTCTCTGAAGCTGATACATTATAAAGTCACGTTAGGAGCGCCTTTGCTGGGAGGTTTCTCCAATCAAGCATTCATGTTAATCCTGCATAGAAAGTTGACGAATCATGATTACATTTACAATATATGCTAAAGACATTTGTAAAATAATGTGAAATGATGAACTTTTTAATATAAACCATATTAAAGGTAATGATGTAGGGATGGTTGACCGTTTATATAATATGAGAAGGAGAGAGGGGTGCGGTCAAATAAATACTAAATAATTAATATATTTTAATTTAGTATTTGTTTGACCGCACCCCCCGATTAACTCCTTCCAACATATTAAAGGTACTTTAGAGGAAGACGTATTTGAACATTGGGCATTTAAGCCCTGTAAAGTGACATCAATGAGGATAAGACCTAATTGGTATTAAAGATTACTTCGTTATACATTGATACATCGAGTTTAATCAAAATCGTTAGAGCCGTTTTTGAGAAAATTATAAAAATGTGTTTCAGCGTTGATATAAAGTGGCACTTCCGGTTAGCCGATTTTGAGGAAAAGGTTGCTGTCACATCTAAGGCATATGCCTATCTTAAATACGTAATATCAGTTTCGTACGACTTTCGGGACTTGGTCATTTCGTCTCAGGGTACCTCAAAACGTGTATTTCTGTTGAAAACTCAGATTCAAAAATTTTCTCGATCGCAATACTTACCCTTACTATATACCTAAGTGAAAGTAATTTTTCAATAAAGAAATATTTATTAAAACAAAAAATTCATGAATTAGGGAAAGGGGTGGACTGCGAAATCCGCCTATATATCCCTAGGTATACGGCCTCGAAGTGTCGGTGGATGTAATTAATATAGGTCGAACAAACAGGGATAAATTAAACATAGGAGCAGAGGATTATGATCGGTGTGTGTTTGTATTAGATCTGAATTGCCACTGAGTTATTAGCAAAGGCTACCGTGCTTCTCTTGTGGGCAGATCCCAACTCAAACATAATAACTCTTCGCCCGCTCTCTTGGCGTCCTCCGTCAGCTTGTTCGTTTTATTCTCTAATTCTCCCTATCATGGAAAGTTGATCGAAAAGAAATTCGGATGAAACGTAGAATACTTCAAAAGAAGAGAGCGATTTTCTCTCAAACTGAAACTTGACTTCTTAGCAAGGTCGGATCTATCAAAAAACACCAAGTGACGTCACAGGGTATCAAGAAGCTTTTGATGAGAAAGAAGTACAAATAAAAGAACAAGACAAGTCATGGAGAGAAACGTGCACATCCATAAAAGGAAAAAGGTTAACCTAGTTTGGATAAGTACAATGGCCTATGATAATAACGCGATAGGAAAAATCGATGAAAAGAGGTTAAAAAAATAAATACAAAGGTGATAAAATGAATAGAAAGAAAGCCTGCAGAGTCAATACAAAACTAATTTGCTGTATGTATGTATATACACTTTTTTTTTTTTAACGACTTCTTTTTATGATATATATATATATATATATATATATATATATATATATATATATATATATATATACATATATATTTACATAAATATGTACATCTGTTTTCATAAAATGTTAAAGAGAAAAAAGATGGTATGGGTTATTCGGAACACTTAAGAAAAGTTAAAGTATTTTCATGTAAAACATTGAAGAATATTTTTAAAAACTTGGTTTCATGATTCAATTCGTTTTTCTTTGCTATTATTTTTCCAATTTAGGTAATTTTAATTTTCATCATGCTTTTCATCTACATGGTTCTATATAACTCACATCGGGTGAAACAATGACATAAATTCAAATCAAGCATTTTTATAAGAGAGACAAAGCTCATGGACTCACGAAGCTCTCAAAAGTAAACATTATACATAAAAAATTTGAACCGATTTGAATAATTTCCTTACCTGGTAGCGATAGGGAAGTAAATTAGATATATTTAATAAAAAATAAGAGATTTTTCTTTTAAAAAAGCTACAAAAACCTTAAAAATACTAATAGCCAAAAATCTAAAAAAAAAAACACACACACAATAAAACAGGCGAAAATTTCCTAATATTTTTAATATATATTTCAAAAATAATTAGCGTTTAAGAAAAGTAGTGAGAACGAAGCCTAGCCCATACAGTTGATAATTATAAATTTATTAGCTTATACTAGTGTTTTTAGGTTCAAAACTCCCATCTAATTGAAAGTGATAACTTTCTATTTTTTTTTATTCATCCTGTCGTGTATGAAAGTAAAAATATTTTAGTTCATAATGTATTTTATTAACTTTTATAAATGTATTTCTAATAAGAAATGGCAAAGATATCTTTGATAGCATCGAGTTTTGCAGCTGTATACGTCACACGGTGGTAACATGCCACACCACCAGTCCCCACCATACTTCACACGGAGTGTTATTTTAAGATTTTAGCTAAATATGATTTTATTAATTATTATTTAATAAGTATAATCTCAATCTTATATAAGTTATATAAATACTGACCCGGCTAAGAATCGAACATACTATGCTTACCCACGAGTATCTAATGAGGAAAGATTCTCCTACTCAATGTATTTCCTATAGGGTACCTCTTCTCAGTGAACCATATCCTAACCGAATGCTATGCATTCCAATCTCTTAGTAATCATCAACATCTTTTCAGAAATAGCCTTGAAGAATCACTCCAAAAAGACCGCAAAGCTATTAAAAACTTAATATTGTTCCTTAAGGAAACCGTAATATTTCACAAAATTTATTTATTTATTTATATTTTATGCAATTCGCACCTGAGCGGCTGTGCATCAAGCAAATTTGTTGTATTTATAATGTCTTCTTGTTCACATGAATTCAATTATACCTCAAAATTTAGTCTTTTTCCCATTTAAGTACTAAATTATAGAATTTATTCATTTTCTTACTTCTTTTTTTTTTTTACCATACCAATACTGAAAAATTCTCATTCTGGTTTTTATTAGCTTATAATATAGTTATCTATTGTTCTTTTATTTTTTATATTGGCAAACCCATTGCACTATATTCTTAGAGGTAAGACTGGTGACAATTTTGGTGACATGAACCACTAGCGGATCCAGAATTTAATTTTGGGGGGGGGGGGCTTCAGCCCGAAAGATTTTTTTCATATACATATAACAATAATTAATTAGAAAAAAGAAAGAAAGAAATTAAGAACCTATATGAAATGGTGTTTAAGTGGTTCTTGAAGTCCTATTAAATGTAATTACACGAACAAGAATACTTTAAGAGATAGTTTTTAATATTTTCTTCTGTAAAACATGGTAATATTTTACCATTTTGGAGGGAGAGAGGGAGGCTTCAGATCGAAAGCCCCCTCCCCCCTCCCCGTAGATCTGCCTGTGACATGAATATATGATAAAAATGATTTGAATATACAAAAAAGTTTAAAAACTCAGTCTCTCGTCGTTAAGGAAGTATTACAGAATTCAGTATGGTAAAGAAATAAAATTAAAACTCTTTAATATAAGAATTATCCTTGCTGATATAATTCAAACGGTACGAGACTTCAGTAAGTTACGGTGGGCTTAGAAACAGTTGCGGATGATAAGGAATCGTAAAACCTGTTCTTGAACTAATGTGGCAATAGCCTTCCTTAGTAAACTTCTCATACTTTCCCGTTGCCAAGTCTCCATTATAGAATATTATCCGCGTACTATATGGCTTTAAAACTCTCTAGTTTTACTTGCATCCTAAGCCATGACTATCCTCTCCTTTAGGAACCGCATGCTTAAATTACCATTTCAATAATATGCATTCAGAGGCAAACATCCTCGTCAAGGAGAAATCCGCTGACATTGGAAACCTGAACTATTCTCGAAAATTCACCGCTGTGTGATTAAAACAAAATCTATAAAATAAGAACGTAAAGATATTAAAACATTTTTTAGTGGCATATTCAATATTATTTGTATAAAAAAAAATTGTACTTGGTGTGTCCAATCATTGTATATATGTCATCAGAAAAATAGGATGTTTTAAAAAAAAATGCTGCAAATTATTTCACAATGGTTTATTATTTCCAAACAATTACACATCTAAAGTAACATTACCTTCCTAGTTACAATGAAAAAAAAAACAAAAGGTGATTCCAATTATTATACTAAACTGTTTTTCTTTAATCATTAGTAATATGCTAAAAAATAAGTAGCATTAGTTCAGTAACACATTTAAAATTTAAAAACTAAACTAAGGATATAACATTTGGAGTAGAACACATTAAAAAAAACCGTAGACCATATCTTTGCTCCTAATTGTCCAATTTTAACAATTTTTTTTTTGTTTTTTAGGAAACTTCGTAAACTTTTAAAAAACTATTCCAATATCAACAAAAAAGTAAAAACTTTAAAGAGTTATTCGGAATTTGATTTTACCATCCCTCGTAACTTTTTTCCAGCTTCTTTTCGTTGAAGTATGTTACATAGATAAATTTAAAGGGCGTCGAGAAAATGGCTTTAGCGAAGTTTTATTGAAATCTGTACATTCGTTTAGGAGCTACAGTCTATAGCAGGTTTTTCGGTCGCCATCTTGAAAGGAAAAGGCGGAGAGTAATGTCGATGAAGGAGGATCATCCTCGGGTGACCTTTGATTTTATATCAAAATTTGAAAAAAAAAATCGGTCCAGTAGTTTCGGAGAAAATGCGCGTACGGCGGACGGACAAAAAAATTTTTATTCGTTTTTCGAATTCTACGCGTCTTCAAACGTGAAACCTCAAATTTTGAGAGGGAGTTATGTTTTTGAATTTTTTGGTCGATCACAATGTTTCATTATTGAAAATAATAAACCAAAATATTTTAAAAACTATTCAAGATATTTAACAAATTAAACAAAAAAGCTTGTTTCACTTTGGCACTGCTGACTTAATCGCCATATTAAGAGATTAATAATATGAAATATAAATTATAAATAACAGCTCATTACAAAGAAGATGAAATGCTGAACATTTTCCTCGCTTACAGTACACAGGTCCGATTTAGTATTTATATATTTAAATCCATTGAACTAACCTCGTTATCATTCGGTTTTCGACATTATTTTTTCTTTTCGCCTCCTTAACATGTCGTCACGTTAAGATACAATTTCGAATTATAGCCCATTACAGAGAGGATGAAATGCTGAACAATTTCTTCGCTTACAGTATGCAGGTCCAATTTTTAGTTTCTGAAATATTTTAATCCATACGTAAAAACATTTCAATTAGTATATTCTAGCAGACTTTACCCGAGCGTTAACACTTCGGAAATCTGACGGATAAATCTACTTCACTCTCATTGATAGCACCCTAATGAAGCATCTAAATTAGGGGATCCCGAGGCCATCTTCTTTTCAGACGCCTTGGAGGGTTATCAGGTATCGAAGAGGAAGCAAGGTTTGAAAGGAGAGGGTTCGGATGGTTTTGAAGTTTGTTATGGAAGGATAGGTATCTGGATTGGGCTAAATTTGAAACATATGGTAGTCAAGGGCGTTATGAATGATTTTATTTGTGACAATGTAAGGAGCATTGAGGATTTTACGAAGGATTTTGGATTGTATATTAAGAGGAATTCGATGTTTTGTGGAGCCCCAAAGCTCAATTCAGTAAGTCCAGAATGGCCTTAGTATATAGTCATGTATATGAGTCTTTTGTAATATATATAAAGTTTAGAGCGTTTGTCTAGAAAGTGCTGGACTTATAAAATAAAGTGTAAAAATAATTAAGGGAATTTAATACTTGTTATTTGTTCTTATCACTCTACAGCTGTACTACGGATAACCCACTTTCACTGGATACCACACTTACAAAAAGAAAAGCTAAAAAAATCAAGATATTTAACAAATTAAACAGAGAAGTTTGTTTCACTTTGGCACTGCTGTCTTAATCGCCATATTAAGAGATTAATAATATCATATATAAATTATAAATAATAGCTCGTCACAAAGAAGATGAAATGCTGGACATTTCCCTCGTTTACAGTATACAGGTCCAATTTAGTATCTGAAATATTTAAATCCATATGTTGAACTAATCTAGTTATCATTTGGCTTTCGAAACTTTTTTTTTCTTTTCGCCTCTCTAATATGGCGTCGCGCTAAGATATAATTTTGAATTATAGCCCATTACAGAGAGGATGAAATACTGAACAATTTCCTCGCTTAAAAATATTTCAATTAATCGATTCTAGCCGACTTTATTCTAGCGTTAACACTTCAGAAGTATGGCGGTTCAATCTAGTTCACCCTCCACAAAAAAGTGCAAAATGCTCCTAAAGAAATTTTCACTTCAGAAACAAAAGAAGTTCACAGTTCTTAAAAAAAGAAAATCTATTTAATAATGGCTTCCCTAATGCTGTGATCCACAATTGGACCAATGTAAAGTAATGAGCCTTGATATTTATGCATTATAAATTAATTTGTTTCGTGACAAGTCTAATAATAGCTGCGGATAAGTCAACAGGTGGATCAAAGCCGAGGGATGAGACAGTGTTGGTCCAATTAGTCTAGGAGTAAACAAGTCTATATTACTCATACCAAATTCTTTGTGACCGCTGTCATGAGTGTTATCTATGTTTAGGGATTACTATAGAATAGGCTTTAGGTTAACAGTAGTCATATTATCAACTTCCTCTCACATAAAATCAAGTGTAAAAATAATCGAGGAAATTTAAAACTTGTTATTTATTTCTATACTACAGATAACCCAGTTTTAGAAAAGCTTCTTCAATACACTTTAACTCCATAATAATTAAGTTGAGGCTTATTACAAAATAAATTGAAACTCGCTTCATGTTGTTTAAAAATGACTACGATAAATTATTGTAAAGCTTCGATTTTTTTTTTGGTCATTACCTGATGTGTATTGTAACGAAGAAAAATTCATAAATGCACATTTTATTTAAAAAAAAAAAAAGGAAAAGATTTTACAAATATTTATCATCTAAAGTGATAAATAAAGTGTGTTTTTACCAATGCCTTCATTACAGAAGTCGAACCGAATTTGTAATAAACCGACTTCTATTTATGTCTAAGTCCGATCAATACTTTTATTTATGTCTAAAATATGGAAACCTGGTAATAGCTTGAAGTTATGAACGTTGAGTCTGTCATAAAACCATTTAAAGAGACCTTTGAGCTGCTAAACTAATTCAAGTTCTATTTAAAAAAAAAATTATGAATTATTTGCGATTTTATTTTTTCCCTCTCCGACTATACTACATATACCACACTTTTAATTTAAAAAAAAAATAGAAGTTATTTTTGCCATCTCTAGCAAATTTTGATTTGAATTAAGGAATTACTTCATATTTTAAACAATTTATATTAAGTCTAATAATACCATCTTGTTTTTTTAGGCATCCTGATTTCTGATCCTGCAACTATTCTTTGCCGGTTCGTGTCAAAACGTAAGTCATAGATTTATTTACTATTAGATAAATTTAGTTAAGTTTGTTTGTATATTTTTTGTGCTGTAACAATTTTCCAAAAGATCGCGTGCTTTAAAAATTATTTAAAATAAAAAAAAATCACAAAATTACAAAGCTATAAAACAACTACCAGCAATCAGGTCTCTTGTATAATACAATAGTAAATAAATAATGGGATAAACAAAACAAAAATTAAGAAAACTTATAGTAATAAATTTATATGTAGTTAAAATAATAATTTGTTTATAAAGAGATAGATATATAGTAACCTGTAAAATGTACTACAACGTAGCATATAATATATTTATGATACTAATACATTAAGAAGGAAATTCGCTTATTCATTTCACATCCATCAGCTTGACTCTCATTAACATAGTAAATTTTAATTAAATTAAATATTATAACTTGCATATCAACGTCACTTTTTATTTTTTTAAATATATTATTATATCTTTGGTCAAGTAAATTATTAATGGTATCGGAACTTATTTCTTTCAACCAAATAATAGTAATAACAATAAAAATGTCGGTAAAATTAAAATAAATAAATATCCGATTCTCATTGACGGACATACTCCAAAGCTGTTGTATATTGTGTGGTTTGGAATTTTTCCAATAATAACCTAACATTTATTTCTTTAATTGATTTTTAAGATGAAACTGAAATCCAAACTATAAAAATCTATTTCCTTCACGTGTCACGTAACACGATTTGGCAACTTTTACAACTAGTTTTCAATTTCCACAACCATTAATTTATTGAATATTTAATAGTTGACTGTTGCATTATAAAGGAAGGAGAGGGTCCGGGGTGGCGGTAATAAATAGGCTAAATAGTGGTAAAACTTCCGAGAAAGAACCCGAGTTCTAAGTGAAACTCGTAGCTGAACACACCTCCCTAAAGAAGAGCTTCAAAGTCGGGTCGAAACGTTGGCTTTTAATAAAATAGCTTTACCACTATTTAGCCTATTTATGACCATCTCCCGGACCATCTCCTTCATTTAAATATTAATTTAGTTTTTTTTTAAATAATAGTTCGGGTAATACGAGCAATTAAATTTTTCCTATGGTTATAGTATAACCACAATCCTGGTCCAGTTGACTTGTAAGATACGGTGCAATGAACTATTCAGTTGTAGGATTCTTCACACACACACAATACGCCCCACACTCATAATCTAGTCAGTGTGATGATGTTATAGCCAGGTGAAGGGTTTTTAATGTTCCATGCCAAGCATACGGATGACCTGCCCTGGCTCAGTTCCAGCAACAGCCCAAGTTATCTTCTCCACTATACTTGGCTGCTTATGTTCCTTCCATGGTACCGAGCTTGAATTATGATTATATTCCTCCGCGCTACTTTTTACAGTCGTGTTTTTCCCAAACGTAATAGACTTTTGGACTGTATATCGACGATTATCGTTGGTAGCTGTCCCTCTGGGTATGCACTATATTCTTGTTTGTTTCGATGTCTAGGCGCAAAACTTCCAGGTCATCAGCGCCCGATCAACTAAATAATACTACTTTTATACTATTTGGATGGTTGGCCCAAAAAATAAGAATAAAAAAAGGATAAAAATAATTAAATAAAAGGACTGATGGAATGAAATAAACAAATAAAAATAACATAATTAAATAAATAAATAAATAACTAGCTATAACTAATAACTCAATAAATAAATAACCAAATAACATAATTAAATAAAAGAATTGATAGAATGAGATAAATAAATAATAATAGACACTTATAGATAATAAGATAGAATGGATAAATAAATAAACTTAAAAAAAAATAGAAATAAAATCAATAAATGAATTGAAATTAATAACCAAATGAACTTTTAAAATAAAGATATAAAATTAAATAAAGTAAATAGATAAAAAAAAAAATAAATTAAAAAAAAATAATGACCTTAATATCCCATTTATCCTAGACCTTATCCCAGCAAAATTCTCCAAATTCCACCAGAACCTTACCCATCATCCAAATCTCTTTGCACAATCTCTATCCAGCACCACCGATCCATATAATCCTCCAAGGACGTTAAAACGGCAGTGGCCCCGCGATCTTTTATAGTTTGTAAATATTGGAGTTCTGGCAATGGCCAGATTCTCCACTCACAACATGAGTTTATATGGCTAAAGCACTCTTGCTCAATCTCCACTGGGTTTAACCCTAGTGACGCGTTTGAGAGAGGAGTGCAGGGAACTCCTGGAGTCATACTTTTCCCTCTACATTTGGAGGGACAAGTCTGGTTTGGAGTTTTCTCTCCAAAATGTAAATATTGTATATAGGTGTGTATGTGTTCTTTTTATTTATTTATTTTTAGGTTATTTTATTCTTATTTATTGTATACATATTATTTTTCTGTATAATTTATTTTATTTTTTGTACATAGAGTGTGAATGTGATCTGTGAACTCTATTATAAATGTCCTTCAGACAGATTGTAATATTTTTCAATAAATAAATTTAAAAAGTTAAAAAGAATGAATCTGCACTATATTCTTTTCAGAACCTCTAAACCGCGATTACGAAGGCTTCGATTTTGCGTCATCCTTATAACGGCTTTGTTCCAAATAAGCTAAAATTCAGTATGTTGGATTGAAATAATTTAGTTCCTTTTCAATTTATAAAAAAAGTCAATTTTTTTTTTTTTGTTCAACCTAATAGTCCGCAGTACAGAGCCCTTTTCATCAAATTATTAACATCCACCTGATACTTCGTAAATAGCTTCATCTCATCTTGACCTACAAATATTTTATTTTCGAAAATTCTCGGAATTGGGACGTTTTCCATCTGTATGGTGGGAAACTTTTTCTATATAATTAGGTAGTAAAAACTCGTAAATACCCATTTGCTTTAAACCTGAATCGTAAGATAATTTGATCACAAAATCGAGAAAAAAAGGTGGCCTACAAAAATATTGGACCGTTTGGCCCATATAACCTCGTTATTTTGAGAATTTGTGGTTGTAGGTCACGCCAAACGGCTCAATATTTTTGAAGGGAATTTTTTCACCCGATTTCGTGCCCAAATTATCTTACGATTCAGGTGGAAAGCAAATGAGTATTTAGGAGTCTTTACTACCTTATTAAATAGACAAAGTTTGTCCCCCTTCAGATTGAAAACGCCCCAAATATATGACTATAAACTGGTTTCTGAGTTCATTTAAGAATATTCAACATAAATCATGAAAAAAAAAGAATTAACATTGGTTTAAATTGAAGGGATGTTACAAAAATTGTCTTTTTCTAATCTTTTTAAAAATGACAGATGTCCGTCTTTGATATGAAGACGCTCTAAAAACTATTAACTTGTTATTGTCTTGCACCGGACTAAGTCGATAGTCTATAACGTCAATGTTACATACATTTACAAAGTTTATGTGTAATAGTATCCTAAAGCAATAACATTACATTAAAAATATAAATAATAACAATTAAATTGATCAGGACTTTAATGACCATTTCATCATCATATATATATAGTTAAAGATAAAATAGTTTATAGTTATAATATTAAATGTATTGAATTATAGGCACTATTTTTAAACTATAATGTTCCATCACTAGTTTATTCTGATTTTATTTTATTTTTATCTGTAAGTTTTTTTTTTTGAAATTGAAACCTTAGCTTAAATATAAAATTCAAATTTTTAGAAGTCAAAACGTTATGTTGTTTAAGAAATTGTGTTGATAAATAACTTATTTTGTTATTTTCCATTTGATCGGAAATATGCTGCAACGAGATGGAAAACGTTTTTTCCACTTCTTCTTGATACGCAGGGCGACTTCATTTCCTGATACTAATAACTTCGTACCATGACGTCACCTCATCGGCCTTACTATTCAAAGTCGTTATATCATAAAAACAAAAATTGCGTATATTTTTTTATATCTACTTAATTTTTTAAAAACTCTAATGAATATGGATAAAAATCTTCTTTAAAATAATTATCATTACAAAGATATTCTTCATGTTCGCGAATATTATCTGGTTTTTATGTTTTTTCCTGAATCATAGTAAATTACAATATACTTAAAATTGTTCACAAATATGAGGGTTTGTGAAAAACGAAAAGGAATATGTATGGTACGAAGAAAATAGAGAGGTGTTCAGAATTAGGGATAATAAAAAAATGTTATAAAGAGAGAGCACATAAAATATACTATTCAAGCAAATTTTTAATAAAATGATAGGTCTCAAGAATATATATAGCGAGTAAGAACGGATTAAGAAATAAATAGCAAGGCTGTGGATAAAAATAAGAATTCTTTGGACAAAGAAATAAAACTAAGTGATATTTTCGTGGTCCGAAATTGTTCTATTTCGCAAAAAAAAAAAAAAAAATTTATCTCTTAAAATCTTAATCCACACCTGTCATAAATTGACAGTAAGCAAATACGTTGTGGTGGATTTGGAAATTGGCATTTTAGACATGAGAATAGTACCTCATTTTTGTCTTTGATTACTTCCTTAATTCATAAAGGGAGATCTCTCATCCTGCTCCTTTTCATTCGCCTCCTGATAGACCTTTCAGTTTTGACCACATTGTTTATAAATACATAGTTGTATAGTTTAATATAAAATCAACAATGAAGAGAACGTATGTGTCGTTCAATAGTCGTTTGTCGTCGGTCGGTATGTAAAGTTCTGTTGTTTCTCTAGAAAAGATCTTCTGTTATGAGGAGTGAAAAGATTATAGTTTTTGTTAGTGCATCTTTTTTATTATTAAATTTATTAGTATAATTTCATTTTTTACTTCCCAATGCTATTTTTTGTTGTCGTACACTATTAATTTCAGTTTCAGAATAAATAAATTCACCTTCAGCACAAATATAATTTACAAAGAGATTTGTTACATATTATCTTTGGCACTAACAATAGCTATATATTGTATATATAGGTTTCAGTAGCTATGTGTATATATTTAGGTTTTGTATAATTTTCAATTTTGATTTGAAAAAAAAAAAAGTATAATATTTTTAGTCGCTTGTTTAAAGTCTTTCTTTTTATTTTGTCATGTAGGATTAATTAAAAACAAAAATTTATTGTAATAAAAATAATTTATATCGCATCATTATTATTTATATTAATGTTAATAGCACTTTCTTTTTTAATTATATTTATTATTTTTTATAATATTAAATATTAAAAAACGGAATAACTTAAATTTACATTACTAAGAAAATTCCTTGAGCAACAACACAATAAATGATTCTTATAAATATTTTATATATAAATACCAATACAAGAAGTTAATTTTTCCTGAGAAAAAAAAATCATTCAGAATTTGAAATTATTCTATTTAAATATTCTATTGGTAACGTTTATGGGCATTTCCTATGTGGAGACTAGAATTTTCTAAAGCGAATTTCTGAAAAAAAAATTAACAACCACCGGTTCATTATTTCTAAATTATGTAATAACCTAATTATGGAATTGATACTAATTACCCTTAAATTAATTCCTCTCTTTTAATTAACCTCCGTAAGGGCAAGTACCTAGTAAAGTCATCGAAGTCCCTAAAATCAGTGACATTCATGCGAGGTCCCTGATGATAAACGAACTTTTTTTTTATTGAATGAAATAGAGAGGACAGGCATGAATGTCAGGACTGATGACTTTAGACAAAGATTAATAGTCATCAAAGCGGCGCGTAAAGGTCATTTCATTAGCGACCATATAACGTAGAGCTGATGTCTCAACACGAGCTACAGATGTCCATGATGAGTTCCGCCTACCGTACTAAAACATTAAAAAAATAATAAAATATATAAATCCAACTACTAATTATATTTATGGTTCGAAAAATATATGCGAATGAAAAATAAATAGGATTTGCGGTTTTTGTATGGTTTATTAAACCTGCCGACGTTTCGACTTATATGGGTCATCATTAGACATAAATTTTTTTTTTTTTAAAATCAGATATAATTATGTAAATAAGCCAAGACAAAAAGATGGAATCTATACAAGATATAATGATGATATAAACATAATATTAATATTATTTTATGTTATAAAAAATGGTATGTTGTTTACTTGTCAGAATTGTAATATACAGTATTATAGTTTGAATTTTCCCATTTATAACATTATTTATATATATATATATATATATATATATATATATATATATATATATATATATATAATTATTTTTGCTATGTATTAGCTCCCATTGCCATTTATACTGAGTTTGAGCATGTTTATATTAAATAATATTTAAGCTGGTATGATTTTAAAATATAAGACTAAAGCCACCTGAAGATGTAAGGTATGTAATGAATGGTAACAATGTGTTAAATTTTTTAACAACAATTACATATAAAAATTATAATTTTTCCGCGTTTTATTGCAAAAGGTAGCTAAGTTCATTTTTAGGAATGTTTTTATAAATTTCGGCGTTTTGTTTAGTAAAAAAAACCCTATGTGCACTAAAATGAGATAAATATAGACCATATTTGTCTCATTTTAATGCACTTAAAGTTTTTTTTTTTGTTTTGTCAACGATTCACTAATTCTGGCATCACTAGGTCAGAAAAATCAAGATCACTTATATGTAGAAAGAAAATAGAAAAAATAAAATACAGTATTATTGCTGTAGACATCTCACGAAGCCATCCAAATTGAGTAGAAAGTGGTAACTAAACAACTATTAAATTAAGTTGTTAAAAATTATTTCACTGTAACTAGACAAAATGTATTCCAAATTAAGATAGAATTTGTCCTTGTTAAAACAATTTAAAGAGGATTTTAAACCCAAGCTAAGTTCGCTTTAAAAAAAAATCATTTAATTTTATCAGCCTATTATACTGCAGACAACCCACTTTTAGAAAAAACTTTCTTATTTTATAAGCTTTAAGTCAATATTAATTAAACTGAGGTTTATTTGGAAAAATATGAGATTAATCTCGAGTTGTGTAAAACGATGTATACATATCATTTCATATACTGTTACCTAAATGCTCCGTGTTTTCAGCAAAAATGACTAAAATGAATTGTTGCAAAAGCTTTTATTTCTTTTTATTCCAGGATTTGGGATGTATAATGATAAATATATTTACCTAAATATACAATTTATTTCTAAAAAAGAATAATGATTTTTAAATATTTGTTGCGAATGAGAGTTGACGCATCGTTTTATGTCGTAAATGATACACTACATAAAGACTTAAACGTACCTACAATTTTAGATACTGCAAAAGAAAACTACAATAACTTTCACCGATGACTGACGTACAAGACGGATCCTCTGACAGAAATCCTTCAACGTACAAGAAACCCGTACAGCCCACTATGGCGATTACGTAGGCGTTGGCCAAGAGACCTGCTGATTTATATCCCGATCATGATGGGAACATGTGAAGCTGCCAAAAAATGTCCTCATTGCAAAGAAATTTGGAGATTGTAAATTTAATATAATGTTCTACATTTTTTTTTTTGGTTAATAAACAAATAAATATTTTTCATGTAAAGTGGTTATGGAACTTTAGATCTCTGTTACACGAACTGATCCGTTTCTGATCGTAGAGTTACGGAATGGACTTAATCCATAACAAATAATAATATTAATTTAACTTTTATTTTACTTAATAATTTAATCATACATTGACCTTTCTCAGTACCTTTATCAAAGCATAAAAGCACAAAGCTCTAGATAGCCAGGTCAAGCTATCTCTGATAGCTTAGAAATAGTTATCTAGAATGTACTGACTGGACAGAAGACACTTATCAAGACTTAGGGAACAATAACCGTTTTCAACAAACGAGCACTTTCTCACAGACTTCATATCAATTCTAAAAGATAAGGATATCAATTCTTAATAGTTATAACTTCATTCACATGCTTCCTAGACCGTCCAGAATTGATTCACCCTCCCCCCCTACTATTCCTGAGTATATAACCCCCATCCTTCTAAGACCAAACCAGACCTGAGTATCCTATGCTTACGGCATAAACTGTCATTTACCTTAAAATACCCTTGGGTAAGCAAAGGTCAAGGAATAATGTATATATACATTCATAGATGTATGTTGTAAGTAGTGTTAAATAAAGTTTCTGAGGGGTCAAAAAAAAAAAAAAAAAAAAAAAAAAAGACCAAACCACTCATGCAGTTGGATTCTTGATGTCATGCTCTTTACTGCAGGAGACCTGGAGTGAACTCATATAGTCAACTCATATATCCATAGTATATTACTCTGTATTTTAGATGCCATTTGTAACTTTATGAATAAAAGAATTACTTATAAAGTCTCGTCTGCCTCCGATTCGTTAACTGTTGTATTTATGTTTTCATTGAAGCAACTTGCAGGTTTATTTGTTTTAAACGTAAATTTTAGGACCAGAAACATTTATTTCGTAGCTTATATATGCGAATCTTATGATTTTGAATCGCCTTTACCCACGTAGTTGTGTAAAACAACATATACATATCCTTTCACCTAAATGCTCCGTGTTTTCAGCAAAAATGAACTGTTGCAAAAGCTTTTATTTCTTTTTATTCCAGGATTTGGGATGTATCATGATAAATGTATTTGCCTAAATATACATTTTATTTCTGAAAAAGAGTAATTATTTTTAAATATTTTTCGTGTAAAGTGGTTATAAAACTGTGTTTTCACGCAGATATCTATTACACGAACTGATCCATTTCTGGTCCTAGTATTTACGTTTTCATTGAAGCAACCTGCAGGTTTCTTTATTTTTAACATAAATTTTATGACTAGAAACATTTATTTCATAGCTTATATATACGGATCCATATGTATCGTAGCTTATATATACGGATCAATATGTTAGTTTTTGTAAAATGAGCTTCTTTTTTTTGTGTAAAAATTGTGAATCGCCTTTACCCACGTAGTTGTGTAAAACAACATATACATATCCTTTCACCTAAATGCTCCGTGTTTTCAGCAAAAATGAACTACAATGAACTGTTGCAAAAGCTTTTATTTCTTTTTATTCCAGGATTTGGGATGTATCATGATAAATGTATTTGCCTAAATATACATTTTATTTCTGAAAAAGAGTAATTATTTTTAAATATTTTTCGTGTAAAGTGGTTATAAAACTGTGTTTTCACGTAGATATCTATTACACGAACTGATCCATCTGTGGTCCTAGTATTTACGTTTTCATTGAAGCAACTTGCAGGTTTCTTTATTTTTAACGTAAATTTTATGAATAGAAACATTTATTTCGTAGCTTATATATACGGATCAATATGTTAGATTTTGTAAAATACGCTTCTTTTTTTTTTGTAAAAATTTTGAATCGCCTTTACCCACGTAGTTGTGTAAAACAACATATACATATCCTTTTACCTAAATTCTCCGTGTTTTCAGCTACAATGAACTGCTGCAAAAGCTTTTATTTCTTTTTATTCCAGGATTTGGGGTGTATCATGATAAATGTATTTGCCTAAATATACATTTTATTTCTGAAAAAGAGTAATTATTTTTAAATATTTTTCGTGTAAAGTGGTTATAAAACTGTGTTTTCACGTAGATATCTATTACACGAACTGATCCATCTGTGGTCCTAGTATTTACGTTTTCATTGAAGCAACTTGCAGGTTTCTTTATTTTTAACGTAAATTTTATGAATAGAAACATTTATTTCGTAGCTTATATATACGGATCAATATGTTAGATATTGTAAAATACGCTTCTTTTTTTTTTTTTTTGTAAAAATTTTGAATCGCCTTTACCCACGTAGTTGTGTAAAACAACATATACATATACTTTCACCTAAATGGTCCATATTTTCAGCAAAAATGAACTGTTACTAAAGCTTTTATTTCTTTTTATCCCAGGATTTGGGATGTATCATGATAAATATATTTGCCTAAATATACATTTTATTTCTAAAAAAGAATAATGATTTTAAAATATTTTTCATGTACAGTGGTTATGAACCTGTGTTTTCCACGCAGATCTCTATTATACGAACTTATCCGTTTCTGGTCCTAGTATTTACGTTTTCATTGAAGCTACCTGCAGATTTCTTTATTTTCAACGTAAATTTTATGACTAGAAACATTGATTTCGTATTTTTTTTTTTTTTTTTGGAAACATTTTAAATCGCCTTTACCCACATACCAACGTTTCCTCAAAGGACATAAATATTTTTCTAAGGATGAATACAGAGGAAAGGCATTGAGAGGACACGGGGTCGCTGAATGATTCAAGGAACCGGAGCAACCTCTGTGTAAAGCCAGTTTGACCGGGGTGTGACAATGTCCAAGGGCCCGTGTAGGTCGAAGGGCTGCATGAGTCAGTAGGGGTTTATGTTTAGGGCCTCATAGTGGCCCTTTCGCCAATGCTAAAGGGAAAGCGTAACGCCAACGCAAATCAAAAATAGAATTGAAGGGTCGAGTGTATAAAGGGAGGAGGTGTATTTTTTATGAAAAAAATCAACAATTCCTAATAATAAAGTGGTAAAATATATATTATTAATATTTCTTCTTTCCATTCATATAAATATGATCCACAGCCAAGTTGATAGAGCTGCTCATTGATCGTTGACCCATTGATGTGCCAAATAAAGGTTTTTATTTGCAATGGGACGCATCCTCAACATATTAAGTAATAATGGAAGGAGATTGTCCGGGATGGCGGTCATAAATAGACTAAATAGTGGCAAAACTATTTTGTTAAAAGTCAACGTTTCGACCCGACTTTGAAGGTCTTCTTCAGGGAAGTGTGTTCAGCTAGGCTGAAAAAGGATATAATCAAACAGCTGATCTGCAAAAAAAATAGGACAGAAGAAAAACATGTAATTACCAACCAAAATTCATAAATATGCCACAAAAAAAAAATAGAAAAAATGTATATATAAATAACAATAATAAGAAAAAAAATATAATTCACATCAAAGTAAGGTCATCAAAAACAGCTGATCACGCAGAGAATATTGAAAAAAAAACACAAAATCTATTTATTTTAATAACGTATTACTCGAAATACGAGAGAAAAAAAAAACTTAAAAAGTGTATCACTTGTTAAAGGAAGGAGATGGTCAGGGGTGGAGGTCATAAATAGACTAAATAGTGGTAAAACTATTTTATTAAAAGCCAACGTTTCGACACGACTTTGCAGGTCTTCTTCAGGGAGGTGTGTTCAGCTAGGAGTTTCACTTAGAACTAAGTTTCACTCAGTTCTATGACCCCTGGCCATCTTCTTCCTTTATAATGCAACGGTCAACTATTAAATATTCATTATGTAATAATCTTTGAGGAGTTTTAACCTTCTGATAGAATCCATCAGCGTACATCGCTGGGCATCTCTGTTAGATCCAATCTATTAATTCCAGGATTCGATTATCGATAGAATTAGCGCTGAGTTCAGGAACTTGCTCTTCATGTTATTAAGTAATGTTAATGCTTAAAAATCTAATTTTTGTTAACATTATGGTTTAAGGTTCCTACTCAGTTTTACCATTTACATTTATGTTCGGAAACCAATGACTTCCTGTCCTTCAGTATCCTTTAATAAAACCTTACTGATTCCTGTTGAACAAATCCGTTACCTAGGACTCCACCTGGACAAACGTCTAACTTGGAATCCTCATACGAGACTGAAACGACAAGAAACCGCTCGACGTTTCCGACTACTTCAACACTTACTAGACAAACGCTCTAACCTTCCAATTAACTACAAAAGACTCATATACATGAGTATAATAAGGCCTATTTGGACTTAAGGATTTGAGCTTTGGGGCTTTACCAAACCTTCAAATTCCTGTCGCATCTAATCCTTACGATCCAAAATCCTTCGTAAAATCCTCAATGCTCCTTACTTTGTTACAAATAAAATCATCCACAATGACCTTAATGTTCCTTATGTATCAGATTTGGACCATAATCTATCCTTCCATAATAAACTTTGTAACCATCCTAACTCTCTTATTTCTAACCTTACTTTCAATTCAATTCCTGATAACCCTCCGAGGCGTCTGAAAAGAAGATAGCCCCGTGATCTCCTAATATAATATTATTAGAGTGCTACCAGTGGGTAGTTTCTCAACATGTGTTTCATGTCATTATATCCATGTTCAAATTTACTAGATGTATTTTTTTTATACAGTTGTAAATATCATATTAATAATAATAATAAAAAAATTATGTTTTTTAGGTTAAGCAATGGTTAAACTCTACGAATATTTTTTATAAGTGGTTTAAGATATTTTTTAGATTTTTACTGCAAAAATCACGATTGCCAGAAATGGTAGTCAAGGAGAAAAAACAAAATTAACATCGGGCATATAGTTCACTGGCGAATCTACGAGCTAGACTTTCGGAATGAAATCCTCTAATTTTGTAAACTGCATCCTCTTTTGTCAAAAGTCAAAAACAAATTAAATTTTAGAATATTTAATAGTTGACCGTTGCATTATAAAGGAAGGAGATGGTCCGGGGTGGCGGTCATAAATAGGCTAAATAGTGATAATAAAATAAAAAAACTATTTTATTAAAAGCCAAAGTTTCGACCCGAATTTGCAGGTCTCCGTTAGGGCTAGAACGGATAAGATAAAAAAAGATAGAGAATTGTGGAAGTTACATGATATTTAGACAAAAAGTTATAAACAATGTAAATAAACTTATTAAAATTATAAACAGTACGTACATTAAAATAGAAACAGAGTAAGCTAAGTAACAAGATCCTAAACTGAAGTAAATAAATAGTAACAATTGTTGTAGTGTAATACATAATAAATGCAAATGTGAATATACTTCTACAGATCTACAGGAGAGATTGAAAGAAAAGGAAACAGGATAAAATGTGAAATAATAGACATAAAGGAATGTGGAGAAAGAAAAGAAAAAAATAAGTAAATAAAATTAAAAGAATAAAATTAAAGACTTACATGTGAGTTCAGCTAGGAGATTCACTTAGAACTGCAAAACCAGGGTAAGGGCAGGGATTATAGAATTTGCTGACTTGTTTGTGTAATGGGGAAAAAACCTAGAAAATTACAGTATCCAAAATTTGTAGATATGGATCGATACAAGGGGAAAAAATACTATATTTATGAAATATTAAATTATAAATATATACATATACATATAAAATAGAATTAAGAGATTATAGATAAGAATGAAATGTGAATAAAAACAAAAATCGAAGAAGTAAAACGTGCATAGAAGTAAAATATAAATATAGAAATAACTTCATTTACATACATACATTGCAGAACTAACTTAAAAGAATAGAGGGTTCAATTAAAGTAAATTTAATTTTTGTAACATCCATCAAAGGGTCACCAAGCTCATCTATTTATAAATCAGGGATGACAAGAAGGAGGCTTCATGGCACAAGTTTCGCCATCAAAATTTTTGAGGGGGCACATATTTACTGGATTTTGAATTATTGAGGGAGGGCACATTTCGATGGAGCTATGAATTTCCGGAGTGAAAAGTTTCAAAACAGAGAATTTAAAAAGAAACATTGGGCAGGCCATAGCAAGTGTAATTGTATATGATTTACTATTAGACTACTTATCATACGCTTACACCGTTTTTATGAGAGAAATACATGTTTGGAGAGGGGAAATGGTTAGTGCGTTATCGACCTCATGGGGAAGACGGGCATCCCTGTTATATAATTTAATATATTTAGTCTGGAGAGTGTAATTGTGACATATTAATATTCAAAATACCACCATCCGCAAGTTGTCAACCGAATTCAGCAATCAATCATAAAGCCAAACGCCTCCTGACCTATATCCAGCCTTAACCTTTCCTTCGCAATACATTCCTATAATGAAAAATGTATTCGGAAAGGTTCTCCTAGGAAATGCCATCAATATAATCTGTTAACCGTTTCACATTTCTCATCTTTGATTTGTAAAATATGTAAAAAAATAAAATAAAAATATTTACATTATTGTTTCGAGCATTTAGTCTGAATCAGAAACTTGTTCACATTACTGGATTTAAATGCAGCAAAAGGCAAATCAATCGACCCTATGAATATTCGATCCTATCCACCTACTAATTTTATATATGTAGACATATTAAAAATTAACTTATAATAATTAGGTACCTTCAACAAAACCAATTGAAAGGTAGCCAAAAATCCATAAAAGATTTTTTTCACATCTAATAATACTATAGTAACAGGAAAAAAACACAGAAATAAAAAATAATCATAACAAACAAAAAAATGAGTTTTTTTTTTTTTTTTTTATTGAATAATAATACAATCAGCCACTGCTGGAGGGCTATAAGCATTAGGGCTAAAAGTTCTCATTCATACAATATATACAAATAATAAAGAAATAAATATAAATATAAGAAGTAAATAAATTATACTGATGAAGAAGGTAAATAAAAATAAAAAAAATAAAATAAACAAATAAAAACTTCTAAACACAATCATAACTATATACAATATATACATTCGCCCAAGAATCTCCGAGCCAGGCTTTTTCCCACAGCCATGGAAGGCAAAGCAAGACTCCGGAAGATCCCAGTGCCACTTTTCTAGCTGCATCACTAGTATTAGAAGCCAGTGGAGACTTAAAGAGGGCACTAGAGCCGCAGACGCTGAGGACATGAGTGGAGAAGCTGGACATTGCCAGGACTCCAAAGGCATATTTACAAAAGATCTCGAGGCCACTGTCGTTTCAACCTTCAAGGGGGATGGTATGGATGCTCGGAGCTGGATAGGGATTGCCCTAGAGGATTGAGATGATGAATGAGGTTGTGGTGAAAGTTGGAGAATCTGGATGGGATGACGTCATGGACATATGGGACGTTACGGTCATGGTGTAGGGTCTTGTTTGTGACATAATATGGAGCATTGATTATTGTTCGAAGGACTTTGGACTGGAAGGATTGGATGCGTTTGATATTCGATGATTTAGTTGTCCCCCCACAGTTCAAGTCCGTAGGACCAGATAAAATGAGTCTGGAAAACAAAAAATAAAAAAATGTTACAGAAAAAAAGAATGGACCAGCATTTTAATGATTCAAAAAACAGTAAAATAGACAATAAAATACGTTTTTGAAAAATAAATATTAATACTAATAGAAGAGAAGTTAAAGATTATAGTTTAAATATTAAAAAGTACAAGAAGAAAACTTGACAAAACCATTAAAATTAAATATTAGAAAGAGATAAGTTAACAAAGATATTTAAATAAAAGGCTAATGATTTCAGGAATATAATCTAAAAATACAAAATACAGGTTTAAAAAATAAAATTAATGTTAAAAGAAGAGAAGTTAAAAAGTACAATTTAAATATTAAAAATTACAAGAAGAAAAATTGAAAAACCATTATAATTAAAAATTAAGATTAAAATAAGAAATATTAGCAGGTATGTTTATAATTTGAAGAGGAACCTACAAACTTAATAAACTTAATAGGTACCTATATTTACAACTACGAGATGTTATTAAAGTTTGTACAAATTTGTAGATATGATTACAATTTTGTGATTAAATTTTGTGAAATATTTTGGTCTCCTTAAGGAACAATATTGAGTTTTTAATAGCATTAGGGTCCTTTTGGAGTGATTCTTCAAGGCTATTGCTGAAAAGATGTAAATAGGCTATTTCTGAATAAGATTTAATATTATAATAACGTTTTGAGGGAGAAACACTTTATTTTCATAAAAATATAAAATATAAAAGATTGCTGCCCAATTATATTGGGTTCCTATATACATAGCATACTCTTTAAGCCTTAGGACAATAAATGAACTTATATATAAATATACAGAAGTGATTGTTTATATTATTAATATATAAATATATATATACATTTTTTTTTTATAATTTTATGAAATTTATGAGATAATAAGATATAACATGGATTCGTGTACCAATAGGCAGTAGACAAGCGTTTCAACGTTTCACAAATCAAGGCGTCTTAAGAACTTATATGAATTATCAAAAAATAGAGAAAAACTAACCATATAGAGACAGCGAATTACTTCGAAACATGTTTCTCTCTCTCTCTCTCTCACTCTGTCTATCTCTCTCACACACTCTCTCTCTCACACTTTCTATCTCTCTCTCAATATATGTTAAGTATATATAGAGAATATATAGGAATAGTATTAATAATTTTACTCCCATTACGATAAATGGAAGTTTCATGTCATATCACCAGGTTATGACGAAATCCTGTATGATTGATCTCATTGTTATCCTGATAACAACTCTAGAATTTTTTGACCTACTATTTATAGATGAACTAAATTTATAAAAATAATAATTAATCAGTGGGTCAAATCAATTTCTAATATTAAAATATTCCAATGGCTTGCACATAAATTGTTTTATATTCCATCAAGTTATTTTACTTTGGTGATTTTTAAGGGCTGTGGATTAATTGAATATATAATACGAAAACCACCACACATCCAAGTTAAGTCTTAATTAAGTAACAAGCGGGGAATTTTAATGGGTAATAGCAGATCTCAAGAGCTATCAAAATGTGTATATTTGCCAGATTTTGGGCAAAAAATTTTGTGTTTTTTTAAGTAAGTCGTGTATTTTTGTCAAATAGGTAGCGATAACTAAATAAATGTTTAATTTAAGTAATTAACAATCGCTTCACTGTAAACCAGACAAAATTTAATTTAAATGGTAATAGAGAGTTCGTCATTGGTAAAACCATTTATAGAGGTTTTTTGATCTGTAAAGTTCTGTTTTAAGAAACAAAATCATATGTTATTCGCGATATATATATATTTTTTTTCATCCTCCAAGTATACTAAAAAACCCCACTTTTAGAAAAAAAACTAGGTTTAATTAGCTTTAAGTACATGTTAATTAATTTTACGTTTATTAGGGAAAAACTTGAGATTCACGTCAAGCTGTGTTAAAATATTTTCTTTTTCTATATTCTGTCATCTATAAGTACCCGTGTTATCACCAAAAATGACTACAATAAAATACAGCAAGTTTTTAGTTTTTTTTTTTACATAATCTGGTATGTATTATAATAAACATTATTTCCTGAATACACTTTTTATTTATTAATTTTTTTTTTATAACTGAATTATTTGTTTATTGATAAATATTACAATCTGTCTAAATAAAGGACATTTATAATCGAGTTCCGAGAGCACATTCACACCATATTTACAAATAAAAAAAAATAAGATAGTTCAAAATAATATAAAGCTAAATAAGAACAAAATAAAATATGAAGGAAGAAAATATAAATGATAGTAGTAATAGAATAAAAATAGATGAATAAAAAATAGAATTAAAATTATCGTTAAAAAAAAAAGTAATGAAAATAAACATCTTAGACGCAGGCATACCAATGATAAAATAATTTTTTTTTAATTTATTTAATCAAATTATTAGCTAATGTAGAACGAAGATAAAGTTTGATTGTTGTTGTTTTTTTAGATATTTATTTTTTTAAATGGATTAATAAATACTTTAGGAATTTGTGTCTATAAATGTCTCTTAAGGTGGTATGGTTGATATGTCATTTAACTATGGCTATAATAAACATTCAACAATCAAAGAAAGTCTTTCAGCGATCTATTTATACACTAAATAGCATATCCCAGTATAAAAAAAAAAAAAAAAAAAAAAAAAAAAAAAAAAAAAAAAAAAAAAAAACCGTGGGGGACTTTGGGGCTGAATTCCCCCTCCCCCCCCCCAAAAAAATGGTAAAATATAACCACGCTTTACGGAAAAAAAATATTTTTAAATTATCTCTTAAAGTATTATTGTTTGTTTGATTACATTTAAAAGAATTTTAGGCATCACTTAAACACCATTTCATATAGGTAGATAGTTTCTTTCTTTTTTTCAAGTAAAGTAATTATAGTTATTTTTATGGAAATAAAAGCTTCCAGGCTGAAACCCCGCCCAAAATTAAATCCTGGATCCGCTAGCAGTGTTTATGACAAAACTGCATATAGTTCATTTTATTTATTTATATTATAAATTACTCTGCATTAATATTTATTAATTATTCTGAATAAAACTTTCACAAACCCGAATTTCATTTTAATCCTCATTGATAAACTTAACAACGATGCTTGGTTTTTATCCTGCAATGAACAAATGCAAAACATGGATAAAATTGAATACAATTAATCTCGGAAACTCTAGTAAAAGTGATACTAGACAAGAAAGCACTAGCCATAAAACAACAGTAATGATGCCTCCCCACCCCAAATCTTCCCCTCCCAATCTACATTGAGCCCCACTCCAACTTACACAGAGGCCTATATTTCCTCACTAGATTAGATCTATTTAGTTCTACAAAGTTTACCTCCCCCTACCTCTCTCCGGCTATTTTTCTTTTTCCAGGAGTTTAAAGGACGCCTAATATACTTTCAAGGTTTGTCCGACCTAACTTGACTACGGTAACGGTTCCGAGAAACTTAAACTTGTCACCTCTTCGCCCGGTTAAATTATTTATACCCTCGAGAATCGAGTCAGCAGTCACGGAGAGTGATTTTTATCATTATTTAAATATGAAGTTATTTTCTAAATATTTTAAAATTCAAGCCCCGAGTCAAGTTGATGAGGCGATCGATGTTAAACCAACTTCATGTTAGAACAGCGAACTCAGATTTTTGAATTGAAGCACTAATAACAATAATTTGTAAAATTTGATAAAAAAATAAAAATAAATATTTATTATATAATACGTTCCATTAGAATAATGATGTAACAGAAAATGTATCCGCTCTTCTAATAAGTCGTGATTTGAAAGTAAGGTTAGATAAGTGTAACCCATTTTCTATAAAGTGAACACCTGATCCTTGAAATAGTTGAAAGAAAAAAACTGCTCGCATTATAATGTACCACTACAACCCATGAAGGATTGTAACCCACTTAAATAATTTTTAATTAAGAATACTAGCTTTTTAGAGGCTGAATATGACCAGGGGGTCTCAATATCGCTGGATCGAACTTGGGCGAATGTAAGAGAATGAATAATTACCTACAACAGCCATACTCGAATCTGGAACCTTGATCTCAGAAGTCCAGTGCCTTACTCACTGAATAACTTAAACATTTAAAGTATATAAACATGATTAATTATTTATATAGTTATTTAATTCATTTAATATTAAATATTTTAATTGAAGAGAAGATTGGTTGGGGTACATCATTAAAAAAAAATTAAAAATAAATAAGTATATTTATTTTTATTTTTGCCGACATTTCGGCTCAAAGTTCAGGCTTTCATCAGGGCCTCAGAAAAAAACAGATAACGATTTTCATGGGAAACTATTGACATTAAAAAGAAAAAATAATATGTAGGTGAAAGCTATACTCTAGTAAATTTAGGTAGCATAAACTTATAGTAAAATGAAGTAAGTAGAATAAACTCAAAGTAGGTAGAATAAAACTAAAGTAAATATAAAAATTTTAAAGCAATGTTAGGGATAGAAAGTAATGGAATATATAACATAACGGAAACAAAGTTAGGAAATAATGAATAAAATATTAACAGTAGCAGAGAAATAGAAAATAAATAATAACGATAATAATAATAAATAATTTATTTATAGTACTGGAGAAGGCCTGAATTGTGGGCCGAAACGTCGGCAAATATAAAAATAAATATACTTATTTATTTTTTACTGATCTTCAATTATTCACTAGTCAATCATAAATTCACAATTACAAATATTTTATTTTATGAATATAATATAAGAGGCAGACATTTTTTTTTCGAATTCTCAGGAGCTATGTATTTTGATGAATGTGGTATCAACCGATTTTTTTATTAAGATTAATCACTTCATAGAGGCTGGGTGTGCCCCGGGAGGGTCTCCCGACCCTAAGGTCGATGCACAGCTGATGTGACTAAATAATTACGTCTCACATTCAGCTCCAGTGCCTTACTCACTGAGGTACTCTGATCCTCTAATAGTAAACCGAATAGTATCATAGAAATACAATAGATTTTTTTCCCCCCGATTCTCATTATTTAATATCAAATTAATAAAAATTGAAACTAACTTCTAAATTTACCTAATAAGCAGGCAAGATTCAAGAAAAGTAATGAAAAATATTACACAGCCTGTGTAACTTAGGTAACGCTTCATAACCCCAACTTCGCAACCAAAGCCAAATACGAAGCCGTGTGAAGTTCAAAAACTTCATCATACTTTTCTCTACGCTTTCTAATATTTGGCCTCGTCATTTCCGTCATCACGGTGGATGACTATAGTAAAAATAAGGCCTTACTTGCTTTTGCGATATCACGTTCTCTTTGCTTCGCCTTTCACTCCACCGTACTTTAACGTAGTGCGAATGTTGTGTCAGTCGAGTCCATTGTACTCGAAGGAGTGTGTTGAGCGATTAACGCGTTACCTAACGATTACGCCTCTGTAACGTGGCTTGGTTTCCTTTATAATTCTTCTACTTATCTTCTCTTGTAGACTTAATAACTTCTCTCTTCTCGCCTACCGACCATTGTATTCCAGTCCTTAAAATGTGTGATTACGTAAGTGAAGTTAAGCGATAACGTAACATATACACGTTTAGCATAAATGAGGAGTAAGAAGAACTCTGATAATGAATAGATTTGTTATGTATTATTATGCTTATTAATGTATAGATGATAGGTTGGATTGTCCCTGGCTACAAGTTCACTTGATCACACTGTAGATAGAAACCTGAACACTTACCAATGTAGCCAAGAGTAAAAGTGAATTTACGGAAATTTAAGTAGCATTGTTAAACATTTTAAATGACCATTAAAAATAAAATAGTGAACAGTAGAAACTGTAGTGTGTGCTACACGAAAATTTTTTTTTTCTTTTTTATTATTGAAATTTACAACTGCATTAAATGATAAATACAACAAGTACTTATGAAATAAGTAACATGGCATGTACAACAAGAAGAGAAACTACCCATTGGTAGCACTCCAATTATATTTCTATCTCAGAAAGTCCCGAGGCCATCTTCTTTTCAGACGTCTCGGAGGATTATAGAATTGTGGCAGTTACATAATATTTAGACATAATATTATGTAAAATATTTTCTAAATATTATGTAACTGCCACAATTCTCTATCTTTTTGTATCTTGTCCGTTCTAGCCTTGAAGAAGACCTGCAAAGTCGGGTCAATAAATAAAATAGTTTTACCACTATTTATCCTATTCATGACCGCAACCCCGGACCATCTCCTTCCTTTTTAATAATACTTTATGAGATAATTATTTTTATATTTTTTACCAAAAAAACATGGTTAAATTTTACCATTTTGGGGGAAGGGGGCTTCAGCCCGAAAGCCTCCCCTCCCCCACGCAGATCCACCTGTGGCACTATCAAACATCTGGGACTAAGATGGCTATAATCTACATATCGTACTTAAAAAAAAATTTCTGAAGACAAAAACTCTGTGTGCTCGAGATCAAATATCTAACAATGAGCCAACTCGCAATATCATCTTGTCTTTTCTTATTTACTATTATAGAGAACTTGAACTTAAAGTAAATCTCCCTCCATCAAGGTTAGGAGAGCAATTACCAAAACAATATCCACGGAATTGGTAAGATTCCATCATTAGAGGAAGCCATAATAGCTTAATATTTATAGAAGTGGAGGAGGCTTAAATCATTTTGTTTAATCTCCGACGCCGGAACATAATAATGTAATTTAATATTTCAGGTCAAGTGGTTTTGAAGTTTATTTAGCTAGGCGCTTCTTCCAGGCTCCTTGAGTAATATGGCTGCCTGGAAAAGGCTAAGATTAATACCGAAAGAAGGAGGGAAGGTTTGTAGGAATTTAATTATGTTATTTCTACGGGGGAGTTGGATAGCCATGTTTTGTGAAAATTGGCGGGGTTGCTGCCTGTTAGTATCCTCACCGGATGGTTAAGGGAGAAGTCTGTATTAAATTTCCAGCCGACCGGACATCCTAAGGAAGCGGTTTATTTTCTCGATTCAATCCACTCTCTCTCTCTCGGCCCTTCTTCATCATCTATATCCTTTAATTTTTTTTATTTTCTTTTTTCATTCCTTCATTTCCTTTTGCATAAATTAAATTCAAAAAGGATTAAATTGGCATCGGTTGCCGTTTGGGGTTACCCATTCGTAGTGAAACATATTAGGTTACAGCGAATATTTAAAAAAAAAGGATACAAAATTCATCTATAAATCTTTAAAAAAATGCATTTTTTTTTATGTTTTCATTCCCCCCATCCGGCCATTTCTGGCATACGGGGTACTAAAAAATTCATTTCCTACCTGCATGAGAAATATGTTGTAACGGAGCATTTCCAATTTCAACTTCTGAGTTTTTGGAGAAGCTAGGTTTGGAAAGGAGTCGACGGCAGAGTATGGAGGTATCAATAGTTTTGGACTCTTTGGGAATCCTAAATATGTATTAATTATGACCAGGTCGTCTGCTCTACGGGCAGAAGTGGAAAGGAACAAAATGAAGGGGAGTAAAAAAATAAGCAATAAATTATAACATTCGGTACTTTGATTGATAGCCCTGCAAAACTCGATCCTTTTTGTACTCTCTTATTAAATATTATTTCTTAAGACTGATCAGTAAGCTGAGTAATTTATCAACTCGACATAGTTGAGTAGCTATGCAGTTTTATTGTACTTTTCTCTTGTTATTTTTATTAATGAACCTTCGTTAACTTCGAAAAAAAGTCGACTCTCCCCCAAATGTTGGAGGATTTATGTTTCAAGATGCGCGGGATACGAAAATTAAATTAAAAAAAAAAAATCATCCATCTGCAGTTTCCTCACTGAATCCCACCCGGCTATGATCCGCCCAACCCGATATCATACTCCTTTTCATTTCAAAATGTCGGTCGACAAACATTACAGCAGAATTTTTGAAGTGATAACTTCTTTAGGCGCGTTTTGCAATTTTTTCCAGAGACTGAATCAGATTGAGCCGGCACATTTCCGAAGTGTAACGCTCGGTTAAAGTCGGTTGGAGTCATTTAATCATTTAATTCGGTCATTTAATTCTATTATTGCACAAAGATTAAAATATCTCCTCATATATATATTTATATAAAATATAGCCTTCCTGGTATTCCCCATTCTTAGTGGTAGTAGCAAGATTCCTCTGTAGTTGTTTATGTTCGCTTTCTCTCCTTTTTTGTGTATTCTCTCCATGTTTTGTTATTAGTAAATTGAAAATTTTATTATATAGTGGAGCTTCTTTAATTTTTCTTTTTTTTTTTTTTTGTAATTGAAGTGAAAACTTCATCAGGCGCGTTTTGACTTTTTTTTGTAGAGAGCGAATTAGTTTGAGCCGTAAGATATCCGATGTATAACGCTCAGGTAAAGTCGGCTGGAATCGACCAATTGAAATGTTTTTGCAAATGGATTAAAATATCTCAAAAACTAAAAATCTTACCTGCACATTCTTAGCGAGGAAAATGTTCATAATTTTATTCTCTTTAACCTAATATTCAAAATTGTATCTTAACGCGACGCTGTGTTAAAAGAAAGCAAAAAGGAAAAAATAATGTAGAAAATAAATTGATAACGACTTTTATGAAATATATGGATTTAAATATCTTAGAAATTAAAAATTGGACGTGCGTACTGTAAGCGAGAGAAATAATCAGCATTTCATCCCTTTTATAATGAGCTATTATCTATAATTTATATTCGATATTATTAATCTCTTGTCGTCTAAAGCGCACACCTTAGTTTTTAATTTTTTTTTAACTAACGGCAATTACTTGAAAGAAAGAAAAACTACTATAAAATGATTTCTAAGTGATACTGAGAGGTAAAAAAATAAAATAAAATAAAATAAAGAGAGGTAATTACAAGAAAAATTATGCTATATATGCATTATTATATATTATTAAAAATAGAATACGTTGTGATTATTTAATTACCTATTTTATATCACTCAACAAATGATGACTCAACTCGTCAATCCGACTATCTAAATCACTATGCCGACTGATCAATTATAACGATGAAAAAAATAATGTCAGGAATTTCAGTCGATATTTTTATTGGGTTAGCCGAAGTTTCGAAACAAACATCTTCAGGGCTATCGTTTGGAAGTCGATACAAGTACTGTAAGAAATATGGACTGAAAGTCCTGACAATTTTGTTTCATACCAAATCATATTTAGGATGCACCAGTTATGGACAGGGAACCCAGTGACGGGCAGGTTGGACTTTAAATGTAAATAATAAGCTTCCATGTTGACTTAAAGGTTTCAATTTTTTCTACATTGAACGTCAATGTCCTCTATTGATAACTGTTTGAACAAAGTTCCCAAAAGAAAATTTTAAAATGTCTATCATTGTTTCTATAGTGTTCTTGAGATCAGTTAACTTCATACCTTCCTTCTAACAGTTTAGCTGAGAGTAAGATGAACATTTATGTATGATTTTTTCTGAGGTATGTCTATTACTGGTACCGACCCCCTGTCCATTACTAGAACAATTGAATTTCGGGGAGTCCTTCACTAGGACTCCAAAAGATGTTTCTTTTTAAATGGAGATTATAACTTACATAATTTAATTTGTTAAAATTAATTAAAGTTAATTTGTTTAAATTGGTAAATAGAAAAAAGATATCAGAGATTCTAAATGTCCAATGGAGAAGTTTATAATAATTACGGAGGTATAAGCCAAAAAAGACAAACATTTCCTTATCTATGTCCATCACTGCCACGCTTACTCTACTTGTTATTTTGTTAGTTAATACACTTCCTAATTTCAATGAATATATTTAAATTATAAAAATATTCTTATCCGTTAATAATGACCCAACCATTGTATCCCAAACCCTTCAATCACACATCACAAGCCTTGAAGAATGTTGTCGAAACTAGAGGATTAAAATATATTCTAATAAATCCCACCAAATCACCTTAACCCTTCGACGTAAACCTATGACCTCATGTCCCACATTATCCTTTAATAATACCCCACTTATCCCTGTTGTGCAAATCCGAAACCTTGGACTACCCTTGGGCAAACGTCTAACTTGGAATCCTCATACCAGACTGAAACGACAAGAAACCGGTCGACGTTTCCGACCACTCCAATACTTACTAGACAAACGCTCTAAGCTTCCAGTTAATTACAAAAGACTCATATACATGACTACAATAAGACCTATTTGGACTTACGGAGTTGAGCTTTGGGGCTCCACTAAGCCATCGAATTTCTCTCGTATCCAATCCTTACAATCCAAAATCCTTCGGAAAATCCTCAATGCTCCTTACTTTGTCACCAATAAAATAATCCATAATGACCTTAATGTTCCTCATGTTTCCGATTTGGCCCAATCCAGATACCAATCGTTCCATAATTGACTTCAGAACCATTCGAATCCTCACGTCTCTAACCTTGCTTCCTCTTCTATCTGCGATAACCTTCCGAGGCGTCTGAAAAGAAGATGGCCTCGAGATCTCTTATTGTAAATACATTTTGTTTTTAGAGTGCTACCAGTGGGTAGTTTTTCAACAAGTGATTTCATGTTATTATTTTCTGTTATCAAATTTACTAAATGTATTTTACTTATTAATTCAGTTGTAAATATCATGAATAAATAAATAAATAAAATATTCTAGTATTTTCCTGGTTTAAATATAGACATTATATTTTGTAAAATGACAACAATAATACGGAAATGCAAAGGACACTGAGACGGATATATTAAGAATAGCTTTACCACAAGGACTTGATGCGCATTGAAATGACAAGAATCAAGATGGCCTCGAAGGTTAGCCGCGACAAGTTCCTCGAGTGGTTTGGTTTTAGAATGTCAATAGAGCTAGAGAAGGCTTTGTACTTCCCTAAGTGAAAGATGGGGTGGTTCAGGCCACCGTATAGACTTAAGTAGGTCTTAGGTAGGCACGGAAGATTTTTAAACATTATCGCAAACAATTGCAAATGTAATAAACCGAAACAATGATAAAATTTACATATTCATTAAATCATAGTTTCTCCTCGTTCGGGAACGAACAGTTTGAATAAATGATAAAGTATCACAGGCCCTTTGTTCAGTTACCGAGCATTGATCAAGGTAAGCGTTATGCACCTCGCATCGCAAACGCCTCCAGAAATTTACATACGAGTGCGATAGATGATTGGCACAATTTTCACTTCATCATTTGAATATCAAACATTGCCAGGGAATGGGATAATTCCCGACACGGATGTGGATGGATAAAGACGAGGTCTCGGGATCCCTAACGAACATAACAATATATGCAGTTCGCGTTATGCGAATCCTTCCTGGATCAGGAATTTTAACAAGGAATATAAGAAATACTAAGTAGACAATAGAAATTCAAGATGCATGAATGAATAGATAAGCATGTAGTCCGAGAGACAGACCCCTTTTTATCGAATTATTAACATCCGCTTGAAACTTCGTAAATAGTTTCATCTCGTCGTAACCTACAACTATTTTATTTACGAAAACTCTTGGAATTGGGGCGTTTTCAATCTGAAGGGAGACAAACTTTGTCAATTTCATTAGTTACTAAAAACTCTCAAATGCCCATTTGCTTTCTATTTCAATAGTAAGACAAATTGATCACAAAATCGATAAAAAAATATTGGGCCGTTTGTCCTATATTACCTACTTATTTTGAAAATTTGTGGGGGTGTAGATCACGCCAAACGGCTCAATATTTTTGAATGCCACATTTTTTCTTTGTGATTAAAAATATCTTACGGTCCAAGTAGAAAGCAAATGTGTATTTTCGAGTTTTTAGTACCTGTTTAAATAGACGAAGTTTGCTCCCATCAAGATTGAAAAGGCACCAATTTCAAGAGTTTTCGTAAATGAAATAGTTGTAGGTTACGATGGGATGAAACTATTTACGAAGTTTCAGGCGGATGTTAATAATTCGATGAAAGGGTGTCTGTACCGCGGACTAATAGTATCAGTCTCAAAAAAGAAAAGTCAATAATAAATAAATAGTACTTCAATATAATAATACTTCATAAAGAAATTACGTAAGTCATAACAGCAACGTGTTATTCCGTTTAGTACCTTTGTCTTGCTCACACATATTCAATAAAAACAGTTTCAACTTAGCGAACATTCAAAGATACAAAAATTTCAGCCAAAACATAGGAGATTCTTACACAAACTCCTTCGCAAGTTACTAGTATAACTTTTTTTAATCTCATCAATGAGGATTATATCTAAGGATTAATATATGGTGAGGACAGAAACCTAGACCATAAAGGATGAACTTCAGTATTTACTGCTGGGAATCGATTACTAGCGACGTTCGGAAGAATATAGGGAATGGATAATATAGAAATAAAGAAAATATGGGACTAAAAAAACAAAATTCTGAAACAGATCGAAAAAACAAGTTCCTCATTGTGCAAGAGAGGATTGTCAAGAGAGGTGTTCTTTTGGAAAATTGGCGGAAAAATAAATCAAGGTGGTCGAAAAAAACTAATGGATGAGCAAATAGAAGATTCTAGGATGGAGCATACATATTAAGCAAGAGAAATGGACTCATGATAAAAAAATACCTAAGGAAACCATAGAAAATTTATAAGTTAAGGAACCCGTTATTTTCTGAAAAAGTTCTAAAAGTAAGGTGAATGCACCTGTTACGGAGAGATGGATAAGTTGGACTTCAAATGTAAATAATAAACGTCCTTGTTTTTTAACACTTAACACTTTAAATTGAAAAATTTCAAGTTTTTTCTAGATTGAAGGGCAATGCCCTCTATTGACAACTGTATGAACAAATTTTCCAAAAGAAAATTTTAAAATGCCATTGTTGTTTCAATAGTTCTCGTGAGATCAGTATGTTTCATCCCTTCCTACAAACATTATATCTAAGAGTAAGTTGAACATCTGTGTTATGTTATCTTTATAGTTATCTTTAAAGTTAAATAAAGATTTTATAATTTTTCTGAGGTATTTCCATAACTAGAACAATTCAATTTCGGGGAATCCATCACTAGTGGTGTTTTTTATTTTATGAAGATTACAACTACACAACTGAATATTTTTTTTCAATTTTAAAGTGTGAAATAGAAAAAGGAAACCCTAAAAATTCTAAATGTCCAACGGAAAAGATTATAACTAAAATAATTAAGGCGGCATAAGCAAAAAAAGACAAAAATTTCGTTACATATGTCCATCACTACTCCACTAATATTACTGTCCAGTATTTAGTATCAAATCTTAAAACATCCCATAGTTTTTGTTTTTTTTTTAAGATTAATATATATCGTGATATCCTCTCGAATGTCACAGCTTTTCATCGCAATACTCTTTCATGGTTCACCCTCCGTTTTTTTTTTGTTTTTTTTTCGGCTTATAAAATGAATGTTCTGATGATGAGATTTTTTGACATGATTTGAAAACCGTGAAAAAAGCCTCTCATCGTCGAGATCTCTGGAAAAACCTGATGAATACTTAAAAAGTAGGTCAAATCCTAGTTATACATTAATTTCCAAGTGTGCCCATTGATCTCGCAACCAACTTCTTCTCAAATTACACCTGCTATAAAAAAAAATATAATATTAAAAGTAAAATTAGTTTTATTTCGGCAATCACGAGAAGACAACTAAATTTAAAAAATATATTGTTAAATATTGAAAGTTTATAAATATTCTTCATCATCCATATTCGATTATTCCCTTAGGGTGGTGCTAGAAGATTCAGCTGTAGCTAGAAGTTTAGTTTTGCCGCGGCAAACTATTATTAAATACCCGGTTATTCCATTTAATGCGAACATTACCCATAAATTGTATATTAACTTTCGTAAACTGTAGAACTTAAATTATGTAATATTCAACCCTGAAGATGGGAAGCGGAGAAGTGAGGATTAAGATTGAACCGAATTCATGTTCTGTTGTGACAGGTAATTATTTATTATATTACAATAGCCGTGTATATGGGTTTCAGTCTCTATAAAATGAGTCCTTTTAAGGAGAAAACCTGAAGATTGGGTGTGATTGCAAATCGTTGACCAAGAAACTGCATATCGTTACAAAGTACATAGTACTAAACAAAATACCTTCCATAGGTTTGTAGAGGCACAGGTAAACCTACAGATGATAACTGGGGTATTCCATGGATCAAATGGTCTTCGTGAGATATTTGCATTCCCATGGAATCTCAAGACAGCTAAAAGAGTCTTCACATAAGATCCAAATGGATTGACGCAAAAAGGAATTTTTCTATCCCTTAACTTAATATCAATTACTAATGGATTGATGGTTGACTGTAGTGAATAAGTGAAGAGAAGATTGGCGAAGTTTCGGCCCAAAGTTCAGGCTTTCATCAAGGCTAAAGAAAAAAAAAAAAGGTAACAGCGGTTATAAGAAAATATTAACATTAAAAAAATATATAATAATCTGTAAGTGTAAGGTATAGTCTAAAAAATGTTGAAGGAATAAACTTAAAGCTTTCTTCCACTACTTTCTATTCCTGACTTTGTTATCGTTATTTTATATTTCTTTTAAGTTTATTCTATCTACTTTACTTTAGTTTAAAGTTTATTCTGGATCAAATGGATCAAATATTACTTCAAAAACTGTACGATATTTGGGCCTCCACTTGGACAAACGACTGACATGGACATACCACGTAAAACAAAAAAGAAAAGAACTTAATCAGAGATACGGACTTCTTTCTAGGCTACTTGACAGACGTTCTAAATTATCTCTGACTAATAAACTAACTATTAACAAAGTCCTCATTAAACCACTTTGGACATATGGAATCGAACTATGAGGAACAGCAAAGAAATCAAATATAAAAATCATTGAGTCATTCCAGTCAAAAGTCCTTCGGAAAATTGTTGACGCACCCTTTTATGTTTCAAACCTCACGTTACACACTGACCTTAACACTCCTTTCATCACGGCAACTGCCACTGACTGCTTTAATAATTTTCACGACAGACTGACTCTAAATTCAAATCCACTTACTCATGCTTTATCTACTGCCACAAATCCATATAATCCGCCCAGAAGACTGCTGAGGCGCTGGCCAAGAGACTTATTGCATTGAGCTACTTGCTGCATTATCTTTTCTTTTTTTGTGTGTTATTCTGTTAATATGTATGTGTTATGTTCTTTTTTTTTTTTTTTTTTTTTTTGCCTTTCTAGTTTGTTATTACTATTATTTTTTTTTCTTATGCTATCATTTCTTGTCCTTGATATCATATTTGCTGAATATCAATGTAGATGGCAAATTTATTGTGAGCCAGAAATATGTATATCTAATAAATAATAATAATAATAAATAATAAAGTTTATTCTGCCAACATTGTTTAGACTATACCGTTCATCTGCATATTAATATTTTCTTTTTAGTGTTAATAGTTTGTTATACCCATTGTTATCTGTTTTTTTTTCTTAGCCCTAATGAAGGCCTGAATTTCGGGCTAAAACGTAAGCAAAAATAAAAATAAATATTACTTATTTATTATTATTTTTTTTTTTACTGAACACCACAACCAATCTTCTCTTCTAATATTAGTTCCTTGGAAAATCGCTTATTAAAATCGATATTTGGTTGTAAAATTTTATTGAATGTAACCTCCAGTTCTGTTTTGACATCGAAGTACACCTCGAAAATACTTTATGTCAATTCAAACGGAAAGTTTTATATTGAGTACTTGATGGCTGACCGTTGTATATTATTGAGGAAGGAGATGGACCGGGTAGGCGGTCATTAATAGAACAATGTAGTGAGAAAACTATTTTATTTCAAGCCAACGTTTGACACGACTTTGAAGGTCTTCTTCAAGGCTAGAACGATCAAGATACAAAATTATATGGAATAATGTGGAAGTTACATGGTATTTAGATAAAATAATAATTTATACTCTTCCCACAGATCTGCCTCATTCCAAAACTCCTTTATAGCTCGCTCTGTCAATTTCTGTAATTCTCTCCCTATCAAAATTCGACATTCATTATCCATATCTACATTTAAAACCCTCCTATTCCAATTCCTATCCCAAAAACAGTCAGATAATTGCTAACCATTCAACAACATACATTTATTTCATGTCATTCTTTTTCAAATATCAATGCTAAATGATAATGTATTTATATATTAATCAGGCACTTTATATTGTCAGATTCGGCATTCTGTTTTCTCAACAGAAATACAAAGCTTATTTTAATAAAGAATTTTTATCTTTCAATTCTTTATTGTTTTCTTAAAAGTGTATACTGGTCTATCAGTGCAAATAGCTTTAAGTGTCTTGTAATAGTGTTAATTGTTTTGTATACAGTTTCGTTTGTTTTGTATATAGAATGTTTACCTTTTATTTTCTTTAAATTATTTTTTATCGATTGATTTTATTTTGGTCAGATGTAATCTTTTAATTTTTTTATTCTCAAGGGACTGTGTCCCAGAATAAAGTTATATTTTCTATCTATTTATGTATCTATATTTTAATTATAAATTAAAAATAATAAGTTAACTCATATTGTTTATAATGTGTATCTAAATATCACGTGACGTCCATATTTTTCTTTATCATTTTGTATATTGTTCGTTCTAGCCCTGAAGAAGACCTGCAAAGTCTGGTCGAAACGTTGCCTTGAAATAAAATATTTTTCTCACTATTTTAGTATTTTCATGAAAACCCCGGACCATCACCTTCCTCAGGAAAGTCGTATACATATAATAAAACTGCATTCCGTTTTATTAAAAAGTATTCACTTAAATACAACCTATTGAACTCAAAGTCAGGTCAAGTGCCTTGAGATACCTCCAATATTGTCTTAGGCATAATACAAAGGCAGGCAGCTAAACTTGCTGAAGTACTTGAAGAAGATTAAATTTCGAGTATTGAACGGGTATCTAAGCGGTACTCCGGTCCCAAAGAGCTCTCGAACCGGTTGGGTCTAGTTAAATACGTTCGAAACCCCCCTCCACCCCCCTCCCTAACTCCATCTTGAACGAGGAAACAGTTACAATGTAGTTGTGTAAAGTAATTTTTTTTAGATTTTTTAATCCTTTTCCTCAAAGGATTATTTTTTCTAAAAAAATAAAAAATAAAAGTTACTTAATTCAACCTGATTATGATAACTCCAAAAAATGTTTACTTAAGATTACTAAGAGTTTTAAAATGAATTTTTCTCGTGTTAAGAGAGGTGATGATTCGAATTCGTCCCAAGAGTATTCAAATTTATTTGGAATGGATATCCCAATTTGGCTAAAATGGATTGACTTCAATCTATATTTTTTGCCCATAAAGACGTTAAATAAATAAACTTAAAAATACTGACACATATTAATTAACAAATAATATTTAATACAAGATTAATATGTTAAAACATTATAGTCCATAAGTCGAATGAAAACTTGTTAATTATAGATACAAAGTTTTTATTGATATATGAGCCTTTTAGTTTACAGAATCACTAACTCAAGTTTTAACATTTTTATTATTAATTTTAGTTATAAACTAGTAACAAAATAACCAAGAAACAGAACGTAAAGATTATTATTAGAAAACTTCCAAACCAAACAGCCTTATGTCTCCAAAATGGAGGGAAAGAAAAATCCGTCAATGTTTAGCCAATTCAGGTATTATCAGGACAGAAAAATAGCTAATCGAACATCACTCCAGCTAATCCAGTTGCATAATGAAAGGAAGATAAGATAAAGATCATCACAGAAAGGAAAGGTTACAATAAAACAGCTTATAAGGGAAACAAAGGACTAATAAAAATGATATATCTAATAAAAAATCATAAACACATTATAAAATAAAGCTAAATAAATAAATATTAAAAAATGAACAAATTAATTAAAAATAAATAGATTTCATCGACTGATGTTCGATTAGCTCTTTTTCTGTCCTGATGATGCCTGATTTGGCGAAACGTTGACAGGTTTTTGGAGACTGCATTTTGGAGGCATAATACTGTGTGGTTTGGATTTTTCAAATAATAACCTATTAGTTCTTTTGATATCTCTACAAGGAAAATTTATATCTTTATTCACAGTTCCATATTTCAACATTGCAATCATCTACTCTGGAATCAACTTACTCACTGTCTGTACAGATGTTGCAAATTTTCAAACTATAAATATCACGAAAATTACTTTACTCAAAAATACTGAAATCGGAGTTAGATATTCTGTCAAATGAAAGGATCATATAATAATGATTGTTACTGAATAAATTATAGCTAAATTAAATATTTGTTTAGTGGCCATTCCAGAACATTAACACCAAATAAAAAATAGGTCGCATGCTCACTACTAAGCAATGCCACTGGGGCACACCATCATTTCATCAAAGGAAAATCATTTTTTTCATATATATATATATATATATATATATATATTATAAAATAAGAACATTTATTTACTAAAGAATTTTCCAATACATTGGTTTCCATGGACCATATCAAGATATCGATTAAAATATTTCTTCTTTTCTCTCGATTAGAGGCTGATGCTATATCATTGTGTCTAAACTTTTTTTTTTTTCATTATTGGCAAGAATATTCTTTTTCATCTCTATCAGTTTCAAAATGTATTAAAAATCACAATTATCCCGATTTATACACATTCTGTATTATAATAAAATTTGTCCATTTTCTTGTGATAAACAACTTTGTGATAGTAAAAAAAAATGTTTAATTTATTTTTGGTAGTGAATTGGTGGTTGATTGTAAGTAAATAATTGAAGAGCAGTTGGTTGGTGTGTTCAATAAAATAATAAAAATAAATAAATGATATTTATTTTTATATTTTCCATCGTTTCGGCCCAAAGTTGAGGCCTTCATCAGGGCTAAGAAAAGACAAGATAATATGAGAAACTTTTAACTTATGAAAAAAAAAAAAAAACATAATATTAATAATAATAATGAAGTGCTCTCGATCAATCTCCGCTGGCTTTAGTACCAGTGATGCGGTTGAGAGAGTTGCTCAGGGTTCTCCTGGAGTTCCCTCGCCTGATTGTATATAGTTGTTTTTTGCTTGGTTTTAATTTTCTTAATTTTAGGTTATGTTATTTATTGTATATACTTTTTGATTATTATTTATTGTTATTTTGCTTCTATTTATTTTTCATATTTTTTGTACATATAGTGTGGATGTTATCCTACCTCACTATAACCAATGTACAAGAGACAGATTGTTGTAATAGTCAATAAATAAAAAAAATAAATAAATAATTATAAGATACTCATAATAAAATAATAATGATGCAATATGAATTATTTTTATTACAACAAGATTTTGTTTTTAATTAATCCCACACGACAAAATAAAAAGAAAGACTTTAAACAAGCTACTAAAAATATTATACTCATTTTTAAAAAAAATAAAATTGAAAATTAGACAAAAAGTAAATACATACACATAGCTACCCAAACCTATATAGACAACATATAGGTATTGTTAGTTTCTAAGGTCGTATGTAACAATTTTCTTTATAAATTATATTTGTGCTAAAGGTGGAATTATTTATTCTGAAACTGAAATAAATACTCTACGACAACAGAAAGTAGCATAGAGATTGTTGTAATACTCAATAAATAAATAAATAAATAAATAATAACAATAATGTAAGGAACATATGAAAAAAAATTGATGACAGTAACAGAGAGAAGTTCATAAGTTCCTCTCTGTTACTTTTACATTATTATTATTAATATTATTTTTTCGTAAGTTAATAGTTTCTCATATAGTTATCTGGTCTTTTCTTATTTAAATTCAATTAATTTAATTTTATTGTTTATTTATTTTTTTATTTTATTTATTTATTTATTTCTTTTTTTTTGAGTACCTACTGATTTACCTATTAGAACCAATCGGCACGTTTAGAAGCTGTCGACTTCGTTCAATCGTACCCTTGGAAGAGGCCCTCTGAGAACGAAATCCGAGCTTAAAGGATTTGTTCAGGTGTTGAGGTCGAAGCATCGAATTATTCCAGACTTGTGAAAGGAAACAATTTAAATGCCAGTTGAAGGGGTTCAGGGTGGTGGAGGGGAGGGGTTTCTTGCGGCTCATCCTACAAATTGAATATGGTAATTTTATTAACTTATTTGCACAAGTTAACAAGGTTCTCCCCATTTGTGTTCGCCTCCAATAAGCTAGCTTCTTAAATTCTTCTATGGTTCGGTTTTTTTAATACTTTTTCTATAATTTTTTTTAATACTTTTTCCATTGAAATTTTATTACGTTTCAACAGGTGGTGAGTAGTTTCAAATCTGTTTTATGGAAATGTAGCTTGGTTAAGATTGACTCTTTTTTATATATATATATAAATTTGAAGTTATTTCTACGATTTTTTTTTTTTTCAGAAACGATCATGTCTGTTCAGGACGACATAGCCATCCTTCGCCCATGGATTATGAAGCAGGCGCATTTTCCTGAAGATATCGGTAAATGTTTTTTATGCAATATGTAAGATATGAGTGATCTAGAGACAATATCACGGTCTATTTACCTCAAATATTTCTTCAGCATCTATATTAAAAGCATAGGCGTAGACTTCAGAGGAGAGAGGGGGAGTATCCCCCTCCTCCTAATAAAAATATTGAGGGGTTCAATATCGTTTCTAGTGTTGTCCAAATGCGAGACTGAGATGAGTCTTGGTCTTTCAAACTCAGTCTTGATCTTGCTCAAGAGTCTCGCAAGAGTCTTGTAGTTACTTATTAGCTTATTAATATAGAGATATTGCTGTAAGTTTGTAAATAGGAGAAACCTAACTAAGCCTGAATGAAAAATTAGAATAGTCAAATGTAAAATTTTATTGGTTATACCAATTATTAACACATAGTAGGAATGATTGTCAAGTATTAGTCACTATTTTGCCTTAAGTCTTAGTCTTGCAACACTAATCGTTTCGACCCTTCAATAATTTAAATTTTTAAAAAATCCAATTAATAACAAAGAAGTTACATGAATGAATCAAATAAGTAAACTAAAATTTATGAAGAAAATAATAAAAGTGGATTAGCTGGCTAGGCTAAAGTCTAGAAAACATTAACTATGAAGACACAAAACTATTTTATCACAACCAAATAGTTCCTATTATTTTAATTTTCATTTATTTTCATAGATAATAATATATCAATATATCCTATATGTATGATTCAGTCACCTCTCATTTGCAACACTCCATTTCCACGAGATATTCTTATCACATTTTTTGCGGTGAGGTTAAAAAAAAATTATAAGTATAAAACCTGCTTTGACGGGGTCTATTCCATCTACAGCGAAGGCCCTACAAGATATGCGGATATAGTTGCATTTCCCAAGATAGGAGGGACAGAGCTGATTTTGATCTTGGATCCAACTGTCCGCTTTGAGAGCAACGACCTCGATCAGGCGGGTAAACTGGAAAGAGAAAAGAGGAACATTAATGATAAATGTATCCCTTTAATAAAAGAGAAATTCCGCGTGACCTTCGGAGAGACAGAGTTCACCGTGAGAGGAGTCTGGTTTGGGTCTCGCGGAACGATTCCGAAAATTACAAGGAGCTTTCTCGAGGATAAATGAATATATGTTATATAATATAAATTATGTCTAAATTGATTGATCGGTATGCTGTGTGTAAAGCAACCCTATGCAGTAGGGTAGCACTACATTCAACAAAGTATTTATCTCTATTGAAGGAAGTTAATCGACTGTTCTATATATCGTAGGTGATAGATAGTTAGGATGCAGTCATTTTTTTTTTGTGCGGATGTTTCAACCCAATCAGGTCATCATCAGGGCTGAAAATTGTTTAATACAATCAGAGATACAATATAATAGACAAATGAAATATGTAATAAGTTATACAAAATAAAAAGATATATTGTATATAATTAATTTATAAGAGATGCAATATTTACTCTTAATGACAGTGTTTCGAGCACTGATGTTATTCAAGTACTGGCCCTTATTTAGTAAGTAAAAGGGTCGCTGGAGGATTTTCCAGATGTGCTTTTAAGATAGAAAAAGTAAAGGAGGAAAGGGAACATTACGTATAAATTGGTTAATACATTATATCTTTTTGGTTTGTATAACTTATTACATATTTCACTTGTCTATTCATGTATCATCCATCGATATTTTTTCATTATTGAAAATGATCTGTCATATAATATTATATCTCTGATTGTATTAAAAAATTCTCAACCCTGATGATGACCCACAAGCTCGGGTTGAAACGTCGGCACAAATAAAAACCCGTAAAAATGAATGCGTCTTTACTATTCATCAGCTGTGTATTTTATTGACACTTTTACATAATTGGTCAAACTCTGGAAACGTTATTTTGTTATACAAACTAAAAAATCGTGTGTATTTTTCATGTTTTAATATTATTTATTTATAGGTGGATAAGTTCTAGAAATGTAAATAATTTATGTCTTCCTCTCCCAATGTTTAATACAAATATGTAATATATTCAATAGTTTCACATATTTTCAAGTATGTGCATAAAAAAAAAGTTAAAATTCTGCAACTACAGAAATACATATAGACAAATTCGTTTTTAAATATTTGGTATTTTATTTGTTCGTTTCGTAATAATATGTTATATATTTACACATAATATAAACTTCCATGATTTTTTTTTCCCTATCGCCTCTCTCTCAATCAAAGTGCTATTTCAATCAAAGTGATATTAAGGGATATAGAAGAGATAATTTCCAGATGTGGTGATAGTTATGCCAAAATACGAATTAATGTTGCTGTATCATTGCATCATCACTAGTTTAATTGGGAAAATACTAGGTAACAGATTCCAATCTATTCCTAGAACCACCCTGTCCAAAGAGAATTACAATGCTTTTACCCGTGGATTTGTGTACACTACAGGTGACAGGACTAAATGCGGCTCACTATCGACTGACTAAACACTTCTTCAATCACAGGCTTACCATATATCACAGAATATGTAAATTTGATTTCATAGCTTAGGATAACTTCCATTTTAGCTCTTACTGTACAATTGATCCTCCATTAGCTCTAAGAATTTATTGATCCTTACAGCAGCGTAAAATGGGCCTCAATGATACAGAAATTCATTCTGCCAGAAATAAAAAAACAAAAAGAAAATTATATGTTTTTTGTCCATTCATTTCATAAAATATCAACTTTAAAAAAAAAATTACCCTGTATCACTACTACCCATGAAGAGTCTTGGGTTCAGTATAACACAAGTATTGTTACAAGGCCAATGATTGAGCAGAGAAGTGAATGGGCCGATATCGTGCTCAACCGCCAGGTTTCTCCCCTAAATTAATTATTTTATTAAGAGTAACCACTTTATAGAGGCTGGATGTGCCCAAGGAAGGTCTCCCGATCCACATCTGTTGAAAATTAACTATTTATCAGCAGGATTAGAATCTCGGGCCTTGAACTCTGGAATTTAGTGCTCTCCCTCCCCCTCTGAGCTACTCCGCTCCAAATTACTTTACAAGGAAGATTTATAAAATGATCCAGGGTGTTTTTAATGAAGTTATTAATTTCTCGCCGTTACTCTTACAACCAAACATACTTTACCATTCGATTCAATGCTACAAATTACATGAGTATGAACCCAATTAAAATTATTATATGGTGATATCTTAGTGAAAAATGGGTTGAAGCACACATTCGAGATGCCAGACAGTGAACATATCGGTCCCACGTACTGACTTTCATTTAACTATCAAAGAGGATCATAGGAACACTTTGCAAGAACAATAACAACTTAACAGGCCATAATTCAATATTCCCGAACATTTCCCGCAGGCCATGGTTGTCAACAACAACTATATAACTAACACCAAATAAATAGGAAATAAAATTTATTGAAGATTAAAGTCAAATCACGGATTATGTAATATTTATTTACACCGTATAGAAGTTTCGAATCCGACCCATGCATGAATCATGAAACACTATTCCATTTTGTAATGGAATGTAAAGCTAACGAATCTCACAGAAGAATATTTTTAACCTAGATCATAGCAATACTACACATAAACAAATATTGTCACTAAGCAGCAGAGACCAGGTAAGCAACTAAGTAAAATATTTTAAAACAATTCAGAAATACATTTAGTCAAAAATGAAATCAAAAAATCACCTCCAGCTTGCTGTTTCTGTTTATGAAATTCCATTATGATAAAAAAAAATCTTGGTGAATAACCCATATGCAGAGAATTAAGCGATCACAACCTCCTATATTCTACAGAGCCTACAATTGAAATCCTCCATTCAATCCGGTCCCACCAGATCCCGCACTTCCGACTTTTATCCTCTTCCTCACCAAACTGCTGTGTTTGACAAATCCTTTGTAATTCAAGCCGTCTCCTTTTGGAATTTTATCCCTCCCGATATCCGAAATACAAAATCAGTTTCCTTATTTAAATCTTACCTTTTTAATCACCTATTCCTATCCCAACTCGAATGATCACGAATTTTACATAAGAGAACTTCTTTTAAGTTCCCTCAGAAACTACTTTGTTTACTTACGTTATTTTATTTTCCTATGTTTATTCTATATATTTCTTATATTTTTTTCTTTCTATATTTTTATTTTAATTAGATATTATTTTGTATGGCCACACTGGTATTTTCTCTGTATTTATTATTTATTCTAAAGGGACAACAGTCCCTGGATAGTAAAAAATATTTTCACTCCATTTCATTCATTTCGTTACAATGTGAATCGGTTCGAATTCGGCTTATGCTACTTGATGCCTACATTCTTACTAAGACTCAAGACACTAACCTCGTACTAACGAAGTAGCGATCTGTTAAAATGCACTTGTTTTCGCCGCACTGCTCTTGCAGCTGGACGTAGCTTGCAACGTCACTCCACTATGCAGTCAGACTATGAGTGAATTCAACTTGGGGTCAATATTCTGAGGAGGTTCCTATGGCTCAAGATTCAACATATTCACTACATTCGTATCATTTTCCCTCTTTTCTTACGTTAGTTAGTTTTGACTTGTATTTGATACCTTTCAAATCAATTTAAAAAAAAAAACTTTTATTAGACGATTAAAGTTTATTTTAAATTCAATGTAAAGTACAAATCTATTGTTTATAGCATTCCCACCAACTTGTCATAAACTATTTATTCTTTAATGTTACTTCACGAACTACCAACCGACAGCCAATTCATGTCACATCCCCTAGTATTGGACTTTGTTCGATACATTTAGTTCAATACATCGACTTTCCAACAATTAATTGCCCCGGCGAGGACCGGCCAATCGGAAGGTAGAACGGGATGGCAAAACTTATTTGATTGGTCGACGAAATTGAGATTGGTTAGCTTGGCAACAAGTGCGCTAGTTGGGGGGGGGGACTTAAACTTTTCCATAGGCGGTTTGTCCCCCCTGCTTTGACTGCTTGGTATAAAGCGCACGTCTTCGTCAAAGGCCTTTTTATATGCTGGACTTTGCTGAGTGTTTTTCTCTCAGGCCCCTACTCTCTGGGAACTCCTGTCTTCCTCATAGCAACTTCTCATGAACAATGCATCCTCTCCTATTTATTTTTAAAAATTACATTCCTTTTTGTTTCTTTCGTTTGCTTCTTCTTTTCTCTAGTGAATAATAATAAGTACCCGGGAAACAAGCTTGGTTCCGAAATTATTTTATTGAATTAGTTAACACGAATGAAAAAAAAATACAGTAGTAATAAATATGTAGCACAGCCATATATTTTATAATGATTTTAATACTTTATCAAACAGACAAAAATGTAGGCCCAATAAAGATGTAAATTACTGCAATACATTAAAAAATAAATAAATTATTTTCATTCATTTATTTATTGAATATTACAACGTTCTGTCATTGGTTATAGTGAGATGAAAAATAAATAAATAAAAAACCTGTAACTCTACAAAGTACGGAGGGTCTTGGATTGAGTACATTGTTAGGGTTAGGTAGTACTGTTTCAATTGTGTAGAGAGGTGATCAGGCCAGGCTCACGCTCAACTGCCAGATTTTTTCCACTTAATTAATTATTTAATTATGAGGAGCCGCTATATAGAGACTGAGTGTGCCACAGGAGGGTCTCCCGACCCCAGGGACGATCCACAGCTGATGAAAACTTATTTGTCATCAGCCGGATTCGAACAAGGGGCCTTAGAGGCTTATTGTCTAATTCACTGAGTCTCGCCCTTTACAATACATTAATGATATTAATATACATGCTACATGGTTTATTATTTTAGATAACTTCATTAATCATTTTCCCTTCGCTCCTTGTTCATAGTTCTAATTGAAATGATAAAATTTAGTATTTTTTATTATAAACAATTACTGGTGGTGACTCCATTATTACAAGCATTATTACATAAAGAAAAATCAATAATAAACAACTATAGAAATAAATAAGAGAAATGTCCTTTTTTCTCTATTATATAAAAAGGTTTTAAGCTGGGCTTGAAATCGATATTTTTTTTTACAAATTCATATATTTGATTTTTAATTTAAAAATTGGATCTGATTTATAAATTAAAATTATAATATGTTTATTTAATTGATTAAAAATAACGATCGCTCACATAATGATACGGTTTCAGATAAATAATAATCATTAAATTGTCTCAAAAAAATTTTGATCAGAAAATAAAAATCACTATTTACACACAAATTAAATTAAATATTAATATGTTTGTATACGTCTTTAATGTACACATTTTTTAATATTATATTTCTAAAATTGCTTTCATTGTGTATAATATTAAAAAAATGTGTACATTAATGACGTATACATACATATTAATATTTAATTTAATTTGTGTGTAAAACGTGATTTTTATTTTCTGATCAAACTTTTTTCGATGGAAATTTAATCATTATTATTTATGTAAAAGCTTATCACTCAGTGAGTGATCATTGTATGTACATTTTATGTACTACAGACTAAAAATATATCATCAAAAATTACAAAGCATTTATATATCTGATTTAAAAAAAATTTACTCAAGAATTATTGTTACTGTCAATTGTCAAAATTTTATTCAAAAATAATGATCAGGGTATGATTTTTATCCCTTATGATCAATAATAAAAATCGCCTGGAATAATAATAATAATAATAATAATCAACAAATGATTTTTAAAGATTTTGATCGGTTTAAATTTTTATTTTTATATTTTTAATTATCGATTTCAAACCTTTGTTTTTTTAGTGACCGTGTAATATTTTATAGGTTGGTATGTTAAAATTGTGTAAATTATGGTTTTATTTTATTTTATTTATTGTTTGGTAGTTTATACTGCTATTTTGATACATGCGTATTTAAATCCATACTTAGGTTTCGATTCTATTGGGTACTACTTTCACCATGTTACAACGAGTCTTGGATATTAAAATCCAATTATTAATTAAATATATAGTAGTTTATTAAATCGGTTAGCAATTTTTATCCTCGTCGCGTTCCATGATCCTTAGAAGCACTCCAACAATCTCATTAACAACACATTGGCGATTGAGGCTGACCTTTGGATGGACGCCATTCACTCAACCTGACCTATTTTATAATTCGATTCTAATCGTCCAAGCTGCTAATTTCACAATATCCATGCGACTGGGTTCGCATATTATTTCGTTCAATTTTTTTCTCTGAGCTGAATACCTGAATGATTCAAACAATGGGGCAGGTAAAGTAAAAGGAAATTATAAAAATCTACTGCGGCGTGTACATCACACAACTTTCATTTACCATCCTACTTAGAGGACTCGATGGCAGGTAGCCGAACACGTTAGGGCAAGAATCACAGAGTTCCCATTTGAAAACTGTATGAGTTCGATTCCCACCTGAATCAGTTGATGTTTATTTCTCGACACCTCTGATAAATGAATCTTGAGACTCTCACTTACTGTTTATATATTTTGTGTGGCTTATTATAGGCTTTTGTGTGGTGTTTCTTATGGCGTCAAAGTCATGGAATATTACTATATCATATATTTCTTCTTGTGATATCGATATAGAAAAAATAATATCGATGTCGATAGATCCACATCAAAAAAAAAAAAAAAAAAAAAAAGAAAATCCTGTACCACTACAACCTATTAAGTGTCATTCGTTCATTACTATTCAGGAAAAGTACTGTTTCTTAGTCAACAGATGAGCAAAAAGATGATTTGACCGAGATCGCGCTCAACCTCCAGTTTTTTTTCCTTAATTAACTATTTTATTTTATATAATGATTAAAAAATTTCTAGAGACTGGTTCCTGTCCCAGGAGGGTCTCCAGACCCCTGGGTCGTTCCACGCTGATGATGCAGAATAAATAAATTATCTACCATAAGCCGGGATTCGAACCTTGAACCTTGAGCATTGGAAGCTCAGCGCCCTACCATTGAGCTACCCCACTTGCATATGAAATTATACGATGAATTAAACAATTTCTATGATGAATAAATCAATCCTTGATTAAATTTAAAACATAGAATTGAAATCTCTCGCACAAGATAATAATTACTAAAAATAAATTTGGAACTCCGTCCAACACTCGCAGGCAAATCTGAAATATTCTTATATGCTAATAATTCTGTTCTAATATAGAAAAAAAAAGATAGAATGAACAGATTCAAATAAAACGTTTTTTGTCCTTTCATATACACTGCAATATTCCTGCAATATTCACTGCAATATTCAGATGAATGAAGCTTAAGATTGTTAAAAATATAGATTTTTCATTGATGACCTGATGAAATATTTTTAATATTGATAAATTTATAAATTTCTGTTTATTTATTTTTTTATCTGATCCTCCATAATTTTATTTTAACTATTACATATATAATAATAATAATAACAATAATAATAAGGCTTAGCGAACCCGAAGGTTCGATGCCGACACCACCAATCGCTTGTTACACACCTCCTTCCACCGTTCGCCGTCCAAACCCAGTCCCTTCAGATCAGCTTTAATGCAATCTTCCCACCTTCGCTTCGTTCTACCCCTCGGACGCTTACCATTCGGCACAGCAAATATTAACCTTTTAGGAATCTTCTCTTTACTAAGCCCAACAACTTTACAAGCCCATTTGATTCGCCGCGATGAAATTACCTCAATTATATTACCCGGATACAGCTCACGCGATTCGGCGTTGTGTAACCGTCTGAACTCTCCGGTTAACTCATCCTTCTTCGGTCGGAATATTCTACGCAATACTTTATTTTCAAAAACCTTAAGACGCTGCTCATCCCTTAATGTAAGCTGCCAAGTTTCGCATCCATAAAGAACTGTAGGCAAGATAATTGTTTTATAGATTCTAATTTTTAAGTTTCGGGACAAGAGGCGCGAACTAAGTAGTTTTGTCACAGAAAAATAACAAGCATTCCCCGCCTTCAGTCTAACCTTAATCTCTTCTTCAATTTCGTTTTTTCTAGTTATCGTAGAACCTAGATACCTAAATTTATCTACCTGTTCAAACATATTACCATCTATATCGATATCACCAGTAGTATCGCCATTTTTGCAGCTAACCATATATTTTGTTTTATCCACGTTTATTTCGAGTCCTAGTTCTTTACCGGCTTTCATTAACGTTGTCGTATTTAGTTTTATAGTTTCAACATCTTCGCTTAACAGTACCAGATCATCAGCATAGCCCAGCACGGATGTTGTCCCGCCCAGATCCAACCCTTTCTCGGTTCCCATTACCTCCCTAATGGCATGTTCTAATGCCAAATTGAACAGGACAGGCGAAAGAGAATCCCCCTGTTTTAAGCCCGAACGAACCTCAATTTTTTCGGACAAATTATTACCGATTCTAACTTTAACTATTACATATATAAGTATAATAAATATATATTCACGAGCTTTGTTCTTGAACTGCCCTACGACATTTTAAGAAAATGGATAGAAACTGGTTCTCTTTATTTAATTCATTCAATAATAAATTAATATTACCGAAAACTGCTTATTAAATTGGAAGTTGCTAAAAGAACAATCATGTGTTTAAGAAATAAAGTTTCTAAGATTAATTCTTTCCTTAAATTCGCAGGTATGAATCCCGTAGTTTACCTATTTTCAATCAAGTAATTACGAATAAAAAAATAACGGAGTTTATGTACGAAATATTTCTTTAGAAATGGATTGTCAGGAGTAAAGAGAGGTTAATGAATGTCGCCCAATGGCTGAATCAGTAACAGTATCCAATATTTGTAATAGGAGTACAATAAAACTTAAAACACAAAAGGAGTTTCACAAAAGGAAAATAAACTGTTTTAAAAGTGAAGAACTTTGAAGGAAGGATTTAGACATAATAACATGAACAAGGAAGCCACCAATTGCATATGATTTTTTTTTTAACATGAACGGTATTATTTTTTAATATTTAACATCATACCAGACTGAAACGACAAAAAACCGCTTGAAGTTTCTGATTACTTCAGCACTCACTAGACAAATGCTCTAAACTTCCAATTAATTACAAAATATTCATATACGCTTCAAATATCTTTCCACTTGGATAAACGTCTTACTTGGAATCCTCATACTAGACTGAAACTAAAAGAAAGTGCTCGACGTTTCCGACTGCTCCAACACTTACTAGACAAACGCTCTAAACTTTCAATTAATTACAAAATACTTATTTCCATTTTTTTTTTTAATCCACTTTACCCTTCGAAGTAAACTTATGACCTCATGTCCTGTAATACCCCACTTATCCCTGTTGAGAAAATCCGCTAACTAGAACTCCACCTGGATAAACGATTAACTTGGAATCCTCATACCAGACTGAAATGACAAGAAACCGCTCGACGTTTCCGACTACTCTAACACTTACTAGACAAACGCTCTAAGCTTCCAGTTAAATACAGAAGACTCATATACATGACTACAATAAGACCTATTTGGACTTACGGAGTTGAGCTTTGGGGCTCCACTAAGCCATCGAATTCCTCTCGTATTCAATCCTTACAATCCAAAATCCTTCGTAAAATCCTCAATGTTCCATACTTTGTTACAAATAAAACCATCCATAACGACCTTAATGTTTCTTATGTTTCAGATATGGCCCAATCCAGATACCTATCCTTCCATAATAAACTTCAGAATCATCCCGAACCTCTCGTTTCTAACTTTGCTTCCTCTTCAATTCCCGATAACCCTCCGAGGCGTCCGAAAATAAGATGGTCCCGTGATCTCTTAATATAGACATATCATTAGAGTGCTACCATTGGGTAGTTTCTCAACAAGTGTTTTCACGTTATTATATCCATATGTTCAAATTTACTAAATGTATTTCTTTAATACAGTTGTAAATATCATTAAGAAATAAGAAAAAAATAATAAAAAATATCTAACTAAATTTAATAAACTACAGAACTCGTATCTGTAAACTTAAAAAAAAAAGCTTAATAACCTTAGATGTTTTATTTATTTCAAAATATACCATATGCCACTCAGTAAAATGGATTTATGAAAAGGTTGACAGGAAAATAGTAGAATTTGATGGATTAGTCGAAAACCACACCTCATTACCATAAGCCCGTTTATAATCGTGTAGAAGACACGTTTCAGGGAAACAAGGAGCTTAGAGCTTTAGCCTAAGTGTTGTAGCATCAGGAAGTACCAGCTAATTAGAGATTGAACGAAGACTTTTCCTCAAAGTCTTATCGAGATCAAATGCTATGAAGTGGATCACCTCTTCATTTGTATGACAATTCTAGTAATCCTTAGTCAGCTCTGGGTGTAGATACATCAAATAACGTGTTTTTGTATACTTAGGATTAAGCGTCCTTGTGTGCTTCAACTATGGCAGGAAGGATAGGTCGCCCACTCAGGATAATATCCTTATTTAATTAAATGTGAGATTAATTAATCTAAACATTAATTAATGTGAGAGGGTCGACATTTAATCCGTGAGTCCTCAGCTATTTATATTTCATGCTTTTCACCGATTCTAGTCAATGCCGCATCAGAATTGAAAGTGCTGATTTAATTTCACCATACCTACGAAAACGCACATATTCTTACATCTGGAAAATAAAAAATTGTCAGGAATTTCAGTCAAGATTTATTTTGGATTAGCCGACGTTTAAATTAGTCAATTTAATCAGATATTAAAAACTCATAAATATCTATTTCTTTATAAAGTATATTGAATATATGGAAAGAACATTTCCAGGAACTTCTCAATCGAGAAGACCCCACGAATAACTAGCGCAAACGGTTAATAATTATAAATAATAAAATATATGTTAAATAAATGCAATGCACCTGATATGAGGTTAAAAAAATGCAGATCACCTGATATGAGGATATCAAATAACCTAATATAATAATAATAGTGGATCGATGTCTGTCTGTAGTGAAAATTTAAGATGACAGGGCTGTTCAGTCAAAGTAAAAATAAATAAATTATATTTATTTTTATTTTTGCTGACGTTCCGGCCCAAAGTTCAGGACTTGGTAGGACCAAGGAAAGACCAGATAACAATAGGTAAAAGGAAATAATAATATAATTTTTGTCATTTTTATTTTGACCGAACACCCCAACCAACTTCTCTTTAATTAATATAAGAATATTTAGAAATGGGTAAGTAGTAGACTGATTAATTATAAGAATTAAACAAAATTGTCAGGAATTCCAGTCAAGATATTTTTATTGGATTATCCTACGTTTCGATCCAAACATGAAGGTCATCCTCAGGGCTATCGTTCAGAAGTCGAGACACTAACTGACCCTCTCAGGTATTACTCAAAGTCATGATAATATTTTCGCATAAATATGATTTTCTTTATTCATTTATACAAGATCTATAAATTATGTATATAAAAATTTATTTATTTATGATATATTTTTTCCTTTACCTAGTGAAGAAAAACATTTAGATTAACTAATTATATCTGAACTATTTATATTTCTTATTAACTTCAGAACCAGAAATGTACTTTTTCCATAACCGAAGGATCATTAATAGAGAAGGTTTTGAACGAGCCGAACAGGCCATTACGATTTCACCTCAATGCCGGTACGATACAGCGACATATGGTTGCCTAACGGAGTGCAATATGTCAAATAGGAACCATAAATAAAACGACGTTATGGAAAGCTCAGCTCTGATTGGCCGCCTTGTTGAACGTCATTTATCTTCGCCTTTGTACCTTTTAGTCCGATTGCTTTTGAAATAATGGCTAGAGAATAGTACACGGTTAACTACAAACCGACTAAGTTTTTATTCCTCTAAAACGTCCACAAGATCGAACATTTCTTTCATTGTGGATTTAAGGAGCGTTTAGACATTTTACAAACTATGGAAAACACAATTATATAACGTAACTAACAGCGAAATTATTGCTGAACCAAACTATTTATTTTATTTCTCTTGATACCGACAACAGATAGAAAATTGCAAAACACAAAAATGCAGAAATAATAACACAGTGACTTACTCAACAATATTTGTTTTTCATGTAATTTGTGAAATGTCTAAAAGCACCTTTAAATATTTAAAAACCAATTGTATGAGCTCTATAATACGGTCTTAATAAGACAAACCGAGTTAGCAAAAATAATACTTTGCAAGATCAAGACCAAGAATAGTGTTACCCAAATGCGAGACCAAGACGAATATTGGTCTTGCGCAGTCAGTCTTGGTTATAGTCTTACACAAGAGTCTCGCAACAGTCTTGCAGTTACCTATTAGCTTATTCCTATAGAGATATTACTGTAATTTCTTAGATAGGAGAAACCTAACTAAGCCAGAATGAAGCATTAGAAGAGTTAAATGCAAATGTGCATTGGTTATACCAACTCTTTGCATATAGAAACTAAAATTTCCAAATATTAGTAACTATTTTGCCTTAATATTTAATCAAAAAATCGATTTTTTTTCACCAGTCTTGGTCTTGGTCTTGTAACAGTTATGCGGTCTTTGCAATATGCAAGATCAAGACCAATATTGGTAAACAAAAAATCGTTTTTTTAAAATAAAAATTAAGAAAAAATAATTAGTAATACTTTCCAATTTTGTTACTATATGTAAAGAATTACTTTTGCATTTAACTCTTCCAATTTTTCATTCGGAGTTAGTTAAGTTTCCCGTATCTGAAAAAATATAGTAATATCTCAATAATAATAAGCTAATAGGTAACTGTAAGACTGTTGCGAGACCCTTGCGCAAGACCAAGACCAAGACTAAGATTGAGTGCGCAAGACCAAGACTCGTCTTGGTTTACCTTATTTATTTACAAATTTACCTGAATTTTTTTTCATTGAAATGTGAGATAGAAAATCAACATTAATATTTTTTTTAAATAAAATGTTATTTATGCACTTATCTTTATTACAATACATACCAGGGCATATAAACAAAATAAATTAAAACTTTGCAATAATTTATTGTAGTCATTTTAAACAATAAAACACCGGTACTTTTAGGTATTAGAATATCAAAACACCTAACTTTTTTACACAACTTCAGGCGAATCTCAGCGTATTTTTGAATATGCCTTCAACTTAATCAATATGACCTTAAAGCTTATAAAGTAAGGAAGTTTTTCTTAAAATTAGAGTACCTGTAATATAATTGAATCGGTGACAAAAATAAATAATTAATGATATTTTTAAAAACAGAACTGAACTTAGTTTAGCAACTCAAAAGTCTTCAGTAAATATTTTTAACAATGTGAAATTCCAGTTTAATTTGAAGTAAATTTTGTCTAGTTTTTAGTGAAGCAACTGTTAATTACCTAAATTAAATATTTTTTTCGTTATAGCTTTCTAATTAGAAAAAAAACGTGACAAACTAAAAAAAAAAACACAAAACTTAAATTTCTACTTGACTGTCAAAAATCGAACCAATGTTTATATAAACTTTTCGAAGTGAAAACTTCTCATGGCTCGTTTCGCACTTTTTTGTGGAGAGTGAATCAGATTGATCCGTCAGATTTCGTTCGGTATTAACGCTCGGCTAAAGTCGGCTAGAGTCGACTAATTGAAATATTTTTACATATGGATTAAAATATCTCAGAAGCTGTAAATCGGGCCTCCATACTGTAAGCGAGGAGACTGTTCATCATTTCATCCTCTCTATAATTGTATATAAATCAAAATTGTATCTTAACGCTGTGTCAGGGAATAGGAAAAAAATAGTAACGAGATATCAAGCTTACAGTTATAAGACTTTAATAGATTCACTTATTACAGTTGTAAAATAAATTGTTTTGTTACATATGAGTGAAAAGTGTGTTTATGTAGTTGTCCTATAGGCCTCACAATTGTATAATAACAAACCAGGTGAGTCAATTCATTCAAAGTATGTTTACTAAGTCCCACATTTCAGATATATATATTCTTATTGTTTCTTCTCACTCAGTGTCACAAAAGTATTATATTCCCGAATTCCCAAAAACAGTTAAACACAGTCAAAAAGTCTATATCCAGTTTCGGGGTTTTGTTTTAATTTTCACGAGTGTAAATAACCTAGTTCCCCGATAAAAACGGAAAGAATATTTATTATTCCCGCCAAAAGGCTTATTTAAAATTGAACTTTTAACATGTTATTCACAATATGCTATCATTTATAATTCATATTATTAATCTCATCTTTTTGATGTTTTCACATATGTCGTGTGGTCTAAAGCACACACCTTAGTTTTTTTTGTAGTTCCAGAGGTCCGTTGGTGCTCAAATAAATACTTTCTCATACTTAAGAGACACCCTTTATATTTAAAATAAAGGTGAGTGAAAATAAAAATAAAAATTATATCTGTCACTTACTTTTGGAAATTCAGAAATATTAAAAAAAGCCATAATTCAATTTTTTTCTGGAATATCAATTTAAAAAAAGGGGGGGGGGATAAAACGACTATATGCACAGAAGTAAACTAACACACTAGGATGAGTGGTGCTAAGCTAAGTGGCTTGCGTGTTAGTTGCCCTATCATGACGAGAACCAATTCAGTTTCACTCTTAACTGCTCATACTGTACAGATTTATTGCCGCTAATAAAAAGTACCAGCGAAAAGTATGCCGCTCTGATTGTTTTATGAACACTAAACACAACAGCACGGTTTCAACATGTGTTAATAGCCCATAATATCTATGATAGCAAGCAATGATGTCTTGCAAGTCTCTTTTTGATAAATCGCAAGCAAAAAGTTGTTGAGCTCGATAATAGCACAAATCCGTGAATTGATAATTTATTTTTTATTGCAGAAAAAACGAAAATTAATTTCAGTTGTATGAATTATATATTCTGCAACAGTGGTATGATGGTTGACTGTAGTGAATAATTGAAGAGATGTAGGGTAGGTGTGTTCAGTCAAAAATAAATAAAATAAAGATATTTATTTTTATATATGCTGGCGTTTCGGCCCACAGTTCACACCTTTATCAGGGCATTCACGAGAAGTTCCCGTAAGACCGTATATTAATTTTGCAGCATAGTTGATCTTGAATAGTCCTTTGCAGTTTATTCGGATTTTTTTCCTGTTTTTTGTTTTAGTTTATTATTTTCAATAATCATCCAAGAAAAAAAACACTTTAACCATCCTCCTCAAAATTTTGGGTTTTACATTTCAAGAAAGGTAGAATCCAAAAACCGAAAAAAAAAAAAATACGCCTATCCGCACCATTTCTTTTCGATTGTTTTGGGATACTCAGTATCAATGCCAAAGGGCAAAGGGGATAAACCTCTTCCTTTTCCTTCCAAGATGGCGGCCGAAAAACCTATGTCGCTATCGACTGTAGGGCCTACACTAATGTACCAATTTCAATAAAACTTGACCAAAGTCTTCTCCTCAAAGTTCTATAAATTTTTGTATATATACTTCACCGAAAAGTACATTCCTACCAATATGGTGACCGAAAAATGTGTAATGTATAGAGTGTAGCGCCTAAACGATGTACCGATTTCAATGAAACTTGGCTAAAGTCCGTCTACTTCGAAGCCCTTTGAATTAACCTATATGGAAATATGGAAAAATCATATTTTCGAATTATTCGAACGTATACTCCTTTTTTTTGGTGTAATTGTATGATCATTAAAAACTTCACAAAATTTCCTAAAAGACAAAAAAATATCGTTGAAGTCGAACAATTTAGCATGTTCTAAATATTTTCTTGCAAAACTAATATCCTTATAATTTATAAACTTATATTTTTCATGCCATGTCGTTTCTATTCTACAAGAATTTTATGCTCATGAAGTTACTTAATTTATTATTTTTTATTACTGTTTTATTTCTGTATTTACTTACTTTAATTTATTTTTTTTACTTGGAGCTCCTCTATTAGAGCGATTTAATTTTTATTTATTGCTTAAAATTTCTTCACATTTTTCTTAGCTAAAAAATAAACAGTGATTATTTTTTTTCATGTCTTATGTGAATTATATATAGTTTTAAGTATTTTGTATATAGTTTCTTTTGTTCGGTTTTTTATATTCTTAGTTTAAATAAGTTTTTTTTTTTTAATATAACACTTTTTATTCAATGTAGTTCTTCTGGCCAGAAGAATTTTTTTTTGTTATGTAAACTGTTATTCTTCAGAAACTTCGTCCCGGAATAAAGTTATTTTTCTATTTTTATTTCAATCCTTTGTTTTTATTTTTTTGAAAGTCTTACATCACCTGAATTATTAATGTTGAAAAAAATATGTTTAGAAACAATTAAAATTATTTTTATTGTATTATCAGTCCGCTTATCTTATGTTATCTGTAAAAATAAGAGATTGATTTTTACAAAAAAAAAACTAAGATGTGTGCTTTAGACCACACAATAGAAGTTAAAACATCAATAAGACGAGATTAATAATATGTAATATAAATTATAAATAATAGCGCATTATAAAGAGGATGAAATGATGAACATTTCCTTCGCTTAGAATATGCAGGTCCGATTTTTAGCTTCTGAAATATTTTAATCCATATCGTCAATAAAACTCGTTATTACTAGGTTTTCGACACTATTTTTTCTCATTTTCCCTCTCTAACAGGATGTCGCGTTAAGATACAATTTGGAATAATAGCTCATTACAAAGATGATTAAATGATGAACATTTCCCTCGCTAACAATATGCAGGTCAGATTTTTAGTTTTTTGAAATATTTTAATCCATATGCAAAAACACTTCAATTAGTCGACTCCGGCCGACATTACCCGAGCGTAACACTTCTAAAATCTTACGGTTCAATCTCATTCGCCCTCCACAAAAAACCTTCAAAACACACCTAAAGACATTTTCCCTTCAATTACAACAACAACAACAAAAAACGCTGCAAATTATTTCACAATGATTTATTATTTCCAGACAATCATACATCTAAAATAACATTACCTTCCTAGTTACAAAGAAAAAAATAAATAAAAGGTGATTCCAATTATCGGACTAAACTTTTTTTTCAATCATTAGTAATATGCTAAAAAAATAGCATTACATCAGTAACACATTAAAAATTTAAAAACCAAAACTAAGGATATAACATTTGCAGTAGAACATATAAAAAAACTAGAGATCACATCTTTGCTGCTAATTGTCCGATATTAACGATTTTTTTAGGAAATTCCGTAAACTTTTAAAAAACCATCCGTCCAGTAGTTTCGGAAAAAATGCGCGGACGGCGGACTGACAAACAAATTTTTATTCGTTTTTCGAATTCTACGTATCCTGAACCGTAAAACCTCAAATTTTGACTGGGAGTTATGTTTTTTTTAATTTTTTGGTCGATCACAATGGTTCATTATTAAAAATAATAAACCAAAAATATTTAAAAATCGTTAGATCTCTACTAATAGTGCTTTGATTTCGATGAAACTTCCTTAATTTTTTAAGAAATTTAAATACCTTTGAAACATCTTCTAACAATATCGACAAAAAAGTGTATACTTTTTTCAGTTATTCGAAATTTAATTTCACCATCCATCATAACTTTTTTAACAGCTTCTTTGCGTTGAAGTATATTATATCAATTAAATTAAAGAGCGTCGAGAAAATTACTTAAGCGAAGTTTCATTGAAATCGGTACATTCGTTTAGGCGCTACAGGCTATAGCAACGCAGGTTTTTCGGCCGCCATTTTGAAAATAAAAGGCATATAAAATATAAAATATAAAAAAATAAAAATAAAAGTAATGTCGATGAAGGAGGATTATCCTCGGATGACCTCTGATTTTATATCCAAATTTGAAAATAAAAAATAGTTTTAGTAGTTTAGGAGATAATGCGCGGACGGACAAAAAAAAAGGATCTACCTTGAGGAAGTACTTCCCCACCGTTGGGTCACGTTTAGAAGCGAGGTGGATCGTCCCAGACTATTGTATCTCGCAATTTCTTACAGGCCATGGGGGCTTTCGAGCAAAGCTTCATTGCCATGGGATGGACATCAACCCCCTATGCCCTAGCTGCGGTGTTCCGGAGACTGCTGAGCACATCATAGTGGACTGCACCGCCTTTGAAGAAGTAAGGGCTAAGTTACTGAGGAAAACCGGTCTCTACATTCTCACAGAGAACGATTTTCCTCAGTTAGTCACTGCGGAAAACTACCCGTACTACAAAGATTTTGTGTACGGATGGAAAGTCGCGGTGGGGCCAGCCCATTTTAATTTAATAAGAGGAGGAAGAGGTACTATACCATCGGCGTGAAACGGATGAGGAAAGCAACCATGAAGAAAGAGGAAAAAAAATGAAGAAAGAGCAGAAGAACAAGATTCATTTGCAGTAGTGAGATGTTAAGCTGACCTGCCTAACATCACACTATTGCAGACACTCATATTGCCTACTAGGCACGGCAGGGTTGATAAATAAATTAAATATAAATAAACAAAAAAAATTGTATTCGTTTTTCGAATTCTACGTATCCTGAAACGTGAAACCTCAAATTTTGAGAGGGAGTTAAGTTTTTTAATTTTTTGGTCGATCACAATGGGTCATTATTGAAAAAAATAAACCAAAAAAGAATTAAACAAACTCCACTATATTATATTTTTTTTCAATTAGCTAATAATAAAACGTGGAATAAAATGACTTTAGTCGAAGAGAATGGTCGAGGAGAATAATTCCCTTTTTTTCTCAGCTAGAAAAGGGGAATAAAAGAAGATGGCCAACAAGAAAAATGTTGATCCTCCGTCGGTGATTTGTCCTCTGGACAAATAGTTGACTTCGTGAGTGGAATAGCTGCCCTGGACGTGTTGTTGGGTCCGATAAATTGAGAATTTCTTCCAACAGTTGTCCATAACTGCAGCCATTCCGTACACAGCAGGTGCAAACATCATTATGCCTTCTTCGCATTCTATCCGAGGAGCCTCATACAATAAACTAATAGAAAATAGTTCTCTTCGAGGTTATTGTATGTACCTTCAAACGGATGCCAATAAATAGTTGTTATAGCCCGTGGGACAAAACCCATTTTTATAAAAATTTTAAGATCCGTCTAAAAGTTCGTGGACGGCTTCATCTTATAGTAAAGTAAAACTTTATTAATTGTATACTTGATGGTTGCCTCGGTATATTATTGAGTAATTAGATGGTTCGGGGTGGCGGTCATAAAAATATTAAAATAGTGAAAAAACTATTTTATTTTAGACCAACGTTTCGATCCGACTTTGCATATCTTCTTCTGGGCTAAAACGAAAAAGATAAAAAAAATATACATAAAAATGTTGCAGTTACATAATATATATTTTTTTTTCTTTATTGAATATTACAACAATCTGTATCTTGGGCATTGGTTATAGTGAGGTAGGATGACATTCACACTATATGGACAAAAAAATAAAATAAATAGAAACAAAATAATAATCAAAAGTATATACAATAGATAATAAAATAAAATAACCTAAAAAATAAGAAAATTAAAACTAAGCAAAAAAAAAAAAACACATGCATACATATTTACAATCAGGCGAGGGAACTCCAGGAGAACCCTGTGCTTCTCTCTCAACCACGTCACTGGTACTAAAGCCAGCGTACATAATATTAAAATAAAAATTATAAACTGAGTGAATAGAATGTAAATAGATATATTAATAACAATAAACTATATAAATAGAATAGAAAATAATTTTATCCTGGGACGAAGTCCCTTTAGAATAACAAAAAGTACAAAATTAAAATATTATATCTGGCCAAATAAAAACAAACATAAAAAGTAAAAATAAAGATAAATAAATAAAGAAATAGTTATACATACCATATAAAAAATAAAATAAAAAAATCTATATAGAAAACTCTTGAAACCTTTCCAAGACACTTAAAATTATGTACAATGGTAAAATATAAATAAACAATACACTTTAAGAAATACACTTTAAGAAAAGATAAACAATACATTACATTCATCTTAGCAGTAAACTATGTGTTTCTGTTGAAAAAAAAAAGAAAGTCGAATCTGATAGTAAGTATTTAAATGATGAGCTATATGTAAATACATTATTATGAATAATATGTATACTTATTAATATTGTATACAATACGGTATACGGTATACTTATAAACAGAGTAAATGAGTATAACTAAGTAACAAGACCTTAAACTGAAGTAAATAAATGACAACAATTATTGTATATTATTGTAGATAGGGAAAAAATGAATGTAATAAGGATGTTGTATAATATAATAATACAAGGAAAGATTGAAAGATAAAGGAAGTTTCGGTTGAAACTGGGAAGAAATGGGGAAAATAGGTGACCTAGTTGGGAGAAGAGGGCGATATTGAATTTTAACATAAATGAATTCAAGAAAATTACAATATCTATGACATAATTAGATATAAAATAGTCGAAATTCGAAACATAGGCTTGACACAGAATAGTTTTTATTAACGGAAATTCTTATAAATGGGGAGGTTTCTAATTAAATTAATTAATTTCATGAAGTACTATAAATTCATGAATACCCATTTGCTTCATAAGATAATTTTATCACACAATCGATACGAAATGTGGCCTACAAAAATATCAGGGCATCTGGCCTATATAGCCTCGTTTTTTTTTTTTTGACACTTTGGAAATGGAGGTAACGCTAAATGGACCAATATTCTTGAAGGTCACCTTTTATTCTCGATTCATTGATTAAATTATTTTAAGATTTAAGTGGAAAACAAATAAATGCTCTCCGTTTATACAACTGTTCATTTAATTTTATAACTCGTTGCTCAAATTGTATACATTTAATTTAAATGTATTTTGTATTTCAGATTGTATTATTTGTTTCAAAATAAAATGAAATGAACGAAACCACAGTCCGGGAAATTTTTGATTTCTTAAAAAATATTTATTATACAACACGCCTTATTGCCAATTTGTAACAATAATATATATTCAACTTGCCCAGCTTCATATTGTATTTTGCATAGTAAATAAATTCCTGGGGGGTAAGAAAAAAAAAAAATGTTCTCCTCTTAACTTGAATGAGATATTTAAATTTAATAAAATATTATTTTCTAAATTAAATAAAATGCTGAAATTTGTAACAGTTTCGCTTGCCAAAAGGGAAGATATAGACATTGGTGTATTGTATTGTTCAAGGGTGCCTAGAAATGGGTTACATAGCGCAAGTTGAACCATTGAACCATCAAAATTTTTGAGGACACATTTTTACGGGCTTGTGGATTTTGGATTTGGGAAAAGGTTACAATATTTCCAAAATGGAACAATTAGGAAAATATTAATATGAACCACGATGCATAGAATGATTGGATATATATAAGCAGCGCTAAATTTATCCACAGTAAAAGTATTTCTCACAAAACGAAAAAAATCATTTTTCTCTCAAGTCTCAACTATTGGCAAACCCTCTTTTCAACAACTTATTACCAGCCCACAATTCCAAAACGTTGGCAACAACTCGCATAAGATAGGTGTTTTAATTTAGTTGTAAGCTCTAGAGGATAAGGTCAACTCAAGCCTGAGGTGAGCCCCATCACCGATTATATTACAGATGTAGAAAAAAATACTCAGAAACGACAAAAAAAAGGCAAAATACACCTTACAATGCTTTTTAGCAGTAAAAGGATTATAAAGAAGACAACGAAAATCCAAGGATTCAAGACAAAGATAAATGAAAAAGAGCCTATGAAAAAAAAAATAATAATAATAAATATAAAATTTTCATGAGATTTTCGTATTTTATTAAATGGATAATGTTTACCAATATGAAGATTGTAAACGTCCCAAACGAGAATTTTCATAAAAGGGAGGAGAATCGACTGTAACTACTTCATCATGATTTTCGTTAAAATTATTACTTTATCTTGTGGAGTTAAAGATTTTTTTTAGAGATGAAGAGAGTTTTTTCGGAGAACTTATTAGTCCTCACTTGTTACATTTGACAGATTTGACAAACGCTTTTTAAAATTATGTGAAGAATTTTCCTTAAAGGATAAAAGGAAATAACTTTGAGCTGAAGTTCCTTTCTAGATTAAGTCCTTCTTGTTTCTCTTTAGGTCACTTTCTATTCTCACAGTTCTTTGGAGTCCTTTCAGCTTTTAAGTTCACTTGTGTGTCCAATTCTATAACAACGGCCACGTAAAATATAATTATTTTTTCATTATGCTTATTAATGTATGTATATCTTATAAATGTTTCGAATTCCTGTTCTCAAAATCAGAGGTTTCACGTTTAACGGTCTTTTCTCTTTCCTTGACCGCAACTTATCAGCTTTCAGTAGTTTATCTCTTTAAGTGGGTCAAGCGATATCTGGCGGATCCTGTTAGCTCTAAAGCCAAAATTATATTTTCCGTTTTTATTTCAAATTTTGATGCAGCAAAACAATCATATGGTCTTTGACCAAATTTAATAGAATTATAATTATATATATATATATATATATATATATATATATATATAGTTATATATATATATACTGTAGTGATAATATACTATTTTATATATTTATTGCAGATGACCATCTCATCAAAAGGTTCCTTGCCGTATGCGAAGGCAGCCTTGAAAAGACCAAAGCAACCATGGACCACTTCTTCTGCTTGCGGTCAGAGGCTCCAGAATTCTTCACCGAGAGGGACCCACTACACCACAGGATGCAAGAAGTATTTTCTCTCATGTAAGATAGATCATGCAATAACATTCATATACAGTAGAACCCCGCTTACACGATCCACCGTATAAGAAAACATATCCGAATTTTTTGTATTACTTTTTTGAATAGTAATTTGTGATATAATTTGTAGACCATAATATGATTCGGAAGTTAATTGCTTGTTGCAGTCACAAGGATAAATAAAAATTTTAAAAAAAAATATCATTAAAAAAAGTTTCGGTCTAAGTTCCAGGCCTTCACCAGTTCTGAGGAAAGACACTAAACCAAACTAAACGAATTACAAACGTATAGGCAAGGATATAACACGATATGAAAAAAAAGTTATCTACTAATAAATAAATACTAAGAAGCTAATAAAAATTGCATTGTCTAAAGTAAATAGTCATAAATAAGTACTTTATACAGTAGTGTTGCCGAAAATTGGTCTTGATCTTGCACTTTGCAAGACCAAGATCAAAACCTCTTAACTGCAGCAAGATCAAGACCAAGAATAGTTAAAAAAATCTATTTTTTGAATAAAAAGTAAGGCAAAATAGTTACTAATACTTGACAATTTTAGTTAGTATATGTAGAGAATTGGTACAAACAATATACTTTTGCATTTAATTCTTCTAATTTTTCATTCGAGCTTAGTTAGGTTTCTCCTATCTAAAAACTTACAGTAATATCTGTATATTAATAAGCTAATAGATAACTGCAAGACCGTTGCGAGACTCTTGCGCAAGACAAAGACTGAGTTTACAAGACCAAGACCCGTCTCGGTCTCACGTTCGGGCAACACTAGCATACAGGGTGTCACATAATTAGGGAAACCAAGTTTTGGGTTTTTTAAAGTGTCACGTTTTTTCTCGAACAATAAGGGATAACTTAAGAAATACGTAATTTAAGTAATTAATAATTACTCTTGCTATGTATTGTAAAGACCGTCGGTGGAATAATTAGTTTAAAGGTATAAACAAATAAATATCAGAAGTGCTAACATCTGGCGGTTGGGTACCTGAGGGAGGGTAACCCATTAGGACAACCTTTTGTAAGTGGTAATAAAAACCCTTTAGAACCACCGACAAAGACCGACAACTGAGTGTTTAAACAGGATCCCGAAAGACCTTTTCACACCTTCCACCAGAAATACCTAAGTCTGTACCTGCTGCTTTACCTTGGTCTGGGGGAGAGGGCGTGGTCATCCCTTAGGCTGAGAATATTCAGCCAATCAGGAAAAAGACTACCAAAAGAGAGGGGGATAGAGAAAGGTGGGAAATAGAGAATTGGGACTGAGAAACTTCTTCTTGGGACGCAGCTGAGAACTCTTGCTCTTGGGACTTCAAGCGGGGGAGTCGAGGGAGGAAGACGAAGACAGCCGGAGAGAGCAGATGGACGGACTAGACGCTGAAGGAGAGCAGAGACAGGGAATCCAAATATGACGGCTAGAAACACCAAGAAACACTATGAAGGACCAGCTAAGTAAGTGGTAACAAGCATTTAGTTATACTAATGTAAATTTGTGTTGGCAACCATACATCATTAATTAATATAATCAATATAACACGTAACTTTAATCAAACATCAAGCATTCTCCTCCAGTATGATTCTTAACTATTCATTATGTATATAGGTTTAGTTATTATTTTGTATATAGATGTTTTTGGTTTTATTTAAGCTTGTAAATATAATAGTTAGTAAACCAACGTAGTACTTTTACATTCTACCTTGCATGCCACCAATTAGTAATAGAAACAAATAGTACATTTATAAACATAATACCTTTAGAAAGGAAATCCAATAAAGAGTATATGGTTCAATCTAGGATACTACAGTAGGGGGTCTGTGGTATCTAACATTTAAATACATCATTAATATATTTTAAGTTGATCGGTTCCCTTCTGGGACCGATATAAATACAAATAAATGCGGTTCCTGGAACCCCTTACTCGCCGTAGAAACGCGAGGCCAGGAACATAGCACTCTTATCATACTATTTTATTTTTTTCCTTCCTTGAATCTCGGCAATACAGATTTTTGGTAGAAGTAGTTGATACTTTTACCACTTATCTTCTGGTTATTCAGTCTTCGTTAGTGGAGGTTGAAGTGATCATCCCTCACTAATTCCTTCCACTCGTACAAGAATGCTTCGTAGTACGCGTAGTTATGCTTACTTACTAGCTGAGGGAAATCTTCCTCCTTGATGATGTAGAGTCCGGTTTCCCTCAGTAGCTTCGCCCTTATTGCTTCAAAACCGATTTAAGTCGTGACGATATACTGAGCAGTTTCCGGAACACCACAACAGGGACATAGGAGGTTTATTTATTTTCCAAGCCATGAATAAAGGGTAATGTTTTAATTACTGTTATTATTTAATAGAAGACCCTCTGTAATCAAATTTCCTGAAAGGAGTCCCTTTTTATTGTTTCATTAAAATATTTCTTTTTAATAGGAACGTTTAAGTGTAGTTAAAGGAACGACTATGTGTACTGTTTCCATTCTTAATGTGTCCTTACCGCATTCACCTTAAACCTTGTTTTAACCCCCGTTTAAACCTCGGTTTAAACATATGACTAATAAAAATAACAATAATTGCTTGAATAAATGTTTATCTTCATGGAGTTTGTATAACAGAGTGGGATCCAACAGCGATTAAGAAGAGACTTGGAGAGGAAGTATTTTGAGGAAATTAATGAGCTTTCCACGGTCAAAGGGAAAGTTGAACGGTGCCATTCATTTCTGTTTATTGAAACGTTCATTTACTTCAATTCTTCTCTCAATATCTCAAATTTATGATTCAGAGAAACGTTTTGTCTCGACTCCATTCAAACTTTAATTATTTATTTTCCTAAATGTCATGGTTAATTTTATGTGGGAAAACTTCCGGTGAAAAGCTTTCGGAGCCTTTATTGTGGAAAATATCTGCTAAAGGAAATAAAAATAAAAAGTATTTTGAATGATAAAAAAATGATAAAAAAAAAAGCCTAATTCACAATTCTAAAATAAAATTTATAACACCTGAGTAATAATATGATATAACAAATAATAGATAAATAATGATAATCATTTTTGATTTATAATAATAAAATAATAACTAGTGTAGAATAATGTGAATATATGATGAGATTGACAAATGGAATACGTAATAAGCTTAGTGTTGCCCAAAATCGGTCTTGGTCTTGCACTTTGCAAGACCAAGACCAAGGCAGCCTAACTGTTGCAAGACCAAGACCAGGACTGGTAAAACAAATCGATTTTTTAAATAAAAATTAAGACAAAATAGTTACTAATACTTGACAATCTTAGTTACTATATGTTAATAATTGGAATAATATATAATATAATTGGAATAATATACTTTTGCATTTAACTCCTTTCATATTTCATTCGGGCTTAGTTAGGTTTCTCCTATCTAAAAAAAATACGGTAATATCTGTATAATAATATATTAATAAGTAACTGCAAGATTGTTGCGAGAGTCTTGCGCAAGACCAAGGCCATGACCAAGACTGAGTTTGCAAGACCAAGACTCGTCTCGGTCTCGCATTTGAGCAACACTAAATAAGCTATACAAACTATAAAATTATATACACCATCAAGTTAAACAAATGTAATATTTAATATTATTAACCATATTACCAACACTAAATGTGTTCAAGTTCAATTCGATAGTTAAGTAAGAGAGTCAGGGGAGGATCTTCCAGATGTAATATCAAGCGGACTCTATACGTTCATTCGGAGGCATTTTGAATGATCGTGTAAGGTTATGATTGAAGTACTGATGGAGGTGACTGACTGATTTCCGGAAATCAAAGGTTCAATCACGAGAAGTGGAGGAGATACTGAGGTAAAAGTGGTGGGGAGACTAACCTTATTACTAATAGATAGATTAGTTTACCTAGGTCTCATAACTATTATACATTCCTGATTTTTAGAAGACATGGTAAAAATTTTAAATAATTTTTTTTTATTTATTTATTCAGAAATATTACAATCTGTCACAACAATTAAGGACATTTATAATAGTGTTCAGATAGCACATTCAGACTCTATTTACAATAAATAATACGCAAATAATAATAAAAGTAAATGTATATAAACCAAAGAACTAAACTAATCAAAATTAAAACTAAAATACATATATACTATACAATATTTAGAATCCATTCACTCAGAAGAACTCCGAGCCAAGCCTTTCTCCCCACCCGTGGAAGGAAAGGCATGACTCTAGAAGATCCCAGCGCCTCGCACTCAGCCGCATTACTGGTATCTAGGAACAGTAGAGGCTGAGGAGAGGTGCTATAATTACACATGCTGAAGTCAATAGGCGTAAGAAAAAAATTTATAAACGATCTTTAACTTTTTTTTTTTTAAACAGTCAAGTAGGCAATACATTAAAAAAAATCTGGTCCACTCACACGAGTTTTCTGCATATTTGAGTTTTTAAAAAAGTTTTTTTCTCTTTAAATAGGTCCATTATGAAACAGAAAAATTTAATTAGATTTATTTTCCTGAAAACAACTGACTAAGGGGGCTCTGAAACGTACAGATCCGTTGAAAACCGCACATCGGAAATTTGATCCGATCGCAATACTTTCCTTATCCAGTATAGATAGGAAAGTAAAAAGTGGAAACTTCACAATTTCCTTTTATTTTATTTATTCATATTTTGATTAAAAAAAACTAATTCTACTCGGATTATCAATTGTACTACCATTCAAGCGGTAAAAATATATTTTATTATCCAACTTACTTCCTGTTTCCTCTCTCAATTCTTCTTTTATCTACTTCTAGGTATAGCGTAAGACTCTCTTGCGACTTCAAGTTCATTGAAAGGTGTACTTAGCCCTTTAGAAGTAGATTTAAGTAATATAAGATTCATCTTCAGTGCTCTCATGTTCCCTGTTGATATACGGAGTTGAAGTGGCTTTATCCTTCCTTGCGAAAATATCTCCTAGACGTTTATCAGTACAAAGCCCTAAGAGAGCAAAAAAAAACCTACATCCTAGAAATCCTCTCTCTACGTTTCACTACCCATTCTCTAAACACAAGATCTCGTCATATTGATTTATTCCATCATATCAAAGTACTGCCTTCAGCAAATTTTACGGAATTCTTTACCTATATATATTCGTCAATCCATTAAAATGTATTACTTCGCCTGCTTCATAATCAACCTACGACACTAAAGTATGCTATCAGCCATACCAGTGATGCGTGTTGGGATAGAAGAACTGCAATTCATAATGGACATATCCTTGAGTATTGCGTTCTACATGTCGAGGAAAAAGCTTCGTTAGGTGTCTTTAAGCGAATGAAAATATTGTACATAGGTATGGACGTGTTTAAAAAGATTTCTTTTATTTATGAAGTCCTTGTTATTTGTTAATTTATAATTATTGCTGTTAGTTAACGTTTACAATTACTTCAGCACTTACTAAACAAACGCTCTAAGCTTACAATTAATTACAAAAGACTCATATATATTATTGTTATAAGGCCTATTTGAACTTACGGAGTTAAGCTTTGGAATTTCACTAAACCATCGAATTTCTCTCGCATACAATCCAAAATCCTTAGTAAAATCCTCAATGCTCTTTACTTCGTCACAAATAAAATAATCCATAAAGACCTTAAAGGTTCCATATGTTTCCGATTTGACCCAACTACATAACTACCCGAATACTCTCTTTTCTAACATTGCTTCCTTTTCGATCCCTGATAACCCTCCATGGCGTTTGAAAAGAAGATGGTCTCGTCATCTCCTAATTTAGAAATCTTGTTAGAATGTTACCGATAGATAGTTTCTCCACAAGTGTTATCATGTAGTTGTAATTCTATGTATCGCATTTACTAGATGTATATTTGTTTTTACACAGGAAATTTCATAAGTAAAAAATAAAAAATTCTTATTTTTTTCTATTTATTAATTTCTGTTTTTAATTATCTATATTTATTTACCTTTTTTACGTATATATTGTATAAATGAACACTTGTATCCCTAATACTTGACTTTAAACGTTGCAGATTGTACATTATTCAATAAAGTTGTGAATAAAAAAAAAACACACATATAAGCATATTGATTTACATAAAAATTATTACCAGATTTATAAAAAAAAAAATATATGCAACTATATATTTGAGTATATACTTAAAATCAGAACATTGTAATAGTCCTTGAGGAACTATGCTCCTGTATAAAGTTAGTTTTCATTTATATAATAAATTGGATCGTGTCATTGTAAATGTTGCTGTAAAAGTTGATTTATGAAATGTTCATTTCAACTGATTCGTTGGATTACAATCCACATCTCACTTCCGCTTTAGAATAATCAATAAAACTGCTCTTGAGTTCATTCGTTTCGAAATTAGACAACGGATAAAAAAATAAAATTAAGAAAAACTAAACATCAATTACATTTTTATCATTTTGGACAAGGTATTTGTTCTGTCGAACAATGCTCTTTTATCCATATATTTTATATATTTACTGGCACTGTTCTCTTACCACTATATTCGAGTTCAGTTCTTTATTGTTTTATATAAACCGAGGATCAACTCTGGGAAAGAGAGACCTTCTCAGGACACACCCAGCCTCCATAAAATGGATGTCCTTAGTTAGGTTGAGGATGTTACTGACCAAATTAGTAAACAACTATTGGTTCGGAAATAACACTTCTTTACAAAGCGCTGAATCCCAAACCCTTTGTGGATTGCAGTGAAACATAATAAATAATAAATATAATTTTTGTTTTAATCATTCAATATTTTTGTAGCTTAAGCGGCTTTCATCTCTCCTGATCTACCGTGTCAGAACATATATAGAATGAACCTGGCCCAAAATTATAGTAGTTTCAGCTTCATTAATCCAAATCCATTATACAAACATGGATACGATGCTAATATTAATGAGCTGTCCCCTCACCTGTAACACCCGTCCGTATCGGCTAATGTAGTCATTCACTTGTGTGACATGCTCTACTCTTCACTCATCTAAATGTCACATGACAATCCACCAGCTCATGCTCTACCATTTTGGAATTTCGGGAAGGGAACAGAATAATCCGATGCAGAAAGGAAATAAGACTCCTTATAATATATGATGTTCAATAATTTACTTAAATAAGAGATATAATGTATGAATTTTTTTTTTCTTCCATATTAGTCCCTGGTACAGACCCCTTTTTATCGAATTAATAACATCCCCCTGAAACTTCGTAAATAGTAACTTACTATTTTATTTATGAAAAATCTTGAAATTGTGGCGTTTTTAATCTGGAGGGGGGGATGACTATATCTCGTTCAAAGATATAGTCATCTCGTAAAACCTCTAGAAATCCAAAATCAAGGGTGTACAAAGCTAAGATAAAGCCACTTCTGATGTTTGGCTCCGAGACTAGAACAATAACTAGCACCATAGAAAAAACTATTTAAAGATTTGATAGAAAAATTCTCGGTATCTCGGACAAGAGTTCTAATACATAAAGGAGAAAGACCAATAAAGAACTGCTTACAGAAACTATACAATCAATATCTCATGATAGGAAGGCAAGGAGGTTAAGATGGGTGGAACAGTGAATGCCTTAAAGTAGGCAAGATACTAAGTAAAAGGCCAACAAACAGATAGATAGATTGAATCAACAAAGATACAGTAAAGATGTCGTGATGGCCGAGCGTGTTGAAGCGTAAACTTTGACATTGTCAAGTTCAACGACGCCGGTTCGAATCTAATCTCCACCTTCTCACTCTAATTAGAATAGGTTCGTTAGTGCCACTGGAACAACTCCGTGTATGCATGAAATGGCGAGATAGGAGTATCAATAAAAAAAAATAAATAAAAATTGCTACAGAGTTGCATGCAGATAGCTTAAAAGAAATGGCCTAAGATAGATAAAGATGAAGAAGGATGGTTTGGCTATCTAAGATCTATGAGGTCTGTAAAACTAGTGCTACCCACAATCGGTCTTGGTCTTGCACTTCGCAAGACCAAGACCAATGCGGCGTAACTATTGCAAGACCAAAACCAGGACTGGTAAAAAAAAAATCGATTTTTTAAATAAAAATGTGATTCAGCGTTGATATAAAGTGGCACTTCCGGTTAGCCGATTTTGAGGAAAAAGTTGCTGTCATCTTTAAGGCATATACTTATCTTAAATACGTAATATCAGTTTCGTACGACTTCTCGTTTTTGAGCTAGACTGCTAACATACAAACACACAGACAAACAGACCCTTTTTCGGGACTTGGTCATTTCGACTCAGGGTATCTCAAAACGTGTATTTCCGTTGAAAATTCTTACTATATATTACATATATACGTAAGTGAAAAGAAAAATTAAGACAAAATAGTTACTAATACTTAACAATCTTAGTTACTATATGTTAATAATTAGTAGAACCAATATACTCTTGCATTTAACTCCTCAAATTTTTCATTAGGGCTTAATTCGGTTTCTCCTATCTACAAACTTACAGCAATATCTCTATAGTAAAAAGCTAATAAGTAACTGCAAGACTCTTGCGATACTCTTGAACAAGATCAAGACCATCATCAGGACTGAGTTTGCAAGACCAAGACTCGTCTCAGTCTCGCATTTGGACAACACTAGAAACTATATTGTACCCCTCAATATTTTTATTAGGAGGAGGGGGATAATCCCCCTCGCTCCTCTGAAGTTTACGCCTATGCTTTTAATATAGATGTTGAAGAAATATTTGAGGTAAATAGGCTGTGATATTGTCTCTAGATCACTCATATATTACATATTACATTAAAAAAAAATTACCGATATCTTCAGGAAAATGCGCATGCTTCATAATCCATGGGCGAAGGATGGCTATGTCGTCCTGAACAGACATGATCGTTTATGAAAAAAAAAAAAAAATCGTAGAAATAACTTCAAATTTATATATATATAAGCTAATAAGGAACTGCGAGACTCTTGCGCAAGACCAAGACTCGTCTCGGTCTCGCATTTGGGCAACACTATGTAAAGCCATCACACATGCGATGAAGCACATACGATATAGCGGCAATATGTTTTATTATTTGCTAAAAAAGTTACAATGCATTTGATTATAAGAGAGAGAGAGAGACAGAGGGAGGGGGAGGATTTTAGAGGAGGAACTTTAGTAATATAATTTCAAAATTATTCTGATTTATTCAAAGGCCAGAAGCTGCGGAATCGATGTTTTCTAAAGCTGTCCAGAATCCGAGCCGACATAAAAGGGAAAGTTTCTAATTCGGTGGCTGAGTTAGCCAAAAGCTGAGGTTAACAAAACACTTCTCCAGCGGCCAAAGTCCATACGCAAATAGAGTCCGCCTCTGAAAAAACTCATTCTGGCCCTTAATAGGTATTTACTTTCGTGGGGGGGGGGGTCAATGTTTGTTCGCCCTTTCCTCTCCTCCCCCCCCCCTCAACTGACACTCCCCACGCGACACCCCTCGGTCCGGCCAACTTGTCCGCGACACCTCCTCTAACCCGAACCACAGTTTGACCAATCCATTATTAATTAAAATATTCTTCCGTAACTTTATAAGCATTCAAATTTTTTTCGTTTAGTGAAAATTAAATAAATACAAATTTAGACAATGATATAATGCTCCAATATGAAATATATATTAAGAGAAAGTATTGCGATCGAGAAAATTTTCGTATCCCAGTTTTTTAGAGAAATATAAGATTTGAAGTCCTTGAGTCCAAATAATCAAGTCTCTCAAAGATATTTCGGGGCGGAGTGGCCGAATGGGCTAAAGCGTGTGCAGTGCACCGCGAGTTGCCTGGCAACCGGATAAGAGATTTGAGAAGATTAAAAAAGAATGAGTTCGCATCCCCGTGCCGGAGGGGGTTTTAAATTCCCCGCCCTCACCCTCCTAGCCTAAAAGGCGAGGTAGGGAAGAACAAAAAAAAAAAAATTAATTAAATAAAATAAAAAAATTGCTCAAAGATATCTTATTTCAGACATATATAGTCTCCTTCCCACAGAACTAAAACCTTCGAAGTTCACGTCTTGTCGCTGCATTGCTTTCTGGAATTCTTTACCATCTCACCATATACCATGATCCTTCCTTTTCTTCATTGAAATCTCTCATTTTTCATTTCTTTCTCACGTCCCAAAAAGACGGCCTCCAATCTTGAGATATCAATTTAAGAATAAATTGTTGATTTGAAGTGAATAGTAGATAGTTTTAATAATTGGGGATCGATCATTAAAAGAAATAAAAAATAAAAAATTTTATTTATATTTATTTTTATTTTACAGAAGCGAACTCGTACTTATTTTATAACTTCGGTTATAAAAATATTATGTATAAAAATAAATATAATTATTTATTTTTACTATTTGTTTTTTTACTGATCACCCCAACCATTCTTCTCTTCGATAGTTTTAACAGTTAAGTATTAATTTTAGAGCCCTCATACTAGACTTAAAAGACAAAAACTGCCAACATATTCCGACTACTACAACACTTACTTGACAAACGCTCTAAACTCTCAATATTTTACAAAAAACTCATTTACACTACCATCATCAGGCCCATTTGGACATACGATATAGAGCTTTGGGGCTCTACTACTACAAAAACATCAAATTCTTCCCGTATCCAATCCAAAATCCTGCGCAAAATCCTAAATGCTCCTTATTATGTAACAAATAAAATTAACCATACAGACCTCAACATTCCACTTGTGGAAGACTTGGAAGACTTTATACCTCATTTCGTTCCAAACTCTTTGGTCACCAGAATCCTCTAGTTTGTAACCTTTCATCCAACACAATTCCTGACAACCCTCCGAGGCGTCTGAAAAGAAGATGGCCAAGGGAGCTCCTAAATTATTTATCTTTGAAGTGTTACCAATGGGTAACTTCTTCACAAGTACCTTCATGTAATATATCCCTGTAGCAAATTTACTGGTTGCATATATGTTTACAGTTGTAAATTTCAATTAAATAATAATAAAAAAAAAAGGTTAGAACCAATTTATAGTTTTAATTTTTTATTTATTTCTCCTTCTTTTCATTATATTTTTTTTTTTCTCAAGACAATGATTTCTATTCTCAAGTTTTTTTTTGTTGTGTATATATTTTTAATTTTTAGAATTTATGTATTTTTTACACTTTATTAATGTTTTTGATAAGTAATATTCTCTTTTAATTCTACATAGCTATTATTGTTAAGGGACCTAGTCCCAGAATAATTTTTTTTTATTTTAATATTTATGGCTAACGTTTTTGAACAGATTATTGTTAGAAAATCCTAATTCAAAGCCGTTAATATCTCAAATGGCATTAATAATTATTTTTTTATTCTCCTCTTCCAAGCCAATTGGCTAAATGGGGTTTTCCTGGACCAGGGGTGAAGGCGAGGGATTACTGCCAGAGTTCCTTCCCCGGTACTTATTTTATCTCCTATAACTTCAGATTGTCGGGCAACGCTATGTGCTGTGCACACGCTTTAGCCCGCTCGGCTACCCCGCCCTCATATCATTTATAAATGAACGGATGAGTTTACTAAGATTCAGGCATTATCAGAACTGAGAACTACATAGTCACATTAATGCAGAATAAACGCAGCCCTTCCGACTTCATTAAAAGCTATTTTTAAACTGTAATATTAAACCGAATTAGATTGTTTTAACTGATAATTTTAATAAAGAACCTCGTTTAAAGTGTCTCACATACGTTTCACTTTTGAGCATAAATAATACTTTATCGAGAAGAAAACAAAAGGGATTCAGCTATTTAAATAAAGGATTAGCCTTCATAGCAGGCCTCGTCCAAAATCCCAGCTTCACTTGTTGCATCCCTTTTTCTCATTCAGTGTCTCCGACACCTTCAACAAGTCCCTCAAATCAACCCCATTCAGCTAAGTTGACTGCGGTGGATCCGAAATTCCAATAGAATTTTTTTCGTACTTTTTTTTCTCATTTTGAGCTCTAACTGAGTTCTAAGTTACTCTTAGAAAGTAACTTAGGATTTGTCTTTTTTTTACTACGACTGTTTAATTACTCAGTATTTTTATTTATGTGTCTCTAAGGCTCCTTAGCCCATATTTATGTCTTTTCGTATTATTCTAAAGGGACTCGTCCCAGAATAAATAAAGTATTATTATTATTACGTGGTTTCCAGCGCACATTGGAGAAATAATAAAAAAAAAAAACCTCAAAAGTAATTTTTTTTTTAATTTAGCGGCTTTGGTTTATTGTAGTTAATAAGATGAAGAACAAAAACATTAAACGATTTAGGAGGGGGAATTTTAATAGGCAATAAATATAAATAGTTAAGTATTTTTGGCGCCCGCTGAAGCTCTCACCAAAAAAAGTTTCTGTTTGAACAGTCTAGCTCAAAAACGAAAAGTTCTAAAAAACTGAAATTATGTTTTTTCGACAAAATTGACTTACTGTTAGTGGCACTTTTAACCATCGATTTGATAAATGTTTACAATTCGAAAATGGATTTAATGATTTAAACTTAATTCGATAGATTAGTGTAAAATCAAGTGAAGTTTAATATTAATCAGTATCTTCATTGAAACAGTCTAATAGTGATTAAATGCCGTTTCTCCTAAATATCTTTAATTTATTATATTTAAAATAATTAAACTCTTAACATTGCATCTGGTAATAAAATGTAGATAGATATAAACGAATTTTAATTCATATTAATATTAATTAATATGATGTTCATTATCATTATTCATAGGAGTACAAATTTAATGCTCCTTCCTAATTGTATATATCTATTAATTCTTATTTTATATCTTTATTCTGGAAAAAAGCAATATTTTGCTCATCTTCTGTCATTAATATATGTATATATTTTGTATGCTTTAGCTGAGTGGGTTTTAACATAAGTCAATTTCTTTTTTATTTATGTAGTTTTGATATTTTTTCTTTTCTGGAGGTTTAGCTTTTTCTTTCTATAGATGTAATTCTTCTTTTTTTTTTTTTTTTTCCTTTTGTCATTTTTTCCAGTAAAATTATAAGTATAGTTGAGAAGATTTTATTTTATTTTTTTTAGTAATTCACATACTATTATTATCATAAGTTGCTATGTATATATTGTTTGAATCTTTATTAAGTTAGTTTTTGGCCAGATATGTATTTTTTCTTTTGTAACTGTTCATTATTGTTATTCTAAGGGGACATCGTCCCAGAATAAAGTTTATTTTCTATTTATATATATATATATATATATATATATATATATATATATATATATATATTTATTCCATGTGTCAAAAATAAAAATCGCATCTCTATGCATATATATATATATTATTGGCATATAGAACAAATCCATTATTTCTGAGATATTGGTCACAGAAAAAAGGATTTAATTTTTGTTTTTTTTTATTTTTAGTGACCTTTTGCCCCTACCGCAGCTAACGCCAGAAGGTTACAAATGCTTCATGTACAAAGTGGCTGATCCAAATCCGGAGAAATTCTGCTTCAACGATTACGTGAAAAACTTCTTCCTCGTCGGAGATACCCGCGTCAAGACTGAAACCAATATACCAAAAGGAGAGATCGTAATATTCGACATGAAGGGATATTCCCTTCGACATCTCACCAAGATTCCGCTCGTATCCGTGAGGAAATACATGCAGTACACCCAAGTAAGAATTTTCAATACTACACTAAAAAATATTTATCCAAAACTTAGTAATGCAATAATTTGTTGTAAATTATTTATTTACAAAATAAATCAATAAAAACTCACCAAGACACATAAATTGATTGTTGAGTCATAATTGAAAAAATTCCAACTGAACTGTCTTATTTCTCCAAAATGCAGCTAAAGGATAAAAAAAAAAAAAAACAGTCGACGTTTCTTCCAATTCAAGCATCATCAGGAAAGAAAAGAAAACAACCCAAGAAACACATTACTCTATGGCATCCAATGCCATACTGAAAAAAAGGTAAGGTACGTAATTCAAGGTAATTCACAGCTGAAGAAGGTTATAATCAAACAGCTGATCAGGAAAAAAAACATGTAATATATAGCCAAAATTCATAAATATGTCAAAACAAATTCAAACATTAAGAAAAAAAAAAGCAATTATGATAATGAAAAAAAAAAAAACATTACAGGAAGGTGATCATCAAAAACAGCTAATCACCCATGTGAAGTTGAAAAAACAAAAATTAATTTTTGCATATTTGGAGATATATATGTATTTTTATTGGTGATAACATTAATTTTTTTATGCGTTTTTTTTTTGCCGATCAGTTGTTTAATTATAACCTTTTTCAAGTATGTTACCTCACCTTACTTCCAGTACGCGATCGAATGTCATGGAATGATGGGATCTTCGGTTTCTTCTGTCTTCAAGATGCCTGAATTGGCGAAACGTTGACTAAATTGGCGAAACGTTGACGAGTTTTACTATTCTTTACCTATATTTTGGAGACTTTACCCTCCAGCATAAACCTATGACTTCTTGTCCTACAGTATCCTTCAACAATACTCCACTTATTCCTGTTGAGCAAATCCGCTACTTAGGACTCCACTTGGATGAACGTCTTACTTGGAATCCTCATACTAGACTGCAACGACAAGAAACTGCTCGACGTTTCCGACTGCTCCAACACTTACTAGACAAACGCTCTAAACTTTTAATTAATTATAAAAGACTTATCTACATAACTATAATAAGACCTATATGGACATACGATGTTTAGCTTTGGGGCTCCACCAAACCATAGAATTCCTATCTTATATAATCTCTGCGATCCAAAATCCTTAATGCTCCATACTTTGTCACAAATAAAACCATTCATAAAGACCTTAATGTACCATATGTCGCTGTTCTAGCCCGACCAAGATATCTACCCTTTCATGACAAACTCTAGCCCCATCTAAATCTCCTTCTTTCCAGCCTTGCTTCTTACTCAATTCCTGATAATCCTCCTAGGCGTCTGAAAAGGAGATGGCCTCGTGATTTTCTTACTTAGAGTTATTTAGGGAGTGCTACCACTGGGTAGTATCTCTTCAAGCCTGTTCATTTCATTATTTATAATTTGAGCATATTTACTAGTTGTATTTGTATACAGTTATAAATTTCATTAAAAAAACAAAAAAAAATATTTTGGAGACAAAAGGCTGTGTAGGTGGAAATTTTCCGATTATAACTCAATATTATTCATTTAGATCATTTTAAAAAATTATAAATTTTAGGAAGCGCACCCAGTTCGGCTAAGGCAGATCCACGTCATAAACGTCTCGCCGCTCCTCGACAAGACATTGATGCTGGTCAAACCGTTTATGAAAAGTGAAGTCGCAGCAATGGTAACTAAGAATAAAAAACTTTATTTATTTTTATTACTATTATCATAGTCTCAATCGAATATTTTTATGGCAATATGAGTTCGAATTTTAACGCTTTATTTTAATGTATACAGGTAAAGTATACATGTTTTAATGTATCAATTTTACCGGTTTTGGTGGAGGGGCAATATCGCATGGATCAGAATCTAAGATAACAAGAAAAGACTCTAACTGATTACGACCAAATAGGGGATGGGAGGATAATACAGAATAGTAGGATAAAATGGAATAGATATCGTAGAACTTATGCCGCCTTAACGGGCCTTCTCTATCTATGGCTCTCTTCGGCTTTCTTGTTATCTACCTCCACCTCTGCAGCACCTTCGTTAATTCAAGATGTCCGTCTGGTTTCTTGGCCTTCGACGTGATCTCTATTTACTATCGAGACATTTATTTTTTTTTTAAGGTTTCCTGATGCATTTACTGAGCAACACTTCCCACCCGTCCATCCGTCTTAACCTCCTTTCCTTCTCATCACGTGATATTGTTTCACCAGTTTCTTTAAGCAGTTCTTTATTGGTCGTTTTCCTCTATGCGTTAGTGCTCTGATCTCAGATATCGTGCAAGATTTTCCTCTCAAAAATTTCAATACTTCTTTCTAAGGCGCTGATTAGCGGCCAAGCCGTATTTCAAAATTGGCTTCGTAGCATTGTACACACTTTATTTGAGATTTTTCAGGATGTTAATACCTTTAAAAGATAAATATAAGCTCTTTTTGCACTTGTTATACGCTGGTCTATTTCTGATCGTTGGTCATTCATTAAAGTCATTATGGATCCTAGTTATTTGAATTTGTCTACTATCGCGAACGGTTTCCTTCTACGCATATCCTGCTTATGGAGTGGAATTTTCGAATTCTTATACATATATACATATATATATATATATATATATATATATAGGCTTGGTCAAGAGATGAAAAACTTGTTATGTTTCGGTTGCGAAACTACTTAGTTCGTGGTTTCTGCCCTAAATGTTGAAATTTAGGATTTGCAAAACTGTCAAAGTTCATAAGTTTCTTGTTAAACGCAAAAAATGGCCGTTCAGAGTAAATAAGAAACACCTGAAGAATTTTTAAAATGAAGTATTGCGCAAAATATCTGGATCAAGGATGGACAAATCAACCGGCTATACAACACTGAATATCGTGAACTGTAAACTCCTTAAATATAATTTAATTCAGGTCATAATTTTGCGTCCAATAAAATTGTTAGGCTTAATAGAGAACGAATTCCTAAATGGGTTAAAAAGTGGTTAACTGGAGTGAGATTGGTAAGATTTCGTTTAGAAAGCGATTTAATAGGTGGAGTTGGTATTGAACCTTAGGATTCGTTGAGCCTTTTATTATTACATAATCTCGAGGTTCCAGTAATGATAGCTTCATAAGATATTGATGAACACCATGTACTAGATCTCGAGCGAGGTACAAGGATTGAAAGAAATCCAACTCTATTCATCAACTAATCTGTAATTTGGATGCAACCAATGAGTTTTATTCACTAATAAACTTTACTTACAAAATTCCACTTGTTTCAGCTACATTTCCACCAACCTGGAGCGACAACACTTTACGACTACGTTCCTCAAGAGATTCTTCCCAGTGAATATGGCGGCAAGGCTGGAGCAGTTGCTGACATAAAAGGTGATATTTTATTTTTACGAATAAAAAGATACGCTCTTAAGAACTACCTTACTCATTCAGTTAATGCCTAGATAATTGGTTAATACAGCATGGAGAATTGGTTAATGGCTTGATTTATTATTACTCAGTTTTTATTCTGAAGAATAGATAATAAGAATAAAAGCGAAAAAGTTCCGGATTTTTTAGATGCATATTTGCAAAGCTAATATGCACTAAAGAAAAGTAGTTGGGATGGGGCTACGTCATGAGATGTCAGAGCTTAGCTCATACCGTTGATTACCTTATACTTTTTAACTTAAAATATTGAATAGTGTTCCCATCTTCAAAACTTCAATCCAATAAATATTTTTTCGTTTTTTCCCTCGCCACGTTGTGTTTGAATAAAAATATTTGGTTTAAAATATATTTATACTAGTTGGCCCGTGCAAATAATTCGCAGGCAATTTTCTTTAGTGAAGGAATAGCTATATGAAATAAGTAGATCCTATGTATTATATAAGGAAGGAATAAATTGTTTTCCTGGACCGATTACAATATTCCATTTTACATAATAGACCAAAATATTTGTACAAATTGCTTTGCTAGAGCTTATTTCTAAACGCTGACTCAAAAGGTAACAATCAAAATAAAGCCTCAATCACGGGATTTTCTAAAGTATTAAAAAATATAAAATGTACAAACACAAAAATGCCTTTAAGAAATAATAAATTATATATCATCCGGGTAAAAAAAGGTAGTAGAGTAGTTAAAGCAGTGTCTTCAAAGAGGAAGAAATTCTTAAGTATACCAAAAATAATGGACTGTATATTTGTTAATGATAGTCCAATTTTTACAATTTTTTGCTTGTTTTGCGTCATTGACATTGGGGGTAATGGGTACCCTTGTTCATATATATGTTTTTTATCAAATGAATTTTATTGCAGTATGTTTTTCTTAAAGTACTCAATCGGACGGTGCACAAGTATTAATAATACTGTCTATGCTATAATTAGGAGTGTTATATAATTCATACAATTGTTACGTGATAAAGATCTTGTGATCCTGGTCGGACGTTAAGTAAATAGTCCGTGGTACATACTTATTATCAAATTATTAACATCCGCCTGAAACTTCGTGAATAGCTTCATATCATCGTAACCTACATCTATTATATTTTTTTTTTTTTTTTTATTGGATAATAATACAATCAGCCACTGCTGGAGGGCTATAAGTATTAGGGCTAAGAGTTCTCATTCATAAAATATATACACATAATAGAGAAATAAATATAAATATAAAAAGTAAATAAATAGTACCGATGAATAAAGTAAAATAAAAGAAAAAAAAGTAAACAAATAACATAAAATAGAAACTTCTAAACACAATCATATCTATATACAATATATACATTTGCCCAGGAATCTCCGAGCCAGGCTTTTCCCCCACATGTGGAAGGGAAAGCAAGACTCCAGGAGATCCCAGTGCCACTTTTCCAGCCGCATCACTAGTATTAGAAGCCAGTGGAGACTGAAAGAGGGCACTAGAGCCACAGACGCTCAGGACATGAGTGAAGATGCTGGCCATTGCCAGGACTCCAGAAGCATATTTACAAGAGATCTCTGGGCCACTGCCGTTTTAACCTTCGTGGAGGATTGTAGGGATGAAGGGAGCTGGATAGGGATTGAGCTAGAGGATTTGGATGATGGATAAGGTTCTGGTGAAAATTTGAGAATCTGGATGGGATGATGTCGAGGACAAATGGGATGTTGAGATCATGGTGTAGGGTCTTGTTTGTGACATAATATGGGGCATTAACTATTGTTCTGAGTACTTTGGACTGGAAGGATTGGATGCGTTTGATATTCGAATATTTAGCAGTTCCCCACAGTTCAAGTCCGTAGGTCCAGATAGGTTTCAGTATGGTCTTGTAGATTAAAAGTTTATTTTCAATCGAAAGATGGGATGTCCTACTTAGTAATTTATACAGCTGGCCATACCGTCGGTTAAGTTCTTGTCTTTTAAGTCTGGTATGTGGGTTCCAAGTTAGTCTTTTGTCAAGAAGGAAGCCAAGGTAACGGACTGTGTCTGAGTAGGGAAGTGGATTTGAATTAAATAGGATTGGCGGACAGGATCTGCGTCGCAGGGTAAAAGCGATATGTTTGCATTTTGATTCATTGATTTTGATGCGCCAGTTGTTGCACCACTGCTCAATCAAGTAGATCTATTATATTTACGAAAACACTTGGAATTGGGACGTTTTCATTCTGGAGATGGGCAAACCTTGTCTATTTAATGAGGTACTAAAAACTAGTAACTGGAACTTTGCTTTCTACTTTAATCGTAGGATAATGTAACCACAAAATAGAGAAAAAAAGTTGCCTTAAAAAATATTCAGCCATTTGGCGTGACCTACACCCCCAAATTGTCAAAATAACGAGGTTATATAGATCAAACCTCTCAATATTTTAGAAAGCCATATTTTTTTCTCGACTTTATCAAATTATCTTACGATTAAAGTAAAAAGCAAAGTTCCAGTTACGAGTCTTTAGTACCTAATTAAATAGACAAAGTTTACCGACCTCCAAATTGAAAACGCCTCAATTTCGAGAATTTTCGTAAATAAAATGTTTGTACGTTACGATGAGATGAAGCTATTTACGAAGATTCAGCCGGATGTTAATAAGTTGATAAAAAGGTGTTTGTACCACGTACTATTTGTGTTGATTCCGTGGTGCATACACTGTGTTAGTTCAGTCTGCAAAAACGTGCTTTGTGGCATGTACAATGCTACTACCTTGTGGCACAAGAGAAAGTTTCATGAAAACAAGAAATTTGAAAATAAAAAAAAACCAATGGAAATAAATAAAACCTAACTGCGCAAAGAGTGTAGTGAACTAGGGTTCTCAAACTGCCACAAGGTAATAGCGCTGTGCATGCCTACACAAAGTACGTGACTAACAAAAATATTGGGTCGTTTGGCCTAAATAACCTCGTTATTTTGACATTTTGGGGGTGTAGGTCACGCCAAACGGCTCAATATTTTTGAAGGCCACATTTTTTCTCGACTTTGTGTTCAAATCATTTTACGATTGAAGTGGAGAAAGCAAATGGGTACTTACGGAGTTTTAGTACCTAACTAAATAAACAAAGTCTGCCGATCTCCAGATTAAAAACGTCGCAATTCCGAGAATTTTTGCAAATACGATATTTGTAGGTTACGATGGGATAAAGCTATTTACAAAGTTTCAGGTGGATTTTAATGATTTGATAAACAGGGGAATTGTGTACCAAAAACTAAAAACATGATTTTTAGAATAAATGTATGCGTTTCTTAACGTTTCGTGGAAAAATATTTACAGGGAAAGTCGAGATACCATGATTCCGACAAAAAACAAGTATTATTTCCAAGAACATATTGAAATGGATTCTTTACTCTGTTTGGATGCTAGACCAGCAAACCATAAATAAAAAAAAAAAAAAAAGAACAAATTTGACATTGCCTTATTAAAGCTCTAATAAACCCTGGCAACAAGTATCGATCTAACAAGAAGCCTATGATTTAAAAAATATAAATTGAAGTACAAAATATGATTTTGTCTAGACTCTTAATGCCAAAAAAAAAATTAATTGAAGTAGTGACTCTCCTTCTATATTTAAATGCTCAAAGAGCTTCTTTTTTTTTTAAGCCAACTCGAATCACAACAAACATTCAACGTAACAAAACAGATATAGTTTATCTACAATGCTTATATGTACAAATTATAATCAATATCACTATTTATTTTTTTTATTGCTTAATAAGATTTCTAATTATTCTTCTCAGGTTGAAAATAAATATTTTTCTTCATCTAGACTGTTGTAGCACGGCTTTTACCTGAAAATAACATTTATAAAAATCATTACTGAGAATCAAATCAGATTGTAGTTCTGAATATGGGATTAAATATCCCGAAACGTTAACATGTAATTTGGAAATACAACAAATAAAACAATTATAGTTTAATAGGAAGTCATTATTGCCAAAAACAAAGAATAATATACAACTTCCCAAAAAAAAGAAGAAAATTCAAGGAATGCATACCGTACACCAACAATTTTAAACAAGTATTATTTTTTTTAATTGAAAATTACAACTGTATTAAATGATGAATATAACAAGTAAATATGAAACAAGTAACATGACATGTACAACATGAAGAGAAACTACCCATTGTTAGCACTCCATTTATATTTCTAGAAGGTCCCGAGGCCATCTTCTTTTCAGACGCCTCGGAGAGCTAAGTATTTGACTTACAGAAAATTTTAAGCTATGTTTAAAGATTTATTTTTGCGGTGAAGTTCATTTTCGATACCAAGAATTTCATTTCTAGCTTGGAAGATTCGAAAATAAATCTGAAGCATGTCATATACCAATACATAATTTATTAATTAATGTTTCGCCAAAATGCAAGTCCCATTAGAACTGAGCAAATAAGATTTCGGTTCTCTTTCAGATTAGCTCCGTCAATTATTTGTATACAGAAAAAGTAACTGTTATAGAAAAGTATCAGTTATATTTGAATCAATGTTATTTTTCGACTGCATAAAGTAATTTAGTAAGCAACATCCTTTGGGTTATACTCCAGTTTGAACGAGGAGAGGCAGGGATGCCCATCTCTCCTCCCCCCTCCAAGACTGATGGCGTATAAACCTTTTCCCACCCCTTCCAAGATATTTTATTCCTCTCTTCTTCTTGAACACAGTGTAAACGAAAGTATAATTTAAATATTCGTAGATTGTATACAATATCACATCCTGCGGTTTGTCCCATGTTTTCACTTGTCTGTTAATTGGAAACTTTTCATTTTGAAAATTCATAACCCCATCGAAATTTGCCCCCCTCAAAAATCGAAAATCCCGTCAAAAAGTGCCCCCTAATAAATTTTGATGGCACAAGTTGAGCCATGAACACCCCTTCTGGGTACCTTTGAGTAGAGGGAGTTTTACCAGAAAGGTGAAATTATCCATAAGGAGCGCTTCAGTAATAAAGGACACCTAATGAAGCTCATAGAAAGAAATGGTGCTTATGATATTTCTGATTTGTGGATATCATACAGGAAGAATATACAGAAAATTCAAGCATAATTTATCTAAAAGCATGATGATGCTCTGGATATTATATACTTTAATTTGTTATAACATGAATTTAGAACCTGACAATGGAGCACATTAGATTTAAGGTAATTACAAATTTAATGTAACATACATTATATTTTAACTTATATTTTTAGCCATGAATCAACAAAAAAGCATGGGGATTGTAGTTCTGAATATGGAATTAAATATCCCGAAACGTTAACATGTAATTTGGAAATACAACAAATAAAACAATCATAGTTTATTAGGAAGTCATTATTGCCAAAAACAAAGAATAACATACAACTTTTCAAAAAAAAAAGAAGAAAATGCAAGGAATGCATACCATACACCAAACAGTGAACTATTTAGAGAATTTAATAGATCCTAATATTGAAGAGCACAGTCAAAGTTTAGAGTCAACGTGAACTGCATCAAAGAGAAGAAATAATAATGAATGTTGCACAGCCAGAAATATGACTTATATCTAGATGACTTTGTTTGACGTAGAAGACACGACAGAGGAAGAGGTTTGTTTAAGACAATAGTAGTAAATATCAAAGAGTTTTGTCCATGTGATGCTAAAAAAAAAAAAAAAAAAAAAAAAAAAAAAAAAAAAAAAAAAAAAAAAAAAAAAAAAAAAAAAAAAAAAAAAAAAAAAAAAAAAAAAAAAAAAAAAAAAGTGAATTAGGTTAATTGATTAAAGCTTTCGATATCGTGTGTTTCTTTAATTATGTAAAATAACTAGTTAAATAATAACTGGTGGCGTTAATCTGCAAAACATCCTATAAATGTGACTATGTGTATTTCCCATGCAAGTTTGAAGATACAATAATTAGAGTACCGCAAAGTAAATTGCTGATGAAATTGTATTCCTAGACAGTTAACATAGTATATTCTTGATAGATCAGCGATGTATAAGTTTCAGGTCTTACTGTACATCTGATGTATTTGATCACAATTTGATAGTATTTTAAACATTGACATCTATCTACTCTATATAACACTGGCGGATCCGGGGTTTAATTTTGGTGGGGGGCTTCAGCCCGAAAGATTTTTTTTTCAGATATATAACGATAATTAATTTTTAAAAAAAGAAAGAAAGAAATTACCTAACTATAGGAAATGGTGTTCAAGTGATTCTTGAAGTCATATTAAATGTAATTACACGAACAATAATATTTTAAGAGATATTTTCTAATATATATATTTTTTTTTTATGAAACATGGTTATATTTTACCGTTTTGGGGGTAGGAGAGGGGGAGGTTCAGCCCAAAGCCCCCTCCCCGTAGATCTGCCTGTGCTATATAATATATATCGTCGGCACCGTGTGAAAGTAACGAATGTGCAACGTTAAACAGGTTCACATTCGTTACTTTAACGTTGTGGTGACGATATTGTATAATATAACATATCATATTACAATATGTTAATATAGATTCCTTTTCCGGATTCTAGGAGCGATGGATTTTGATGAATGATGTATCAATAAATTCCTTCAACTTTTTACTTTCCTACCTATACTAGGTAAGGAAAGTATTGCAATCGGGTCAAATTTCCGACATGCGGTTTTCGACGGATCTATACGTTTCAGAGCCCCTGAGTCCGAAAAACACATTTTTAGCCATTGGTCTGTCTGTCTGTCTGTCTGTCTGTGCCAAGATTTTCTCGGGAACTACTGAACCGATTTTGTTGCTTCTTTTTTTATTTTGTAGGGATTTGACTACCAATGCCTGTGACAGAAATTCGGTGCTCCATTCGCAATAGCTTGCGCGCAATAAATGAAAAACATGATTTTCTATAGGTTGTAGCGCAAGAACGGCTCTAACGATTTTGATTAAACTTTCCTATAATGTTCTAATCATTGTCCTTTCAATTTTTGTATATAGACTAAATTCTCGAAAAAAAAATCAGGAAAAAAAGATATAAAGAAAAGAAAAATTTTATGGAGCCTAACTCCTTAAGTATATAATTTACGGTAAAATTTATAATAAAACTTATGAAAGATAATTAAATTTCTAACAAAACAAAAAAAAAAATCATCGAAATCGAACCAGTATTAGCGATGTTATAGCTTATTCTAATTTTTACACATGTTTTTAACTTATTACTTTCCTACACCTATACTAGGAAAGGAAAGTATTGCAATCGGGTCAAATTTCCGACATGCGGTTTTCGACGGATCTATACGTTTCAGAGTACCCTGAGTCCGAAAAACACATTTTAAAAAATAAAGTTCATTGAAAAAATTGGGAGGTTTCAAAACACAGATGGTTTCAAAGTCAACACAGACGGATCAATTGAGTCAATAAAATCAATTGGTACGGAATAAATTGTATTTTAAAGATTTTGGCACGTCATCAAGATCCAGTATGGTTCCCAAATGTATTATCAGGTTATGTGTTTTAAAGTCCAGAAATATATCGTTTTTTTTTCAGATAAATCTTAATTCTTGCTAAATGAATCTAAGGTGCTTTGGTCTCCATATTTAAAGGATACTTATCACGCGTTTAGGTTTCTAAAATTGAAATATTGCTAATTATTGTATCTTTTGACGAATTCAATTGATTATTTGTTTATTGATAAATATTACAATCGGTCTTAATAAAAAACATTTATAATAGAGTTCTGGGAGCACATTCAAACCATATTTACAAATTCAAAAAAAATAAGCTAATTTCAAATAATATAAAGCTATAAAAGAACAAAATAAAATATCATAGTGAAGGAAGAAAATATAAATAATAGTAATAAAAGAATGAAAATAAATGAATAAAATGAAATTAAAATAATCTTTAAAAAAGTAATGAAAATAAACATCTTAGATGCAGGCATACCTATTTATACTATTTACAGTCGGCCATGGGAACTCCGAACCATACTTATCCCCCCACATATGGAGGGAAAGCAAGGCTTCAGTATGACGAATTAAAAACCTATTGAAAAGGTGAGTAGATAGTAAAAATTCTATACTCTAACTTTCGAATATTAAAAAAAAATAATCCAGTTCTGTCTTGTCTCGGTGATAGACTTCTATACTCTTAATAAGTGAGAGAATTGTAAACTAAGATCCTTTTGCACCAAACAAATAGGTTTTGAGGAAGAAAAATAATGGATTAGTAAAAGTCCAGGGATATATGTGTCTTATAGCTCAACTATTAAAAAGCAGGGCTATTTTGACAGGGGAGCGTGCTAATCAATGGGATGTGCTAATGCTAAATCAGTGCGCAACATTATGCAAGAGTGACAACTAAAATGTAGAATGGATGATACCAGTAAAGACAGGTGGTACTTGAAAGCCAAACGCCCGCGTGGCAGACCCAGGTACATGTACTAGGATTATATTGGAAAACTGAGGGCAGCAAGAGGACGCGGGTGAGAGACCATACCGGAGATGAGAAGACTAGCCAAGGACAGGAACCAGCAGGACTAACGCTACAACTCCACGCGAAGAAGAAGAACCATTCTAATTACTTATTAAGTAAATTGGCACTTTAATTGCAATGGTAAAGTATCATAATTCACCAATTTTTGGTGTTGAATATACTATCCTGACAATACTATAGTGTAAAAACGAACAAACATATTCCCTCCTGATGTCGCTTAGTATACGTCAAATGCATTAAAGGTTATCTAATGTGAGATTTCTCATTGGTGTATACCGGTTCGAATTTAGTAACTTTTGACATGCCAAACCAATACGACTCACTTCTCTTGGCTGGGAAAGTGAAGCTGGACGTCAAGTTTCTTGCCAAATCTTCACGTAATATGTTTTCGTAGTCCCGTTGTAGACACACAGTGATGGTATATGGGTATGTAGAAGAGGCAGTGTTGGTGGTTATACCATAATTTGCAAGCGTCATCTCGTTTTCCATTCTCTCACCGGGATCGTTGAACAAGAATATCGTGTTTAACTCTTCCCCCCACAACTGGTTAACCAGTTGTTTCAACTCCAATACTTCCGTTTTCTCATCACTATTGGTAACTATGTGGCTTTGGCCTCGTTTTAGAATTAGATAGACGCTCATCTTCGTTAAAGCAAACAATAAATAAATAAAAGTTCGTCCAATTGTAAACACATGACCAATTTTAATTTTTATTCGATTTTAAAAACAGTACACAAATTGATAATTCAATTTAAAAAATAACCTCATCCGCTCTAGGATAAAAATTATTTATGCATATTGACTCAAACAGTTGTTGTTAGTAAAGTCGACGGATTGGTGTAGTAGTCGAGTGGCTTCCAAATCGGAATTAAACTCGAGAATCTTCTAACAATATATTAGTTTACTGTCAGTCACGGGCGGATCTACGGGGGGGGGGGCTTTCGGGCTGAAGCCCCCCCAAAATGGTAAAATTTAACCATGTTTTATCGAAAACAATATTAAAAAAGTATCTCTTAAAGTATTATTGTTCGTGTAATTACATTTAAAAGGGCTTTAGGAATCACTTAAACACCCGTTCATATAGGTAGTTAGTTTCTTTCTTTTTTTCCAAAGTAATTATCGTTATTTTTATGAAAAAGACAACTTTGGGGCTGAAGCCCCCCCCCAAAAAATAAATCCTGGATCCGCTAGTGCTGTCAGTCAATTTACATGTACAAAAGCAAGCTTTTTGTGTGTTGAAATGTACTTATTGTAAAATATGTACAATTATATTCTGTCTCTGAGAAGAGATAGCGTTATTTCCTTAGACTAGTTCTATAAGTAGTTTTTTTATTTTATTTTAATATTTTTAGATGTTAAGATAACTTATGTATATGCATCAAATATGATCATGAATTTACATATGATTTACGGCCAGTATATAGACCATGTAGATCTTTGGCACCGCGATGTAGTCTTCTTACAGGTAGAGTCCGTCTAAGATAAGTTAGCCAGTGGGTAGAGGGGGAGAGTTCCACTCTTTAATCTTCGTTATTATCTCTATAATTTTTTCTTAGACATTTCTATCACAATTTCTTTTACGAAATTAGAATTAAGAAGAACATCTAACATCGAAAAACGCATTCCTGATATGAGGTGATTGCTAGGGTGGGAGAAGAGCTCTCTTTCCATACAGTTAAACTTATCTTAAACACACTATACACATATTGCTTGTGGGAGAACAAATAGCTAGAAGGGGATCACCCAATCTCACGTTGTCACAGAACAAGCTCTCCATGATGCAGCAGCAGGCCATAGCTCCACAGCCTATCCCCAGGCAATCTGGGGACTGGGCTCAATGACAATGACAGATTGGTCTAGATTCAGGGATCTCATAGCTGCATAGAGTCAGCAGGCCCAGGAGGACCTATATTTTTTTTTTCCCCCATAAACAGATTTGAGTTGCCACCAGTGCAATGTCAATTTGCTACTATAGTAGTTCCAGATTTGGTACATTGGTTTACTAATGATGGGTAAAGACTTTCTTTTTAAGGAAGTAGTTTCTTTAGCTCAATTCACCTAATTAAACTAGTTCATTAGTTCACTTACAAGTTCACTCCGGTTTTACCGCTATCTTTTTTTTTTTTTTTTTTTTTCCTCTTTATTTTTTTAATTCACAACTGTCAATGTCCACTGACAACCAGTGAATGAGATAACTGTACAAATAGACTAGGAGAAAGGGCATGATAGGCATGAGGAAGAGAAAAACCCAGTGGTTTATCTTCAGTCATGTTTGAGGCTAATTAAGGAGATCTCTCATCCAACTCCTTTTCAGCCTTCTGCGGATGTTATCGGGCATGTTTTTATTGGCCATGTCTTGGATGAGTCTATTGGGGTGACCATAGAGCTTGTTGTGAAACCTTTTGTAGTAAGTTTGAATATGTTCTGTGACGGTTTGCATGTGTAAGTCTTTGTGGAGAGTTATGTTACTAACATACCAAGGTGCTTGAGTAATTGTTCTGAAGGTTTTGGCCTGGAATATTTGTAATTTCTTAATGTGAGTTTTTTTGGCAATTCCGTATATTTGTGATGCGTATGTCCAAAGTGGTTTTAGTAAGTAAGTGTAAGTGTTAAGTTTTTGTCTTAGCTTTAGTTTTGAGCGACGTCCCAGTAGGGAATATAATAGTCTAAATCGTTGATTTAGTGTCTTTCGCTTAGCAATGATGTGTGGGCCCCATGTCATCCTTCTGTCAAATGTTAGGCCTAGGTAATGTACTTTGTCAGATTGGGGAATATGTTCATTGTCAAGATAGACAGGAGGGCAGTTTTCGCGTCGGAGTGAAAATGTTATGTGTTGGGATTTGTTTTGATTTAGTTTTATTTTCCAAAGTTTGTACCAGTCGTGTAAGATTTGCAAGTGATTTTGTAAAGTATATGAAGCATGTGTGGGGTCATTGTGCCTTGTGATAATAGTAGTGTCATCAGCATAGGTGGCTATCAAAGTGTCACTGGAGAGAGGAATGTCATGTGTGTAAATTATGTAAAGCAGTGGTGCAAGAATTGATCCCTGGGACACTCCGGCCAGAATTGGTTTGATAGTTGAGATTTCCGAGCCTTGTCGAACAGAGAAAAATCTATCAGAGAGGAACCGCTATCTAAAGTAACACATATGGTACTAGATTTAGTACCATCATATTACAGTAGATGGCGGAAGTTGCAGTTCATGAAGTGTCACCATCTACTGCAATACAGATGGTACTAAATATGTGAGATACTCTGCTCCAATTTTAATATATTTTCGGTAATAACAGTCTGTACATTTGACTTCTGATTGATTTTATGCAATAAAATCTACTCACATAAAATTTATAACTTATGAACAATTTTTGGTGAGTATTTAAAATTTTAAAAACTAAACATTTGTGCCATCATCCTACGAAATATTATTAAATTATCAAAATAACTCTGAACTCCAATTTAATATTTTGACTTATCTAATATTAACCCTTCACTTGGCATTGCATCCCTGTAGACTAGCTGCCACAACAATGTAACCGAACTTGAAAACAATAAATATTAACAATATTATCTCCATACATTATTTTTTTTTTTGCCATCTTAATGGTTTAAAATACAACAATAAAAAACTATTTTCAAAGAAATCAAATATTTTTTTTATTTTTAATCTCTATTCAATAAGAGAACCATAGGCATCCACTGTATTGAGAAAAAAAACATTTTTAATTATATCTACACTAATTTTATGCTTGCTGTGATTAGTAATTGTAACAATGCAATATGCACTAACACAATAACCAAATAAAATTGTTTCCATATATTATCTTTGATTGATTTTAATTTTTTTATTAATTAATTTAAATTTTTTTAAAGTCTATCTTAAAAATCAACAATTTTAACCTTAAATACTGAATTGCCTCAGTATAACTGACATATGGTTGGGTCGCTCACTTCGAGAACTGTTATTCTAATATATATAAACCTTCACAATTTTTAATATTTATTGTGTAAATGATTTAATGTTTATTTCTAACTGTATATGGTAGAGGAAAAGACATTCTAATCTGATAGTTTATAAAATTGATAGAAAAGAAGAAAAAATAATAAATATATAATTTGAATAAGCGGAGAGAGACATTTTATTTTATATGAAGTGGTTAGTTTATATGAGTATAATAAATATATATATATATATATATATATATATATATATACATTTTTTTTTCCTTTCATTCATTGGTCATATACTTTTTTTTTTCTTCTTTTTTTAACATTTAATTTCCTTTGATCTCACTTCTCTCTCTTTATCTCTCATTATACACCTCTCCTATACACAATATTAAGATGCTTAAAATTATAATAGAACAATAACAAAAAACAAAAGTGTATACATCTAGAATTAAATCAAATTTAATATGACACAAATATAATAGACATTTTTCATTAAAAAAAAAAAAGTTTTTTGTAGTTATCAACAAAAATTTATTAATAAAGTGGGAAGACATGTTCCAGGATAGTGGTTAAAAAATAACTTCCAAGTTAGTGAGCTATGTCCTGTGAGTAGGGAATGGTAGTTCACCAAAAGTAAGACTGCTCCTCACAGTTCCTTTTCATGAACTAGTTCCTTCACGAACTACCCATCACTATAGTTTATTAAGGAACCTCTACAAGTAGTTCATCCTGATAGCAGAAGTTATGGAGTTTTAACCTGAAAATCTGTATACCTGGATTATCTAATGTGTACCAATTAACGTCAATAACTTGGGAGAGAGGATGGTCCTGGCATTCTGTTGTCCGATTAGAACAAGGGTTCAGCAACAATATATTAATAATAATAAAATTTAGTAACAAACAATTTTTATTTTCTAAATAAATCTCCTCACCAGACATTACTATGGTTTTTGGTCAATTTTAAAATTTCATGTAAATTATAGCAGTGGACTAACTGACAACCTGATCCGTCCATAGTAGATTCCAGTTCTAGGCAGAAAATGCATACCTCAGAATGACCACTATGATTTCTTCATAAACTTATTGTTTATATCTAAGGTCTCAGAAAGTGCCACCTACAGAGTAAGTCTATTCAAGGATCAGGCTATCCTTGAATTGAGATAATTCTGTTCAATTATCTAATAATTACCAGGTGAGTGACCACATGGGTGTATTCTCCTTCTCTGTAATTCTTTATATTAATAGGATGGACCGTATCAGTTTTTACTCTTGACAGAATGGCTATGTTCATTGAATTCTCATATCGCAGTATCTTCCAACCAATGTGACAAACTGTTCAGCTTGCTCATTAAGCTCCCCTTGATTTAATGCCCAAGTACTTACTGATCCTTGAAGGTCTCCATCTTCCACATGGAAGCTTGTTTCATTAGAACAACCTCAGAGCATTAAATAGTTCTAATTATTCTTGAAGATCTTTCTCACTACAGTGATATTCTATTATCTATATGATTCAGTGCAATAAAAAATGTACATACCTTTTTACTACTGGTTGTTGTCATTTCTCTACATTTATGCTTCCTGTCTACCAAGTGGAGAGGAGGTATTATAGATATAGTATGAATAAAATAATAGTCATTAGATAGAGGTATGTTGTTCCCTAAAATACATACTTTTGTGAAAAATCTGAGGTCATATAGGGAAGAGTCTCTAGATCTGGGAAGTACATCTGTTCTCATCAATATCATCAAAAGTATTAATATATTATCTGAAACTTTCTAAATTCATCAGTATAAAATATTCTCTTCTCCAGCCAGACATCCAAAGCAGTACAATTAACTCTAAATCCATAAAACATCTGATGTCCTTAAACATGTCCTAACTAGTGGTTAACTGTTTTGGTGGATAAATAAATAAATATTTGCTTCGATTATAAACCTAATGTGTTACGTGAAAAGTTTATCTCTTGGTTATGGATTTCTATTAAAAAATATATCGCCTTTTACAAAAATTTTTGAATAATCGGAATAACAGAAAATGTTGGATTAATTTTCAATGTGAATGCTAAATTGATTTATTTTTTTAATCATTTAATTTTAAAATGAGAAGGAGTTGATCAGGGGGTGCGGTCAAATAAATACTAAATTAAACAAATAGTATTATTTAATTTTTGCCGTTTCATAGTGTTTCAACTGCCTCCCGCAGTGCTACATCCTACGTCCTGATGAAGACCTCCAAAGTGGGTCGAAACGTCAGCAAAAATTAAATACTATTTGTTTAATTTAGTATTTAATTGACCGCACCCCCCAATCAACTCCTTCTTATATTATATCAACGGTCTACCATCTCTATATCATTTAATTTTAAAATATGTTGTTTGGTATATAGCATGTTCACTTAATGTTTTCTTTACTTATTTTTTTTTCAAACCTTATGCCAGAGGTAATTCTTTATTATTGTACGATTTTCTTATTCTCAAGGGACTTTCTCCCAGAATAATGTTATTTTCTATCTATGTATATAAAAAATTGAAGACATGGATGAATATAAAATATGCTTACCTTAACCTGGTATGATTCTATGATTCATGGTTAATCGCAGCGCTTTTAAGTGGACTGGACACATAATGCATAAAAACTAAGATTAAAAACATTTTATGAGAAGGAGTTAGTTGAGGGTGCGGTCAAATAATTAAAAAAAATTAAAATATATAAATAATTTTAATTTTAATTTTTGCCGAATTTATATTTTAATTTTTTTTAATTATTTGACCGCACCCTCAACTAACTCCTTCTCATATCATATTAACGGTCAACCATCTCTACATCATTAAAAACATTTTAAATTCAAACTTGTAACGAAACACTTTAATCCTCTCATAACTTCAAGTATTCAGTTGATTTTATAAAATTTGGCTATAAAAGCGACATTTATATGAAATATCTTAAATTTTAAATCAATAAATAGGCATAGTTCCATTTTAAATTAAAATATATTTTTAGAAAAAATTATTGATAGTTAAGCATTGATAAATGAACTTTAAAAACGTTTTTTTTTTCTCATATTCCCAGTTTTGTAGGTTTGCTTCTTATATCTGTTGTTAGATGTTTCTTTTACTGTATCTCAGATACATTTTGAGGTTTCCGGAGCATTCCTCAGTTCTTTTAAATTTATATTTTTTTTTTATTGTTAATCAGGGTGTTGGGACTCGCCTCTATCTATCTATGCTATCAAAAAGTATTTATTTCTAAACAACAATATAAAATGTTACAGAAACATGGAGAGCAAGAGTAGAGAAAAACAGAGACTGGCTTATGACGAATCCATGGCTTGCAAACAACAGCAAAAGAGTAGACAAGAGAAATCAACTCAACATAATGGATGGATCGTTCCGCACCCTTACCATTGATTAGTTTGTAAAAAAAAAATATATTAGTACTATTTTTTATGTTGATGTAAATAAATATTGAAAAAATTTATTGATATAAAAGAAAAATTGTATCAGTGCCCTTGAGAAGGCATAAATAGAATTATGTACAGAATGAACTAATATATACAATAAATAAAATATGAGTTTTAAATAAAAATACAAATGTGTTTTCTTATTCCAATAAAAATAATAAATTAAAAAATGGCCATATATGGTATGTACGTTATTAATTCTTAATTTTTTTATTCTCAACATTGATTTCTTTGTAAATGTACTTACAACTTTAAAAATATTCATATCACCACAACCCATGAAGAAACTCTGGGGAACTTTGTAATGAGGTGATTTGATTGATATCACACTCAACTGCTAGGTCCCTCCCCTTAATCAATTGTTTAATTAAAAGTACCTACTTTATAGAAGACCGAAATGTGATCCAGGAGGGTCTACTAATCCCAGGATCCATCCACAGCTGGTGTAACAGAATAACTAATTACTTGGTACAGCCAAATTTGAATCCAGTACCGCCAGCATAGGAAAGCAGAGTGTTACTCTTCTTATATATATATATATATATATATATATATATATATATATATATATATATATATATATATATATATATATTAAAATAATAATATAAGGATTCTTTAAAATTAAAATGTAATGGAAAATTATCAAGCCTGTCTTTTTTTCTGTTGGCCCTTACCCGACCATTTTTTATAAGCAAGGGGTTATGCAATAGATAATCAAGTAATTCTAGCCTGAGTGAGAAAGTTGATTCTTTCATTCTCTGAAGTCAATCAACAAATAGATTTCAACTTGTTCAGACCAGCATTGAACCAGCCAGCGGACATATATGATGTTATGGGAACAACCTGTAAGCCAGAAATGACTAGGTAGGAAGAAAAACATAAGCTAGTATGGGAAAAAAATAGTCTTGTATAAGATGTCCAATCAAATGTAATCTTATTATACTTCTGTTCATTATTCCTAAAATTGGTGTCTTGAGATTTTATTTTTTATATAAATTAGGCCATTATTCACCAACATTTTATTTATTAGCTATTTTATTACGACGTTTCGACCATCACTAGGGCCATTTTCAAGTCTGGAAAATTGTCATTTCATTATTAGTTAACATTTAACATTTACAAAAAAAAAAATTTATTTTATTTTTTATATTTCACATTATGAACTTATCTAATGATCTATGCCATAACATTTTCAATACACATAGATTTGTATACTTTATAAAAACCTTTCATGTACGTAACTATACTTATTATAAACAGTCAATTATTACTTTATTGAGTCCTCCATTAGATATTCATTATTAATGTTGTATTAATTTGTTCACAGAAAAATTAAATTGTCCTGCTATTTAAGAGTTTCCCCAACGTCATTTCTGGAGGGACTGACTTATATCATCCTGGTGGGAATAGTCAAGGGGAGAGGGATTTTCCTTCTATTGTTTTGCAATGATGGATTATTTTATCGAATTTATGATTTTTATATTGCTTTTAAATTAATTATTATATAATATGCGAATATTGTTAATTACATTTGCGTAAATGGTATTTATATGTTATGGGAACAACTTGTATGCCAGAAATGACTAGGTAGAAAGGAAAACATAAGTTAGTATAGGAAAAAATAGTTTTGTATAAGATGTCCAATCAAATGTAGTCTTATTTTACTTTGTTGTTTTTTTCTATGATGTTAAATTATTATGGCTAAAGGGACAGAAATAAAAACAAGTACTGAGGATAAATATACAGATATATATATTTTACTTGTTATATTTCTCTTATATTTTCACAGCACAGATAATTACCTTAGCATTAAATAATACATTTATATGTATATAATAAATTTCTTCTACAAATAATGTTATACATTTCAACAATAACTTTATTTTTCTATTTTTAATAGACTTCATAAAAACAAAATTATAAAGGCGAATGAAACATTCTATTTTATTAGACACGGATGACACTAAGCATGTGTGTTTAGAACACTGAATTATGTGCATATTATCCGTGGTGATACGATATAAAATCTCATATATAGTGGAAAATTATTTAAATAAATTAAGTTGTAAATTTACATATTGCAACATTCATTTACTAAATTATAAAAAATCTATTCTGGTTATCACAACAAAAAAATAAAATAGAAAACAAATTACACCCAAGGAATTTGTTTCTTATCGATGAGGTTTGCTCTCTATAAAATATGTTACGCCGATGGTTCAAGGGTTCACTTATGCCTAATCTAATACTCATCATCAGAAGCAACGTCCATGTTCCTGGTGAGCATGTAGTTATCCATGTCAATAGACCTGCAGCAGTTTATAGCATAACGAAGACGATCTGCAAGCATTTCAGGACTGCTGTAGGGGGGGAGTCTTAACTGGAAGAAACAAGTCTGTGCAGTCGGGAGACCGTCAACCGCTCTATCTACTTTCATCACCTGTGAAATATAACAATTTTTCTTTTACATAATATATTTATAAATGATTGCTTAAGGTATTAATTATGATAAGCAGAAAAAATAATGATGATTTCGGTGTTATAAATATTGAAGAAAATACGTTTAAACACGTAGAGAAGTTTAGGTATTTAGGGTCTACGATAACAAGAAAATACGAAATCGAAAAGTAAGGTAAGGCTATGTTAAAGACTAGAAATGCTTGCTATTTTTTATTTGCTTAACTACTAAGCTCACGGCTGTTGTCCCAAAAATTAAAAAAATTAGAATTTACAAAACCATTATTCTTCCTACAATTCTTTATGAAGGCGAAGCTTGGCCACTCACATTAAGAGATGAGCAACTTCATAAGGTTTTTGAAAATAAAATATTGCATAGAATATTCGAACCGAAGAAGGACGAGTCGACCGGAGAATTTAAGTGGTTACACAACGTTGAATTTTATGAACTGATATAATTGAGATAATTATATTGAGGCGAATAAAATGGGCATATAAAATTGCTGGGCTTGATAACTAAAGAATTCCTAAAAAGGCGATGTGTGGACTGGCAAGCTTCCGAGGAGTAGATCGAAGTGAAGGTGGGAAAATTACGTTAAGGCTAATCTGGCAGAGTTGGTTTGGAAAGCGTTCGGTGAACGGCAGAATGTTGATATCGATTCGTGATATTGGCATCAAACCTTTGGGTTCAATAAGCCTTATTATTAAGGAATTAATAAATATTTATTTCTCCTCAATCAAAGTTTATAACCACTCATAAATGTTTTCAAACACCACAAAAGTTATTTTCAAATGCTATACAAATGATAAAAATCTGTTCATATAAAAACATAATCAACAATAACGTATCGCATAATAAAGTTAAAAATATGATCAAAACATGCAATACAAATATCATTAGAAATTTAAAATATCGATTGTTAAAATTTAAAAAAAAACTACAGGATGTGCTTCAAACCACACCATAGAAGTGAAAACAGAAAATATTTATATATCTGTATACAATGAGACATCAATAATTATAAGACAATTATGCAGTAATCGTACTGTATTCTTGAATTAATTAAAAGGTTCTTATTTTTGCAAAGAACTTTAATAACAGAGATACGTCAATTTGTCGATACACTATCATGTGCAACCAAAAATCAAAAGGAATACTCAATTTCTAATTGTACGCCTAATTAAAAAAAATATATATCTATATCGACTTCTGCAAATTTGGTTCTGAATTCTCCATGGAATTTAAATCTTGAGATATTTTAGACCAAATGCTCAAAACTGTCATTGTTACTTGGTTTCTTGACACTATATTTTTCCCTTAATGCCTCTCCAACATGACATCCCGTCAGGATACAATTTTGAATAATAGCTCATTACAAAGAGAAAGAAATATTGAATATTTTCCTTGCATACAGTATGCAGTTCTGATGTTTAGTTTTTGAGGTATTTTATTCCAAATGCATAAATTAGTCGACTCAAGTTGACTTTATCCGAATGAGCATTACATAGCTGAGCGTGATAGCTTAGTCTTATTCAATACTCACAAAAAAAAGTACTAAGGCTGCCTAAAGAAGTTTTCACTTCAAAAATAAATATTTTTTTTTTTTATTGATGATATTTACAACTGTATAAATAATATTAAATTACAAAATCAACTACGTCAAACTAGTAGACTCCTTCTAAGATAACCCTGCAGGAGTGTAGAGAGGGAGAGAGATGCGTAGTGGCAAAACATTTCCCCGTAAAGCCCTCACTCTTTTGTCTTCTCTACTCATTCGTACGTAATTCTAAAATTTTTATTAAAAGTAGAAATTTATTTTTTTCATTTTTTTTTTATCAATTTTGGTTTATTATGCCAAGCAAACTGGGTACAGAAAAAACTATCTAATCTCAGAAAAAAAAAAATGTGATTTTGAATGTATATGAATTCATAAAAACAGAGGCTAGTAGTATAATTTTTTTCTTAATTTGATTATTTAACCATCCTTGCCATTATTTTATTTTATTTTTGAATAAAAATCCCTACCTTTAATAAACATTTTTACAAAATTTGAATAAAATGGAATAACGTCTCTCTGTTATAAGGTGGTTGCTATGGTGAAGAGGGGAAGTAGACTCTAGAGAGAGGGTCTTGGGTAGATGGAACTTGAGTGGGGGAAAGTTGCGTGAGCTCCCTTCCCCTACACGCAAACTTATCTTAGATACACTACACTAAATATTAATTAGCAAGATATTTAATACATTCGGATAATAAATAAAAATAATACCTGAAATCTCTGAGAGACATCAGCCAAGTTCGCTGGAAGCCTAGACCGACCAGAAACAAACCGCATAAACAATACTTTTTCAGCATCCGTAAAGCTTTCGAGGGCAGACCAAAGCCACTGGATCAAAGGATTACCAGCGTCGAGATCACGGTACCTGTACAATGACAAAAATAATTTTTGTTTAAAATGATTTAACAAGTGAATAAAATAAACTGCAATAATAGAAATTATAACTCTTCGATTAACCAACTACACGTCCCTACAAAAAGATTTTTTTAGTGTGTATCTTCGATTAAACCTTTTTCTCTTGACCAATTTTTGTGTGAGAAATTCAAATTTTCTGTAAGAATCCTTATATTAGCTACCGTTCTGCAGATACGTATACCCAGTATCGAATACAAAAAATTAAGTTATTGAAAGTTACACTATCATTTTTCAGCCTTTAAAAGTGCTTTATTATTTGTGAAATACTTTTACAACCCTCAAAACATTAAATTACAATTTCTCTCGGCAAGAACAGTGCTATTTATTTAGAACGTTTCTTCTTTGCTTGACAATTGTACTGATGCTCTGGCAAATCCCTCACAACGTTCTAACAATAGTCGGCGAGCATTGAAGTATCTCACTGACCTTGATATCTTCGTTCCATCAAGGATATATCTTGGTAAAATTACAGATCCACAATTTTCGGGAAAGAAGTCCAGTGCGGAAGTAGGGAAAGAATGAAGAAAGTGAATCTTGAGCAACATGTTACAACAGAGATCTCTGTACTTCTCAAGGAGGGTTTTGCTTAAGACAGCATAATTGTCCTCTCTTGTGTTACCCAAGAAACCATTAACTGAAGCTTTAATTAAATGCTTCCCACGCTGCTCTTTCTTTAGTCTGGGGAATATTAACAAATTACCCATCATTAAGAACCTTGTGGACAAACACCCTCTTTAACCTTAGCTTCACTTAAGCGAAGAATTTTCCTCTTAAGTACTTGAATGCCTCTCCTGATTGATCCATTCTTTTGATAACTTTATCATGAGCCCCAACTTTATATGTAGTGGAGACAAAATGATTTTTACAGGGCCCACAAGAGGGTTGTAGAAAACATTTTTTTGTCCAGGAGTCAGGACATTTCTTCGAGACCATTCTTTCATGATGTGATGATGATGCTCTGTCCTGACTGTCCCTCTCACATAAGAAATAACAGTACTTAGTATATCCCTGTTGCATGCCTAGAATAATTTTTAGAACTATGATGTCTCCACAGATTTGCCATTGGTAGTTCTGATATTTGATAGAATTTAGAAGGGTTTCCATGTTTTGGTAAGTTTTCTACAAATGGACAGCATGGCTAATAGGGATAGAGGTAAGTACATTCCCACTGTCCAACAGAACTGCATTGAGGGATAGCTTTGATAAATCTATGAACAGCCTCCATTCAGAAGGGATGTGTTTAAGATTTAATGCTGTCATCAGATCTGGGACCTCGCAACAAGTAATAAGGTTCTCAAACTTTTTGAAAAAGGGGATCAAGTTGTTCTGACGATTTCTGTACATTGTAATCTTTACAACAGGTTATAAGAAGTTTCATTGCTTCAATCTTGAACGAAAAAGTTAGGCTTTTTCTTAGGGCAGATCCAGGCCATGAATCAAGTCACTGAGTTCAGCTTGAGTAAGCAAGTGCTCCTAGAAGATTTTCATTTTTGTTATTCTCGTCTTCATTCAAGTCAGTGTTCAGGAGGCCTTAGAACAGGCAATTCAACCCCATGTGGTATTGCCCATACAGCAGAAGGAATATCAGGGTACTTCACTCCAGATTTCTTTTTTCGAGGCATTCCGTGATAAAGAGGAGGAGTCATGCAAAAGTAGCAGTTGTCAGTGTGATTAGTACGCTTCCTGCACACTATGGGAACAGCAAAACGCATTCAACAAACTTTCTTGCTCAACCATTCTCTTAAGGTTACGCTACATGAGATGCAGCAGATGTGCAGGGCCCACGGTTTATCTTGGTCACCTTCAAACCAAAATACTTCTGATATACTGTCTTGATCATCTGGGTGATAGAACGTATTTGACATACAAAGGTTACATTCCCACATATGTTGTCAGGAGCATTCACAGATTTTCTAGACATTGTAATTTCACCGAAACTACTGGGCTATCATGACAAAATCGTTGAAAGAATGCCTGGAGCAAGAAAAATCACATCAAGAGTAACTTGAAAAATAAACACTGCATGCAACTGTCAGCAAAATGGTTCTATGATTCACAGCTCGTCGTTTCCTGTGATTCACAGACAAAAATCAATCCTACCAACCCAGAAGCAGGAAATTTCCTCATATTAAGCAAAAAGCAACTATGTCCTTGAAACTAGAGCTAACTGATGATTTTTATGTGGAAATTCAAATTTCTCACACCAAAAAAACAAGTAATAAGGCTGTTTTCAAGTGAGATACAACATCAATGTAAAACAGTGTTATTTGATTTTTACCTCACGATTTTCTTTAGGAGCGGTATTGATATATGAGGTAGACCGCAGACTAACAGCTCCATGTGACTGGCTGTTATCAGGTGCAACAGAGGAACTGGAATAATCCACGACATGCCTTCCCTCACTGCAGCTATCTGAAATTATTATACAGAAAAAAAGATATTAATAATTAAAAATTAGCAATTTAAAACTTTTAATAAAGAAAAAAAGTTAAAAGTATATCGGAACAACAATCTGAGTATACATATAGTTCAATCAAAACTTGAATAAAATGCATCTTTTAATCTCCATTTAATCCTTTATATCAGGGATCTCCTCTAAACTGTAGAACAATCACCTTCAGTCCGGCCCGCGAAAGTTTTTTTGATTATATGCTACAATTTTAAAACTATTTAAAAAACATGAAATTAAGTAAATCAGGAAGTTTTAATAACATTTATTGCACAATTTGTTTCTCTTAAGGTATTGTTTCACTGGTACTGCCCACGGTAAAATTAATATTATATTAATAAGCGACTGCTGGCGGTCGAGCACTGCTTTAGTGGAATAGAAAGTAACCTATTTCGTAGGCACTGCTCAGCAGTCTAGGTATGACGTCATACTATACTGCTCCTTTCTGACCGCTTCTGAAGCAGCGAAGTTGTTGGCAGTATGGCAGTTATAGGTTATGTTATCATATCAGAACATTGTTTTGAAAATAACATTCCCCTTATTTCGTGTAATCTCTTCTGTTTCTTTCCTACTTTAAACACACCATTGAATTTTTAAAATATTTTTTCATTTGGATTAAAATATCTCAGAATCTAAAAATCGGGCCTGCATACTGTTACCAAGGTAAATGTTCAGAATTGTATCTTCTTTGTAATAAGCTATTACTCGAAATTGTATCTTAACATGTTGCCATATTAAAGAGGCAAAAAAGGTAACGAGTTTAGTTGATATGAATTAAAATATTCCAGAAACTAGAAATCGAACCTGTACACTGTAAGCAAGAGAAATGTTCAGCATTTCATTCTCTTTCTAATGAACTATTATTCAAAATTATTCCCACACCATGTTAGAGAGGTGAAAATGGAAAAGTAGTGTCGAAAACCAACTGATAACGAGTTTTACTGAAGATATGGATTAAAATTCAGACCTGCGTACAGATAAGAGAGGGAAATGTTCAGCATTTTACTCTCATTCTAATGAGCTATTATTCAGAATTGTATTCAACACCGTGTTAGAGAGGTGAAAGTTGTGTGTACTTCACAAGTAAGCAGAGATGAGTGATAAGAAGAGGGGCTCTTTTCTACTTTGAGCACACTAGTGACGCTATATTTTTCCCTTTTCACCTCTTTAACACGGTGTTGCGTTAAGATACAATTTTGAATAATAGCTCATCAGAGAATGAAGTGCTGAACATTTCTCTCACTTACAGTGTGCAGAACCAAATTTTAGTTTCTAAAATATTTTAATCCATATCTTCAATAAAACTCGTTATCAGTTGGTTATCGATACTATTATTCCCTTATTACCTCTCTAGCATGGTGTTGGGTTAACATACAATTCTGAATAATAGCTCATTAGAAAGAGAATGAAATGCTGAACATTTCCCTTGCTTACAGTATAGTTTCGAATTTTAGTTATCCATTGGTTTTCAAAGCAATTTTTCCCTTTTACCTCTAAAACGTTGTTGCGTTAAGATACAATTTTGAATAATAGCTCATTAGAATGAGAGTAAAATGCTGAACATTTCCCTTTCTTACAGTATAGGTTCGAATTTTAGTTATCCATTGGTTTTCAAAGCAATTTTTCCCTTTTACCTCTAAAACGTTGTTGCGTTAAGATACAATTTTGAATAATAGCTCATTAGAATGAGAGTAAAATGCTGAACATTTCCCTCTCTTATCTGTACGCAGGTCTGAATTTTAATCCATATCTTCAGTAAAACTCGTTATCAGTTGGTTTTTGACACTATTTTTCGATTTTCTCCTCTCTAACACGGTGTGGGAATAATTTTGAATAATAGTTCATTAGAAAGAGAACGAAATGCTGAACATTACTCTTGCTTATAGTGTGCTGATCGGATTTCTAGTTTCTGGAATATTTTAATCCATATCAACCAAACTCGTTACCTTTTTTCCCTTTTTACCTCTATAATATGGCAACATGTTAAGATACTATTTGGAGTAATAGCTTCTTACAAAAAAGATAAAATTCTGAACATTTCCCATGGTAACAGTATGCAGGCCCGATTTTTAGATTCTGAGATATTTTAATCCAAATAAAAAAACATTTTAAAAATTAATTGGTGTGTTTAAAGTAGGAAAGAGGCAGAAGAGATTACACAAAATAAGGGGAATGTTATTTTCAAAACAATGTTCTGATATGATAACATAACCTACAACCGCCATGCTGCCAACAACATTTCCCTTGCTTACAGTATACAGGTTGAAACTTTAGTTTCTGAGATATTTTAATCCATATCTTCAATAAAACTCATTATCCATTGGTTTTCGACGCTATTTTCCCCTTTCACCTCTAACACGGTGTTGTGTTAAGATACAATTTTGAATAACATTTGAACATTTCCCTCTCTTACCGTTATGCAGGTATGAATTTTAGTTTCTGAGAAATTTTAATCCATATCTTCAGTATAATTCGTTATCAATTGGTTATCGACACTATTTTTCCATTTTCACCTCTCTAACACAGTGTGGGAATAATTTTGAATAATAGCTCATTAGAAAGAGAATTAAATGCTGAACATTTCTCTTGCTTACAGTGTGCAGATTCGATTTCTAGTTTCTGAAATATTTTAATCCATATCTTCAACCAAACTCGTTTTCTTTGTTCCCTTTTTACCTCTCCAACATGGCAATACGTTAAAATACAATTTCGAGTAATAGCTTATTACAAAGAAGATAAAATTCTGAACATTTCCCTTTCTAACAGTATGCAGGCCTGATTTTTAGATTCTGGGATATTTTAATCCAAATGAAAAAACATTTTAAAAATTCACTGGTGTGCTTAAAGTAGAAAATAGCCAGAAGAGATTACACAAAATAAGAAGGTAGGTTCCGTGGCAACTGGCCAAGTCACTAGTACCCAAATGTTATTAAAGATTCAGACAATATACCAAAAGAATTGGTAAAAAAAAAACCTTCGATGGCAAAGAAAGGTGATTGATTGTCATATATCAAGCTATAGGCAGTAAATATATTTTGATTGAAATTGTAGCTTTTACTATGCTTGTAAATTTTGTATTAAAATTGTTTGATTAAATATTAAGTAATATATTCAATAAATAAATACGTTGTTAATACATGGTATGTATAATGGTAAATAATTCTACCTGCAAGTCCATCTCGTGAAGCCTGAAATTTACGGCTTGCTCAACATATTGAAGCCTGTTCATGAACGTAAGAGGAATGCTCCTTCCACCAGGCACTATCGGTACCATTTTTCCATTCCAACTAGTCCCCTCAAAACACTCTAAAGGAATAACCTATGGACACAAGATTTTATTACAAATATCTCTCTCTCAAAAAAAAATAACAAATTACTAACCCGAATATTCTTCACAAAATTAATTAAAGTTTCGAACAATATTGATTCTTAATTTATTTTAAAGAACACTTGCCTCATAAAAATTTTCTTCCGTGACCCCAGAAAGATGAATATCACGAATCCCCCGGAGGCTCTGTGCGTAAAGGGCATCATTTTCTTCCAGATCATCCCAAGAAACAATTTCTTTAACCAAAAGCTTCCAGACAAGTGTTGAAAGAGGTAGTGCTACTGGTTTTTTTGTGCGTATAGCAACACCAAAAAGAATACCTAAAGAGAAAACAAAATGATTTGTTTTTAACCCTAAGGATCAATCTATGTATTAATACATATTTCAGAGAAAAGATTTTGTAAATCCTTCTGAATTTAATTCAGGAATTCCTTTGAACTAATATCTGCCAGAACAGGAGTTCTGAATTTTTGTAAACTTTTTAAAAAAATTAAACGAAGAGAAGGATGGTTGGGCTGATCAGTCAGAAATAAAAAATCAAAAATAAATAATAATATTTATTATGATTTAGAGATGGTTGACCGTTGCTATAATATGAGAAGGAGTTGATCGGGGGGTGAGGTCAAATAAATACTAAATTAAACACATAGTATTATTTAATTTTTGGCAACAATTTTTTAATTTTTTATTTATTATTTTATATTTTATTTTATGCAATTTGCACCTGCGCATCTAGCAAATTTGTTGTGTTTTTATTGTCTTGGTGTAATTGCTTGATTGTTTTATGTTGATGTTTTTATTGATGTAGTAGGTCTCTTGGCTATTTTCTTCTTAATCTTCATTGCTCAGGTAACAGGGAGTAGGAGACAGAAAGAACCAGAGGATTGGAGTGATTTTGGGTTGAAGAATGAAATGTAGTGTATTTGTCGTGGATGTAGGATTTTACTGTTGGGGTGTTTAAATCGTTATTTATAGTAGTGTTTGAAATGCACCTTTATTTTTATTTTTTAATTGTTGGCAAAAATTAAATAATACTATTTGTTTAATTTAGTATTTATTTGACCGTATTCCCCGATCAACTCCTTCTCAAATAATATTTATTGTAACATTTGCCGACGTTTCGACCTTAAGTTCAGGCCTTCATCAGGACTAAGAAAAGAACCAGATAACAAGGTATGAGAAACAATGTAGGTAAAAAATGTTTATGTTTCTCATACCTTGTTATCTGGTTCTTTTCTTAGCCCTGATGAATGGCTGAACTTCAGGTCGAAACGGCAAATGTTACGATTAATGTTATTATTTATTTTTGCCTTTTTATTTCTGACTGATCATCCCAACCATCCTTCTCTTCATTATTCACGACAGTCAACCATCAACCCACAATTAAAGCATGAATAAGTACATGCCCATCAATATATAAAAATTAGTATTATAACTAACCAAGGAATTTAAACCAGGTGAGATGATGGGGATCAGTCAACGCAGGGTTTAGGAGGTACCTATCACGACTGTAGCCAGTATCGTTTACAGTATTAGGCGTAGGAATAAGGAGGGGAACGGCACCGCTCAACATTTCCTCACACATCTCAGTTATCGTATCATCAAAAACACCACCAGCATCATCAGCTCCTTCGCCAACGAGTTTCACCTAAAAATGAAAAAAACCTTTACATATTCCATTTAGAAGAAAATCCATCCATGAAATAGTAAATTCAAAAATACTATTATTATTTTTATTATCTATGATAAACAAAATGTTAATTGAATGTAGATAGATAGATGAACATTTATAGCTTTAAAATATATAACTTGTAGCAATGTATAGGTTTTGTACATTCATATATTACTATACGTATTAAATAATGGTTATAACCCATATACATATAATATATATATATATATATATATATAATATATAATATATATATATATATATTATATATATTACCATATGTATTAAATATTGGTTATAACCCTCATGCATCAAACAAAAACAAAAATAGATATTGATAGTTGTCTTACACAGTTTTAATAAAAAATAATTATTATTACTTATCCTTCAAAAAATATAAAAACAAAAGCTAAAAAAACCTATATGTACAATATTATTTTTTTTTTCACTCAATTAATTTTAACAAGAAGCCTCCTATCCTAAAAGCATCATAGGACAAAAAGATTTTTTCTCTCTCTTCTATGTTTAGTATAGCGATTGATTTCTCAGCAGGAGTTATCAATAAAAATAAAAGGAAGAATATAATATTAACTAAATCCAGATTTAAATGCATATTTTGTTTTGCATTTTTTTAAATTATGAGTTGATATCTTTAAGTAACAAGGAAAATTTTTATGTTGTATATTTGACTAAAATTTGCTTATTGAGCATATTTAGTCTACGAATGCATATGCATATTTCGATTAATTGAATTTATTTTAAACATAGGAAATTGCTTAATTAATAAAATAAAATATTAATTTGTTGGTGCATTAGTATTTAACAAGATGTTATGTTTCCAGCTTTTACCAATCATACTTCAAACAAAAAATGTAGAAGCTGTTAGTTGTAAATATATGCTTCAAAGCACTAAAAAGTTGTATTCAAATATTCTCATTAAAAAAAAAAGTATTGATTATTGTTTGCATTAAAATAACCATTTATTAAAAAAATAATAAAACAAAATCTCTCTTGAGGGTCCCATTAGAAAAGTTTCTATCAGCAGAGAAAATAACTCATTCATAAAATAATACGAAAAATCATAAATTTGAAAAACGTAAATAGTGAGATAATTTTTTTTTTCTGTTTTTATGATTCAATCTTTTATCTTTATTATTTCTTGCACTATTTAGTTGCATAATATCATACTTTCGATGGCATATTAATGTCCTTCTAAGGCTAGTTATATGGCATAATTCAATGGTGTTTGTTAGATATAAATCCGGGCCTTACTAATAACAAATAAAATACATCAGTTACCTTCCAAGCTCTAGAGGGGAGCCTGAGATCGGCAGGATCCATCTTGACGATCTGCGATGCGACTTGAGTGAATATAGGATCGACAGCTGGACACTTGCGGGTGGCCAGCCTGCGAGCAGTGACCTGCGGCCCGTAGTTTCTCCCCTGTACCATAGTCCTTCCTATACATCTGACTAGAGGGAGGGTGTACACACGAGGGGAAAGAAGAGCGCGAAGTTGTGGAGAACCAAGCCACACATAAGGAGGGATTTGAGCCCAAACTGATTCCTGTTGAACAACAAACTTTGTTTAAATATACTTTAAGTTATATTGAATATTTAATAGTTGACCATTGTATAATTAAGGAAGGAGATCGTCCAGGGTGGTGGTCATAAATAGACTAAATAATGGCTAAACTATGTTATTAAAAGCCAACATTTTGCAGGTATTCTTCAGGGAGGTGTGTTCACCAAAGAGTTTCGCTTAGAACTCCATGAGTGAAACTTTTTAATGAACACACATCCCTGAAGAAGACCTGCAAAGTCGGGTCGAAATGTTGGCTTTTAATAAAATAGTTTTGCCACTATTTAGTCTATTTATGACCGTCACGCCGGACCATCTCCTTCCATACTTTAAGTTACATATATATATATATATATATATATTATATATATATATATATATATATATATATATATATATATATATATATACATAAAAGTTAATTACTTGGTCTGTGCAAATGATACACACATTACTAGAATGATTCATGGTCACTGAACAAATGGTAATATAATATAGAAATAAAGCAATGCTGAGAGAGAGTGATTGAGAGAAAGATAGAGGGGGGAGGGAGAGGTATTTTTTTTTTGCTGATTACAATGATTTATTTTAATAAAATAATAAACCAAAACATTAGTATAGATTCAAAATTATATTTACACTCTATTTGTATTATTTTAAAACTAAGAAAAGTATCATTTTATATTATTACATATGGATAAAGACTTTATTTACTTGTTAATAAACCATATTTATTTCATACTTATATAATAACTGTAAAAAACTATATTTTGAGTTATGTGGAAATAAAGTTTTATTTCCTTCATAACTTTTGTTCCTGACTTTTATGAAAGATGTACTTGTTTTTTGGACAGAAGAAGAAAATAATCTTAAAAATTATGGCTCAATCATTGGATTTCATCAAGCATTAATGAATATATGGCATATCACCAAAAAACAAAACTTTGAGAAATAATAGAATAGAATAGAATAGAATAGAAAAATAATTTTATTCTGGGACGAAGTCCCTTCAGAATAACAAAAAAGTACAGAAATTAAAATTTTACATCTGGCCAGATAAAAACAAACATAACAAATTAAGATAATGATAGGTCATTAAAGAAAAGAAAAGAAAAAAAATATTGGTTATACATACTATATACAAAATAAAATAAAAAAATCTATATAAAAAACTCTTGAAACCATACTAAGATACTTAAAACTATGTACGATGTTAAAATATAAATAAACCCTTTTAGAAAAAATAAAAAATACAGAAAAAATAAATGTATATTCTTCTTAACAGTAAAATCTGTTTCAGTTGAAAAAGAAAAAAAAAAAAAAAGAGAAAAAGAAAGTCGAATCTATAATAAGTATTCAGGTCATGAGCTATATGTGAATATGGTCTTATAGATAATGTGTAATTTTACATAAAAGATTAGCTGGTGCCTGACTGTTTTTGGGACAGGAATTGGAATAGGAGGGTTTTGAATGTAGATAAAGATGAAGAATGTCGAATTTTGATAGGAAGGGAATTCCAGAAACTAACAGAACGTGCAATAAAGGAGTTTTGGAACGAGGCAGATCTGTGAGAAGGAATGTAAAGGTCGGAAGGTCGAGATCTTGTGGAGAGGGAGTGGACTGAGGACTTGAATTGGAGAAGGTTGTAGGCGTAGGAAGGACGATGATTGTTGATGATATGGGATAATACATAAAGATTAGATAACAACAATTATTAAAATAAAAAATTATACATTATGATTCACTGGCTAAAGGAATAATCAGGTTTTAAATGCTTACCTGGGCGCAAAGGGGAAGAAACCTCCAACACTGGAAGAGCGAATCAGAGAAGTGATACAACAAAGACAATCTAGCCTGAATTGCTGGAATAGGGAAATTCTGAAGATGTCCATACTGGGAAGGAACAGACTGTGGCATGCCGAACTGTGCACCTCTCGATACACCAGGAATCCTTCTAGGTACTGGTGGAACAGTCCAAGCTGCTGAATGTGTTCTTCCAGTAGAGATCTAAAATTACAAAAAAAAAAAATTAATAAGAACAATTTGATATGGAAAAAAGGACCATTTTTACAGATATCTGTTAAACCTATAGACAAAATTTAAAGTACAGGATGGTCTCGATAATTCGAACCTCTGGTAATCCAAAACCCCAAGTAATCCAAACAATAAAGAAAAATGTTAAAGTTAATTGACGAGAGATAGAATAGAAATGGCTGTTTCGTAGTAGATATTACTGAAATTGCTTCGGGCAATAGGGTTCGAAATCGTATTGTGGTATCTCAAAACGAAAAAAAATTAAATTTAGGCAATCATCAGAAGTTGAGAAATCTCTTTATATGTGGTTGTTGCAGCAGAGATCACTATGGTGTCCGATAACCGGGGTGTATATTGTGGACTCTCGGGAGATTTCGAGGCCAAACTTAAACACCTAATGAATTGCACATAGCGTTTTGTTTTCGGAATCTTAAGAGAAACGCATATTACCCAGTATTACACCGAGTTGAAGTGGCTCTACTCGTCCTATCGCCGTCAGTACTTCCTAGCTACCTTTCTGTACCAGATCATTAGAACTCATCGACCCTCCTATATTTTCCACAACTTACAATTTAAATATTCCATCCGATGTTGTCCCACTAGATCTGGCACTTCCGACCTCTATCCACCTTCTCATCGAACTACTGCATTTGACAAATCATTTGCAATTCAAGCCGTCTCCTTCTGGAATTCCATCCCTGATGATATTCGACACGCACAATCAGTTTTCTCTTTCAAACCTCTCCTCTTTAAACGCCTTTCTCAATCCCCCTGATTACGAAATATACGTAAGAGAGCTATCATAGTACCCTCAGAAAATATTTCTGTTATTTAGTTTTAACTGTTTGTATTATATATATGTACGATTTTCATGTCTTTTTCACTCTCTCCATCTGTATTTTTACTTTTAAATAACCAATATTGTAAATATTTACTCTATTTATGACCACATACACATGTATTCAGTACTTATAATTTGTTCTAAAGAGACAACAGTCCCATTTTAATAAAATATATTTTAATTTCATATATTAGCTGAAAAGTCAAAGTTTCTCTTTAATAAATTTTTTAAGAAGGATGACAAAGCAGTTTTTAATGCCAGTAAAGGTTAGCTTGATAATTTCAAAAGCAGGTATGGAATGTGTTTTTTACTTTCCTACCTATACTAGGTAAGAAAAGTATTGCAATCGGGTCAAATTTCTGACATGCGGCTTTCGACGGATCTATCCGTTTCAGAGCCCCTGAAAAATACGCCGTTTAGCCTGTCGTTTGAAAGGTAATGAAATTCCCTACAAAGCCATATAAAAATCGTTCATTTTGGACAACTATTAACGAAGTTACAGCTATTCAATTTCCAATGTAAGATGACTAAGTGAAAGTAAGAAAATCTGTTGCCTGCATCACACAATCTTCACTATTACTCTACTTTTAACAGAAATTATTGTTTGACAATACTAAGCTATGGCAAAAAGTTTTTGATCATCAATATTAGGAAGTATTGAAATTTGTACACTGATCTACCATAAGCCGGTTTACATTGCTTTAGTTTATCAAATAAATCGTACTCAAATCTTATGTTTGATCAATTTTCAGGAAAATGTATCTAGTTCAATTATTTTTGTTTCTTCATGAACATATGTAAAGATAGAAAAACTTTTCTGAAATAGGTAGGAAAGTCGTGTGAGTGGACATACCATATATTTTATGTTATATTTTTTTCACTGAAAAATTTCTTTATCCCCATTATTTTTCATTATGGGAAAGTCATAGAAATTCCATAAAAAGCAATTATGGCCTGAATGGACAAATGGTACAACATCGATTACCAAAGACAATAAAATCAGAGCCTCAACTTATATTAAATGATCATTTTCAGAAATCTTTTTTTTGTTTGCAAAATGTTTATATTTAACTGATAATAAATATATTTTCATTGACAGCAATTTTCCATCATTTTAAATTTAATCTTTGACAATCTGAACATTTTAATAATCCAAACAGGCTATACAATCTACGTGTTCAAATTATCAAGACCGTCCTGTATATTTGTAATAGAAGCTCTAAACAGTAATTTTTTAACATGTTAAGATAAATTCACAGACCTATATATAAAGTAATTATTTTTAGGGTCATAAATAATAAACCAAAATATAAAGAATAATACTTGTCTAATGTTCTTGTCTGACAGAATGGCGATCAAGGCAGGAAGCTTCACAGACAGGGCAGAATGACCTAATCCTAGTTGTGCGTCCGAGTTGGTGCCCCATCCAAACACGAGTCCTTCCGAGCTAAGAGCCAAAGTGTGTTCGGCTCCGCAAGCAATATCTTGAATGAAGTGAGGGCTAAGAGAAGAAACCTAAAATAAATAAAATTTAAAAAACCATTAAAAATTTACTCTCTGAATAAAAATAACAGTATTATGCATATAAATTGAAAAATAAAAAAACTGACAAGAACGAATTCAATTGATAATCACAATATTAAGAGAGTGAAGATCGGGAAATACCTAGAACACATAGATGATCTGTCGGTGGACTTAAAGATAGGTTGTGAGGATGGATTGAAAATTAAAATAAATAAAAAATTGTTTGACTATCTACTTTTTTTAGTTACTTTTTATTTTATTTTTAAGCAATAAATTTTAAGAAAATGTTCTAATTTGATCAATTTTTTAGAGAGATAATTATCTGATTTTCACCGGTTTCTCTGTTGGAATTGTAGAAATTTACTAACTGCACACTGATTAAAAGGAAAGACGATGTTAAAATGTAACAGATAAAAAAATTATCTAGACCTAACCATTAACCACTGACACCACACTAGAATCTAGAAATTGTTATAAATTAGGTAACAAAGTAATATCTTTTAACCATTCTCCAATCCAATAAATGATTTTAAGAATCAATAAATTAAAACATTAAAAAAAAATAATGCTTTTAACTAGTCACTCAATACATATAGTCCATGGTACAGACCCCTTTTTATCGAATTATTAACATCCACCTGAAACTTCGTAAATAGCTTCATATCATCGTAACCTACAACTATTTTATTTACAAAAACTCTTGGAATTTTTTCTCGATTTTGTGATCAATTTATCTTACGATCCAAGTAGAAAGCAAATGAGTATTTACGAGATTTTAGTACCTAATTAAATAGAAAAAGTTTGCCTCCCTTCAGATTGAAAATGCCCCAATTCCAAGAGTTTTCGTAAATAAAATAGTTGTAGGTTATGATGAGATGAAACTATTTACTAATTAAAAAATTAAGGAACAACCAATCATGACTATTTTGTTTCAAAAATAATAATTAAGATAAGTCCATTTTTGTTTTTATTTAATTACAAAATGCAGGTATCTTTTTGAAAATTCTTTTTTTTTTTCTTTTTTTTTTAAGTAACAGCAATAATGTCAGTAGTTCATAAAACCTATATTTATACGATTTTTTGTTTTCAGAGTTAAATCAATTTGTATCACTAACTAATAATGGAAAATAAAACTTACCAATTGTGGTCTGTTGCTACCAGAATACCTGGATTCTGGTAGACCAATTAACCGTTCCATGCCACAAGTGAACACTCTTCCGTCTTGAGTTAGAAAGACAGTAAACTGTGCTCCACAGCAAACCTTTTTAATTACTTCTCTATAAAGCGCCTCTATTTTCTGGAAAAAAACAAGAGCATATTTAAAGTAAATATAAAAGCGATAAAATAGTGAGAAAAAATAACATAAAATATTTAAAAAATATATAAAAAAAAAACAAGATGAGGAAAATACCAATTATTATCATTATAATTAAAAATTCCAATTATTACACCAATAGAAAAATTGTTAATTTTTATTATGATTAACTATTTCATATTTTATGGTTTTATTTAATTAAAAAAAAAAAATTTCTTTTTTTTGTGATGTTTATAAGTCTGCTGTTTTAATTGTAATTATTCTTTTGAAAACTACCATTTTTATGGTATTTCTTATACACTTGTTTTATGTTGAATATTAAAAGTTTTAAAATAAAATGGCTGAATAAAAGACTTTTGGTACGAAAAAGATTTGGTACCAACTCATAAGTCATGATGGGCAAAAATAATCCTAGAGTAGTAGATAAAATCCATAAAGAGTTCTAACTTGCCAGTAAATCAGAACACCATATGAAATAACAGTATGATTATTATGAATATTTAAAAAAAGTAATGCATTAAATAGAACAAACCTGAGGAGTATGGTAAGTGGATGTATTTCCAAGACCTAACTTTCCATAATCTCCTTCGCCAAATGACCAACACATTGTGCCATTACTGCTTACACAAACAGTATGGTTAAGCCCACAAGCGACTTGCCCGATAGGTATTCCATGAAAACTTGCAACTCGTTCGGGAAGCTTTTTATTTAATGTATTTCCATGGCCCAGTCTTCCATAATCTCCATTTCCAAAGGTGAATAGCTTACCATCAGAAGTCACAACGGCCGAATGCTTAAAGCCACAAGCAACCTATCCATGAACAATAACAACCATAAATGACAAATTCTTATTAAATATTATTATATCAAATAATCTTAACCGCAATAGAAAAATAAATAAATAAATACCTGAACAACATCTTCTCCCTGCAAGGCTTCAATTTGTCGAGGCCTTCTTTGTCTATCTCCGTTTCCATGTCCTAATTTTCCATAATCACCATCTCCCCAAGAAAATACCTCACCACTCTCTGCCAAAGCTAAGGAATGGCCGTCAGAACCACATGATGTAGCAAGTTGAACAATTACAAAACCTAAAGACCGATAGATTGTATATTATCAAGTAATTGTTAGAGTAGTCATAGAATGATAGATAGATTTTATTCCTTTATTTAGGACATTACCTTGTAATGAAGAAATGATACTGAGAGAATGAAGATCATCAGCATGACCTTGACCAAGGCGACCATAACTTCCCTCACCACAAGAGAGAACCACACCATTAGCTTGAACCACAAAAGTACAATTCTGTCCGCAGATTATTTGCTGTGCATTTGAAAAAGACTCACAGAGCACAGGTTTAGGTGAACTGTGACCTAAGAAAAGCACATATAATTATATATACAAATATTTTTATTGTAAGTATTGTTGAAAAAGGTTGAAAAATAATATGTACTATATTTTTAATACAGTATTATTTTATCAACATTGTAAATATAAATAAATAAACTCATAATAAAATATAAATCAACAGTATATAATCCATAGTAATAATAATAATAATAATAATAATAAATCTGTAAGAATAATAAATTATTTTATTTATTCTAGTAGATAAATAATTGACTGTCATAGATATATTGAAGAGAAATTGGTTGGGATTTTCAGTCAAAAAGTAAAAATAAATAAATTATACTTATAAATATTTTTGCCGACGTTTCAGTCCAATGTTAAAGCCTTTATCAGGACTCTTTTCATGAGAAAATGAGAACTATGATCTCATGAGAACAGCCCTGATGAATGCTTGAACATGGGTCGAAACATCAGAAAAAATAAAAATAAATATAATATTTATTTTCAAGTTTATTTATTATCAGCCAATTTTACACCAATTTTTTTAAAATTTTGTCAACTTGACTTGAAAATGACTCAATGAGCCGAAACATGGTAATTAGATGTGTAGTCATTAAGTTGACAAAATTTTAAACATTTGTCTAAAATTGGCTGATAATAAATAAACTTGAAAATAAATAGTATGCACCAAAGAAGAAATGAGAAATATTGTGAATAATATTTATTTTTATTTTGTTACTTTTTGACTGAATAGCCCAACCAATTTCTCTTGAATATTTTATTTACTCTTTATAGTTGCTTTGCTATATTGGTAATAGATAAAATAAGTAATTTACATAATTTATCATTTTGTTTTAATACTTTATTATTATTTTATTAATGTCCTCCAATACGGCAGAATGTATTAATTTTCAAATAAAAATAAACAAATGTTTTTTTTCTGATGTAAATTATTATTTTATAATAAATGCATTATTGTTTCATTTATTTGCTATTCTTTTATAATTTTTCAAGGAGTATAAAGTTCTATTCATTAATTTGTTATTATTATTTTTAATGTGAATATAAATACCTTCTTGTCAGGTTTTTCAAATATGTTATTTTATTCAAGTGATATCACCAATTATATTTTTCTTAGGAGTTTATATTTTACCATCTATTAATTACTTTGTGAGAGTATATTAAAATATATTAAGGTCATAATTTGATTTTGAAACTGGACTAATATTGTACTATTTAGTGCCTGTGCAAGAACTTATACCAGTAACGCACCTGTCCGACCATACCTTATCTAAATGATAAAGGGAAACTTTTATTAAATATTAATGAGTCTCCATCATGAATATAATTGTTTAAATATTCAATTTAATTTTGTTTCAAATTAAAGTATGCAGTAATTTAAAATTAGTTGAATAAAATATAAATAAGTCACTGTGTATCGTAAGGCAGCCATTAAATGAAAGACAATGTAGGATAAAACGCTCAACTTACAATTTGCCAAACACTATAAATAATATTGTAAGAAAACATACCTATTTCAGCTAGTTGTCCATGCCTTCCATTGCCCCATAGGTAAGCGTTACATTTCGAACCAAGTTGCCAATCTTGGGGTAGACCAGTTGCCCACAACATAATCTCTTCATCTGCTTTTAATGTCCAGACTTCATTATCACAAGCCATCGGCCAGTATTCAGCTGTTAAAAGTCATATAATAAATAAATTAAGGGGGAAACATTCAACTTTCTGTGGCTAAAAATCTAATAAATATTACTGCCTTAAAAACAATATATATTCTAAAGTAAAATTTAAAATAAAAAAATTGTAGTAACGATAAATATAGAAGAGAGTATTGCCTAGGAGTTGTTTGTCATTGCAATAAATTATTTCACCTTTCACAATTTTCTCGATAAGTGACTTGAAACCAAAGGTGGACCTCTGACATCATCATAAAGTTGAGAAAAATTAAATGTTTGATATGTAGTTTCAATTCAAATCAACTTAAGATGATTTATTTTAAGAACATTTAAGCTGAATTATGAAAAAAAATATCATTCTGAATTAGTTGGTTTGAATTTGAAACTATATAACAAAAATCGAATATTATTAAACTTTCTGAAAATGAAAGATATTCGCCTTTGAAATGAAGAAACTCAAATGTCAACAAAAACTACAATTAACTATTGACCATCTAATCATTTTATTATACAAATTAATTTTATACTACTTCGATATGATTTAGAAATTTTAAAATGACTATGATGAAACATTATATTTTAAATTTTAATATTATAATTATTTTACAGATTGAGTGTTTTTCTCAATTGAAACGTTAGCATAAAGTCATCAATTTAAATTATATAATATCTATGTAAATTTTCTATTTAAATTATAAGTTGCAAGATTTAAAATTGAATTGAGCAAAATACATGATAGAAAATATCATTATATAGGATATATATGAAAAATAAATTTAAACATTTTTTTATTTGGAATTTTCCCAGTAATAGTAAGTTTTACATGAAACTATCATTTATGCCTTTTTTTTATTCTCCACTTTTTTCTTTGTTTCTATTCTACTGAGATATCTAGTCTCGACCCTGGTTTGGGTTTTTGCCAAATTCCTGACATATTATATATATATATATATATATATATATATATATATATATATATATATATATATATATATATATGTATATATATATATATTATATATATATATTTTTTTTTTTTATGAGGAAGTAATAAAATATAAAACTTTCATACACCATCCTTTTAACATCTTTAAACCATGTTAACCACATACAAATGGAAAAAAAAGTTACACTGACCATATATGGCAGACTTTTAAAAAAAATTATATATTCAAATATCAAACCAATACGTGTAACATTAATAAAAATATTTAAAATAAATATAATCTAGAATTTTTAATAGTTTAAAATTTATGATTTTTAAGATATAGCAATTTAATATAATTTTTCTACAATCCGTAATTGGAAGATGTACATTTTTTTGTTCAAAATAGTGTTGAATGGAATGAAAAAAGGTTAATACGGTTTGGACATGTTTAAAGAATAGCGTAACCAAACATAGAAAAAATAAAAAACAGAAACAGACAACCAGGATTGCAAAAGCTTCACTGTGAACCGTGATTAAGCCAAACAGTTTGTTATACCAGACTATAGTTTTGAAAGTAACTATTATCCAAAGAGGTCAAATTTCATTGGTTCTATTAATTTTTACAGATTGATTAATTGTTCTATTATTTTTATTATTTATTTTTACATTGGTGGATTAAGGGTTAATTTTATTAAATCTGCTTTATTTAAAAAGAATAACAACAACATCAATTCTCTTTTCATAATTTTATATACTTGATACTAAGTATTATAAAAAAAATAGAATTATTAGAATGAAACTAAATACTCCCTATTAGAAATTCAAGCATAATTCCCAATCTTAAAAAAAAAAATGACTGCTGCATACCATATTATCATCAAAGAGATAATGTACTAATTACTTTCTGATCACCTTTAAAGGTCCTTGTTTGATCGGTACAATAAGTTTTAAAGTTTCAACAATAAAAATGGTATATGTACTAACCACTGACAGCTTATCTCTCTTTATTTCTACAACAGGCTTACAATTAGAAGAGTTCATCAACATACTAAATATTGTGATACTTAAAAGTTCTTCCATATCTCTAAAAACAATTATTGGAGTAGAGTAGAAATTATACTTTCAAGAACCAGGGCATTGATCAAGCTATGACAAATTATAATTTTAATTAAGATGTGAAAAAGATATTCAGAACAGTTGGTTAATTATGTGGGTTTTAGTATACTTTAAACGTAAACAGCTGGGCTAATAAATAATAAAGAATGATCATAGAATGACTGACTTTAGCACTGCCATGTACTTAAGAAAAATTAAGTTTGATAAATGCGTAATGGAAATCTTGTAGATATACATGTATATCCTGGTTGTTTTGATTTAAAAAAATAATTGAATTTCAAAGTAACTTATAATATAAAAATAAGAAGAGATGACATAAGTAAAATTTTATTATAAAATTTTAGATCCATAATTACGTTGAGCAATCTCTGGCTTATGCAGAAGAAATTCAGATGGAAAAGTTGTCCGACAAATTAAAGCCTTAGAAGCTTCAGCAGCTTGACTCACTAAGCGTAACCAAGAAGCTTCTGGAACTAAAAAAAAAACAATTTACTCATTAAATGTTAAGTAGCATTTGTATTTGTAAGCTTAAAAATTGTAAAATTAAAAAAAAAAAACATACCAAAAGAAGTAGAATCTTCATAATTTGGAGGACTCCTATTATAACAAAGTGCTTTCTCAAACGATAAAGATAGAGCGAGAGCAACCAGACATTTTAGGTAATCACTGTAAATCAAATGTTTTCCACTGCTGACATATGGATTCTCGTAGTTGTACTGTTTGAACATATGAACAGGGAGGTTTTCAATAAAAGCTGTTAAGCAGGGTGCGGTGTGAAGTCCGAAAACTCCTCTTTTCATGAGATTATGTCTGGCGATGGGAAGGATAGATGTAGCCCGTGAGCATCTTATGACTGAAATATCCTACAAAAAAAAAAAAAATGAAAACTAATTAATAGAAAATTAAAGAAGAAAGAGAGGGAAAGAAATTTTATTCTGGGATATTTAGTTCCCAATAAATAATGAAAATGTACAAATGCCTGTTATATTTGTCTGGTACAAAACTACAATTATTAAAATAACAAATACTAGACTGAAACGACAAGAAACTGCTCGACGTTTCCGATTACTTCAGCACTTACTAGACAAACGCTCTAAACTTCCAATTAATTACAAAAGACCCATATACATGACTATAATAAGGCCTATTTGGACTTATGGAATTGAGCTATAGGGCTCCACTAAACCATCGAATTCCTCTCGTGTCCAATCCTTACAATCCAAAATCCTTTGTAAAATCTCAATGCTCCCTAATTTGTTACAAATAAAACCATCCATAATGACCTCAATGTTTCTTATGTTTCAAATATGGCCCAATCCAGATACCTATCCTTCCATAATAAACTTCAGAATCATCCCGACCCTCTCGTTTCTAACCTTGCGTCCTCTTCAATTCTTAATAACCCTCCAAGGCGTCTGAAAAGAAGATGGCCCCTTAATCTCCTAATGTAGACATGTCATTAGAGTGCTACCATTGGGTAGTTACTCAGCAAGTGTTTTCATGTCATTATATCCAGATGTTCAAATTTACTAGATGTATTTATTTAATACAGTTGTAAATATCATTAAGAAATAATTACAAAAAAAAAATAATCAAACAATAAAGTTATAGAATTAAAATAAAAGATAAGCGTAAGTAAATAAATGAAATGATAGATAAATGAATGTTGGTATATTTACGCTCTTGCACAGATATATCATATAAATTAAACTATGAAATAAGGTAAAATAATATATAGGACACGCCAATTTACAAAAAATTTATTCTTACATAGATACGAAAAATTGATAGTTAAGGAGATGGAGAAATAATTATTATTAACCTTTTAGTTATGATGAGCGAGAAGGGAGGAATAGCATTAGTTGAAAGTTCTCCGTGCCTAGCGACAGAATACTCTTCATCATCTCAACTCACCAATTTAAGCCTTTTATTTAGGGCATTGTTCCAAACTTTTTTATTTATTTTTAAATAACTTTTATACAATTGATAGAAAGGCCATGAGATAGTTTAAAAAGAGAATTCATTACTGAGAACCACGTCATTTAAAAAGAAGGAGGTCGACATGCTCCTAACCATGTCCACCGTACATTGGGCCAGTTTCCGTCTTGATTCATAGATGAATCCAACAACATTAAAAGGCTAAATAAAGTTAAGGATGAGACAAAGTTTTGCATGTGTAAGTAAAAAGAAAATTTGGAAAATATGACTTGCACTTTACTTACAGTATGCGAAAAAAAATTACTTCTATGTGTCCTCCCCACAATGTATAAGATAAAAAATTTCTATAAATGGTTTATATTGAAAAACGCTGTAAATTATTTCACAATGGTTTATTATTTCCAAACAATTATACATCTAAAGTAACATTAACTTCCTAGTTACAAAGAAAAGTAAATAAAAGGTGATTCCAATTATTGGACTAAACTTTTTTTTTTTAATCATTAGTAATATGCTAAATAAAAATAGCATTATTTCAGTAACGCATTCAAAATTTAAAAACCAAACAAAGATACCATATCTTTGTTCCTAATTGTCCAATTTTCTTTTTGTTTTTTAGGAAATTCCGTAAACTTTTAAAAAACAATACAATATCGACAAAACAGTGTAAACTTTTTGAGTTATTCGGAATTTAATTTTACTATCCCTCAAAAAATTTTTTCCAGCTTCTTTTTGTTGAAGTATGTTATATAGATAAATTTAAAGGGTGTCGAGAAAATGACTTTAGCGAAGTTTCATTGAAATGGGTACATTCTTTTAGGAGCTACAGTCTATAGAAACGCAGGATTTTCGGTTACCATTTTGTAAGTAAAACGCGGACAGTAATGTTGATGAAGGAGGATCATCCTCTGGTGACCTCTGATTTTATATCCGAATTTGAAAATAATCAGTCCAGTAGTTTTGGAAAAAATGACCGGGCGGCGGATGGACAAAAAAATTTTTATTCGTTTTTCGAATTCTATGCATCCTGAAACATGAAACCTCAAATTTTGAGAGGGGACTAAGTTTTTGAATTTTTTGGTCGATCACAATGGTTGAATATTGGAAATAATGAACCAAAATGTATCATATAATGCAATGTATAAGTTAAGAAAAAATATTACATAATAGGAATAAGCAAACGCTGGTAAAATGACTTACTTTTGATCTGGCAAATGCAACCGCAAGGCCAATGGATGACATCCATGCAAGAGACTGAACGCCACCTGACCCTGTATGTGTTTGAATGACACACCCGTCGAGCAGCGACCACATATTCAACACACCACTTGTTCCTTTACCACAACCTAAAAACCAAAATTACAACTAACACCTCTATAAAGGTTAAAAAAAAAAATTAAAATTAAATCAACAACTATAATACCTGAAACCAAGATAGTTCCTTCTGAATTAATAGAAAGAGTCTTGATTGGGTTGTAAAGGTGACCCTGTAATGAATGAAGAATACGAGGTTCGACGACTTCATTCGGGAGAGAAATTAACCATACATAGATCATTCCATTGATTGTACCAACTGCAAGCAAAAGAGGGTGCACTCCTTTTCCTAAAAAAAAAGAAGAGAATATTGAATATTTAATAGTTGACCGATGCATTATTAAGGAAGAAAATGGTCCGGGGTGGTGGTCATAAATAAACTAAATAGTGGCTAAACTATTTTATTAAAACCTAATGTTTCGACCCGACTTTTCAGGTATTCTTCAAGGAGGTGTGTTCAGCTAGGAGTTTCACTTAGAACTCAACTCAACTCCTCTCAGAACCCGTTCTCAGTGAAACTCCTAGCTGAACACAACTCCCTGAAGAAGACCTGCAAAGACAGGTCGAAACGTAGGCTTTTAATAAAATAGTTTTCCCACTATCTAGTCTATGACCGCCACCCTGGACCATCTCCTTCCTTAAAAAAAGAGAATATTTGCATGATGAAAATATGTCTGAGCATAGAAAAGGCATACTGCAAACACATAGTCCCCGGTACAGACTCCTTTTTATCCAATTATTAACATCAGCCTGAAAATTCGTAAATAGCTTCAGCTTATCGTAACCTACAAATATTTTATTTACTAGTATTCTTGGAATTGGGGCGTTTTCAATCTGGGGATCGTCAAACTATTTAATTAAGTATTAAAAACTCGTAAATATTTATTTGCTTTTCACTTGAATCGTAATATAATTTGAGCACAAACTCGAGAAAAAATGTGGCCTTCAAAAATATTGAGCCATTTGGCATAGCTTACACCCCCAAAATATGAAGATAACAAGATTGTGTAGGTCAAGCGGCCCAATATTTTTGTAGGCCACCTTTTTTCTTCATTTTGTGATCAGATTATCTTACGATGCTAGTGGAAAGCAAATGGGTATTTATGAGTTTTTAATACCTAATTAAATAGTTTGACGATCTCCAGATTCAAAACGCCCCAATTCCAAGAATATTAGTAAATAAAATAGTTGAAAGTTATAATGAGATTAGGCTATTCACAAATATTCAAGCAGATGTTAATAATTTGATAATAAGGGGCCGGCACCATGGACTAATAGAAATTATATTATTTTAAATAAGCTATATACCTTTACAATTTATAATAAAGATATGTATACCTATGATGGGAGACCAAGCAAATATGGATGGGTCATGGCCATGCTTCAGAGAATATGAACGCTTCCAGGTCCCCTCAAAGCTACTCCATATTTGAACCTGTTTATCTTGGTTACCGCAAGATGCTAAAAGGTCTATTCCAGGACACCACTGGATATAGGTTACAGCATTCTAATCAGAAAAAAAAATAATAAAACGTTGTTTAGAAAATAAAATCCGTAGTAATTATTCCAAAAGGATCAAGAGACAATGTGTAGCCTTATTCATGTAACATACTTGATGAGCTTCAATGACAGTAGTCCTTTCAAGGGTGGATTTCAGTCCTAATCTAATAGTGCCATCAGAAAACGCTATGGCAAATGGTTTTTCCTCAGCGTACCAAGCAATCTGAACAACTGAAGCTGAAATAATACAAAAATAAATGTTACAAAGAGGAGACACTTGTAATCATTAAATATAAAAACTAATAATTACAACTATACACTATTAAAAGTAATATAATAAATTCAGTAGTCGGCTAAGATATCATATATAAACCTCAAACATATCATATCAAACGTACCATTAGCTGATACAATATAAAATAAAAATCATGGAGATGGTTCGGGTGGCAGAGGTAAGTATGTATCAACAATTGGTAGTACAGTGTAATATAACATTTTTTATGGTTTGCTATAGAAACAATGGGAAGAGAACAGGGAGAAAACAGCTTACTTTATTTTTAGGATAAAATAAGCTGAGGATGTAAGAAATGATGTTGTTTTATCAACATTCCAAACTCGATTTTCCATTACTTTATCTCACAAAAAAAATGTGGGTGTCCACTCACAACTTTCCTACCTATTTCAGAAAAGTTTTTATATATTTACATATGTCTATCAAGAAAAAAAAAATTTAATTAGATTTATTTTCCTGAAAACTGATCAAAGAAAGGATTTGAATACGATTTATTTCATAAACTAAAGCAATGTAAACCGGTTTAAGGTAGATCAGTGTAAAAATTTCAGACAGCCAGATAGAACAATGGCTAAAAATGTGTTTTTCGGATTCAGGGGGCTCTGAAACGTATAGATCCGTCGAAAACTGCATATCAGAAATTTGACCCGATCGCAATACTTTCCTTAACTAGTATAGGTAGGAAAGTAATAAATTAAAACATGTGTAGAAGATAGAATAAGCTGTATCATCGCTAATAGTGGTTCGATTCCGATGTTTTTTTTTGTTGGTAATTAATTACATTTCAAAAGTTTTATTATAAATTTTACCATATAATATATACTTAGCAAGTTAGGCCCCAAAACATTTTTCTTTTCTTTATAACTTTTTTTCCTGAATTTTCTTGGGAATTTAGTCCATATAAGAAAATTGAAAAGATGATTTTTAGAACTTTATAGGGAAGTTTCATAAAAATCCTTAGAGCAGTTTTCCCTAGCTACCGTCTATAGAAAAACATGTTTTTGATTTATTGCACAGCAGCTATTGCACATGGAGCACCCAATTTCTGTCACAGGCATCAGTAGTCAAAACCCTACGTTCAGTAGTTCTCGAGAAAATCTTGGCACAGACAGAAAGACCAATGGCTAAAAATGTGTTTTTTGGACTCAGGGGCTCTGAAACCGCACATCGGAAATTTGACCTGCTCACAATACTTTCCTTACCTAGTATAGGTAGGAAAGTAAAACATATTTATGAATTTATTTATTTTATTTCAATAAGAAAATTCTAAGCAAGTTTTTTTTCCTAGTCTTTAACATGAGGTTTATTTTTTTTTCATTATAACTTAATAGTTGTGCGAATAATTCACAGAAAATTTGGTTTAGAAAAGGAATAGCAAAACAATATAGAAATAAGTAGATCCTATGTATTATGTGAGGGAGGAAAATTAATTGTTTTTTCCCTAATTGATTTCAATTTTCCATTTAACATAATAGATCAAAATATTTGTAAAATTGCTTCGCTAGAGCCTATTTTTAAACACTGAATGGAAAAGTAATATTCAAAATAAAGCCTCGTTCATGGAACTTTCTAAATTATTAACAAATAAGAATGCAGGAACAAAAAAAATGGCTCTGAGAAATAATAAAGTATATATCAGCCAGGAAAAAAAGTGCACTAGAATAGCAAATGTAATATTTTTAAATAGGAAGAAATCATTAAGTATACCAAAATTAATGGGATGTATCTTTGTAATTAATTGTCCGATTTTAACAATTTTTTTTTTTGGTTTTATAAGTAATTTAGTAATCTTTCTATTTATCATGTGTACAATAAAGTAAAATAATGCATAATTTTAAAGTCATTCACAAATAAAGTTTCTTTTCCTTCATAACTTTTTTTCCTTAAATTTCAGGGGGAGGGGAGGGTGTGACTATTTTTCCCTCCTGAAGGTGAAGAAGATCTTTAAAATGAGATCTCAATCATTAGATTGGATGAAGAATTGATGAAGTTATGGGATACCAACAAAAACAATCTTTTAGAAATTATATATAAGATAATTAAAAGAATAAATTTATCATGTTACACGTCAATATCTACATTATTTATACAAAACATGATTGTTGTTTGTGCAGGAGATAAGGAAATGGAATAAATACAGATCCTTTGATACTTTGAGACACTAATGCAGTGTGAATATAAGATTCTAGCGAGAACTAGAAGATACCAAAAACATGTTCAGCGTTACAAGATCCAAGTGCAATAACATGGTATAATACAAAGAGATATTATTCAAAATAACAAAATAATAATTAAGATCAATGACGTTACCATTAGGCTGCGATGCGTTGATCAGTTCAAGTTTGTTGAACATAGTATGTCTCACTGTTATGAGAGAAACAATACCGTTAACACACCCAACGAGACAAGATTCTCCTTCTTCTAAATTTTGTCGAGTCGTTGGCCAACAGACTGCTGTTATCCAATCGGTGTCAGAATCAATAAAGCATTCACCGCTCACCTTTCCATCTTCTAAACATAATTAAAAACATATATTAAAATAAAGGGAAACTTTATTAGGTAATTTTAGACTGTTTTTTTGTTCTTATGAATCCTGGATTATGAGTGACAGTAAATCATCAGCACTCAGTAAGATGTTGTTGGACGAAGATGAGGCCTATTTCGGAGAAAGCTAACATAAGACGAAGAGCAAGAACATTGTTCTTATCGTTTATGCTTTTAAATAGACAAAACTAATAAAAGGTATCGCATGATATGGTAATAATTTGCAATACATTTCAAAAATTATGTAATACATATATTGTTAACGCTATTAATATCCTGTTAATTTATACTAATTGGAGTTTATAATTATATAGATGGATGTGGTGCATGGGCACCGAAAGCTTCTCTATAAATAAAAAAAAATTTAAATCAAAAAAGAGACTGTCATTGGTAATATAATCCTGAACTAATAAAGGGCAACTATTATGGATTGAAATAGTCAATAACCTAATGATATAAATAAAAATTGCATTTTATTTACACATATTAAAGTAGATAAGTTTAATTTTATTTATAATATTTAAAAAATAAATGCATGATAAAAAAATCGCAAAGACGATATTGAATCAGAAATCTTATTTCACATGTGAGCATAGCAAGAATGCCCAAATTACAGAAACTATTTTTAAAAAGGTGGAAGTCAAAAGCTTCCTTTTTCTTTAAACTAAGAAAATCTTTACTTTCCATACAAATCGAAGCAATATCACACAAAGGGATAACATGTGATACATGATGGATTCAGATTTGAGTGGAAGAAAAATAAGATGAAATGATACAGATTGAAATTGAGTAATTCAGCCGCTCACAGGAACATTTCCCACCAATTATAAAAATATTTCAAATTTGTGAGAACAAACAAAATAATTTACAAAATTCAGTAAAGATTTTATGGAGTTTTGCCAAACTTAGTCGGTTGAGTTTTCAACTCAGTCATAGTTATTATTTCTTTAACAAAATATATTATTTTTAACCCCAAGTTTATAAGAATTCTGAAACCAAAACATCTTTTCTATAAAGCCAACCCATATATCTATGGCACGTGTGAGTAGTGTGTTAAGTGCAAAAATCGTATTTTCGGAAAAATAAAATTGAAATTTAGAAATTTTTATAAGTGCAAGTAGGAACTGTAATAGCCCCATAACTCATTGAGCAGGTGTCACAGATATTTACCAAAAGCACTATGAAGGGTACAAAATAAGAACTATTTTTATTACTATATAGACAGAAGAAGGAGGAGGAATTATTACCATCAAAATTTCTATTTAATACTCTATGAAAAAAATCATAATTCTGAATATAGCAACATAATACCATTGAGATGCCAAATGTTAAGAGAGGCCTGCATAGCTGCTGACAAGTAGCGTCCGCTGGAACTCCAGCTAAGAAGGGAAATCAGTTCACCATGAAGTTCGCTTCCATAGACAGCTAAAGATTTCCGGTAAACAAATGTTTGCTCTAAAGCACCTGTTTCCGGGCACCATACACGTACAGTACTGTCGTAGCCGCTGAAACATACAAGAAAATCATAACATTAAACTACCCATGTACTGAAATGAAATGTAAGGTAAAATAACTTGAATATTTAATTTAATCAGAACAATTTATCTTTAAAAAAAAATTATAAAAATAATTGTCTATATTCTCCCTTTTTGCTTTACACATTTTATATTAAAGCTTTATTTTTATAAATAAAAATCTGGTGCGTGCGACACACAACTTTCACTCACCTTAGCAAATAGTTTCTATTCAAAGTAGAGTACTTTGAATAGAAATTATTTTCTGGAAATGTTGAGCAATTATAAATTTTTTTAAGTGCACTTTTAACGGAGCTTTAGCTTAAAGCTTACAGCTAACAAATCATTAAGACCACTAAAATAACAAAAACCCTAATAATTATATCAACGGTAGACAATAAAAACCCCGGGACTCCATCTGATTTTGTAAACCACATAACTCCAGTCTCTGAGCTATATATATATATATGTATATGCCTAGAGAGATTTTATTGAATTAATCAATAAAAATTGAAAGTAGATAAAAATAAAAATAATAGAATGTGATATATAAGTTACTTTTCACTTATAAGATTTAAAATATGTCTATATGTTAAAGAAATACAGTTTTTATATACTTTATGATCAACAGGATTCTGTTCCATGTGAATGTGGATGGATTCGGAAATGAGTCTATATTTAATAAACTGTTATTTTCCATTGCAAAGTTTACTAAAACAAAATTACGAGATTTTAATTGCCTGCCATAGATAAGTCAAAAATTGTCACACTAATTTTAAGTGAATAATGTTTGGATTTTTCATAAAATCATTCATTAATTTAATTTTCTAAAGGGTTACATGATGATTTTTCGGAATAAACGGACGTTGATACCTAATTATTTAAATATAATATCAGATCTGGTATTATTAAACTACAGCAAATGTATTCAAGGTTATAAACATATGCTTTATAATTAAGAGAAAAATCAATCAATGGAATAATATACAAGTCAAAACTATTGAGCAAATGCATCACACGATAGCATGATATGATTATAATATTGGTGCAATACATATTGAAAGAAGCCATATACCAAGATTGGCAGATACTGTGGTATAACACCCCGCCAAGTAAACTGAAGGTCATAAAGAGTGAAGTAAAGTCACGGAACAGTTGTAGTCGCAGTAATCACAGAGAGGAAGTCGTAATCACGCACATTTACCTAATCACTAAAGAAAATCTGTCCATTTATTGGAGATGTGGAGAGAGAATGACAGTAGCCTTCAACTTTCATAAGAAAGAGAGCCAAACTTTCATAAGAAAGTTAAATGAAAAAGTAATACCAGCAAAGACATCAACTGCTTTGGTAAATGAGGAAAATGTTTTTAATAGTGTTATATCTTTTCTCTCCGAAGACTGAATTTTAAAGCCGCACAGAATTGGTTGTTGTTGTTCGTGAAGGGTCTTTGACGGCCATTCGCTATGTAGATGAGATTTTGGAATCTCATGTGTTGCCTATCCTCAACGAAATTGGCGATCATTCTATTCTAATGCACGATAATGCACGCCCACATGTCGCCCGCATAGTGCAGACGTTCCTTCAACAGAACAATATTGAGGTTTTAGCTTGGCCAGCACATTCTCCAGATTTGAATCCCATTGAGCATTTATGGGATAACCTCGGAAGACGATTAAGACACTTTCTGATACACTGCAGGACCTTGAAAGGGGTCTTCGGGAGGAATGGGCTATCCTCCAGCAAAGGGACATTTCCTGACTGGTGCCGAGGCGTCCAAGAAGTAGTGAAGGCAAGAGGAGGAAACACGCGCTACTAAACGATGATGTAATTAATTTCTTTTAGAATAACAATAGTTCGTTTTTCAATTTTTTTTCTTTAATCTTTATTACCCAATCACATTTTGATTATTAAAAGTAAAAAAGATTATAAATTCAATAAATACTAAGTATTATCTACAAATACCATGTATTATATACAAATATAACTTTACAGAAATATTTTTAGATGAAAACATGGAAAATCAAGTGGGTGGAATTTTATGCCTGTCAGTGTATATATGGCTTACTATATAAATTGTTGTTATAGTAATAATAGCATATAATAATAAAACTTGTTCACATAAATATTGAAGATTAAAAATTAAAAGTACCAAGAAGCAAGGTGCCTGTGAGAGGGATGCCAGGCCAAGGAATTGATTCTGTTATCATGGCCTTGGAGGGAGCAAACCACACTCCTTGTAAGTACACCGCTAAGGTCTGCCATATTCAACGTCTCCAGGATATGATTAGGAAGGACGCTACTTTTGATTGCTAAACATACAACCTAAAATGACAAGGATGATTTGATATTTGCGATCGAAAGATATTTCATTAATCAAAAGTAAGAGTACAGTTGAAATGATTGGGTATAATAATTTATTGAGTAACATACCAGCTGCTGAGTGGCCCATTGTCTGTACTTTGGTTCTACCTTATTAGACATAGCACATGCCGCAAGAGCATTTGCAAGCAGTAATGGAGAAACAACCTTAGTTTCTATTGGGCTACCAGGGATTTTATCTTCATCTGAAAAAAAAATTAACATATTAGTATCATAAATAGATATAAATAATATCATTGTTTAAAACAGTAGCGGATTCAAGATTTATATATATATATATATATATATATATATATACATATTTATATTTTTATGTATATATAAAATAATAATTACTTTGGAACACTAACGGATCCAGGATTTAATTTTGGGAGGAGCTTCAACCCGAAAGATTTATTTTTGTATAAATATATTAGGATAATTACTTCGGAAGAAAGAAAGAAACTAACTACCTATATGAAATTATGTTCAAGTGATTCCTGAAGGCTTTAAATGTAATTTCACGAGAAATTATACTTTTTGAGATAATTTTTTCATAAGACATGGTTATGTTTTATTATTTTGAAACATCGGCCTGAAAGTACTTCTCTCCAACCTAATACAACACTTAAACCTTAAAAAATTAAACTCTTGCATCAAATGAAATCTAGGAATTAAATTAGAATTCTTTCGTTCCAAATATTTATTCATAATATTGTCTAATTTTGAACAAATATATTGAATAGAAGGATGGTTGGGGGTTATCAGTAAAAAAAAAATAGTAAAAATAAATTATTATATTTATTTTTATATTTGTCGACGTTTCGGCATGAAGTTCAGGCCTTCACCAGGGCGCGAAAAGATAAAGGTATTGTCGACCTGAACTTCAGACTAAAAGTCGGCAAAAATAAAAATAAATATATTTATTTATTTTTACTATTTTTTATTTTGACTGATCATCCTTCTCTTAAATTATTCACTACAGTTAACCATTAATCCACAATTATGAACAAATATAGTATTGAAAACGTTTGACACAAGACAAAAAATATAAATGAACTACAATTCAATAGTAGCAATCCCCCCGGAAAACTGTGGTTATTATTTCATCTAAGCAATGCTCAACGCTTTTATCCCAGATATTCTTTACATTGTGTGTGGGCATTCTTCCTTTGCAAAATGGAAAGAAAAAGGAAGAACTTCACTAGGAAATCATCAATGTTGGACTCATAACATGGTGAAAATACTTATAGAAATTTATATAGAAAGAAACAAAGCTGTGCAAAAAAATAAAAATAATTTCATAACGGATGATTTTGAAAAGAATCGCAATATAATTTAAAATAAGATGAAGCAGGCGAAGCAGCTGAAATAACTAGTTACACATACTTCAAAAATGTATTTATACAATAATAATTTAAAATAAAACTTTAATAGAAAATCCACCATAAAAATTTTCTGTTGTAACCCAGTGTAAAAAGCGAATAGAAGGGTGCTCAGAGTGCTGAAAATATGCCATGTCCGGCATTAAATTTGAAAGTGAAATGATGGAAATTTTTTTTTTAAATTGTTGACAAAAAGATGCGTATGATTTGATGATTTATGTAACATTGAATACAAAAAGCGATGCAGACAGCACTGATTGCATTGCGGAAAATTAACACACCAACTCACATAATTTATTCCAGAATCTTTCTCTATAATACGAAAAAGATACGACGAAAACTGGAAAGAAACGTAACAAAGTTATAATTAGTGGATATTGAGAATAATACGATGAAAAAATATATATATTTTTAAGTTACCTTTTTTGTCACCAAAGAGCGAATCTCCCTGAGAAGTTAGCATTTCAACCAAGGCTTGTATGACAGCAAAACTACTTTCAAAAGAATTACCACCAGCATCTTCCCCATTCGCAAGAGACAGAAGTTCCTGCAATATAAAGTTATTCAAAAATGATGTAAATATACATAGAGTGAAGAAAAAAAAAAATTAAGCAAATACACATAAGCATCTAATAATGTTTTGTAGCATAAAATTCGCTATATATTTCTCTCGAAAAATAAAATATTGTATTCATGAATAACTGATTATAGTAACTGATTACTTTAGTGCTATCTTAGAATTACGAGTACATTTATATTCCTGAATTGAAAAATCTTCTTAATCATTTTAAACAAAACAAGCAGCCTTCCCCAATCTAGTTCCTTAATAATAATATTTAAATTAATTATTTAAATTAATTTACAGTTTACAAAATGTACATAAAAATCGCTCTATTTTTTGGTAAACATTTCACATTAAAGATATTTTTTTTTTTGTTTATTTAATGAAATTTACAACTGTATACAAATACAACTAGTAAATATGTGCAAATTATAAATAATGACATGTACAGGCTTGAAGAGATACTACCCAGTGGTAGCACTCACTAAATAATTTTAAGTAAGAAGATCACGAGGCCATCTCCTTTTCAGACACCTAGGAGGATTATCAGGGATCAAGGAAGAAGCAAGAGTGGAAACAAGCGGATTTGGATGAGACTGAAGTTTATCATGAAAGGATAGATATCTGGTTCGAGCTAAATCATGGACATATGGTACATTAAGGTCTTTATGAATGGTTTTATTTGTGACAAAGTATGGAGCATTAAGGATTTTACGGAGGATTTTGGATGTAAGGATTGGATACGACAGGAATTCGATGGTTTGGTGGAGCCCCAAAGTTCAACTCCGTATGTCCATATAGGTCTTATTATAGTTATGTAGATAAGTATTTTGTAATTAATTGAAAGTATAGAGCGTTTGTCTAGTAAGTGTTGGAGCAGTCGGAAACGTCGAGCAGTTTCTTGTAGTTTCAGTCTAGTATGAGGATTCCAAGTAAGACGTTTATCCAAGTGGAATGATATTTTAAAATTATAAACTTAAGTAACATTCTTTGTTATTTAACAGCAGGAAAAATTACAAAAAAACCTACATAAAAAATAAAAAAATAAAATAATAATAATGTAAATAAAATTAGTACAGAAATAAAGTCAATAATAATAATAAAAGAAAAACTATATACATCTAAATACAGAATATAGTTTATGTAAGTAATGTAATATTTTGTGCAGTTCTATTTTAGTCAGTTTTTTTAAGTAAAATATGTTTTGTATGTCTGTGTTTGTATCTTCTTGAGCTTTGTTTATTGTAATGGTGTATTGTCTTAATTAAGGGGTTTACAGAAGTGTTTGTGGTGTTGAAAAAATTTTCGGTCAGGGAGTATATGAATTGTTTAACTAGTTTCTTAAATACACTTAACATCTCTTGTATATTGTATGTGAAATATGAATATTATTCATCTTTTTTTTCTTTATTATAATTTTTCCTACTCATAGTATGGGTTATTCATTTTAATTCTGAATAGTAAACAGTAAAACCGTATATTGAAAATGTTCTTTCATTCAATTTTATTAAAATTTTATCTGTGAAGTAACAGAGAAATTTTTTTATCATTACTAACAATTCTCTTCTTCTTTTTATCATCTATTGGAGCCATAAATAAATTAAGTTGTGAATTAACAACCCAACGCAGTTGAGCAGCCATTTGTAATTTCGTTTTTTTTTTTTTATTCCATCAGTCTGAATGAAGGCATTGCTTCAACCTATTAATTTGCTTAATCTCAAGTAAAACTTTTAATTACTTTTTACAACTATGTCTTTATGAATCAAAATAGAATAATAGCCAATGGAATTTATGTATGTGCCAATAACCAACATCAAACAACTACAAAACGTCTCTAAAATAACATGACATACAAAAAGAAAAGTGGTTAGGTAACTTGTGATACAACTCTACTCATGACAGAGCACTAACACGCAAAACTAATTAAGGGGACATTAATTATAAATTAATAAATTTAAATATACCTGAGCACACATGAAGATAACAAGTTTACTAGCGGATTCATCCGTAGAAATGACTGAGGCTATTGCACTACTGAGGTTCGACAAAGCCTTTGAATTGGTACCTGCCATCAAACTCATAAGTCGGACAACTTTTCGTACATCACTCAGGCCGATAGCATTCAGACCGTATGTCAAATTGCTTTTTGTACCACTGAAATAATAGAAAATTATACAGAATTTTTTTTTTTTAAAAATGGTTTAGAAATTTTTTTTTTAAATACATTTTTAATACTTCAATCAAATATTGCTTCTTAAACTATAAACAGTAATAATTCAATTTTTTTCATGATTTACAAAAAAAATTATTTCTTTTTCATAGGGAGAGGGAGGAGTAAATACTACATAAATTATATAATCTGGTTACATATTCGACGTTTTGGGGTTCTGCTTTTTCTTCAGGAATACTCTGCAGTATAATTATCATTACTACATGTGTTACCACAATCCTCTTCTGACGTCATGACGCCTTCAGTAATCAATGTGCAGCCAGTTTTACTTCTTCCAACCTCTTTGGAAATCAATCGTCTAAGCTCGATACAAAATATCGATTAATTTTTCTACAGGTGAATTTTCTCATTTTTGTATAACGTTTTTTTTTCTTTTGTGTTTTTGTTCAAACTTTATTACTCATAGCTTTGTATTGTTTTCCAACAAATTAAATTGTATACATCAATTGTTTATGGTGTATTTATTGAGTGAACCTACCAGAATCAAACATGTATCCTATTATAATAGTCTATATTAAAATTTTTCACAAACCATAAAGAAAATATAATTACCTTTCCTACATAGAGTAATTTATCGATTCAATATTTAGTTCAAAAATATAATTTAAATAAAATAAATAAACAAACAATGAATCTTATAATCAATCAATAATAAATATTTTCAAAGGAAATAATCAATAAACAAATTAAAAATTATTAATTAGTAAATTAGCTTTACCCAAAAATGCTTAAATTCGGTTTCAAGTATGCCTAGTAAGAATTATTTTAATTATAGAATATTTAATAGTTGACTGTTGCATTATAAAGGAAGAAGATGGTCCGGGGTGGTGGTCATAAATAGGCTGAATAGTGGTAAAACTATTTTATCAAAAGCCAACGTTTCGACCCGACTTTGCAGGTCTTCTTCAGGGAGATGTGTTCAGCTAGGAGTTTCAATTAGAACTCACTTCAGTTCTAAGTGAAACTCCTAGCTGAACACACCTCCCTGAAGAAGACCTGCAAAGTTGAGTCAAAACGTTGGCTTTTAATAAAATAGTTTTACCGCTATTCAGCCTATTTATGACCGCCACCCCGGACCATCTCTTTCCTTTATTTTAATTATAACACTTTAGAAATTGAAAGACTATCTGATATTTTTTATTATATCTTATAAATGCATACCTTGACGTGAGATGCCCTAAAGCATTCATTACGACAGATCTTGAAAGGGAAATCTGTGATGCTTCGCATACTCTCTGCAATGCAGTGATGCGGTCTTTACTCGAAGTAAGGTTGGCTGCTTGTTCGCCAAGAGGTGTATCACTTTGATTTAATGGTCCAATAGGGCCTAATCGAAATAAACGTATTATCATTTAATAAATCGAAATAACGATTTATCATTTAAATTGACAAATTAATACAGTACAATCTTGATATTCTGACAATTTTTAATTCAATAAACCAACAAGCTTGTGATATCTAGGGAAATATATTTTGACTGGTTTTAATGGGAATTTCTAGTTATAGAGTTGTAATATTTGTAAATTATAGTTTAAATAATCAAGTTAATCAACAATAAATTGTAATTATTATAAAATTAAATTATTAAAGTTATTTTACTTACTCATAACTGGAGTAGAATTTTGGCAAACCACTGGAATAAATGAAGCTCCAAGGGGATCAGGTATACTAAGTGGGACTAGATCTGGCACAGCAGCATGGTTTTTTTCCATGAATTTGTTGTATAATTCCTCGAGTTTCAAGACATCAACAGAGCCATTGAAATTTGGTGATGCAACTGATAATAATATAACGAAAAAATTTAAAAACATTTACTACATTTAGAAAAAAAAAAAATATATAATATATATATATACAAAAATATATATATTGAAGTCAAGGAAGATATTCTAGTTCATTAATTAATAAAGTTTAATTGTACCCAATCATATCATGTTCAGTCATGTCATTATATTTCTCAGTGTCACATTTATTAGATGTATTTTTATTTTAATAAAGTTGTAAATTTCATTTAAAAAAACAAAACAAAGCAACTAAATAAGATCTTTTATATACTTATTTTGACTAATTATAACCTTCCTCTTAGGTGATAAGAGGAACAAAGTATATTTGCAATTAATGAATAGAATGAATTTTAAATACCTTTTGTATTTATCTTATCAGCCATGAGGTTAGGAGGCTGAGCTTGAGGAACGCTGGGAAGTCTTTCATCTCTCACACCATTGTACATATCCTGACAATCACTACAAAGTACATAATCGCTCCCTGAAATATGAAGAATGCAATAAAGAAGCAATCTATTGTTAAGAAGTCATCAAGAAGCACAATACTACAAAAAATAAGTTACATAGGGTGGCCCATGACTGAAGGTCCATGGTTTAAGAACCTACTGATGTCATTCAATGTAAAAAATATCAAATAAACACATGACTGCAAATGCTTCTTAACAGAAATATAAGTATCAAAAGTTTATATTAATACATGAATCATTTCGCATCAGGTCGTTATTGTTTACACTTTTATCATCCTGGTCTTGTTTATATTTTTGGGTAACTTTTTGGGAACTTGTCACATGTACAGTAAGTTAAGAGAGAAATGTTTTGGGCAGCGGGCCTGTTCTCCGAAAGGATTGTTTGGTTTCTTAAAGGGTTCTAACTGGAAAGCCTTAAGCAACTATGTACAGCAGGCCACATTACAAAGATCTCAATTGGTCAGATAGTAAACTATTGATACAATATCGTGTTTATTTATTGTAACGTTTGTTTTATTGTTATATTGTATTTGATGGTTATTGCTATTATTGTTGAATTTAAATTTCTTATTTATTGGATTTGTGATGTATTAATGTTTGTTTTTGAAAACTCTATTTAAACCAATGAAACAGGGAAGAAGAAAATAGCTAGAATGGATGTATAAAAATATAATAATACAGTAGATATATTATTACTCGTTTATTTTAGTTATAAATGTAATGAATATTTATTATTAATTACACACAGACCTCGACAGATGGAATTTTCCGTTGTCTATGTGTTGTTGCTTGTATATATATATATATATTTTACTTTGTATATTTTTTTAAAAAGTATAATAAACACGTTTTCATTCATTCATTCATATTTTTGGGTAGTGTAGTATTTACAAAGTCTAGTATCATTATATCTTCTATCAATTTGGTATTATATTTTCTTTGAAAATTAATGAGAAGTTATTTTCAGCTGAAGGATATCCCAACATTGATTATATATGTGGTTATTCTAATGGGAATTAAAGATGGATGTTGCTTAGTAGACAGTTCCTGATTGCAGAGGTGGGTAATTTACTGATGTCTATGATCTAACAAAAAATAATGCTAGACTGTAATAAATACTAAACGAATCACATATGTTAACAAAATCAAACCAACAAAAAATGCAAAGACCAATCTCAAAATGAGTCATATTTTTACAACAAAATTCAATGTTTGTATTTCTGGTAGAAAGTATTTGTAGAATATTTATGTTGTTTTTTTTTTTTTTTACAGTAAACGATATCAGAAATAACATCTACTTCATACTCTTAAAATATGGACCTTCCCAGTTCAGTTACTTGAAAGAATGCTGTACGTTAATATCTATATTTGTAACATCTTGGATCAAATTATTCAAAATTACTTGTAAATTTATGGCACTTATTATTTCTCCTCATGATTTCAGGAAAATATGGAGGATAAACATTTCACTGTTACAATCGAAACATGAATGTTTCATTTAACATTGTGTGAGACATATATTACTTTTTTTTTGTAATTTAAAATATTTTTTTTCATAAATGGCATCCACAGAACTAATTTAAAAAGAAAAAAAATGAATAAGCTGTTATTTCTAATATTTTAATATTTATTTTATTTTCACATTTCACAATGAAAATGTGAAAAAAAAAAAAAAATCTCAGTTGCCTAAATTCAGCATTTTTTTCAGAAATTAGATCAATCTAATAAGCTTTTTGATGTTACTTCCCTTTATAGAAATAAAAGACAACCATTGCTTAAGAATGTGTCATGTGATCGGAATCTCTGTTTTTAGCTGTTTGGAACAAGTCCAGTTTTGGAACTAACTTACACTTCAGTCCAATTATGAAATTACCTTTATCTTTAAAACTAAATTTAACTTAATGACATATATTACTTTGCTACCTATACTAGGTAAGGAAAGTATTGCAATCGGGTCAAATTTCCGACATGCGGCTTTCGACGGATCTATCCGTTTCAGAGCCCCCTGAGTCCAAAAAATACATTTTTAGCCATTGGTCTGTCTGTCTGTCTGTGCCAAGATTTTCTCGGGAACTACTGAACCGATTTTGTTGTTTCTTTTTATTTTGTAGGATTTTGACTACTGATGCCTGTGACAGAAATTCGTTGCTTCATGCGCAATAGCTTATAATGAAATGAATATAAACAATAATAATTGAAAAACATGTTTTTCTATAGACTGTAGCGCGAAAACGGCTCTAACAATGTTGATGAAACTTTTCAAGATGTTTTAATGATTTTCCTTTCAATTTTCGAAATATAGACTAAATTCCCGAAAAAATTCAGGAAAAAAAATTATAAAGAAAAGAAAACTGTTATGGGGCCTAACACCCTAAGTATATATTATATGGTAAAATTTATAATAAAACTTTTGAAAGGTATTTAAATTACCAACAAAACAATAAAAATGAAAAAGTGAAAGTAAGAAAATATGTTGCCGGCATCACACAATCTTCACTATTTCCTCTACTTTTAACAGAAATTATTGTTTGACAATACTAAGCTATGGTAAAAAGTTTTTGATCATCAATATTAGGAAGTATTGAAATTTGTACACTGATCTACCTTAAGCAAGTTTACATTGCTTTAGTTAATCAAATAAATCGTACTCAAATCTTATGTTTGATCAATTTTCAGGAAAATGTATCAAGTTCAATTATTTTTGTTTCTTCATGAACATATGTAAAGATATAAAAACTTTTCTGAAATAGGTAGGAAAGTCGTGTGAGTGGACACACCAGATATTTTTTTTATAGAAACCAATTACATTTCAAAGAGCTAAAAAAAAAAAGAAAGAAATGAAAACAAAATTATACAAGAATAAACTTCTAACTCAATTTTGATATTACAGACAAATGTCCACCATGAGGCCACTTATTTAACATACGACATTTTATGCACAAACTAATATGTTATATTAAAGTATTGTTAAATCCAATATTAAACTTATAAAAAGTGCTAGAAATGAGAAAAATATGAAAAACTACTGCTAAATTTGTTTTTCTTTTATGAAATTTATGGATATTACAAAGCTTGGGCATCAAATGACTTTTTTATTTTATTAATTATAGAAAGAAAAGTATATTATACCATAAACATTTCCACAAATACTCGGAGACCATACAGTCCCACAACCAGGATGTACGGAAAGCATGTGGCTGGCCAACTGGTTGTATCGCCTTCTACAAAGTCCACACTGTCCACCGACAGAAGTCGACAACTAAAAAAAAAAAAAAAACGCTGTACATAAATTAAAAAAATTTATTTAAAAACTAAATAATGATTGATCATTAAAAGGACATACTGGAACGTTAGAAGAACTTGAACTTCCTGTCGATAGAGAATTGACAGCAATATCAGCCAGTGTCTGAGTACTCTGAGAACAAAGTGGCCCAGCCTCACCTCTAACATGTTCTCTTTCTCTATATCTATCTAAAACACTAGCTGTAAAAAAATAAAATAAAAATATATAGTCTCTCTTTTATTTGAAAAAATTTTTAGTGACTCTTAGATTTTATTTCGTATACAGGATGTTTCATTCAGGGTTAAGTGGCCAAACAGCAAAAATGAACTAAGGACCTCAAAACAAGAAAAAAACTTCATCTGAAGGTATGTCCGCAAACGCTTTGTTTAGGAGATATTCACACCTAAACATTTTCGTATAAATTATTAACATTATATGAAATAAATAAAACCTATTTATTTGTTCTGACTATTTTATTAATTAAATGTATACATTAACATTCATATTAAACGTTGTTCAACGTAAAGATACGTCTACATACGCTTTGTTTAGGAGATGGATTACATACAATACTAATATGGCCTTTTATCTCTAACTGTATAAAAACTATTGGCAACATCAGGATTAATACTATTTGGAATTACCATTGGAAACTCTCAATAACATTTATCAGTTTGTAAGGCTTTCGCAGAGTAATCTTGTGAAACAATAACACATATCCAGTGCCGTTTACTGCCACTGCTGCTGTTGAAGAAAGATACCGAGCCTATCTTAATGCACAAGGAAATTACTTTGAACAACATTTAATATGAATTTAATGTTTACGTTTAATCAATAAAGTAGTTGGAACAAATAAATGAGTTTTATTTACTTAATACAACGTAAAGAATTCATAACAATGAAAATGTTTAGGTATGAATATCTCCAAAACAAATCGTTTGCGGACACAACTTCATAGGAATATTTTTTCCTGTTTTGAGGTCCTTAATTCATATTTTCAGTTTGACCACTTAACTCTGGAACACTCTGTATACAAAGCGGGACGGACTTTAACGAAGATACAATACTTCTTATCCTAAGGTACCTCCAAGTTATAAATAAAAATAAAATATTCATATTCCTGTCAGTAATATTAATTGATTCAACACCAGCGAATGTTGAGGGAGTAATATTTAGTCAAATAGTTTTTAAAAAAGTAAAAAAGTACTAATGGCCTCCTAACTTAGGAAGTAATAAAATAAATCTGTAAGGTAATAAAACATAAATATAGAAATCCCAATATTATACTCAGTTTTATGAATTCGACTAGGATAATATTTAGTACCATTCAAACCTAGTTAAAATTTAAGCAAGCCAATGATCGATATCCTAGCGTTCATATTACTTTCAAACACCTTGGGAATTGCAGCCTAATATCTAAAGTTTAAAAACACACAGGAAGTCATACAAACATCCAGTAATCCACCAAACCCCAACGTATTGAAGGGATGACGACTTCAGGAATACTGATTGATTTTCGAAAACTAAAAATTTTCATCACTATCCTGAAAATAAAAACCTGTACCACTACAACTGATGAAGGGTCTTGGGTTTAGTACTTTGTAAGGAAGAACAGATACAAGGAAAATGATTGTGCAGAGAGATGATTAAGCCAATATCATACTCAACCACCAAGTTTTCCTCCTGAATTAATTATTTAATTAAGAGTGTGGGTGTGTAACAGAATAAATAATTATCTAACTAAGCCGGACTAGAATCCAGGAACTTGGGCATAGAAAGTCCTAACTCACTGAGCTACTCCACCCCCCTTTTGACTATCTTATAAACTATATATATTTTTTTTAATAGGCACCAAATATCTCCTGATTTTATTTTTAAAAAGTCAGCTTGTTTTTAAAACTAGACTTGTAATACTTTCTGAAATGCTCCCCAAAAAATGTCTATATAAATATATAGCATTTTCAAGCCAATTGTAACTTTTCCACTTCAAATATAACCTTTTCCGTTTCAAATGTAACCTTTTTCGATCATGAAAGGGATATATTTGAAATAGGAAAGCTTACATTTGATTTGTAAAAGGTTACATTTGAAATGAAAAAATTTGTGCTTGAAATGGAAAAGGTTACAATTGGCTTGGAAATGCTATAGTTTTAAAAAATATAAAACTTGCCAGATCTTTCAGCTAAATAATTTCTTATATCAGAACATGGCCTCCGTCTTGTAGGTTGCATTCCTCTCCTTGTAGTGGAACTTTCAATATCTAAACTGAACAGTGTCGAGCCTCTAAGAGGTTCTGGTGGTGTCGGTGCTTCCTGACCAGGAGAATCGACGGACATTATATCGGAATCGATACATGGGTGCTCCAACATCCAAGTAGCCAATTGATTGATAGATGCAGCTGCTAATGCACCAGTATTTCCTAAAAACAAACCATTTATCAAATTCAAATATAAATTATCAAAAAAAAACTAATCTTGATAATAAACTTAAGCATTCATTAGATATCAGGAAAGGATAATAACTTCTTTTTGCTATTATCGCAAATAAATATTCTCAAATATTCACTATAATACATATGTAATTCAATAATAAATATTTATAAAGGTAAAGAAAATGTTAATTAAAAAGCATATATACCTGTAGCATGAATAGCTTTTTGTATGTGCCTAAATGAAAATCCCATTTCTAATAAAGGCGCAGCAATTGGAAACTGAGACGGGGACGGGGATCTCACAGCAGTGGTAGAAGAAGACGACACAAGTTTATCGCACAGGGTATTCAAAGAAAGCCGACCCATCAGCATTGGAATACTTTGAAACGTTTTACCGCAGGAAGTGCTTGTACTAGTGCTTGGAACAGGCTTATTGTGCTGAGAAGTTGGGCACTGAAAAATAAAAAAATATATCAAATGGGTTTATAGATTTCAGAATTTAGAATATTTCCAATATGGTAAGAATTTTAGATTAGAATAGAGAAGATACTTTAATCTGGGACAGAGCCCCCTCAGAATAACATTGTAAAAGGATTGTAAAACAGCCTTAAAAATAATGCAAAAAAAATGGCCAAATTAGGCATTACTAGATCCCTCGCCAAGGCACTAACTGAAGATCGCAGTTACTTGAACTAAGGGATTAAGTTTTTAAAAGAGAGAAGACTTCATAACAAGATTTAAAAACTGAATCAAGTTGATAGAAAATAAAGAAAATGGGCTCATCAATGTCCTTTGCTCTTTAAAACTTTTTTTTTTCTCTTTAATTATTTATCCGCACCTGTCATTGTGTTGTCAATCAGCAGATGTGTTCTGATGACGAGGATAGGCATTAAAGGCATGAGGAAAGATAGTACCCAGCAGCACCTCTTCCTGGTTATTATTTTTTTTTATTTAGGTGAGATCTCTCATCCAGCTCCTTTTTAATCTCCTCCTGATGGGCATGTCAGTCGTAGCCATGTCAGTTATAAATCTGTTTGTGTGTCCGTATAGTTTGAGATGAAAACAAGAGTAGAGAGTACGTATGTGTTGGTCTATAGTTGGTTGTCGTAAGTCGTTATGTAAAGTTTTGTTGTTGACGTACCAGGGAGCTCCTGTTATAAGTCGTAAAATTTTGGATTGAAATGACTGTAGTTTTTGTAAGTGCATCTTTTTTGCTGAACCGTAAATCTGAGAGACATATGTCCAGATGGGTTTCAGTAGGTAAGTGTATGTATTTAGTTTTTGTCAAACTTTCAATTTCGATTTAAAAAGAGTGAGTACAGTATTTTCAGTCGCTTGTTTAAGATCTGTCGTTTCATTTTGACGTGTGGGCCCCAGGTCATCCTTCTGTCGAATATTAGTCCCATGTAACGTACTGTTGTTTGTCTGAGGAATTTGGTTATCTCCTATATAAACTGGTGAGCACGTTTCTCATCTAATTGTAATTGTTATATGTTGTGACTTGTCATGATTTAATCTTATTTTCCAAAGAGAGTACCAATTTTGTAAAGTCAGTAAATGATTTTGTAAATTTATTGAGGCTAGTCTGAGGTTATGGTGTTTTGTTTAAATTTAAAACTCTTTAAAACTAAAATAAAAAAATATTCATAAGAATTTTTTAATTTACTTAACCATAGAATAGAATTTAACCATTTTACCAGCTTACCACTAAATTCTTAATGATATAAAAACAATAATTAAGAGATCTCAAATAAGGCGTAAGTCAAAGATATCAATCAAAAATATTTAACTATCTAAACCATATTTGCTCATTTGGAAAAACCTAATAATTGTATGTTCACAAAAAATTTTCTTTTTTTCAACTTGTTATGATTTAAGTTCTACTGACCTGAAGTGAGTCTTGCGAAGGAAGGGAAGAACCAGAAACTGAATATCGATGAGCATTTCCAAGGGCTTTAACTCTGGCCTCCAACTGAGGAACTCTATGATGGTGTTCAGCGCTTGCCTTTACATATGAGCTATGGATAATACTCAAAACTCGTTCCAAATCCCTCAAGTTATTTAGCCAGGGAACTTCGAAAACTTCAATACTTTTTTCAACAAAACACCTATAAATACAAATAATATTATTTATTGAATTCATAATGACAATGTTATGAAAAAAATTCCTTTCAAAGAAACCCTGATACAATATGAAAGATAAAATTTTACCTTAGTATAAAGCGAAGAGATTCTCTCAGATATTTATCTCTAACAACACTAAAATTTTTTTTTTCTTCATCCTTTAATTCCTGAAAAATATAAACCAATAAAATTTAGCAAATAAAGTATACTTTAAATTAAATTTAAATTTAAATAAATAAAAGAAATGTGCAGCTATTATAACTAGAATAAATTTGGAATAACAACTTAGATGTTATCTATAAAAAGAATCTATAATTCAGTCAATGAGTTTTTTGAAAAAAATATTTTTTTTCTAAGATTGTCAATAGATTAGATATTAAGAAAATCTGAATTGGTAAGAAATCTAAGTTAATAGACAACTTAATTTCCAACAAAATGTAATGTGTTAATGATGGTTGAGCAACTGTAATATCATAATTGCACTATTATCATATAACCCATCTAAATATATTTGTAACTATAGTAATGAAGTAAAATTATTATTAATAATAAAGGCAAACAAAAAGAAAAATAACAATATTACTGCCAAAAGATTAAAAATAAATTATAATACTAACATCATCTTTAGTCGTTTGGTTCAGCACTGATGGATCAAGTAAAACCTCAGAATATTTATTACAAGCAAAAAGTGCAGCTAAAGACTTCATCGCAGCAAGTTGGACCATTATTATTCTTAAGGAAGACCCTTCACAATCCAGTAATTTACCATTTACAGCCCATCTACAAAAGTTTAAATTAAAAAAAAATTAATTTAAATTACATATAAATAATACCGAGATTTTATCAATGAAATTAAAACAATACTTTGCAGCAACTGTTACATCAAGAGCTCTCCGCTCAGCTTCAAGTTCTTCAGGAGTCGGAGCTACGAAATCGGTACTGCCTCGACGTGTTACTTCACCTATTATTGTAGTTACCATTTCGTTGGACAATGTTTCCACTGAGCGAGTAAAATAGGTGTTTTTTTCTGCAGGTCGTTCAGTTTCTGGATTCACATCTGAGATCACTTCTAATTCTGACTGGGTCAAATTTATATCTGGAAGTTCGATCTTCAAAAAAAAATAAGAATAATGTTATAAAATATAGATTGAAAGAAGTTAAATTAGTTTTACAAAGCAGCAAATAAGAAATTAATAATATCATAAATGAATATGTAGTTGCTGTTACATATATATAGTTGTACTACCAATATATAAAACCAAGGCCTTAGGAATATAGATTAATTACAATCAAGAATTTTTCTAGGACAATTATCTGTGGCACCTGTGCATAGCATGCTGGATTAATAATATATATTATATATATATATATTATATATATATATATATATATATATATATATATATAAACCTGTACCACTACAACCCATTAAGGGTCTTGGGTTTAGTACTATTTAGAGAAAGCACTGTTTCTTGGTCTACGGTTGTTATACAAGAAGGTGATTTGACCGAGATCACGCTCAAACACCAGGATTTTCCCCTTAATTAATTATTTTAATTAAGGGTACCCACGTTTTTAGAGGTTGGGTGTGCCCTAGGAGGGTCTACCTACCAAGGTCATCCCACGGCCAATGAAACAGAATAAATAATTTTTCTGTCAATGAGCCAGGATTTGAACCTAGGACCTTCAGCATTGGAAGCTCAGTACTATATATATATATATATCAAATAAATAATTAAATTATACTTTTTCAAATATTAACAAACCTCAGAGGTGAATCCACTTAAGCGAGCCATATATAACCAAATGTCTGGTGCGATGTATGGGAGTTTTGTAGCATCAAATGTAACAGCATTATAAGGCTCCAAAGATGTTAGTGGACAGTCACTAAAACAAATAAATGAAAAAAAACTACCATTGTAAAAAAAAAAAAATTAACACAATTAAATGGCATCGCATGTAATACAATCTGTAAAGCTATATAATAAGTTTGAATCTATTTTTTGTTATATACTGTAAAAGGAATTAAGAGGCAAAGAAAGTTATAAATTCTTCAATGAACTTCATAGAATTTGATACAACTTTGTTTCCTTCTAAAGATTAAGAAACAATTCTTGCCCAATTAATAGGAATTGATGAAATGCATAAAATACTAATAAAATAAAAAAAAGGATTTGATGTATTTTGTAAATTTTCATAACTCTCATTTAAGGCTTCAGTACTTTCCTGATTTATAGAAACATTCTGAATTTCAACTGTTAAAGCCTTCGAAGACTAGAAATAAACTTATTATCATCCAATAAGAGTATAAACTCACATGTCAAAGTAAATGAGAAAATCATTCTTAGTTAAGAATGATTAGGTAGTGACCGAAGGAGGTTTGTTTTTATGCAAAACGGTATAAAGCTACAAAATGAACAATTGAAAGACCGTTACTGATTTCCCACATTCCTTTTCTCCAATGAAAAAAAAAAAAAAAATTCGAACCATTATACAATGAATTAACCCATTGTTGAAAATTACTAAGTTTAATATAAATTACCTCTACGTGGAAGAAAGATATAAAAAGACGAACCTTATAGCGTAGTCGGTATCATGCCACATTATCTTCACGTTGGTCATCCCTTGTTTTAAAGTTCCTAGAATGGTAGCTTTTCTTCCGGATTGCTTGTGCAGGCATAGCCCACCAACCCTGAGGCCATGATCTAATCCCCCGATAACAACCAAAGCTGGCCAAACCTTAAAAAAAAATTGACAATTTACAATTTAAAAAAAAAAAAAAGACCAGGTGTGAACTGCAAATATAAAAAGTCAATGGCTTGGATTAATCAAAATCAATCAAAGATGAAAATACTTGTTAGTATTATAAATTCTGCATTATTTTTTGGTAAAAAGTTGACACTTTCAACTCGTACAAGAAATAGGAAATACAAAAAACTAGATGACACTTGATGTAGACCATAATAATGAGTAAGTACACTTTTGATGAAAAATGTAACAAATAAGTATTGAATTAACCAATTAATTAAATAAAACTTAAATGCGTTAAGTAAGCATATATAAATATATTTGGTTTTATGAGTATTCTTACCTCTTTGCATAGCTGATCATAATCAATTTCTTTTTCAACAACCATATCCTCATGAAATTCAGAATTTGAATCCGTTCCATTTTTTAATTTTAAATCTGAAGCCACTAGAAAAAAAAATTAAAGTAATAAAAAAAATTTTATTTTGTATTTTAAAAAAAAATAATGGTAAATATATTTAATAAATGGATCATGAAAAAATTAATCACTCTTAGTACACCAAGAACTGTCTTTTTATTATCTGAAATAGATTAGACCGTTAAACGCTTCTTTCTATTGAACAGGAGCTTCAGTTCATACTGATAGAATAATAATGCAAAATAAGTTTGTTTATTTTTTTTTGTTGTCACAGTTTATAGCCTTTATATTTTCTGTATTCTTAGAATGTTTGATCATTATCATATAGTTTTAGTCCTAAGCTAATAAAATAAAAATCTTACTACCTGGCTCTTGAAGATTTTGCTCTTTTTCATCTTCTGGAAGTAAATCTATTTTCAATTCTGCTAATATCTCCTTGGCTTGATTCAACCTCTCAATTAAGCATTCATTAATCTACAATAAAAAAGCAATCTAATCAAGATGAAATTAATCAAGATAATATAAATTAATTATGTAACAAAAAAATTGAATAGTTAAATGTTTCGTTTTAACAAGGTTTGAAAGACAATACATATGACAGAAGTCATATTAATTTGAAATATATTATATTATCACAGATTTTAATTTTTAAAAAAGTAAAATATAATCAATGATTTTATTTAAATAAATATTATTTTAAAGGATTCATTAGAGATAGAATACACCAAATATTGTAAACGTAAAGAAATAGCCCATGATCTCTGATCCCTATTTATCCAATGAAGAACATCCCCCTGAAACTTAGTAAATAGCTTCATCTCATTGTAACATACAAATATTTTATTTACGAAAATTCTCGGAATTAGGGCACTTTCAATCTGAAGGTCGACAAACTTAGTCTATTTAATTATGTACTAAAAACTCATAAATACCCATTTGCGTTCCTCTTGGATCTTAAAATAATTTGATAACAAAATCGATAAAAAAAGATGGCCTACAAATGCTTTGGCTAAAAACAAAAGAAGGTTACAAAAAAGATGGCAGACTCTCGGGAGAATTCGAGGCCAAACTTAAACCCCTAATGAACCACACAATAAGTTTTGTTTTCACAATCTCAAGAGATACGCATATAACCCAGTATTACACCAAGTTGTAGTGGCTCTATCCATCCAACCGCTGTCTGTACTTCCTTGCTCTTGCTACCTTTCTATACCAAGCCATCAGAACTCAGCGGCCTTCCTATATTTTTCACAGCCTACAATTTAAATATTTCATTCAATCTCGTACCTCCGACCTCTGTCCACCTCCTCACTCAGTGAACTGCTGTGTTTGAAAAATCTTTTATAATTCAAGCCATCTCCTTCAGGAATACAATACCTCCCAATATCCGACATGCACAATCAGTTTTCTCATTTAAATCACTCCTTTTTAAGCACCTAATCCTTTCCCAATCCGATCGATCATAAAATGTAGATAAGAGAACTTTTTAAAGTTTTCCCAGAAATGATTTTCTTTATTCATGTCGTTTTATTTTCCTATTTTTGTATTATACATATCAGTATGTTTTTAGCGTTATTGTTTTATTTTTTTTCCAATATTTCAATCTTAATAAGAATTGTAAATAATTAATTGTATGTATGGCCACACAGGCATTTATTCTGTATCTATAATTTGTCCTAAAGGGACAACAGTCCCAGGATAATAAAAAATATTTTCATTTCATTTACAAAAATATTGGGCCATTTGGTATATAAACCTCGTTATTTTGAAAAATTGGGGGTGAATGTCATGCCAAATGACCCAATATTTTTTAAGGGCGCCTTATCTTGGCTTTTTGCTCAAATTATCTTGATTTAGAGGAAAGCAAATGGGTATTTATGAGTTTTTAATATCTAATTAAATAGACGAATTTTGCCGATCTCCAGATTGAAAACGCCCCAATTCCGAGAATTTTCGTAAATAAAATATTTGTAGGTTACGATGAGATGAAGTTATTTATGAAGTTTCAGGCCGATATTAATAATTTGATAACAAAGGGTCTGAACAACGGACTAAAAGTACAAAAACAAAGAAAGCTCTGGTTTAACATCATAATGATCTAAAGCATAATTGTTCTTATGAAAAATTTGTTTTTAAAATTATGTTTTAACAAAATATAAAATATATAATTTAAATTTGTGTGAGTGTACATGTATAAGGGAAAATACTTTAAATCAAACAAAGAGAAGAACAAACCTGTGAACACCAGAAATCCGTGTTATGGAGGGTTCGGATGAGATGAATATAAGCCTCGGCTAAGAGGACAGGTACTGGAGCACACTGAGGATCTCCAGCAAGGAGTTCTCTTGGAGCTCCACTCATTTGCATATCAAATATTTCAACCTAAAGTATAGTGTCAATACGTCATAAACATAATAATATGTATAAATACTCACACAGAAAAAACGTAACAATAATAAGATAAAATAAGCAAAAATTTAGAAAACAGATATAACGTAATTATGTTATAAATGGAAAAATCTAAACAACAAAGCCAAGAGGAGTCCACACCATACAGGTGAATAATTAACTTGCCAAGATTTCGCCAATTCAGGCATCATTAACAGGGCTCATTTTCAAGTCTAAAAGAAATTTTTTAATTTACAATCTTATCTAAACTTTACATAATTCAAAATATAAAGATTTTTTATATACCTTAATACCCATCATGTACCTGTTCTTTTCACTTATGCGAATTGCATGCGTCTACTCATAGTAAAATTTTGTATTCTTTTCATGTCCACCTTTAATTATTTTATAACATTATTATAATCAATTATGTCTTATTAAATGATTCAATTAAGTTAAAATCACCTTATCATGTGTCACCTCCATGTCATCGGTCTCATTTCTATTCAGTGACTGGTTATTCTTATAGGAGTAGGGGAAGACTATTTATTATAAACAAATACAATGATGCTTCCCATTATATGCGGACCTATTTTAAGTAATATTAGCTAATTCATTTCAAATTTTGATTTTTTCAATTGAACTCGCATAAAATGTGTTCATAGTATCCACGTCTGTATGATTGTTTACCGAGTTTTTAGTTATGTATATAGCTTCCTTTATTCTACGTTTATTCGTATTATTTTCATTATGCAGGATTTCGACGTTATTGAAATCAAATTCATGTTTTGTTTGTATAGTATATGTTGAGAGAGTCCAGTAGCTAATTTAATTTTTGTATTTTTTGAATTACAATTAGAATAACCAGTCACTGAAAAGAAATGAGACCGATGACATGTGGGTGACGCATGATAAGGTAATTTTAACATATTTGAATCGTTCAATAAGAAATAAATGAGTAATAATGATGTGATAAAATAATTAAAGGTGGACATGACAAGAATAAAACATTTTATTATGAGTAGACGCATGTAATTCGCATAAGTGAAATGGACAGGTACATTATGGGTATTTATGTACATAAAAGTTTTTAAATTTTGAAATATTTAAAGTTTAGATATGATTGTAAATTGAAAAAAAAATTTTTGACTTGAAAATGGCTCAACGAGCCGAAACGTCATAATGTGGTAAGTCATTAAGTTGACAAAATTAAAAATTGGTGTAAAATTGGCTGAAAATAAATAAACTGAAAAATAAATATTATGCACCGAAGTAGAAGAGAGAAATATTGAATATAAGGTGGACATGACAAAAATAAAAAAATTTATTATGAGTAGACGCATGCAATTCGCATAAGAGAAAAGGACAGGTACATGATTGGTATGTAGACTTCAAAATGGCTTAACGAGCTGAAACATCGTAATTAGATGTGTAGTCATTAAGTTGACAAAATTTTGAAAATTGGTGTGAAATGGTTGATAATAAATAAACTTGAAAATATACATATATTCACAATATTTCTCCAATTCTTCTTCAGTGCATACTATTTATTTTCAAGTTTATTTATTTTCAGCCATTACAAAAAATTTTGAAAATTGGTGTAAAATGGCTGAAAATAAATAAACTTGAATATACATATATTGTTGCTATAGACATATCATGAAACTATCCAAATAAACACTCAGTATTTAAATTTAAATTAATAAAGAGTGTGTATATGGATGGCTTCGTGAGATGTAACAATATATATATATATATATATAAGAAACACAATAAGAAACACAATATATATATATATTGTGTTTCTTATTTTCACTTTTTTGTTTTTTCTTTCTGCATATAAGTGATCTTGGTTTTTCTGCCCTGACGATGCCTGAATTGACAAAATGTTGCCAAGTTAACTACTAACCTGTAGGTTTAGAGACTAATGGCTTCGTTGTTTGGATTTAATAATAAGGTGGAATGATTCAAAGATACCTTTTCTCCAGGATTAGTACTGTAAAACATAACGCAAGGATAAAGAGCGGTAGATGGATCTATATCCTGAAAAGCAATTATTGGTTCATCTCCATTCTTTCCAAAACTGATTGTTCTCGAATCAAGATCTAGGACTGCTGTAATTACATCACCTTGAGTAAATGATGGTAAGCAAAGGGGCAATTCTCCTCCATGGTAGAGATTACCACTGAAAAATTCAAATACAATATAAAAATATATTTTGGAAATTATTAAGTGATTATATTCATTCATATTATTATATTTATTATTCTCAATAATGAATATCACTGCAAGAAGGAGAAAGAAGAATAAAAGTATAAAATGTAATTAATGTATTTTAATAAAATAAACACTCAACTTTTCATCAAATAGCTGATATATTTTTTAATACGAATTGCATGATCCAGAAATGCTAAATTGTCAAATTATATAAAAACGCTCCATTTAATTACTATACCAAGATTCTATCTCCATGAACTTCACTATTTACCAGTACTTCTAAGTGGATGTATATGTACATTCCCTTGGGATAGGTAGGGTTATTTCCAGTTATTTTTCCTTTCAATCGATACATTTAATTTTTTTTTTAGTAAAGATCTTATTAACTTTTTAGATAACATAATTGTGTCGTTATAAAACAGTTCTAAATGTATGCGATTTTCTTAAGTATTATAACAGTATTGTGTATGTTTTATTTATTACTATATTACATAAATGAAGAAAAAGTTACAAAATCAAAAAACATAATAATAATTAATGTGGGGAATAATTAACATAGGTTATTAAGGAGTGGAGAAAACATTTGAATAAAAAAAATTGCAATAAAAATAGTACCTATAAGCGCGATATAGCCACATATCAGAAGTTGTTCTATGGCTGAAATCTTTTAACGGACATTTAGCAAGACCTATGCATGTTCCTTCATTACCTTTGTGTTCTTTAAGAATCAGGTATTTCCACTGATAGCAACCTAAAACATACAACAGATAACTACATAATCAATTGTATATAACTTATTGACATAGACCAAGCTATAAATTCTAAATTCTAGGATGATAGACAAAAAAAAGTCTTTATAGTTTTTTGTTTTTTTTTAATAATAAAAGTTGATAATACATTTAAGTTCTTGGAACGAATATACAAAATTGTTGTGTCAATATCATTATTATGTCTTCAAGTCAAGAAAATTAAGTGAAAGCGATGTCGTTATTCGTTATTCAGTCGAAATATTCAATTAACTTAATTTTTTTAAATAATTAAAAGAGGAAAAACATTAGGAACAAAATAGATAATAAACAAATTTTGTATTTGTACACTGTATTTTCTTCTCTCATGTCTATTACACTTAGATTTTATGTAGCACTAAGCAAATATGGCTAAAATAAGCTTTTGAGAAAGGTGAATAATTATATCTTTTTCCATTAGAACAATCTTTAATTTTTAAAGCAATACTAATATATATATATTGTAATGTAAATATTACGTAGTGATTTTGTGGCGCAAAGGTAGTGATGTCACAAACTACAGTCAAAAATGGACAAAGAATGACAGATGGTGGGAGAACGTAGCCAGCTGACTAGTAAAGAGGATTGAGAGAAGAAAATGTGACTAACAAGTAGTGAGTGTCAACAAAATAAGATTAGAAGATTGAAAGAAGTTGAACAATACAATACAGAAGAAGATTCCCTGCAGAACAGGGCGAGTGAAATATAAATAGACTGTTCGAAAGCACGCCAAGATTAGAGCCCGGCAAATGAATGGAAATTCATAAATGTTATGTACAATTAATGTATGCTTTTATATTGTATAATTGAGGATGTATGTTTGTTGTCTCAACCCAACCTGAGAATTAATTATTGATTTAAATAAATATTATTTGATTCAGAAACTGTTTTGTTTACTTTTCAAAGGGAACGTAACCTTACAATATATACAATAATATATATTTCGATGTATTATAGCAACACGTTCTATTGACATTTGATATCGGATTAAAGAATTTTCTAAAAAATTAAGTGTAAGATTGTAATCATAATAACTGCACAATTAATCGTCAATAAAAGTTTATGTGTCTAGTGAAAAGAAAAAACAAATCATTAGAAGTAGTAGAACAAAATCATTAAATCTTAAGATTTTTGAAAAGATGAGAAGTAATTACGTACGTAACTAATCTCTAAAATGATGTCAATAAATTAAATTAATAATAACAAAAACATACCAGATGTAATAGAAACATTCGCAAGTCCATATCCTCGCCCTTGGCCATGAACTAGAACATTTCCGGTTTCAACAGTGCAACTGACACATTTTTCAGGATCAAACCCGATTTCCATAACTGGCAGGCAATCGTCGGAACTACCTTGAAGGAGGCCTCCCCCACCTGTTAACGAAGAAATGTTTATTTCATATTTAATTATTACATACTTACAACAATTAAAAAATATATAATAAAATAATGACCTGGACTCATCAGTCTTTCGAGCTGGGAATCTAAATCCATCTCCTTTATATACGCTTGCCTCTCCGCCAGAATTTGTGGAATTGTCCACATGTTAGCTGATAGTTGTCGGAACAAAACTCTGATAACCTATGTAAAAAAAATTAAATTGTGTGAAAAAGATTGTAACCAGAATTGAGCGATTTAAAATTTTAAATAGATAATTTTCATATTTTAGATATATTTTTTTATTTTTATTTATTTATATGATATTTACAACTGTATACAAAAAATACATCTGGTAAATTCGCACATTGGTACAAAGACATGGAACACATGTTGAGAAACTACCCATTGGTAGCACTCTAATAATATGTCTATATTAGAAGATCACGTGGCCATCTTCTTTTCAGACGCCTCGGAGGGTTATCAGGAATCGAATAGGAAGCAAGGTTAGAGACAAGAGGGTTGGGATGGTTATGAAGTTTATTATGGAAGGACAGATATCTGGATTGGGTCAAATCTGATACATAAGGAACATTAAGGTCATTATGGATAATTTTATTTGTAACAAAGTAAGGAGCATTGAGGATTTTACGAAGGATTTTGGATTGTAAGGATTGTATGCGAGAGGAATTTGAAGGTTTGGTGGAGCCCCATAGCTCAACTCCGTAAGTCCAAATAGGCCTTATTATAGTCATGTGAATGAGTCTTTTTATAATTGATTGGAAGGTTAGAGCGTTTGTCTAGTAAGTGTTGAAGTAGTCGGAAACGTCGAGCTGTTTCTTGTCGTTTCAGTCTGGTATGAGGATTCCAAGTTAGACGTTTGTCCAGATGGAGTCCTAGGTAACGGATTTGTTCAACAGGAATAAGTGAGGTGTTGTTAAAGGATACTGAAGGAGAGGAAGTCATTGATTTACGAATATTTTAAATATGAAGTAGTAATAGATATATAGTTCTCAACATTTATATATTACCTGCTCCTTATCTTCATTGGAAGCAGTCTGTTCCGGAAGCAATTTACCCAGCAGTTCAAGGACTAGAATTCTTGGTTTAAGAACGGTTAAATATGGGTATCCCATCTGATTCACTCCCAGAAGAGCAAGTAATGCACCGCTCCAAGAGCTAGTACTAACGACTTCCCTGATTATTGGAGAACAGCACATATTGACGAGGAGGAGTAACAGGTCGCTCAACCTGTACTCCACTTCTCGGTTCTCTTGGTTTAATGGATACCTAAAGGTAATTAATATACCATTTATTACAGTCCATCACGAATAAAATAACTGTACCTATTGATAAGATTTAGTGTTATATAATTAACGAAGCAAGAAATTTACTTACATTTCAACACTTGGGTCGATAATAGTAGGGGTTAGAAGCTTAACAAGGTTTTCCAGGTAAATATGTAGCACATCTACAACGCTTTTCACAACATTGATATCCAATTCGTTGGCATACAGTCTGTAAAAAAATGATGAAATAAAATAAAAGGTGGGTAGACAAAATATTTGCACACACAATTTCATATGTATAATACGTTTTATTGCCTCTAACACAAAAAAAAAAAATCTTAAGCAAAATTTAACAATGCCATTGAGAAATAATCTGCAGAACTACCACTTATCAATTGTTTTATCATAAATAATTTAAACAAAATTATAATTTGAACCATGGATGAAATATTTTATGTTAGTATATTTACTTTTCAATTATAATATAAATGAAATTGTAGGATAAAATCTAATCAGTAAAGAGAAATTAAAAAAATAAAAATCTGGTGAGCCCAACTTTCACTTGCCCCTCTACTTTGAATAAAAATTATTTTCTGGCAATGCTGGGCTATTATAAAATTTTTTGAAGTGCATTTTAAACAGAGCTAAAGCTTAAAGCTTACAGATAAATCATTAAGAACATTATAATCACAAATCAGCATATCGATAGTCACACTGCAAAAGCCTGTAAGGACAATTTCTATGGAAAATGAGGCTTTGAGCTTTTCTATTGGCCAATTTTGTCCAGGCACTGATCCCACAAAATAAAATCTACAATGTTTCAAATCTTCTCTATAGCCTTTTGTAAAATCCTGTATTTTAAAAACCAGCAAATTGTGATATAAAAAATCTGGTGCGCGCAACACACAACTTTCACTTATCGATCTACTATGAATAGAAATTATTTTCTGGCAATGCTGGGCTATTATACATTTTTTTGAAGTGCATTTTAAACAGAGCTAAAGCTTAAAGCTTACAGATAACAAATCATTAAGAACATTATAATCACAAAATGTCTATTTAATATATCGACGGTAGGCAATAAATATCTAGTCACTCCATCTGCTTTTATAAACCACACAACTTTCTTTGCTTTTATAAACCACAGAATGACTAACTCCAATTTCAAAATATTTGAGTTACGTCAATTTAGTGATATTTTTAGTTGAAAAAGTTATCTATGCAGACAGTGAGTAAGTTGATTCCGGAGGAGGTGATTGCAGTGTTGAAATATAGAACTGAGAATAAAGGTATAAATGTAGGTACTTATTTCTTATGAAAGATGTTCTAAGGTAAGATACTTTATTAAATATCTGTAGAAAGTTCTTTTAGTCTCAACAATTAAAAAGGTATATTTTAAATTTGTACAAATTTTCGCCTCTTCAGGGGAAAAAACTAGAGACCATATCTTTCCTCCTAATTGTCCGATTTTAACGCATTTTTTTTGTTTTTTTTGGAAATTTCATAAACTTTTAAAAAACCATACAATATCCACAAAAAAGTGTAAACTCTTTGAGTTATTCAGAATTTAATTTTACCATCCCTCATAACTTTTTTTCCAGCTTCTTTTCTTTGAAGTATGTTATATAGACAAATTTAAAGGGTTTCGAGAAAATTACTTTAGCGAAGTTTCATTGAAATCGGTACACATTTGTTTAGGCACTACAGTCTATAGCAACGCAGGTTTTTCTGCATTTTTATTTTTTTTCTCCTTTATTAACTTATCAAATTCTTTCAAAAGTTATATGTAGTTTTTCTTTTGAAACTATGAATAATGCGAAATGATTAACTTTTTAAAAGAAACCATATTAAAGGTACTTTAGAGGAAGACATATATGAACATTGGGCATTTAAGCCCTGTAAAGTGACATCAACGGGGATAAGACCTAATTGATATTAAAGATTACTTAATTATACAATGATACACCGAGTTTAATCAAAATCGCTAGAGCCGTTTTTGAGAAAATTGTAAAAATGTTTTTCAGCGTTCATATAAAGTGGCACTTCCGGTTAGCCGATTTTAACGAAAAAGTTACTGTCACATCCGGCTCATATACAAACCTTAAATACTTAATATCAGTTTCGTACTAATTTTCCTTTATGAGCTAGACTTAACACACACACACACACAGACCATTTTGCGACACTTGGTTATTTGGACTCGGGGGACTTCAAAACATGTATTTCCGTTGAAAACTGAGATTCGAAAATTTTCACGATCTCAATACTTACCCTTACTATATATTAAATATATAAGAAAGTGAAAGTAAAAACCTAAATATTCAAGAATACATTATAACTAGTATATTAATACTATAAAGTCATAAATAAAAGCCAAAATAACATAAGATGAAACCACATAAAATTTAGCATAAATATAACATTACTTACCCAACAGATATTGCTATGATTCTTATAAGATTATTACTAGCTTTCGATAGAGTTGAATTCGGATCTGTCATTGAAATTGTGACTAATGCTGGAAGAAGTTCACAATTCACAATATGTTCTAAACCTTCAGGAAAATATCTGACGCTTAAAATATAAATAGTCAATGCTTGAAGTCTCTGACTTTTCACTAAAATTAAATAAAAAACAAAAATATAAGTATAATAAACAAATAAAATTTAATACCTTTAAATCAATAATATATTTATTTATTTACATAAGCATTATATTTAAGTATTCTTTCATTAACCTTATATGAATTGAGGTACATATACCAATGACAAAAAATTGTCATTAAAATGAATCATCCATATAATCCATGCATTTTTTCAATTATCCAATAATTATTAATTTCATATATATATCCAATATAACTAGAAATCATCAGTAAATATGAAGTATGATTATAAATAATATAAATTTTACCATCATCATTTTGAACACGGGCTTTGATGGAATCAATTATAATCGTGTAAATGGAATGAATCGCTTTTGTAATTTCTTTCTTTAGAGAGTGCGGTACAGTCTGTATATTTTCCATATAGTCTAAAAGTTGAGTGCTCGGCAGTTCATACAAACCAAAACAGCCACTGAGTAAATGCTCTTGGACCTATAACAATTATTAAAACCAAATTAATCTTCTAAAGAATAGTTAGTAAAGTATTAATAATGACAATAATAAAACGCACGCAATTAAGAAGAGTCGTAGAAGTGGCTAATTCATCATCATTCTCATCAGAATTTTCTTTGTTGCTTGAATCTTGTGAAGCTTTTGAAAGTTCTAATATCTGATGTAGCGCAGTCAAACGAAGCTGTAGAATTAATATAACAAAAGTTTAAAAAAAATTCTAAAATAAATTAAAGTTAAAGTAAAATAATTTAAAATAATGAAAAAATAAAATGGAAATTGTAACCTAAGATATTATTGCAATTATGTAAAACTTTATGTGACTCGTTCTTTTAAAATTGTTATTGATAATTGACTGCTATTAATTACACTTATTTATTATTTTATTTCTGTTTGCTATTCCTCATCAAGATCAATAATATTAATTTGTAATGATCAATAAATAAAACTTATCTATTAATGAAAACGTTTAAAAATAATATATTAAAAAAAATACAGATATATATGTATGTAGATATTTTATTTACTTCAGCCCTTTCCTGTTCAGCAGACATAGCATAGAACAGTGTTGAAACTTCGGTTGAAGAACCTTTTTCAGAAAAAAGATTTGAGACGTTCCTATTTTTTGCATTATCTAAGACGAATTCCATTACCAAATTACAAAAACTAAATAATTTACAGCTATTTCCCAACTTAGCTTCTTCGCTTTGTCTAAAACATTAAGGATTATTTTAGCTAAGGGTATATCATTAATTAATTTAAAAATTAAAAATAAAACGAACCTTTGTATAAAAATACTACTCTCATGACTACATTTTTCTTCAGCCTTGTCTAACCAGAATAGATTTTCTGGACCGCGTACAGCAACTAACAAAAATATACATCTATCTTCGACTAAAGAAGAAATATCCTTCAACTTTTCATTACCTAAAAAGGAATAAAACTAATTTAATTATTTGTTAAATTAACCTCTACTCGAATATAATACTGTTATGGATTTAATTTCAATAGACACTGGAATAGTTTCATGTATATATAAAATTAATTAATTAGAAATTTCAATTAGAAAATTAATTTAATTTTTCTTACGATCTGATGATAAGTCAGAGTCATTTCTTTCAAAATCCTCATTTAACTCTTTGTCATAACACAATAACGATGCTCGAAGTCTCAAAGCGGCTCTGTACAATTCAAGCATGCATGGTTCAGCCCAATTATTCCTATTATCAATTAAAATATGAATAAAAACATTAAATTAGACCTAATTAAAAATATTTAATTACAGTAAAACCTCAATTAACATTTTTAAAAACCAGATAATTATTAATATAGTTATTAAATAATATAATGCAGATAATTATTAATTAAAAATATAGTTAAATAAAATTTTCCATCAACAATTTTTTATTTTTGAGATGGGATGGAGGCTTCTCTTCTCTTTTAATTTCATCAATCATAAAAAATAAATAAGAAAAAAGTATTGTTATTTGCTTTTATGAATATGTTAAATTACGACGCTGCTACCTTCGAAAGTATCTACCAAAGTAAATAGAATTATTCATTAAATTATTTTATAACTAAATAAAAAATTTATTATATTTTTTCTTTTTTTTCTGTGCCTGTATAGTTTATTGGAAATATGATTTATTGAATAACATATAATTGAGGTTTTACAATTAAGTTTATTGAAACTCCTCTTGATACATACGTCTTATAAGGGTTGATACCAGAATGTTTTATTAACGTTAATAAAAATAGGCGAATGGTTGACACTAAAGCTATATTGTCTAAAATATTTGCAAGATCACAAGTTAGAGCGTAATCCCTCAAAGAAATGAGTAGCTTATCTCCTTCAATATCTTGTCCTGAGAAATGCAAGTTACCTAAAAATAATAGAATAATATTTTAAAAATAAAAAATAAATAAATATGAAACAATTTTCAAATAAAAGTTCCAAAATGGAATTCAAATGGAAAGAGAACATGTAAAGTCCAAATGTAATGGGATGTAATAAGCCATAAAGATAGTGATACTGAAAAAATGTGCCACATTTTTAGTTATTTATGTGCATTATGAGCAATGTCATCTCTCTCCGTCCAATGACGTCATGTCTCTCTACCCTCTAAAAAAATTAAATTTATTTCTTCACCTGTTTTATAGTATGTCATGTCACGGATGCCATATTTATAGGCTAAAATTATTTATTTTAATATGTTTTATATATTTTTTTGTTATTCCTAACAATGCCAAGAGCTGGCACTGATTATGAGTAAAAATGGAAATACTAGCCATACAGAAGTTTTGATTTAAAAAATAAATAATAGCAGTACCTTTTAATAACACTCACATCTGTAAATGTCTTATTTTAAATATACTTATTAAAAAAAAACATATGAAAATTAAAGTGATATGATACAGAAATTCAAATTCCAACATAGTGTCAGCTAGTTCTCGCAAGCAAGGTATTCAAACTAATAGATTTCGTCCAACATTAAGAAATTTATCCTCTCTTTTATATGATAGATACTTTTATCATATCTATTATAGTAATATATGCCTATCTTTAGTGAGCTGCTAAAATGAAAAAAAATCTACCAGGGTTCATACATAATTGAACTAGAATAAATTATATAGAGTTAAATAATAAAATAAAGCGCCATCGCTACTTGATATACCTCTGCTGCCATCACCAAAAGCAGAACGAAGAAAATGATTTTCTTTTAGCCCAATAGTTTCCATATACTTATCATAGAGTTCACCAGGATTTATTGTTCTATCAGCTTTGGCTATAGATAAAAATATTTCAATTATATGTCCTGAAATTGAAAAACATGAAAACATTAAATTTATTCCATGTTACTGATAAAATATTAATTGTATTTCCTATTAGAATTAAACTTACTAATATCATAAGTTTTCGGTAATTCTTCTAATCCATTGGCTAAAAGCGGTTTATCAAGCCAGTAGGAAGTTTCTCTTTCTTGAACTGTTAGTTGCGATCCCACAACCATACCACCGAAACATTGTCCGATTACTAAACTGCAGGCTCTTTCTAAATCAATAGACCACAACCACGAATTATGAGGCATAGGATCAGAAGCTGTTGGAGTGTTGACTTCTGTAAATGGTTTAACATGTGTGAATTCATAAATATTTTATAATAAATATTAATAAATTATTATATTGCTAGCTTACCAGAGTCATCAGCTTCTAAGGGCAACAGCCTATTCAATTTGTCCAAGGGGGCTAATATCGCAATAAGTTCTGACAACATAGGTTGTACATATGTAACAGGAAACAGTAGCAAGGAATGGATCAAATTCGATAAGAGAAATCCTCCTAATGAGTAATAAAGAATATCTAAAAAAAAAAAATTAAAATTAAATACCAACACTAAATTATAATTCCATTAATGGAACAATATAATATATTGTAAACAATATATAATAAAATACCATAAAGATTATCTATAATAGAGGGATATTTTGTAATTATTTCAGCCATTTTAGCATATAACTCTCCAGCCATTGGTAAAAGCATCTTTATGTGACTTTGCAAAAGTTTAGTAGACGGAGGTGTCTGGAAAGGAAAAAGGTCTTTATAGAAGTCATTTATGATAAACTAATAAAAAAAAAGTCTTCAATAAAAAACACCGACACTCACTTGCTTATGATTTTCAACAAAGAATGCATATGATAGAAGATGAGTATGCATCGAAGTTAAAAGATCTCGTAAATGACAAGATCCATGAAGGCCGGACCGCCAGTTATGGTCATCGTTGCTTCCAAGACTGTGTTCAACATTGCTCAAAATTTCCATCTAAAATATTACAGTTTTGAAAATGTAAATATTGTTACATATAGCTAATGATTCGTTATAATAATTTCTGAACAAATTTAACTCAGTAATACCAATTATTTAAAAATAATATAAACTCTATACTAAATCAAAATTGAGGCAAAAAATTTAATAGTTTCACCATTATTTTGTATATAACTTTAAATATTTTGAACATAGATAGTTTCATTTTGTTTTTTCTTTTATTTATTTAATGTAACAGATCTTTAGACAAGAAGTAATCCTTTCTTTTTCTGAACAATTTTGTTATTCTAATATCAAACACTGAAGATCTTTGGTTCATAGAATACAATAGTAACTTAATTTCTTAAAACTGTTATTAAATTTGTGAAACCATGCAAACGGAGAATTTGATAATATAATAATTATGGTGGCATAAGTAAAAAATTTCCTTAACTGTGTTTATCACTGGTGCACTTATCCTAACTGCTGATTTTTTTCTAATCGATAGCATATCACTTGCGAGTACTTACTGATTAAAAAAAAATAAATAAATAAAAGCTTAATATCATAAAACTTTAATTTTTAAAACAATTATTACTAATTGGCCCATGTGAATAATTCACACAGTATATCGGTCAATGATCAAATAACAAAATAATAAGAAAAGAAAATAGTCCTATGAATGATACAGATGAAGAAATCAATCCTTAATTTCTCAGTAATATAATTGACCAAGAAAATTAAAATTAATTTAAAACTTCATGTTTTAAACCAATATCTTTTTATAAATTACAACAAGCTTTATCTTTGCTAATAATAGACTAATTTTGATTTTTTTTTTTTGATATTCTGAATCTAACAGGTACTCCATTCATAGCATTTGACCATGACAGGAGCTTATATTTGGTACAAAACTGATTTTGAGCGTTGGAGTAATAATATATGTGTGGTTATTACTGGAAAATGAAGATCTGTCAAGAGGGTTACACATTGAAACTGACGATATGTGTTTTTGATATTATGATATTGTAAGAAATATATATTTTAATCTTGTTTTAAATCAACATATGTTCCTGCACTTAATGCTATTTATAGGATCAACATGAATGGTTAAAGTTTTCCAAAATTAATGAAGTTTATGGTCAAAGCTCGTTTCCTATGAGTTGTGTCTTAGCATGATTGTATAAAGCATTAAGCCTTCTGCAATAAACTGACTTTCTAACACAAACAAAAATTTTAAAATCGGATCAAACAAGCAAGTTCAAACCAATTCTTCATCTTTATATATTTGAGTAGATTATAATTTTTTTAAATTGAGCAATTATTTTCAGTTGCGAAATCACAAATTTTATTTTATTAAAAAAATAAAATTATTGTACTTACAGTGTTCAAACTAAGATTTTGCACTAATGTTTGCAACAAATCTTCAACTAAAATATAATCATTTGATTTTTCGACTATTTCTTCGGATTCTTTGATTCCACTCAATGATATAAGAGATGACAGCTGGCTACGCTCCTCAAGGCTGGTAACGATTATGCTCAATAACATTTTCTAGAATCCAACAGAAATAAAATTTATTGAATTAATATAGATATGATAGTTTTATATATATATATATATATATATATATATATATTAGGGCAAATATTCCTAATGGCGACACTTGAAAATTAATAAAATTTATTATAATTTAAATATAATCTTATACTTATAACTGGAATCTGGACAACCATGTTATTTCAGATTAAATTTAATTTTAAACTCAATTATCTATATATTTCAAAATCTGTATAGCAACATACTGAAATTTGATACGGTACGAAAATGCAAGGTTCGGTCTTTCCTGATTAATTTGCACATTTCTGTTTTTTTTTTTTTAATGATATTGCATTTTTGAAATTTGAGGAATAACTTTCTTTGTTAATGGCATATAAAATTAAATGCCTGAACGATATTACCATTATTACATATACTTATTTATTTAACTTTATTATTTATTTCTACTTTAGATTTATAGTTAAGAACACCGGTACCCCACCCATAGCCTGTATGTCACTATGTGGTATGCTGAAGATTCCGAATTGTATATAGGTTTTAAATTTGGGTAACAAAATTGCAGTATCTCTAACACAAGGGTAGATAAGCATGTCTTGTATTATTAATATAGTCCATGGTAAAAGACCCCTTTTTATCAAATTATTAACATCGGCATAACACTTCGTGAATGGCTTCAGCTTATTATGACCCACACATTTTTAATCTACCGGAATTCTGAGAAATGGGGCTTTTTCTCATTAAATTAATTAACTTACATCGGTACTAAAAACTGATACATGCTTTCCGCTTGAATCGTAAAATAATTTGACACAAAATCGAAAAAAAAAAAAAGTGGCCTCCAAAAATATTGGGCTGTATGGCCTGTATAATCTTGTTATTTAAACATATTAGGCTCAACATTTATGTAGGCCACCTTTATTCACGAAGTGGAAAGCAAATGAGTGGTTCATGAGTTTTTAGAACCTAATTAAATAGACATGGTGGTGTCGGCATCGAATCTTCGGGTTCGTTAAGCCTTGTCGAATTGTCAAATTAAATAGACAAGATTTGCCGATCTTCAGATTGATTAAGTCCCAGTTCCAAGAATTTGAAAATAAAAAAGTTGCAGGTTACACTGAGATGAAGCTATTCACGAAGTTTTAGGTTGATGTTAATAATTTCAAAAAAAATTATATAAGGTCTGCACAAAAAAAAAAAAATATATGTTTTTTATATATATATATATATATATATATATATATATATATTTTATATATACATATATTGCATGATTATTGTGTTATTTACACAATTTTATACTTATGGGATTTTTACTGCACGATTTTCCACATTCTCAGTAGCATATTGCACTTTCTATGGTATTTTACTGCACAAAATTTGATATCTGGTTATTACATTAGTTATTAATCCAATTTAGTTATAAATAAATGTACAATAAAAATAAACATACCTGGCCTTTACTCAAATGAGAGCCATACGGAAGAAGAGAATGCAATAATTCAAGCCTCTCCCTTAGGGGAGGAAGTAATAATGATGCTCCAACGGCAAGGCATTCGGTAACAATCATGGAGACAGATTTTGGAAGAGGAATGTCGACTAGCCTGGAAGAAAAAAATATTCAAAATGGTTAAAAATAAATTAAATAATAATAACATTTCTATTATGCGATGAAGGTCTGAATTACATATAATATCTTCAGTGACTAATAAACTATTGAATAAAACAAACATTACATCATCTCTCGCAGATATGTGACGTAACAGAGGGATAATCACAATATGAGTCGTAATGTCAACAAATAATGCAATAATACAGTGGAATAAGATATTATTTTTTTAAATAAGGTATTAATTTCAATAAAATTAATCTTAATGAAAATATACATATTTTTTAATATTGGCATACCTGAACAAATAGCGCCGTAAAGGATTGGCCTGTGCACCAAATATGGAGGTTGGCTCGGAGCCAGCGATGTGTGAAAGTGAAAGATGAGCACATAAAAGACGTAAACATAAAACTGCAAATTCTTCATGTTCCCTAAAAATTAAATAAAATAAGAAATGTAGAAAAATAGGTTTATTCACAAAAACAAGTTTATGGAACTGTATTAATTTCTGAGGCCCATAGTAATATTTCTATTTAGATACCTTTTGTAGAGTTTAAAAATTATAATCTATATAATCCAATTGACAAATTATTTTAAATCAGTTTTAAGATAAGATTGATTCTTCTATAAGCGGAAATTTCTGCCAACAATCAATCGATCACTCATGCTAGCCAGTATGAACAGTGTTTCTCAATCAAGTTAATGCTAAGCATTTCTTAAACATTTAAGTGTTTTTTTTTATTTAATTAAAAAAAGTTTTCAGCGATTATATTACTTTGTTTTTGTAAAAGGACCATTTTTAACAGTTAAAATTTTTCATTGTAAATAGTCAAAGGATTAGAAAAAATATACAATAAAAGAATTTGAATTTTTTTATAACAGCTTAGTATTTTAATAAAAACTAATAACTTGGTGCTAGAGAATTTTCAATTACATTTTATGAAGTCAAATCGTCAATAGATAATAGTATTTTGGATTTTTTTTAAAATTAAAAACAATAATTTTATACATTACTAATAGCATTGAGGAACAGAAAAAAATGTTAAGAACAAGAATGAGAAAGTATAAATTTATTTTATTATTTTTTAAGAATGAATGATTTGATGATATAAAATGTTAAAAGTGCCATCAGATCATAACAAACGTGACAGAATGCGGTATAACAACCAACAATGAACCTTCTCTATAATAAAATACTATTTTGTATGTATAGATACTTCCTAGATACTAAAAGGGTTGATATAAAAAATATTGAATATCAATGTATTTACTCAATGCATTGGATATCAATGCACCTTCAGATATTCGACACGCGAAATCGATATCCTCTTTCAAATCGCTCCTCTTCGAACACCTACTCCATTCCCAATCTGATTGATCACGAAATGCACTTAAAAATCTAAGCTGTAAAAGCCTCAAAGTTCACCCAGATACTCTGATTATTTTGCAATTTATCGATATTTCGTTCACTTAATTACTTTCTCTATATATTTTATATTTACAAGTATTTATCATTTATAACTTTATTGTACTCCGAATCAACCTGTAAATATTAAATTGTATTTCATGGACACACCAAAATATTAATATATATTCTGTATTTGTGACTTGTTCTAAAGGGACACTAGTCCCAGAATAATAAAATTATTTTCATTCATTCATTCATTCATCCATTTAAGATAACAAAATTAATCAATTTATATTAAAGAGTTTAGAAAAAAAAACTAACTAATATAAATAAATAATTAAATTTAATAAGGTAACATACTGTTTGCTGCAAAATGGTTTCTGTCCATTCCCATCAAACTGAGAACAATATTTTTCAAGAAAAGCCAACAACAAGGCGAATGTTCCTTCTTTAAGCTCAACACAAAATGGACAGTGCCATGCAACGGATTGCCTGAAAGAATGAAAGAATATTAAGTGAATTAATAAGCAGTTAAATGTAACATAAAACAAAAATAAATTGTAAATGGATATAAAAAATATTATCACATTAAATTATTTAAATAGTGTACAAAAATGTAATTAAAGGAAACTAATCAGCATATCGACAGCCACACTGCAAAAGCCTGTAAGGAAAATGAGGTTTTGATCTTTTCTGACCAATGATATCCGGGCACATGTTCTGATCCCACAAAATGAAATCTACGATGTTTCGTTTCTTCTCTATGGCCTTTTGTAAAATCCTGTAATTTAAAAGCCAGCAAATTGTGATATAAAAAACTAAGTTACAGTGAAGTTTATAGAGATTGTGTTGTTACCGAAAAAACGTAATAAAATGCTCAAAGAAATGTGGCCATGTAAATACAGAACGTATAAAGTGTTTTGTGCAAAGACTACACTATCAATTAGCTTTATTAATAGGCTAAAATTAATTTTTCTGTACTGGATACCCTGCTCTCAGGTCGGTACTGCTTACCGAGGAACTAGACAAAGCAAAGAAGAAAGTAGTAAGGGGAAATAAAATATTAAAGGACCTTCAAAACAATCAAAATCTCCTAAACAATGCAAAATGAGTTTGATTGGAAAAAAGTTACAATCCCGACAAATCCCTGATAGTGAGAGACAGAGATTTTTTTTTTTTTTAAGAATTTTTATTTATTAATCTGCACCTATCAATTACAACCATCAACAATCAGCAGATGAGCTGGCACAATCATAAGATAAAATAAATTAAAAAAGGCTTGATAGGCATGAGGAAAAGCAATACCCAGCGCCATCCCTTCCATGGCTTTTACTCGCTTACTTACAAGTGTGCAAGTAGGTCCCTCATCCATACCATCAGAGAATTGATTTCATTAATTGGAAAATTTAATCCGAGACAAAAAAGAAACTCTAGTTTCATCTTTTCAAACCTATGAAATCTTCGAAATCGCAAAAAGCTCAAAAAAAAAGTGATCTCTACAAATCAGCAGCAGGTTATCTAGAACTTACCAAGCACTCATGAATCAAACCATAACCATAAGAAGTTGAGTACATTAAAAAAGAAACTTTCAAAAACAACTACAAAATGCATACATGCACTGCGTTCGAGCCACTCTTAGAGTGGGAGACAAAAAAGTGAATAACCTGTGTAATCAAATACTTACTTTCCTATCAATTTTTTATAAATTTTCATTTGAAGTATTGTTTCTCAACATTTTGGAAACTGACTTTGTTCCTGCCATGCTTTGATCATTATTAACTAAGTTATGGGTGTCACTATAATAAATTTGATTGCTATTACCTAACTAATACCTGTTTTTCAAAGTAACTAAAAATCTATAAGTTAAAAGTAATGGCTGCAAAAGAGTATTTGGCAGAAATACGATGAAAAAAGTTACATGGACGATTACATCTTTCTCTTAGGCCTTAAAAAAAAATTGAAACGAAAATATAATGCTCATAGAACGAAAATTATGCAGTTTTTTTCATCACCGAAAAACTTTTTAGTTTTTGTTCTTACGGACTTATGCAGTGTGGCTGTCGATGTGCTATATTACTTTTCTAACATGAATGAGATGTTATGAAAGTACAATTCTCTACTAAATGCACTCTGATGAAAACAAAAATAAATTAGATAGCATCAGATCTCCACCTGAATAAAATGCTCGTGAACAGGATTTATTGCTAATATTCTTATATAAAATAAATAATTATGTAATTATTCATGATAAAAATTTTCTTTATAAGAAATATAAACGCTAAAGATAATGTAATATTTTTTTTATTGGTCAGTACTTCCTGATTTGAAGAATATAACAATAATTTAAAACAATAAAATAAGACAGAAATTAGAACACTAAACTATTGTTAAATTGGTATGATACAATAAATGACTATTTTAACAGAAATACTATTATAATTGCATTTCATTACTGATTGAATATGTCAAAAAAAAATATTAAATATTTTATAAAAAAAACAAAAAACTTTTGAATGGCAACACTGCTTAATGCAGTTACCAGTTGTCATGGTGATAGCAGCTATCAAGTTCAAAAGTTTTTTTTTATAAAATATTTAATAACTTTTTTAACATATCCAATCAGTAATAAAATGGAATTACAATAGTATTTCATTAAAAATAGTCATTTATTGTATAATACCATTTTAACAATAGTTGAGTGTTCTAATATGTCTTACTACATTGTTTTAAATTATTATCATATTCTTTTACAGTAAAAGATTAGATCAAGTTGGCATACATGATGCAATGAAATAACAAATTCAGCTAAACTGAATGCAAATTATAGGATTTAAATAATTTTTAAAGAAAAAATCTGTTCCATAATAAATTTTATTTTACAATTTACTTACATGGTATATTTCTACCATTTAAATTTGAAAGACAGAAATTTATAAGAAGCATTCAATTTTTGTTTAAAAATAATTTCTATTTATTTACTTGTACTTTTTCAAACCAATATTCTAATATTTTTCATCCATTTAGAATTGTAAACTAAATGTGATGGACCATAGTTATAAAAATGAAAGCTTATACTATTGTCTAATATAAATTTAAATCACCTATCTGTTGGAGGCGCAGTCCATGCAATCGCATGAGATGTTCCTGCTGAAATTTGGCAAATCGAAACAGAGTCGAGACTTGACACTCTTCGGGGCCTAGTAACAGGAGAGGTCAAATAACCCAGGCCACATTGGCCCATAGTATTGTTTCCCCAAGCGAAAAGGCCCGAATCATGGGTAAGAGCTAGAACGTACGTGTCTCCAACAGCAATGTCGACTACATGAGTTGAAGCAAGATCTTCGATTGGAGTAGGTATAGTACGCATCGAATCCGAGCTTCCAGTGCCCAAACATGACCCTACACCCCATGCCAGGACCTAAAATAAATAAATGAAATATGACATATGAAAAATAACTAGTCAATCATGTAACCTTGAACAGACTAAAATTAAGAGGGCATCTTGTGGTGAAAATAATTACCATAACTTATTATCTGAAACTACTCACAGATCCATTACAAGTGAGAGCAATAGAGAAAAGACTCCCAGCAACAACTTTCCTCAAGTAAAGTCCAACAAGGGCGTCGATGACTCTCGGCCTTGAAACGTTATTGGTGTCACCATGGCCTAACTTTCCTCCTTCACCTGCGCCAAATGACCAAACCGTCTTTCCATCGGCAGAAAGGACTAGTGTATGAGTATTTCCACATGATACACTTCCTACACCTGATAAATCGGGTACAAGTGTTGGGACTGAATGACTCACATTATCACCAAGACCTGAAAATAATTCTCATTTAAAACAATTTTCTATGCAAAACTTAACTTGCATGAAGATAAATAGAATTTATACAAAAATTTCTTCACTATAATATTTTATATATTATTTTATTTTTATAATAAATTAAATTTTAATATAAGCGCGTTTCCTTGAAAGCTCTCATTTTCCAACATTTAAGGAATTTTTTTCTCATCTTCAGAGATAATTTTTATCCTTTTGTATTTTTTTTATTTATCTTAAGTTTTTCATTTAAGTATACTTGTTTAGGGAACACATCAAACTTTCCATTTAATTTAATTTAAATTAAATAAAGATAAAAAACAACACAGCTGTGATCTCGAGCATACTGCATATATACCTCAGATGTTTTGAAGCAGTCCGCCATGACTGAAGCGTAGACGCTCACGTAGCGTAAGAGATTGACTGACTAGACTGGCCAGTTAGAAAATTCGTTATTCCACTGCTTTGCTGAACATGGAGTAAAAACTACATCGGCCGGCAAGGGGCCAAGAAAGGAAGAGAGAAAAGATGAACAAGAAGGCTGGCAAATAGAAGAAAAGAAAAAAATGCAAGTATCCCAACCCACCTATATTTGACCCCTGTATAAAATTCAAAATTATAAAAAAAAAGCAATCAATTTTACATCTTCAATTTTTTAGTCCATAAACTTCTATAATTTTACAGTCCACAGCAATAAATTATTACCAGCTATTACAGCAGAATTATTATATCAATATCCCTGACAGCCGTGGAAGGGATTGGCATAGTAAATTAAACAGTACTTCTTCCTTTTTATTTATCATCCAAATTCATTATACTTTGTCTGTATTTAAAAAAAAAAAATCTATGTACATTTGTATATCATAAAACTTTATCGAACATTTGTCAATTATTTTAGGAATAAAACATTTGCCTATTATAAATCGACAATAAAATTATTCCCTTCAACAAAGAATTAGCCTTAATTCACAAAGTAAGTTTAAATTAATTTATAATTTAATTTTTATTTGGAATGCATAATTAAATTTATCTAACATATATTTTAAAATATCATCAATAGCTTACCTAATCTACCGAATTCACCTTCACCCCAGGTATAAAGAAAGCCATCAGCTGTAACTGCAGCACTATGTCGAAACCCGGCACTAATAGACACCACGTTCCACCATCCATGTCCACCAATCATTTTTGGTTGTCTCTGTGTAGTGGAGTTACCATGCCCGAGCTTCCCATAATCTCCTAATAAAAAATAAATAAAATACTATATGTAAATACATAAGAGTAAAAAAAAAATTAACAATAAAAAATAAATATAGTAATTTCAGGAACAATTATTTTAATTTAAATGATATTCCTTTAAAATAAATAAAGTGGTCATAAGTTAATTATCATTTATTTGAAGACAGAGGACATGGCAAATGAAGTCTTTAAAAATCTGTTAATATTAGATTTAAGTAAGAAAATCTTCTAGTGGCTTTAAAAGGTATGGATTATTTGAATAAGAACAGTTCAAAGACAAGAGTGGATTTTATGGATAAAATTCAATCCAAAAAGGATACCCACAAAATGGTACACATAAAAGAAAGAAGGGAGAATTACTATGCCCTTTAGATTCTGGTGACATGAGAGAACAAATATTGGATAAAAAAGTTGAGTATGATCCTGGACCGATCAACTCCTTGCATAACCATTGGCCTTGAAACAGTACATTATAACAAAGTACTGAAACCAAAACCCTTCATGGGTTGTAGTCAATGCCATCTTTAGACATTCTGCACCTCTGGGCCTTAACATCATTTCCTCCTTCCTTCCCCCCCCCCTCCCAAAGAAAATCAAATTTATTTCTTAGGCTGTTTTTACATTATGTAATATTTGAATTTTATTTCATTCAATATATATGCTAATAATTGCTTTATTGATAAGCAAAATCAATTAATTTAATACTTTTCATATTTTTTTATTTCTAACAAGTAGAAATAAAAAACGAGCACCCTTCAGGTCAGGGTCCTGGGGCAAACATCAATGGGTACTTCCCACTTCAAAAATATAGATATTTTTGATATATAGTGCTTTATGTCAGAAGTCATTTTTATAAGAGCACATTGAGTTTTTTTTATTTTTTTTTAACACCACTTGATTCTTTTGACTTCCGCCATTAGTCTTCTCGGCTGTTCTAGGCAATAAGCAGTAATTTTTTGGTTCTCTTCTTATATAGATGATATCCAGGGAGCACGTGGTTTATTATAACCGGACACAATAACTCCCTCTTCATCAGGATAGTTGGCAATCCTTTTGCATACGTCTCTATCCTGTTGTTTTTTTACGGGTTATTAGTCCTGTGCCCAACCCCCAAAATCTGGAAGACCAAAGGAGCTATGTAATTAGATACAGGGGTTGCTCTCACTTTCCTGTGAATCTCAGGGTAGGGATGTTACCGTCCCCATACGGGAATCGAACCCGGGCCGCAGTGGTCTAAACAATCGAGTAGGGACTGCACTTATTTATTTATTATTAATTATTAATTATTTATATTATTTTTGTTATTTAATCCCGTAAATGGGATATAAACTCGTAGCATAATATTTTTGCCTTAACTCACTCAACCACCATGGCCCCATTGAATTATCACAGATGTTAAAAAAATTAATACTAAAATTTATCAAGATATAAATGTGTTACATTTTAAAAAAATTATAGCTCACCGTCGCCCCAGCTGTAAACCTGACCATCTTCAGATAATGCAAGGGAATGACCGTCACTGCCTTTAGAAGAAGAAATTTTTTTTATTCGGGAATCAAATATCACCCTTTTCAGTGTTTGCTGATCATCGGAATCTCCTAAACCTAAACGACCGTAGCTCCCCTTGCCACATGCTGTCACTTCTCCATTATTATGTACGACAAAAGTACAATACTGTCCAGCTTCGACCTAAAAACAAGAAATAGTTTTCGTCATAAAATTAAAACTAATAAAAGATTTTGATAGCTATGACATATGTAATAATGTTTTCATTATTCAAAGGACCATGAATTCCTTCAACTATTGGCCTGGAACAAAACTATTTTCCAAGTATTTTCATTGAAAAAAATCTTATATAATTTAAGGTGATGATGAATATACTTTATATATTATGATGATGAATACCTTCGATAATTAAGTCTCTTATGAACAATTTAAAATTTTATTTTTTAAAAACTAATATGATAACGTAAGAGTATTTTACAAGATTATCTCTACAAAAAAAATAAGTAATTAATACGGACATTACCTGCCTAACATTCGAGAAAGCTGTAGATTTTTTCGGAAAAGGAATCTTTTCAGTCTTTTCTTCGGCCAGTTGATGAGATGAGTTACTTCCCCAAACGAAAACTTCGCATTTATCCATTTCATTTTGGTTCATTTCACCAGCTTGGTTGATACCCCAACTCATGGTGTAATCGCACGCCAAATTTACAATCTGAAAAAAAAAAAAAAACCTTAGTTAAAACAAATAAAATAACAATAAATCAGCATATGATGGAAAAATAAATTAAAACTGTTATGTTAGTTATGGCTACTGCGATTAAGAAAGAACCAAAACTTTTTAAAATCATATTATACAATAAAAAAAAGGTACTTTTTGTCTAGGGGGCCGCTACTGACTGCTATCTGCCAATGTTTATAACCTGAACACTGATAACTCCCATAACACAGTGATAAGCATTCTCCTACTTCATATCTTCGTATTATTGTATTAAATTCGTATTATTGAAAGTGTAAACAGATACAAAAACAAATGTAATAACAAAAAAAATACTTTTATTTGACGACACATATATTAATGAAATAATAAAAAAACAATTTAAGAAGATATGTACATATAAAACATCAAAATAAAATAATAAAAAAACACATAGTAAATAATAATATATTTACATAGAAAAGAAAAAATATAAAACATAAAATCTGTTTTATAAAAAGATGAAACATTCATCTGTTTCTCGGCAAACTCCACCAAACATCTACTGCTGAGGTAAGACTCTCCCCACATGATTTTTTCGTTTAGAAAAAAGACTTTCGTCTACTTCAACCACTTTGCCAGGTCCTCCAATTTTATTTCTGTATAACATGTCATGGGTACAAAACTCTCTTAGACATTTGTTCCACGTTACCATGGCTCCGTAGGATAGTTTAAGCTGCTGTTTGCCCCACTTCATCGTTGTCAAGTTATGGGACCACCCATAAATCAATTTTAAAGCTGTTAAAAACGAAATCCTCGAGCCCTCCAACCATGTTCCTTTCCTTATTGAAAGTTTTGTGTCATAAGTCCTACGAAAGCATCTCCATTTGGCCTTCCTTGTTAACTTCATTCGATGACCTCGTTCACAAAAGTTCACGCCGGCAAGTACCCCAACATTTTGAAAATATTGAATTGTCTGTTCTTTTGAAGGCGGCAAATCCCATATTCTAAGAAGATCCATAATATGACGAAAATAAACAAAAAAAAAAAAATGAAAAATAAACACAAAGGTGCCACAAACTAAAATAAAATGTAAAATAAACACAAACGGGTCAAAAACTAAAAATAATGAAAAATAAACACAAACGGCCAAAAGTAAAGAATTTAATAAGTGAACGTAATAAGGGAATAACTGAAAACTAAACAATGCAATAACTCAAAGGTTTGGCGGGATAAGAAGAGGGAGGTTATGTGACGTGACCTTAGATAATATAGATAAGAAGTGAGGTTTCATTCTGGCCCTCTAGATAAAGTACCAAAAAAAACATATAATACTTACCACCTGCATCATCAGCATTGCTGCCTTATACAGAGGTATATTATCATCAGCGACATCATATTTTGGTAATGCGACTGGCTTCATACTGGACAATACAAAGAAGAATAAACTTTTATCAATGCAGCTTTCGGACCCAGAGCATTGAAGCGCCATTGATATCCATTCTAACAGATAGGGTAAAGATCCTCTCTGTGCTGCAAGAGCCAGCAGCAGTTCACAGCAGAGTTTCCGATCTGAAATATTAAACGAGTGAAGGTATAAGAATAATTCCCATATTAATTCATATCCCATCACTTCCCTTTCCAATAACATGAACATACTAGTCATATATGAATATATATTTATATATCTGAATAAACATTAACTTTGGCTTAATTCAACCATTTTAATATATAGTAAGGACTATCAATAAGATACCATACACTTGGATTGGAATCCTCTAATTTCTAAACATAAAAATAAATTAACAAAATTTCTTAAATAAGTTTTTAAAAAATTGTAATGACGTAGTTAGTTGTTTTTAAATTGTTTCTTTAGGTTTATATCAACAAGTTTACACTTTCAGACACATTTGTTTACATTAAAATGAAACAATATTTTAAATGTTTGTTTTATGTGTCAAAACAATTAATTAATAAAACAAATATCTACATGAATACAGAATCAAAAGAACCAACTAAATAAAAAAAAAAACTTAGAACATATTTACTATTTCATTCGAGTTACCTGATTTTGTAGCTCCTGACTTTGGATCAGCAGTAGACTCAAGAAAACTGCATACTTGGGTCAAAGTTTCCAAACCCAAAGATGACAGCTGACTCTCACTAGCTAATGATAAAACAGGAAGAGATTTGACAACATCCAATGCAGTTCGGAGAACCTGATTACATAAGTTAGGTTGTGGTCCATCTATAAATAAAATAAATTTAGAACATTGTTTTAAATAATAATTTCATAAAATGTAAATAATACTGAATAAAATCATGTCAATTATCCAACAGAATACACAAAAAACTGTTCTAACGACCTGAAACTACTGGAAAAATACTCAGTGATGATCTGGAAATGGAATTCTTAACAATGTTACAATACTGTCAAACTCAAAATGGTTGAGTCGTAAATATATTATTAAACTGACATCTCCGGAAAAAAAAAGCTACCCAAAATTAAATAAAACTAGCAGTTAAAAGAATACTCAATATACTGTAAGTGCTTAGGACTTACCAGGTAATTGGGAATAGTACCAACTTTGCCTTAGTAATGCAAATAATAAAGATAGGCCTGTTTTGACAGCTACTTCCAATAAAGCATGAGACCCAGTTACATGTTGCCGTTCATTGGTTGTAACAGCAGGTGATGTTATATGCTTATCTGAATACCATGCTCCAAATTTTATCTGAAAATTCAAATATAATCTCAGACACTTATATATCGTCCATCTACCACACAGTATATTTACACATACCGTTTCTTTAGAAGATTCCTTTACTGATTCTTTTATGTCATACTTAAAAGAATAGGCATACAGAATCCTTCGTAGCAATGTTAGTCTTTGATGTAGCACAATACAGTAAGTAGATTCAATTCGTGCACCTCTCGCCAATTTTAATTGAGCTTGAAGCAGTGAATTAATGTGCTGTTCTAATTCATTAAAACTGTAACTTGCAGTATATTCAATTTGATTATTCATCACTGATTGCGGGACAGGTAATGAAATCAGTTCCTAAAAAACATAAAATGACAATTAGATACCTGAATCGTCCTCAGCCACAAAATAATTTTGATTATGGCAATTTTTCACATTAATTTCACCTTATTAGCTAACAGGCTGTCACAAAGTAATTGTGCACCTTCCCTTGTAGCAATTGTATCTATTCTCTCAGAAGTCCAGGTGGAATTCAAATGATCCTGCCACCTAGGTTTAAAGTAATATGTAGGATTAGCCATTTTGATATGTTTACTTTTGCAATGCTACATTTCCATCATTCCAGCAGAAAATGGTAAATATGTGTGACAGGAGGGCAGGTATGATTGATTAGTAAAATGATTATGTTGTTAAATTCCTTGACTAACATCCTGCAATTAAATATATAACACACAGGAGAGCCAATTTCTTTGGTTATGACAAACTGAAATTTTTAACCCGGAATAAAAAGTCAAGAATAAAGTTCCATATCTAAGTAATGATATGAACCAGTTGTAGTAGACGACCGACTGTGATCTCTACCGGTGGTGGGGGAAAACCATATACACATAACCTCGCAGCTAATTTAAAAAGTAGCGAACGTTCATTACAAAGTAAGTACAGCATTTAAAAAAATGAGAGATATAAGTTTGTTTTTCCTCATAATACTTAATAGTTTTTACTTGTTAAGAACGAATTTAACTTAAAATCATAAATTGAAGTTTTAAATAGAACAGTTTTATTGCTTGTTAACCGCATAATAAAATATTAATAACTGACAGGTTTTATTTAATATTAATTAATGGGTAGAAAATCAGACGAAAACAAATTAAATAAACTGTTAACATTTTGACAAAGAGGTTATAGAAATAAATACTTCAATGTACTCAGCTTATGAAGCTTTCCTCATTTTATCACCCCCTAAAAGATTTATGTTTATACTTAATATTTGTATGATTAATATGTTATTCTCCAGTAAAAACATTTTTGGACGTTGCTGAAACAAAATGTTATGATACTTATTTTTTAATTATCTTGTAGTATCCTGGATTAGTAAAAAAATTCTCCGGTCTAAACTAAAAAAAAAAATTAATTATTTTTGGAGGCTTTGAAAAATATTTAATGAAAAGTAATCTAAAGTTAACTACGCATCTTTTTAAATCTTACAGGAGGTATAGAGTAAGCTGCTAAACTCAGCTCCGAGGGCCGAGTGTTCTCCAGCAACTCCAGAAGTATGAAACTCCCAGTAACCTGTATGAACTATTGAAAAGCTACTTCCAGGACCGGACATAGAAAATTAGGGACAGATTCTTTGAAGTAGAAGACACCGTCGAGAGGGGCTGCCCGCAGGGACCTGTTATCGGTCCTGCCTTGTGGAAGCTAGTCTTTGACGATTTGCTGGAGAAGCTCGAAGAGGAGCGATTCCCTACCACGGCCTATGATGACGATTTGGCCGCCGTAGTGGCCTCGAACAGCATTGCCGGTCTGAAAGCAGAAGCTGAACGATGCGCCAGTTTGGAAGGAAGATGGTGCTAGAGGAAGAAGTTAAAGATGGCTGCAACAAAGACCCAGGCAATTCTCTTGAGGAGCACGACTGGTAGGACACATCATATTATATTGAGTATAGAAAAAGAAAGGATACGTCCAAGTGAGGTTGTCACCTACCTTGGCATAAAAATTGGTTGAAAGTTCAAAGTGACTCCTTACCTGGACTATATGAGTACTAGAGTCACAGTGGCCCTAAATGGACTCAGGCGCCTTCTGGGCTCTCAGATAACCAGCTACAATGACTATACGCAAAGGAGTAGTTTTGGGTATTCTGAGATATGCATCCCCAGCCTGGAACCTAAACCTCTCGCATCGACAGAAGAGTAGGCTAGCATCGATTCAGAGATTGGCTTTACTTCCGTTACTAGAGCCTATAGAACGATATCTCATGTGGCAGTGAAATTACTGGCAGGAGGGGGGAACCTCTCGATCTCCTTCTACAAGAAGGCTATTACCTCTTTAAAATGAAAAGAGAAGGTTCTACCGAAACATCTAAAGATGAGAATTGAAGAAGATCCAAGAAGATGGAAAAAATTATCAGGGGAACAGTTGATCGATGGAACCGGCGATGGATGGCAATTCCGAAGGTGGCTATCCTAAGAAAGTACTTCCCCACGGTCGTCACAATTAGATGCAAGATGGATCCTCCCGGATTACTGGGTGTCTCAAGTCCTCACGGGACATGGGGGCTTCCAAGAGAAGCTCGGTAAACACGGGAAGAATATTGATCCGCAATCCGTAGATTGTAACGTTCCGGAGACCGCCGAACATGTGGTCGTCGAATATGCCTATGAGACACTAAGAGCTAAGCTCCTGGGAGAGTCAGGGATATATACACTGACAGAGAGCATGTTCCCCCAGCTAATGAGTATAGAGAATTACCCACATTATAGAGGATTCGTATACGGGTGGAAAGATGCTGCTGTAGAACCTACACATTTTAATCTGAGAAGAAGAGAATAGAAGCTAAGACAAGCTGTAGCTGCGTCGGGGACCGGCTTCAGGGGGAAGCATGTTAACGAATGTGGATGCATATTAATGGTTGTTTAAAAATCCACAAAACGCAAGCCACATAAACATTGGATTGCTGATATTTTTGGAAATAGCTCTTTGTTCCAAACTCCTATTTTTTCCACATTTCATTGGTTGATTTGTCCATGCTTCTAGCTATCTGTTGTTGAGAATCTAATTGGCCTTTTGTTGTAATGTGATCATGATTATTTTAAAAAGGTGAAGGTTCACGATGGCACTATGATTGTTTCCGTTGGATTTTATACTTAAAGTTGAATAAGTGCAATGATATAAATTTATACTGATGAAGTCAAAGAAAGAAGTATCGTGGACAATAAATCGATCTAATTGTAAAATTGTATAACAGCTAAACTAAGTTGACAGAGTTCATTAAATCATTCTTACACCATTAAAGACGTCTCCTTTTTAAAGTTATTAAGCTGACATAAATGAGTTGCAGACGTGCTAGCTGGGACTCTAGCCTAACAAAAACTGTTTCACTTACCTTTGAAACGGCGGTACCAGTTAATACTCTAAGGAAAGATATAGTTGTTACATACTCAGCATCTATAGATGATAAAGGCCCACTTGACGTTGAAAGTGAAGCATCTGAGTTTTCAATTAAAACGACAATGAGCAACTCTGGAAAACCCATAGTTTTGTCGTAGAAGTGTATATTATCAGCACACAGCTGTAAAATAAAGAATTTTTAAGATTGCGATGGCACAACCTTACAGGAGAACATTTCATGGTCGATGAGCTAGATACTTAGGTAAAATACTTACAAATTTCTGTGGGATCTTCAGCTTCTTTCTTAAACTAATGATGTAGATAGTTGTTTCATTCAGGGAAACTAGAATATTTATTTTTATTCTAAAATTTGTAGTAAGTTAACCAATAGAGAGTCTGCTATTTGGAATTCCAGTTCTAAAAATTGCCATAATTATGGCTCATGAGTACTTCATAACTTCTTTAATCAACCAATGCAAATTGAAAACTTAACGAAAACACAACTTTTAAATTTTAATTGATAATTTTTTAAATCTAGATTTTTAGTAGGAACAATTTTGTAAACTGTCATTGAGGTTATGGGGAATTAGTAATTGCACATGCAGAACGAAAGGGGTGGCAATATTGAAACCGAGATTGCCATCGTCAGTATTCTGTTTTCTTTGGAATCTTATCATTCCAGCACAGGAGTACCCGTCTTCCACAAGAGTGATAGCGCATGTCGCATAACCAAGAAATTCGACTGCCTTTCCTTCTTAAGAACAATGCAAGTAAAAGATAAATGATAAAAAATGTAGTTCACATTTTTATTTTCTCATTTGAGAGTTCCCTCGAATCGAAATCACACAAAAATATGATTTCCTCAAAAATCCATAACCCAAAAAAATGTGTTAGCTCTCATAAATTACTACCTCATGGAAATATGCCCTTCCCCTCAGAAACTTGGATATCGGAACTAGAGCCATATCTAAGCTGTACCAGCAGCCCAAAAATATCAGATTGATGGTTAAACACATCAGCAGGTCTTGCGGTAGATCTGTAGAAAAACCCGATGGAAATTCTATGGTTATCTAATTGTGTTGATTTATTTAATTTATTAGTAACATACACTTTTTGAGGAAGAATATATACCATCTATCTATTCTATCTATATACCGTCCCTTGGATCCCTTGGATGGTATATAGACTTGGCTGACCCATTAAGCACATCAAAGACAGAAATACGTAATATAATTCGATTGCAATCAGTTAGCGTCCCGAAGGGAACTCATGGGACCCTAAATTGAGTCTCAAAATTTGTTTTTTCTTTGATATTTCTCACAAATTATTGACAAACATGTACGTATGTATATATATTGAAAGATGATATCGTATTTTTGTGTATATTAGTAAAAATTTACTATAAAAGTAATATCAGAGGGATAGGAGCACAGGCGAATCTAAAGGGAAAGGATGAAACCCTCCCCAAAATGGTAAAATATATCCATTCTTAGGAAAAAAATATTTTAAAATTATGGTGTAGAGATGGGTGTGGACAAATACCGCACTCCTGCTTCCCGACCAACTCTTTCTCATATTAAAAAAATATCTTTAAAAAGTACTATTTTTCGTTAATTACATTTTGTAGGACCTTAAGAATCACTTTAACTCCTTTTCTTATTGGTAGTTAATTTCTTTCTTTTTCTTCCAAAGTAATTATTGTTACGTATATACAAAAAAAAAAAAAAAAGCTGAAGGTCCACTCAAAATTAATTCCTGGATTCACCATTGGTTAGGAGAAAACATCAAAGGTTAGTGTTTAGGCAAACTTTCCAAATTTTAAATTAAGGCAAGACAAATAACCCTCATGAGTTCACAATAGGCAGCATTCAAATTTTTTACTTATTTATGCAGTTGCAGCTGGCTTAAAACATCTCTTTGTTACCTGAGGGTCCTCAAGTGCAAGTCTTGTCTTCGTGGTTACTAGTGCTGGAATGGGACGAGTGAACCGGCGGTCCTAAGGATTAAATGTTATCTTTTAGATCTTCTGATCTGCCCCCACCACTCGCCATAACGAAGAAATTAGGAACTATTTTCGCACAAACAGTTAGTTTCAACTTTGTGCTTAAGTTTACCCTCAGACTGCCCATTAATTTTAGTGGATCTATTTTCATATCAAATTGAATTATTCCATTCTCTAAGTATGGATCAACACCACAGGTGTCTTTATTTTATCAATATTACATTTAATATAGTAATATTAATGTTTGGTTTATTTTATGGGTAGACATTTTTTATCAATTGACATTTATTATATGATGATAGGATTTATGGATCGAAAAATCATATCCTGATTTGACATATTGGAAGGCAGCGGCAATGGATCGTAGTTTATACCGGAAGCTCTTAGAGATGACCAAGACCCACCTCCGGCTTGTAGTGCCAAAGAGATAGATATTTGAAGTATGGGAAGTATTCTGCAATTTACGGAAGTTATCTGTTGAAAACTCAGATTGTTTCCCAAAATATTATGCAGCCCTAGTAAACTTGAGGTTCCCTTACAGGAAATGGCAACATTTGTCATCAACAAATGTTGAATTTTTTGTGTTATCGGGCATCAGTTATCACATGGTGCAGGAAATAGCATCATAAAAATAATTGCCTATAAATTAGCTTTGTACTTATTTAAAAGTTGTCAACATTTGTTATTATGTAATATTTGAATTTTTTTTTTGTATTATATTACATAGTTTAAAGATGAACTCAGTATGTTTGTATTGACTTTTATTTATTTATTTTTTTAATTGATTCAGAAGAGAAAACTAATTACTTTCACTTACGTATATATGTAATATATAGTAAGTGTAAGTATTGGGATCCAGAAAATTTTTTTATTCTGGAGCAAGTTTCTAAGGATAACAAACATTTCGGCCATCATAGTTATTATTATTGGTCATTTGGTCGTTGGTCAATGAATATAAAAAAACAAACAATTTCCATTAAAAAGATGTGCAAGATGAATAAAGTATGGTAAAAAAAAAAAAAAAATACCAAGAGAAACAAAAATTAAAATAAAATATTTCATCTCTCCCTCAGTAGGAAAGTGATGAACTTGACTATGAACAATAATTTTTTTTTCGGTAATAAGCTTAATAGATATTTTTAGAAACACTAAGTATAGGTAATGTAGCCAGTAGGAGTAAATAATATAATGTAATCTTATATTTTGCAAGGAGTAGAAAATGTCTTTATTATTTTCACTAAACTCGTAATAAGATATTTAAATCCCCATGTGAACTACATTTATGTACAACCCTTATTATATCGATAGGACATTGCAACAATTTAAAGCCTGGAATGTTTTTTTTTTCTGACAGTAAAAATAACAAAAATAATATTACTTCTGTTCATTTTTTATTAATGTTATTGTGAAGAATTTACATTTTATGTGATACAGTCAGATAAATTTCAAAGGATCAATAAATAAATTACACTTACTTTATTTTAATAAACAAGATTTTATTATAATTACATATTTACAGGCATAATTTACAAGTAAAATGTATATTTGTTTTTAATTCTTGTGTCATTAAAGCAATTAAAACACCTTAGAGCACAGTTATGTACATGGTACAGGTGAGTAATAAAATATTTTTGAGAAAGAAAAAACATGGTGTTGTGAGCATTTGGTGATAATTCTAAGGTTCATGATGTGGACTAGGATATCATAATTTCTTAAACTAAGAAAATATTTTGGTTATTACATACAACAAATGTGTTTCAATTGTATTTTGATTTTAAAAAACACTCTAAACTCTATAATCTGAACAACATTAAAATTTATATATATATATTTTTTAATTATAAAACAGAAACAATTTATAGTCTTTCAACTCATATTAAATGCTAGATTTTTTTTCGATATCTTACATCACACTATTTTTTTTTGGTATCGAAATGATTTGTCAATGGAGAACATACATATAATTACACCAATCACAAGATAACATATCCAATAGCTGAACACAGCTCTTGAAGGATAGGCATTTGAAAAAGAAGTCATGATTCAATTGTTTCAGTGTTAAACATAATGTGCCCTACTAGCAACAATGCATCAGTTTTAAATACATATCATTATAATAGATTGGCACTGTGGCAAACAGTAAACTTGATAAACTGACTGTGAAAACAACTGCAGACGACGCAGCCCTGATCCTTGTTCTGAAACTGTACTCATCCGAATACTCACTAAGGCCTGCAATATTCCTGGTAGCTACCCTGAACATATAGTCTGTATTTTCCGTTAAATTCACAATAGTATATGGAAATGCATCTCCTGAAAAATAAGAAATGAATACATTTGCAAACTCCAACAACAAACATGGATTTTTTTTTAATTAATCAATTTTAACAACATTATAATTAATTTAAACTATCTTTTTTAAATAAAACTAACCAAGTCCTTTTTTGTTGTGTAATTAATAAAGAATTCTTTCTCAAATTAACAATTTAATTTTGATCATATTCAGACTACATTCATGTTTTAGTTTCTATTTTGATTAGGTTTTAGTTTTAGTTTCTATTTTGATTCATGTTTTAGTTTCTATTTTGTTATAAATATATATATATATATATAATTATATATATATATATATATATATATATATATATATATATATATATATAATTTTGGGGGGAAAGTGCTTCAGCCAAACAGATTTTTTTTTTTAATTTTACATATTTTTAAGTCAACAAAACTCATTTGATTGAGTGTAAACTATGTCATTCTCAAAACTAGCATCAAAGGATATTTCTTAAAATTCGATTAGTAATAATTATTCTGTTCTATTATTATCAAAATTAATGAATGTTTGATTGACTCGCTATGAAATTACTGTATACAGTTAACTTCCATTTAAATATTTTAAAAAACCTGATCATTGCCCTATTTGAAATTGAAAAATTTACTTTGGATATAGGATAAAGGATAAAGGGTTCATACATATAATGGACCTCACCATGCATACATTTGACACAATTACTGATTTAACTTGAATATAAAAAAAATATATTGTCCGTTGATATAACTTACTTGAAAAAACATCTTGATAATCAGGATTACTGAAATCATATTTAGGGTATCTCTTTACAAATTGGATTCGGTACCCTATGGTATCTCCTGATGCTCTGTATATATGAATATTGGCAGAATTAGCACCGATTGTCCCAACAGAAATTGACATTGGCTTCGGTGGTTTTTTTCCTTCATGTAATTCAAACTGGTGCCACATTTCACCAATGATATTAACGGCTTTGCACTCATACATTCCCAAAACACTTCTGTTCGTCATTGGGATCTGAAAAAAATTTTTTTTACTTTATATTATTCTAAAAAATATGTACGTATATATTTTTAAAATAAAGGTTATATTTCCCCCATATTACTTTCACTTACTTGCATATGTAATATAAAGTAATAAATAACAGTAGGGAAATGCGATTGTGAATATTTTCAAATCTGAGTTTTCAACAGAAATACACAATTTGAGATGAAATTTAATATATGAATTCTTAAAACCATTTTCTACAAATAATAATCAGAGTATATATGTTTAATATATCGTCGGAAAGCTGACAATTTTAGGAAAAATAATATCTAACATATAATGTCCTAGAATGTAATAGAGAATGACAAAAAAAAAAATATAAATAAAAATTTCTTAAAACTTATATTATTTAATGGGAACCAAATGCTTTTAAGGAAATTAAATGAAATTTCCAAACTATATGTAAACTTTTAAAGTTATTTTTAAGTTTGAAAAAACAATTTATATAATCCACCAAATGAAGGCAATGACATTGTTTAAAAACTATTTTATTGTAATTGTATGAAAGAAAGAAGTGAAATAAAAGAATATTTTCTGGATGAGTAAAACATATGTTCATAACCTTATATACATTTATTGTAGCTTAATAACTCTAGATCCAATACTATGTTTAAATAATAAGGAATACATCATCGGTTTATTCCAAACAATCATATAATTTTAGAAAAAAAAATTAACTTAGTGAACAATATGATAGATTTTCCCCCAGTTAAATAACAATATTATTTACTTAAAATTAGTGTGACAACTTTTGACCTATTGATGTTAGGCAATGAAAATCTCATAACTCTTTTTTAATAAATTTTATAATTAAAAAATAAGAGTTTAACAACAAGCATAATGTTAAGATTTATATCATATAAGTTTTACTATGTTGTAGAATCCTTACTCATTTATCCTTACAAATCAAATAAGTAGATATATTTTCAAATCTCTCTATGTATATAAAGCTCAGAGACTGGATTTTCATGGCTCTAAAAGACAGATGGAATTACAAAGTTTTATTAACCATATAATAAATATGGTTAGTGTTATTTTAATGGTATTAATGAATTATTATATGTTAGCTCTAAGGTTTAAACTTCAGCTCTGTATAAAACGCACTTCAAAAACATTGTAATAGACCAACTTTGCCAGAAAATAATTTCAGTTTAAATTAGAGCGGTAAGTGAAAGTTGTGTGATGGGTAACCAGATTTTTTTGTCTAGGAAACAGATGTAAAGTGATTTAATTGTTTCATTAAAAAATGGTGGGAGGTGCTAGAAAAAAGTCGAGATACCAAAAAACATTTCTACGACACCAACTCGCTTCTCTTACAAAATTTCAACCTAACTTTATTATTAATTAATTAATAGTTGATTGTTGAGATGTAAAAAAAAAAAAAAAAAAAAAAATCACAGTTAAAACTGTTTGGAAATGCAGAAAATTTGACTATATTCACCATTTACACCACACATTTAACGGTATTGTTCTTCCTTGAAAACAACCCTAAACTAAACAATATGTTTCACATAATCTACTAGTAACAAGCTTACAATTTTTATTTTTGTATAGAGTGGATAAGTGTATTGGACTAAAAGCTGACTCCCAGTTTTATCCAAGTTTGTTTAAAATCCTAGTCTAGCCCTAAATTTTCTATTGTATAGCTAGAAGAAATGCTCCTCCTAAGTTATTTAATACTACAGATATATATATTGAAGTCAAGGGAGGAAAGGTTTGTGGATTAAAATATGTCTTTCAAGTTGATAGAAAAGAATAAATTATTTAAAATTTAAACATAGAAAGAGAATCTGCATAGATAGATAAATACATTCCGTGTTATAATTTAATTAGTGCTGTAAGGAGATATATAAAGGGCAAATATTGTAAAACAGCCAAAAAATTTGGTTTTATCTAAGATGATGAGTTAAAACATCTCTAATTAGTTTATTACATTCCAAAGGAGTAATTTTAATTTAAACTTAAATTTGCAATGTTTTGATCATACTTGGTATATCAATTATGACCAATTCCAAGCTGTAATGGATAAAAAGTACCATGTGACTATAAAAAACTTTAATTTAATTTAAATGATCTGATGATATCTTGCCGTTTCTCTATTTGGAAGTTAATTCAACATATTTTAGTAACAGCTTAGAAGTAAAAATAATGTATGAGTTATAATTTTTTAAAGTTAAGTAGTAACCTAAAAATACATTACCTGAAGGACAGATTTATTAGGATCATTGATAATTTTGAGTTCAGAATCTATTGTTTTATTATTTCTTGTCCAAGTAAAGTTAGCTTCAGGTACCGCATCGGCCATGCAAGTCAAATTAGCTGTTCCACCCCAATAACCTTGCACTGTTCCATTGTCAGAATAATAGTTATGTTTCCATGTAGGTTTGTCTAAAAATTATACTTTATATTATTTAATTTTATTTTAATTTAATAACTTGACAATTATAGTATAATGTTTTATAATGGTCTGAGGCAATCAGTTTCAAAAATGGCTCAAGCTATTTTCAAAAGATGCCAAAAACATATGATTGTGCCCTAACTCCATAAGCTTAAACCTATTTTTATGTTTGGTTAAGATGATTCTGGATTAAGATTCCTGATTTTGGCCAAGACATCTTTGTTGGATGATATGTTTTAAGAACTTAAATTGGAAGTTATTCAACCTTAAATGTATTTTGATCGTTTTAGTTCTTGTCCTGCCGTTTGGTCCAAGAGTGCAGGGAAAGGCTTGGCTGGGAGTATTCCTAAGTGAATGAGTTTTGAAAATATTTTATAAAAGCATATTAAGCTGTTATTTCTAGCCACCAAAATGGACTACTAGGGACGAGCAGCGGGAATATCCAGAATGGATAAAGTGATAAATATGATCATCAGAGAAAAGATGGAGGCTAAAAGAACCATTCGGGAAGAGATTGAGATAAAAAACAGATTGAGATAAAAGAATGCCTGAAGGAAGACTACCCAAAGAAGGATACTTATGGAAAACTAGGGAAAGAATAAGATGAGGAAGATCTGGGATAACGAAGTGGAGGAATCCATGATGGGTCATGGTTTACGGGAAGAATAGACCTTAGATAGGACATTATGGAAAGAAGCCATCCAAGCACTTTATTGAAACCCAGTATTACTGAAAAATCCCAATTAAAAAATATATATATATTTGAGTGATTTAGTTTAAATTTTTTTTTTGTTTATATACACTTACTTTTATTATTATTATTTTGCTGTTTAATTTATTTTTATTTATTGTACATAGATGGTAAATGAGCTACTCACTATTATATACCACTATTACTATCACTATCACTATTACTTGGATGTGACAGAATGTAATTTTTCTCAATAAAGAATTGAATTGAACAGTTTTTTAATAGAAAATTATTTAAAATGTTATTAATTAAAAGCAAATGTATATAACTGGTTCAATATAGAACCAATAATGTTTTCTTTATATAATTCTAGATGCTGATGAGAGGAACAAAGTAGTATCTCCTAAATGTCTAAGTACAAATGATAAAAAAAACACTAAAAATGACAAGAGTTTTAAAATAATTAATGAAGGAAGGTAAATACTATAAACTAATGAAAACATTTTATTAGGCCCTATCTGGCCTAACACCATGCGTTTAAATCCACTTGTATGCTGGGTTCAGGTGATTTTGGCCAATTATGCTTTGTTAGGAAATGTAAAGCTTTAACAACTTTGGATTGATTTAGGCTATACACTAATCCTGATCTAGTTCCTGAGTCATTAAATCCATGGATTGTTATGTTGAATCAATTCCATTCAAATCTTGACTGAGAAAATTAAATGTACTGTTAATTAAAAATCTTGAGAACTGTTGTTTACTCAACTCTCCTTGGATCCCTTCAAGTCTTGTTTCACAACTAAGTTCCTCATTCCTGGATTTTTTATTTCCAGGTAATTTTGGAGGTACGCTAACCTATTTCACTTGGGGTTAACTCCTACTAAAGATGTCCTGTTGATCTTATTATTTAGCCAGCTAGATGGAGAATTAACAGGCTGATGTCTTTGATCTAAGTATACTCTTGTGGCTTTTTTGGCAACTCAATGACTCTCCACTATTATAAAATGGAGTTTCCAACTGCTCAAAACCTTTTGTAAAATTTATTAATAAAAATTTAATTATCTCTTCTGATTTTATCGCCCACTCTCTCCAGAAGGTTCATTTCCTTTGCTGAATCTGTCCAGTATGTATAGGATGATAATGCTTGGGCATCCATCTTATGGATAGCTAGCTGGACCTCAGCACTTTATCATTTCAAACCAATGTTTTAATTATAAAATAATTCAGTTCATCTGAAATAATAATCCCTTTAGTTTTAAAAATATATCCACATGTAATAGGTATGAAATCAATCTATGAATTTAACTATGAACAATCTATATTATAGATATACGAGTGTATATTAAAAATTAAACCATGTGTAGATCAAAACCTTAAAAATTGACTTTTACTATTTTTCATCACAAAGAGATTTTTATTACTCTCTTAGAAGAGATTTGGAGTCTTAGGTCAATATATCTTTTTTTCACGGTTTCAAGTATCCTCTTTCATGAATTCCAACTGTGTGATCTCTTCAATCTAATATTTTGATCAACTTGTGATTAGAGATTTTTCTAATATATTTTCCCATCTCTTCCAAATTAGGTTATTCTAAATTTTAGTCTAGATATATTCAATGTGATCTCTTATATTCATCTCTTATATTCTCTTATATAATATATTCAGTGTGATCTCTTCAATCTAATATTTTGATCAACTTGTGATTAGAGATTTTTCTAATATATTTTCCCATCTCTTCCAAATTAGGTTATTCTAAATTTTAGTCTAGATTGTTGTGAAACTTTGTTTTTGTTATTTAGAGGAATTTTGTTGCCTTCTTGGATATATTTTTTTAAATTTTCTCCACCCGGCTAACTGTATGCATTAAATGATAATTAACAGTTCTTTAAAATTACAGTCAGCAATATAGATTCTAAAAACATCATATAACCTACTATAAAAAGAAAAAAATATAAATTCAGATGGGTGCAACCTTGATAGGTTGCAAGGATTTGGACTAGCCTCACAAATTGTATTTTTTTTGTATTTGACAATGACTAATTTACTTACAAAGAACATGCACAGTTATGTATTGGTCTTTAGTGCTCCCCTCAATTAATGACATCTGAAAAGCCCGGCATAAATAAAGTCCTGCATCATTCCGTGTAATGTTGTTTATATATAATCCCATTGGTAAACTTTTATAACGCTTTCCTGAAACATAATTTTTTTTTTGACAAAGGTATAATATTTGATCATACACATTTATATATGCAAAGAAATATTATTTATTTACAAAACTCTATAAATTGTATGCCTATGATTGCATTGTGCATTGTGAAACCATTATTAAAAGTTAAATATTTTACTTTATCATAAGGTCTCATGTTTTATTTATACTTAAATGCTGTTAATGAAAGTATCGAATAAAAATACTAATAAACCTGAGAACTTTCAACTTTTCTAAAACAATTTTTATCTCCTTTCAATATCTAGTAATAAATAAATAAATAAAAATAATAAAAGTAATTTAATAGTCACCATGAATAGGCAGATCCTTTCCCCTGAAATGCCAAATAATAGTCGGGGCTGGATCTCCTCCTGCTTCGCATCTTACTGTATCTGACTTGCCTTCTATTAATTTTTGTTCAGCGAAACTGCCTTGGAAAGATATGGGTTCTAAAAAGAAAGAAAATTAAATTATAAAATACATTTATATATCTTACATATATTTATTATATAGGAGGATGCATGTTATCTATTATGAGAATCTTTAGTTTTATTTCAATGTTGATGAAATTTTTCACACTTGACCTTCAAAATAAGAAAAAAATTCATACTCATTAACTGAAAAACTTACTTTGAGTATTTCTTGCTGACGTTGTACACACATAATATTGAAACTAAGAAAATTACACTCTAAATATAATTTTATTAACATTGCAAAGTTGTCTTTTGCTAAAGAATATATTAAGGTGTCGTACAAGCAACCTCAAGTTAGAAGTAGCGTGAGTTTGATCCCAACCTCAACTAATTAAAAATTATTTAGTGGTAGACACACTTGGAACATTAAATTTCCCTCTTTGGTTTGAGTGGGTTGGTTACTTCTAATAACCATTTTCTACTTCTAATATCTTGGGAGAGGAGGAGGGGAGGGGAACTTTCGGGCTGAAGTCCTCCCCCTCCCAACTGGTAAAATATAACCATGTTTAAAAAAAAAAAAAAAGATCTCTAAAAGTATTGTTGGTCATCTAATTACATTTAACAGGGCCTAAAGAATCAGTCAAACACCATTTCATACAAGTAGTTAGTTTCTATCATTCTTCCTAAGTAATTATCCTAATATATACATCTAAAAAAAATTTAAGTGCCAAATTTTTTCAATATATTTTAACCGATTAGTTTAATAATTGTTATAATTCTTTTGATTGAGATAATAAGTAAAAATTACTTAAAATCTACATATATTTTTATAAATAGAAAAATTGAATGTTTTGAAATAAAACAAGAATAACGAGTTATCTCTTTAGTTGAACCTATAAATTTTGACTAGGAACCTCAAGGTGTCTTATATGGACCCAATGTGACTTATGGGTCTACAGGCCATGACTCTTCCTAAAGATTTTGTTTTTGCTGACTACAAAATATTTTGGTTAAATAAAATTTTAGAAATTTGACTATAGAATTTACATTAGAAACACAGTACTTCATTGAACCATATTATAAACATAAACAGGATTATAATATAAAAAAAAGTTCAGAAAAATAAAAATTATTTAGGTAGCATTTAAGTTTTATTAACACCAGTTTTCTTTTTTAAATTATATAATTTGTTCATTGAAATTTGTAAATAATTTAAAAAAAAGATTCTAAAAACATCTAGTAGGGGATAGAATTTGATTAAATTAATATGTGATCATCCAGATATAACTACACAATCCTTGAAAATTTTATTAAAATTGGATTAGTAGTTTAATGTATACACATATAATAATTAAGGATGGTTTGCTTGCGAAAAGGACTTAAAAACAAATTCCATACTTGATGACTTAAACGTATAACGCCAGTGGAAATTTTATTTTCATAGAACATTTTTTTTTTTTTTTTTTTTTTAGCTTCAGGAATACCTTTGATGATGAGGAAACAAAATATTGTCTATTTATATCTTTATAATTAATGAAACTCTCAACAAAGTAAAAACATTTTCCGTCATATTAATTATTTGTAATCACTTGAAAATAAAAATGAAACAAACCAGGATTTAAAAAGGGAAGAAAAAGCAGCATAAAGAGAGAGAGAGACTAAGAAATAAATTCCGCCATTATCGGCTCCTAAAGAGCTTTAGAAAAGACAAATCACCAGTCCTAAAAGTTTCTAAGGATAAGTGAGGTAATTTACTTGGAAACAAAGAATTAACAATGAGCAGGAAGTATTTCCAGGAATCGTTCAGGATTTAAGATGATTTAGAAGTCCGAGGAAATGCCATGTTTAACATTTGCAGGAATGGAATGGTCGAACATGAAATTTAACTTAAAACGGACAAAAAAAATATCTATTGAATCCTCTGTGAACAAAACATCAAATTTAAAATTGTTTGACGTTCTTTGCTGATAAGAAAATTCAAGTTTAATATAATATAATTTTATCACAAGTGAAACATTTATAATCCGTGGGGGTAGAGATTTACCAAGACATAAGAAAACATATCACTCGCTATACTGGATCACTCCATCCGTCCAAATGGAGCTATGTAACTCCATTATCGTTTCGTCTGTGTGAAAAGTTGTGTAATGAACTGGCAAAGTTGGCTTAATTTCACAACCAAAATTACTCGTAAAAGTTTATAAGATACTTTCATTTAAGAGAAAGATTCGCAGCTCTTCAACCTATCGAACTTGATTTCTAAAAATAATAGAAGCCAAAATGACAACTAGAGATAATGTAAAATAAACTAAACTATAACTACGATATATATATATATATATATATATATATATATATATATATATATATATATATATATATATATATATTTATATTTATATATATTATATAATGTTTTTTCGAAAGCGTGTCGACTGCCCATCCAAATTGATTAAGATTAATATTTATATTATTTTCAAAATTTGGAGAAAAATAAAGTACCGAATCAATTAATAGAACAGTAGAGGTTCTGTTTAAGTCAAGAGATATTAACATTTTTTTCTGTTCTCCGCTTCCTCGCCTTTTAGGCTATACGGGGTTTTCCTTCTCCAGGGGTGGAGGCGGAGGATTAATGCCAGATTTAAAACCCCTCCCCACAGCACCGGGTCGCGAACTCTATTATTAATTATTTATCTTCTATGACTTCGGTTATCAGTTCGGTTTGCAGAATCTGTTTTTGAGGGCGGGGTGACCGAGTGTGCTAATGACTGTGCACAGCACCACGAGTTGCCATGCAGCCAGATAAGCAAGTTTTGAGATTTAAAAAAAAACCAGATGGGATTTTGAATTCTTCGCCGTCACCTTAAATGATCGTATTTTACGGCATAATTCTAAAAACACATTTTTTTTTTTGGATTCATCGATAGTCCCCCTTCACAAAATTCTTTAGTAAAAGGTGAAATATTTATTCGTTTTGAAGAGAGGCCTAAGATAAGTTAACAAAGACCACCTGGAGTTCTCTCAATGTTACTTATACTGGCTGAAATTTATTTCGTTGCAGACCCACGTTGTGAATCTCGACATCCTCACTCTTGTTATAATAGGATTGGTTGTGTCTTTAAAACAACTCCTCCCTTCCTCTATACCAGAAATGGCGGGGAAAGTGATAAACGAGAGAAAAAAAGTTCAAAAACATGTCTTATCAATATCAATAATTTAATTTGGACTTTATCTAAACAAATAAATGGATAAATTTTAATGAATTTTGATAGATTTTATTTGCAAGAGGCAGAGGATGGAATAGACCAGTTTTGAGAATAAATATGTACAGCTAGTAGATAAGTACCTCTATGCTGTTTAAAGTTTCACTTTTCATCGTTACCCAATCATCAGCTGGTTGCATCGCTGAAACGTTGTTGAGATAGATTAGTGTTCTGTCAATAGGCAAAATCAGAAGGAATCAGTGATTAGATCGCGAAGTAGAGGATGGCCCAGTGATTTGTTCCTGTCAGCGCGAAGCTGGGTTTAATGGGCGAGCGCCCTAAGTGGGGGGGGAGGGGATCGAATTATCTCACAATCCGTTCTAGTGACTGCCTGGAAGTCGGCCAGCATTTCAGTCAGCCAGTAACAGAACAGGATCCATCTGCCTTTTGCACCTCTATGCCGCTATCACAACAGTACACGATCAAAAGGTATCAACAGAAGAATAATAGCTGTGATAAGATATCAAAAAGGCAAATAAAATAAATAAAAGTATTATAAGGTTGGATAAAAAAGAGACAAAAATTCGAACATCAATTCGAAATATTAATTTAGGAACTCTATTTAAGCTTTTTAAAAAAATTCGCCAACAAAAAGAAACGTCCAAATATAACGTAACTGACAGATGACAGATTGCTAATTGCAGGAGATAATTCTTTCAGTTTTATTATGTTCTTTTAGCTTAATCGGCGATATGACCAACTAAAGAATTTTTCAATTGCTATCCAGCCGAAATCGGTATTCCTCAAGGTAGCGTCTTAGGTCCTATACTTCTAATTTACATGCTGTACATTCCTGGCAACATTTGCCGATGAAATCTCCATCCTATCATCCAAATCAGATCCTAAAGTAGCATCCTTGAATATATAAACAGGCACCTCTCCCTGATTGAACATTGGTGTAATTATCGGTGCATCAAAGGAGATTAATCTGAATGAAAACAGGTTGCCTTTACCCTTCGACGAAGATTCACGCTGCTCTCCCTTTCTCAGACTCCGGTATCTTGGCTTTCTCTTAGATAGAAGACTAAAGTAGAACCCACATAACAGACTAAAAAGACAAGAACTTAACTTACAATCCGGCCAATATATGCAACATAGGCAACTGACTAGAAAATCTCAACTTTTAGTTGACAACAAATTAATATTATCTATAGGATAATAGAATAGTATACATATATAACACATCTAAAAGATCGTCCTGAAACCTATCTGAAGCTACAAATTAGAACTTTGCCGGTTACCTAAATTTTCTAACATCAAACGCGACCAATCCTTCTTGCCGGAAGTCCTTCGAACAGTCAATGCTTCATTCAACCTAAAAAAAAAAAAAAAAAAAAAAAAAAAAAAAAAAAAAAAAAAAAAAAAAAAAAAAAAAAAAAAAAAAAAAAAAAAAAAAAAAAAAAAAAAAACCAATACACCGCGACCTTTAAATCCCAATTTTCTAGATCTTATTTCACCAGAACCGTATATATCATACAAACCCCCTTACAAAATCTCTAAATTTCAATCCTCCTCAAAGGTTGAAGGCTGAAGGGCAGTGGCCCCGCGATCTTTCGTAAATATATACTGGTATATCCTAGCGAGAACACTCTCATTAGGTAGATATCCTTCTTAACTTACATTTGTACATATCCCACACAAGAATTACAATCCACCATGTAGTCCAGACCTCCCATCATCGGGTTACTACTTATTGAGATCCATGGCCCATTTTCTTCAAGTGAAAAAATTTAATAATTTTGCGGAAGTTGAAATTGCGGTTCAAGAATTCTTTGAAAGCCATTCCAAAGAATGGTATAAGCGTGGGATCGAGAAATTGGATAGGAGATGGCTAATGACGGAAGATAACAACGGACTATACTTTGAGTATTAATTGTATTTTGTATCAAAGGAATAATAATACAAATATTTGGATGAAAAACGGTTATTTTTTTTATACACTCTATTACTTTATTTATCTTCATGTTTATTTTATTTTTATTTTGTGTATTTTTTGGATTCTTTATTAAATATTAATATTTAACTGGTGTTTTGCTCTTATTTAATTTAATTTATTTTTATGTTCTCCAAATACGGTATAAATGAACTCTTTTCTCACTAAAACTATTGCCCATATTATGACAATGTTATATTACTCATTAAAAAAAAAGGTATACGAAAAAGTATTTCTTTAAAAAAAAAATATTATAGCAACCTAATTCTCTAATAGTTTTAGAAAAATGTTATTTATTTATTAGGTGTAAATGAGTTTTAGAAGTTATAGTCATTTATATTTTACTTTTATCAGTATACTTTCTTCAATACTTCTTACTATTTTTTTATATTTTGTTTGCTCATTTTTATTTACTTTATTTCATTTATTTTTCTGGTATATGTGTATATATATATATATATATATATATATATATATATATTATATATATATATTTTTTTTTTTTTTTTTTTTTTACAACTTTTCTTTAATCGACCTTTTAGTATTAAATTTAAACATAATTATTTAATTGGTCACTTATTAATAATTCAATAAACTACTAAATGCCCATAGCTTCTGTGTTTATTCGACGTTTCGATCCTGTTTTTTTTTTCTAATTTAATAATGGGATCCTCTTTAAAGTTGTAAAATAGAGCTTCGATACCTCAGGCCAGAGACACACCGACGGTCTCAGCACCGTCCACCAGCACATTAGCTATTAAGCTATGTTGCTTAATAGCTAGGTGTGACTTTGAAGAGAATCCCATTGTTAACTTAAAAAAAAAACGGAATCGAATCGCCGAATAAACATAGAAGCAATGAACATTTAGTACTTTATTGAATAATTAATAAGTGACCTTATTCTGAATTAAATAATTATATATATATATATATATATATATATATATATATATATATATATAAACACATATTGTACGAATGGATACTTTTAACTCTAATGCTTATCGTCCTTGAGTGCGGAAGATTGTGTTAACATTCAATAAATAACTAGAAAAAAAAAATTCTCTATTAAAGAATTTAATATCTGAAAAATTCAATTATGTTTTAAAGTTTAGACGAGTCGAATTTAAAAAAGAAAACAGCTTCGTAAGTAAAGGATAAACACCAAAAGACAAGTCAGCATTTGATGTAGGATAAAAAAGATTACCTTCCGGAGAAGGGATAAAGATCTAATAAATGGACGGTGAGATTTCTCGCCTTGATGAAATCCTTCAAAAGCCGCCATCCAGGACCGGGCCATAAAGTCTTTTTTGCGTCGCCTCCTCAATGGAATGGAGGTGTTCTTCAGGAATAAAGAACCACGATAAACGGCTCTCATATTTTTAAGTAATAACCAGGATTCGGAATAAAAATGAGACCAGAGGATGTCTGGGAAAACTGCCCTAGGAGAAATGGCTTTTCTTTCTTTTTCTTTTTTTTTTTTTCATTTCGCTCACACCGTCCCTTCTTCTGGCCGAAGAGCAGGAAGGAAGTGGCTGGTATTTGTTTCACGTATGTGGTTCTAATTTATGGGGATATGCCCTAATGGGATATCCATCCCTTTCCTTTGGGGCATTACTCGAAGCGTGCCCGGAATAATCAGATACAACTTCTACACAGTCATATCAGAGGTTTAATAGACATTAAATTAATTAAAATGAAACAAGATGGCAAAGAGATTTTTATTTTAAGTAACTGTATCCTTAATAGCATCTGGCTCGGTCTCATTCAATTTTATCATTAATTATAATTTGAGCGGCATCACTCTGTGTATGGTGAATGAATGAAAATAATTTTATTATTCTGGGACTAGTGTCCCTTTAGAACAAGTTACAAATACAGAAAGTATATTAATATTCTGGTGTGTCCATAGACTACAATTTAGTATTTACCGGATGATTACTATAAAAATTATAGCTAATAAAAATATATAAAAGCGTGTATGAGTATAAAATAAACAGATAGAGTAATTTAGTAAACAAGATTTCAATGAATCACAAAATAATCAGAGTATCTGGGTGTACTTTGAAAATCTTACAGCTTAGGTTTTTAGCATTTCGTGATCAATCGGATTGGGAAATGAGTAGGTGTTTGAAGAGGAGAGATTTGAAAGAGGATATTGATTTTGCGTGTCCAATATCTGAGGGTATAGAGTTCCAGAGGGAGACAACTTGAATTAAAAAGGATTTATCAAACGCAGCTGTTCGGTGAGGAGGAGGATAGAGGTCGGACGCACGGGATCTGGTGTGACGGGATTGAGAGTAGCGTTTGAATTGTAGGATCTGTAGAATATAGGCGGGTCGCCGTGTTTTAATGGCTTGGTATTAGAAGAAAGCAAGGAAATATTGACGGCGGTAGGACGGATAGAGCCACTTCAACTCGGTGTAAAACTGGGTAATATGCATATCCCTTGAGATCCCGAAGATAAAGCGGATTGAACAATTCATAAGACGTTTAAGTTTAGCTTCGAGTTCTCCCGAGAGTTCACCATGCAGCCATAGTCGAACTGTGGAAAAACGAGAGAGGAGACCAGGAGTCGACGGGTTTTTGAACGGAAGAAGGTAACGTAGATGGTTAAGCTGTTTCAGGGTGGATATAGATCGGCGGGAAATTTGAGAGATGTGTGGTTTCCAGGAGAGGGTTTGATCGAAAGTAACGCCAAGGTTTTTAACGGTGGTATGGAAGGAGATAGGTGAGTTGTTCAGAAGAAGATTAGGAGATGCTGAAATGGATTTGAGGAGTGAGGGGGATCCGATCACGATGGCTTTTGTGGTATGGTGATCAGGATGTTGATGATATTCTGATCTATTTTGACATCACAATTAAGGTTATTCAGGTTTGTGAAAATCGATAAACAAGTTTGCTTCCGATTTAATATATTTCGTTTAACAAGCTTGTTTGTATGTGGCTAAAGCACTCTAGCTCAATCTCCAATGGGTTTAGCCCTAATGAGGCGATTGAGAGAGTAGTGCAAGGATCTCCTGGAGTCATGCTTTTCCATCCACAGTTGGTGGGACAAGTATGGATCGGAGTTCCCTCGCCCGATTGTAAATAGTGTATTTAGGTAGGTGTTATTTTATCCTTATTTATTATATATACATTATTTTTCTGTTTAATTTATTTTTATTTATTGTACATAGAGTGTGGATGTGATCTCTGAGCACTATTATAAAAGTACTTTGAGACAGATTGTAATATTTCTCAATTAACAAGTTCTAATGTCGCTCAAGAGAAAAAAAAATAATAAGCTTGTTAATGAGGATAATGGGAAAGAGGCCTATATAAATGTAGGTTGTAATTTAGGCCTTCTTAGTCTTCATTAATAAAATAACTTATAATAAAATTATCCAATTTTTTGCCTCTTCAAGCATCTTCAGGAATATTATCTGATTTTTAAACATTATGTCAATTTTCTTCTGGAAAATCTATATAAAAAATCTCTCAGAGGACTTACTGGTAGACACTAGTCCAATTATAAATCATTAAGCATTAAAAAATAATTATAACAAGGTAAAAATACATAATATATATTGTTTATTTGGCAGAATATACAAGCAAATGTATAACAGTTTACACGAATGTAACTTAATTTACCAACAATTGGTACTATCTTCATATATAAAAATAAATAAATAATTTCTGGATTACAGAGTCTCCCATCCCATCTCACATGCCTGCAAATAATTGTCCAAACGCTACGCAAAAAATTTCAAAATATCTTGCTGCGCCACTAATATTTTTATGGAATACACTTATACATATAAATATATATAAAAATATTTTTCTTTAATTTAATATTATGCATTTATCATTTTTTCTGCCCTCCTCACTTCTAATGATTGCTTCATTTCTCTTACATTCTCCTATAATCACAATTGGAATCAAATATTAAACATTTTAATCAAAACCGAATTTAAATTCTTTTTTCTCTATAACTTAACCTCCTTATGATTTATTCCTAACGTCCAAACATTTCATCGGGATTGAAATTTATGCCATACGTAATAATTTAGATTTGAACCCTCCAGAACTCGTAAGGTAAACAGGTTCATATGTGCCGCTATACGGAAATAGGTTTAGTCTATTTTATTTATAATTATGGATTGATGATTGTAGTGAATAATTGAAAAGAAGGATGGTTGGGATGATCAGTCAAAATAAATAATTATATTTATTTTTATATTTGTTTACGTTTCGGCCCGAAGTTCAGGCCTTCATCAGGGCTTGTCAACCCAAGCAGCTTGGAAAGACCAAAGACATCTTTCCACGCTTTTTTGATTGGCCAGGCCTGAACTTAGGGGAGAAACGTCGGCAAATATAAAAATAAATATAATTATTTATTTTTACTATTTTTCATTTTGACTGATCATCCCAACCATATTTCTTTTCAATTATTTTATTTATATATTTTAGCTTGTTAAAATTAATGCTTTTATACGCGGACTAGTGTCTACCAGTAAGTTACCTTGAGAGACTTTTCATATATTTTTCAGAAGAAAATTGACAAAATCAAGATACTATCCCTGAAGATGTATGAAGAGACAAAAAATCCATTTTCTTTTTTTTTTTTTTTTTGTACTTTATTTTTATTTTAGTTAGAACAATATAAGATGATGTACTCTAAATTTTTTTTTAAGAATATATTAACCTAACATTAAAACCATGTAATACGGTGCGTTTCGTGGTTGCACTGTTTGTTGAAACTGATAAAAAAAACCAACCCTTGGTAGAGGGTAATTTTTAGCCACAGGTGATTTCCCCCGCCGTTGGAAAATACCAATTTCCTTTAAAGGCTCCACAGAACACAATTTTCCCTAGGACGGGTCCAAGGGAAATGATTTATTCCCGGGATGGAAGTCGAACACTCCGGGAGGATATTAAGAAATTAAATTGTCTAAATTGTATATAAAATATTCGAAATTCTCTAAGGAAATGAGCTTTTTGGCCCAATCTCGGGGCTAAATTGACGGGAAATTCCAGTTAGGTTCTTTAACAGAATATCGAGATAACTTGTTTAAATAACTTCGTTGTAAACGGTTGATACAAACTCTACCTCTTCATGAACTTAAAAATTACTGGGAATTTTAAGGAACTACTCAGTAATTACTATAACAATAATGTTATAATTTGGATATATTTTCATCAAAATTATCTTAAATTCACTGCTGTATGATATAAAGACGAGCATCTGTAATTTTTAATTAGTTAAGAAATACCAAACTTTTGTAACATAGCTTCAACTTAAATCAATTATGATGTTGTTGTTTTTTCTTGGTTCAACTTACGCATTCTTAAATAAAACCACCACAAACAATTTGAGTTGGACCTGTAAAACAAAAATTGACTTTTTCTCCACTTTCTGAAAATGATTTTGATATGAAGCCACATTCATACGTTCATATAAGTACATGGAGTACGACATATACCACGTACCATATGTAATATAAATAAATAGAAGAATGGTTCGGGTGATCAGTCAAAAAATAAATTAAAATTAAATAAATTAAAATTAAATAAATTATTAGTTTCTGTATTTTTTATTTTTACTTATTGTAAATAGAGTATGAGTGTGCTCTCTGAACACTATTATAAATGCCCTTGATGTGACAGAATGTAATATTTCTAAATAAACAAATATATAAAAAAAATAAATAAGTATATTTATTTATTTTTGCCGACGTTTCGGCTCAAAGTTTCAGGCCTTCATCAGGGCTAAGAATAACTTTGAGCTAAAAGGAATGTTGGGCCGAAACGTCGGCAAAAATGAAAATGAATATAGTTATTTATTTTTACTTTTTTTTTTCGACTGATCACCACCACAATCATTCTTCCCTTCAATTATTCACTACAGTAAACCATCAATCCAAAATTGATATTTGATCCGGTAATAAATAAGTGGAAAATGTCTTCCAAATAACCAAATTTTTAGATTTAAAATTATTTTTATCTTCATAATTGTAAACTTTGCATTATTTTCAATTAACAACAATATATTGTATACTATGGCTACATTTATCTTTATTACTAGTGTTTTGAGACAGATTGTAATATTTATCAATAAACATGTAATCTATTAAAAATAATTACTAGTGCTATTTATTTCTATTCGTCATTTTATTGCTTCTGCTGTTTATTATTTTAATTATTGTATTATATGGGGTATTATATCATATTTCGTTGTTTTTATTTAGGCATACAGTCAGGTGCCTCATTGTTAACAGGAGAGGATGTTGTCACAGAATCCCGATGAATTTTACTTTGTATATATGTTGTAAATATTTTTTCATGTTAATGTGTGTATTGTTATCATTATAGCCAACTCTATTTGTATGGGGCATTCCCCGAAAATAAATAAAATATTCATTCATTCATTTAATCAACAACAAGCTCTGGGAACAATATGTTGTATTGACTTATTTCCTTCATCTGAATAATGATACCTTATTGTTTAAATCTTTCACTAATTTGATATCCACATCAGTCTTTACTCTTTATTGTCAACGCCAAGAGCAATTGTTTAAACTCAAAGAAGTTTAGTTTAAAGAGAAGTTGTTCTATTATTGGAATTATTCGCTGTTTTTTTTTTGTTTGTTTTTTTTGGTGATTTAATTTAACATTCCTAATTATGCAATTTGTTATTTGTTTCACGATGTTTTTTTTTTTTTTTTTAATGTTACTGTTATTTCAGAAAACGGCAAAATAACATATTATTGACCGATATAAAGTTATAATTTTGCATCAACGAGGACTTAAAATCAGGGAAATTCAAAAATATGTTGAAGGTTCTATTTTTTGAATTCATTGTCATTATTTTTTTTTTTAAACCAAACAAAGTCAAGAAACTTTTAGACAGGTCTAAAAAAATGTTAGCACAACCGCTAAAAAACTAGCTGAGTACCTGCTCAGGAAATTGCCTGTGCTTGTCAGAAGGAAACTCTTATTATTCTTGGCATTAAAATTTCTGTAGCCAGAAGAAAACAACTTTTTCAATCTCTAAACAAACGAGAGCGAATCATTTTTACAACACTAGATCACTTAAAATTAAACGGAAGAACAATTTTTTATGGCGAGATTAGTAAAAATTTGAAATGTTTGGTTTCGGAAGGAGGAAGTATTTTTCAGAAAATCTGGAGTGAAATTTTCGGATGAATATTCACAACCAACAATAAAACAAGAAAGTGACCTCTTTATGTATTTGGAAGCGTAACTAGAACAGTAGTTGGAGGCCTCTTGTTAAAAGATGGAAAAAAAATTAATGTTTTTTTTCAACCAAATTTGTATTTTTATTTCTTTGATAAAAATACAATTAATACTCCAAGTATACTCCATAGTAATCTACCGTCATTAGCCATTTGCTAGCTAATTGCTCGATCCCACGCTGATATCATTCTTTGGGATGGCTGTCAAAGAAATCTTGGACCGCAATTTCAACTTCCGCAAAATTATCAAATTTTTTCCCTTGAAGAAAATGGGCAATGGATCTAAATAAGTAGTAATCCGATGATGCGAGATCTGAACTACATAGTGGATTTTCACAAATTTCTAACCTCTAAGCTGATTGCTGAAGAGTAAGTTTGTGAGGGACCAGTCTACTGCTCTTGTTCACCTTTCCCATGGAGGGTAGATGGCGATTAACAGAATCTTTCAACACAACACACTCCCTGGCAAGATCACGAGTACTCGTGGACAGATTTGACCCAATAGTTTTCTGCGGTACCTCATCATATCCATTAATGGTCACCCGGAGCCCTTCTTCTGCTAAATTTTTCAAACCGACGCCGCGCAGTGCGCTGGTCAAGGGCAACTTCCCCATTCATATTTAATAATTTAACGAGTTGCTTCAGCGGCTGTGAATTTTTTTTTCTACTAATGCATTAAAATTACGTAAATTTCGTAGGACACTACCATGTTTCTTCTTTGAAACAAAAAACTGAACTGAGGCTTTTTTTGAAGAAGCCGAATGGGATTAAAAAAACTTATAGAAGGGATTATTATAAAGGGATTATGATTATATACCCTTTTAGCATTTATACATTTTATGCAATAGCAGGCGGGTATAAGCTTATTGGGCAGAACTCTATTTTTCGGCAATATAGCGATAGTATCCACAGCTTTTTAATAGAAAAAATATTCAACATATTTAATATAAAATAAAAATTAATTCTTGAAGCTTTTCGTCAACTCTCGCTCGGATTAATCTTGAAACGATGCTGTTTTTTTTTTATTCTTGCCCATTTTACTTTTTTAAAATATGACTCTTAAGTTAATTTGCAGTGGAGCTGAGGAAGTTAAGCCCCGGGCTTCAAAGTACTTAGTTAAGGAAAGTGAAAGGAAAATATGCTCCGTGGCTTGGAATATTAGATTATGTAAATCAAAGCTAGGGAAGAAAAAGAGAAATGTCTTAATGCTTCCTTTTTTCTTTCTTTTCTTTTTTCTTTAGCACTTCACCTCGCATACATCAAGCCTCTTTCACCACTTCTATTTACATTAATTTTTTTTTTTATAAAGCCACAAAAGTTTTTAACGTTCTCCAAATAAGTTGCCCTCTAAGGAACTGACTTCCTGTATAAATTTGTACGTTTTATAATTTAATTTGTCTCTACTTTCGCTGCAAGCGACGCTTGCAATGATTCTAGGGCGATATAAGTAAAACAAAAACATGAATATTTTTAAAAAATTTTTTTTAGAAAATTTATTTAATATTTATTAACAAAAGGCTTAGTCGACGCGAAGGTTTCATGGGCCATTTATAGTAATATTTCTCAGATTTTGACAATGTCTAAAAAATAGTGTTCATTGACCGTATCACTTAATCAAATTATTAAGTTTAGGTACTCGTTCGACGCAAAATTTGACGTTTTTTAATTTATTAAAGTCTAACCTGTCCATCACTGGACACCCTGTCTATAACTGGTGTGTTCACCCTAGGAGTAACGTTATAGACTATTCACTCGATGGTTTTTTTAACTAATTTCTAAATGATCTCAAAACATATTTAAATATTACGAATTCGATACCCATAAGGTATGAAATTCAAATAAGGAAAGGTGTCATGTTTTGTGTATCTTAAGCAGACTGGATTCGGGAGTTTGGACAGTTTGTTTACCATAACTCCACCCGTTGCGGAAGAGATATTGTGTGGGAAAATTTAAGGAAAACATTTACTTCCCTCAGAGACGTGTAACTTTATTAGTATAAGGGTTTTATTCCGTGCGTGTCCGATCCTTCCCCTACGGCCAGGGAGGAAAAAAAATTATTCATTTTTTACAAATAAGCAAATAGGGAGAGATGCTGAAGGACACGGAATATAACATCCAGTGATTAAAATATTACGTTGTAGATGGATATATTTTTTTTCTATAGATGATTTATTATTTCATATCTTTATAATTAAAATATTTACAAATTGACAGCCTTGTAAAATTCATTTTTTATATATAAAATATATCATAAATAAAATGTATTAAATTTATTGGTAAAAAATAAACACGGGAAAAAAACAAAGTTTTTAAAAAAAAAAAAGTTTTTTTATAATTTACTATTTCTAATATTAATGGATTTTACAAGTGTTGTTGAGATTAAAAGAAAATTAAAGTTATATTGTAAATGTACTCTTTTATGCAGCATATTCAATTCGGAGTGGATCATATATATTTTAGTATAATTGGGATAACTGTTTATAATTCTTAGGCATTTATTTCGGAGTAGTTTTTTCATGTTAGTTTAATTAATGAAGCTTTATATGAGGCAGGCGTATATGTTAAGATTTGTCTGATTACTGATTTATACACAATTAAAAATCATTTTTGGTGGTAGTTTTGATTTTTTTTATTGAAATAGTGAAACATTTTACATGTTATTTTTTCGGAGGTTTTCTAATTTAAAATTAACGTGCTGGTTAAATATAAGTCTTCTGTCCGGTATTTCATCTTAGTATTGACAACATAGGATAACAGTCTTGACAAGCGAAATTGGAGAACCATTTAAGATCATGTTCTGCAAGATTATAGGACGTATTTTCGTAAAAATAATATATTTTTATAGATGAAAAAACAATAACAAATTTCTAAAAAAATCATTAGATAATGCTAGAAAACAATAAATTATTTATTTAGGAGCGGGACTGTACAATTTTATTTATTTATTTTTTGTTATCTTATTCCTGCATGGTCATTGTGGACACCTTTTACTTAAACTTTTCGTTGTTCACAAAAATTCTAAGGTTTTTTTATACTGTTTGTTTTAATTTTTTTTCAGATTTTGTTCCAATTTCAGATCCAATTGTCCGTTATAATTTTGAATATTGAGAGATTTCGTAATTATTTTTTGGACAGAAAACATCTTAATTGTTGTAGTTTTCATTCTTCTTAGTAAATAATCATGTTAGAATAAACACTCACAATGCCCAATCCTTAATCGGCAGAGGACTGTTTCTTCTTTCCTGGAAGTTCGGTAAAAAAATTTTCCATTTGGAACAGTGGCTTTTTCTTTTGTTTCCTTTGATTTAAATCCCTTTTCTTTCCATTTATTCTGCCACATTTTCCCCACTTACTTTTTTTTTTTTTTCTGAGAAGACTTTTACAAGGATTAAATTAATTGATTCCAACAGCTATTCCTGACTTTCTCGCTAGATGAACATTTCTTTGCCCTTCTCACTTATATCCCAATGTTTCTTATTGATTTCAGTGTAGTTTTTGGCCTGCGGATTAGAATTGCTATTATAGCAATAGTCTGTTTCTATTATATTCTGTTACTTGGAACCCACTCACCAGACTTAAATGACAAGAGCTTAACCGACGATTTGGTCAGTTATACAGATTACTAAACAGGACATCTCCTATTTCAATCGAAAACAAGCTATTAATCGACAAGACTGTACTGAAACCTATCTGTACTTACGGACTCGAACTGTGGGGGACAACTAAATTTTCTAATATCAAACGTATTCAATCCTTCCAGTCGAAATTTCTTCGAACAATAGTTAACAATAGTTTTATGTCACAAACAAGACCCTGCACCATGACCTTAACACCCCATATGTCCTTGACATATCATCCCATCCTGATTTACGAAATTTCACCATCCCAATCGTCTAGCACAATCCATATCTAGCTCCAACCATCCCTATAATCTTCCCCGGAGGTTGAAACGGCAGTGGCCTCGAGACATTTTGTAAATATGTTAATGGCCTGGCAATGGCCAGCTTCTCCACTCAATGACTGGATGTTTGTGGCTCAAGTGCCTTCCAGTCTCCACTGACCTCAAGTGATGTGTATGCGGATTGAAGAGAAGCGCTGGGACCTCTAGGAGTCAAGCTTTGCCTTCCACACGTGGAAGTAGTAGTTTTTTATTTTATTTATATATTTTTTTTTCTTTAATTACTTTCATATATTTATCTTATTAGTATATATTGTATAAGTGAATACTTTGATCTCTAAGGCTTATTGCCTTTTAGTGTGACAAATTGTATTAATATTCAATAAATATATAAATAAAAAATTATATTATGTTATTTCTGTTAAAAGCTCTTTATATTTGGACCGAAGTCTAAGATAAACAGCTAAGGTATCAAGGGATGTGTAGCAAGCAATGATTTGAGGATGAACTTTTAGAAGATCAAAGCTATTCTTATTGGTTCCTTAATTAATTATTCTTAATTAATCCCATTCCTTATTAATATCCTCTACTCTACCTTAATGACCAACCTATTCGCTTCCAAATATCCATTAGAAACCATCCGTTTGGGTAATGCTCGACCAATAACTGTTCTGGAATAACTTTTCCCAAATCACCCGAAAATATATTGCTATCCTCAAACTTCCGTTCAGATTCCGTAATGCTCACCCCTTTAAAACGCTCCTAATTTCCTCAAATACCGACTATGCCTGCCTTGTATACGGTGGGCTGTCTGGTGGGCATGAGATTTGACTAAAGAGACAAATGAATTGCTTCAAGAACTAGCTCTATCCAGTTTTGAGACCATAGTATTTATTTTCCGAAACGTAAAAAAAAAAAAAAAAAAATCCTACTTCATTTGTTTAGTCCTTATTCCTCTGTCTATTCTTAAAATACGAGATCCCAGTCCACAATCCCGTATATTCATTATTCAGAACTACTTGCTTTAAAATATCCTTTATTATGCATGTTGTTTTGTTATTCCTTACCCACCTTCATACGCAACCTCATCTTTAAATTCATTTAAACACCAACTGATTTTTTATCTCCAGTTTTGTTTTATCCTTCTGTTACAATTGACATGGCTTTGTAATTTAATTATTTACGCCAGTCGTTTTGTGCCATACAAATATGAATATAATTCCTATTGTTAATTTTCATTGTACATAGGGAAATAAATGTCCCTCAATAAAATTTACTTTTCCTCTTTTTTATTTTATTTTTTTTTATCAATACCTGCAAGCTTAGAGAGTTGTAGAAGTACGTATCAAAGTACTAAAAATGAATATTGATCCATAGAGATGAGAAATGGAGGAAACTAAGTAAGTAGTGTTTAAAAGACAATAGGTAGGAGGGCTTAAAGTGTCAGTAAGGAATTCTTGAATGAGGAAGGACGAATAATAAAAGATTCCCAAAAGGAAGTAGTTCTGTAAGAGGGGGTATACAAATCGCTGGGTCGGGATCTCGTATTCAAAGAGTGGACAGAGGAAAGAAGGATGAGAAAATCCAGAATATAGAGGAGCTTTTTGGTTACAAGGGATTGGAAAAGAAGGTATTAACGGAAAGTAGGATTTTTGGTGCTGATTCACAATTTTATTGAATGCATTATATATTTATCTTAAATTAGATAAATTATTATTAAATATTTTTTTCTGTTATTAATATCTATTGAGTCGACAACAGTAAAATAAAGTTACTTCCACTTGAGTTTAATTTATCGACTTCGAATTCGGCCCATCAAGAGCATCGTAAACACGTTGACCTCAACACATCCGCCCTCAGCGCAAACATGTTTTTTCCCAGCTAAGCCAATTAATTTAATGTTTCAGCTATACAAATAAATTATAATACAAAATAATATATTAATCAATTCCAAACATTTTGATGCAAACAACTATGTATATATATATATATATATATATATATATATATATATATATATATATATATATATATGTTTTTTTTTTTCGGTAGGCGCTACAGATGATGAAGATCTTTGACCGCGAGTGTGGTCTCCTAGACCACATCCCGATTCCCGATTTAAAGTACGAGGTAGGGTCATCAATCCTACGCCCGGTCGGTGTGAGTTGCTTTCAGTAGGCTGACGGGCTTCACAAACCGGGGGGGGGGGGAGAAAGAGGGAGGAATCTCGGCAGCGTGGCTTTCCTTGGTGGACAGTCACCCATCCAAGTGCTAGCCACTGTCAACTTCTGGGATTCCCTCCCGATCAAATTTCGGCATGCCTCGTCCGTATCCACATTCAAAAACCTCCTATTCCAATAACAGTCAGATACCAGCTAACTATTAACATTATATATGTATTGCGTGTTAATCATATAATCACACAATAATACTGTTTGTAAGGGATATTACATGTATTTCCTACTTTCGACGCCACTTAACACATCTCTTTTATTTTTTAATAGTTTTTTTTTCTATTCAATTATAACTAAATTTTTATATATATATACAAGTAAAGCATGGCCATTTTTTATGAAATGAACTTATTCTATTTTGTCTCTTTTTCGTTTTTCATTGCTTAAAGTGAATGTTCATGCTGTTCAACCATAGTTTTAAGTGGTTTGTTCTTAGTTTTAAGTGTTTTGTTCATAGTTTTATGTATTTTGTACATAGTTTTATCTGTATTGTATATAGTTTGTTCATTCAAAGTTTTCTTTACTTTTTAGTTTATTTTTTAAATTTTATTTATTTCTTCAAATTTTTAGGCCAGTAGTAGTCTTTTATTTTTGTAAAATTTTGTTATTATAAAGGGACTCAGTCCCAGAATAAAGTTTTTTTTCTATCTATGTGAAATGTCTAAACGCACCTTTATATATTTCCGAAATTTCAATATGATTTATTTCAAATGAGATCCTAGGGAATTTCGTTGTTAGTAATTGTTGGAAAGGATTTGTTGCAGACTAATCGTTTTCAGGAAAAGGTGCTTGATTCAGCACCTGGATAGGAAACGGAAACTTGACCATTTGTCGAGGGGAAACGGACCAATTTTCCAAGTGTGCCTCGAAGTTTAAAATAGCAACGTTGCAGATGTATTTAGTTATCGGATCGGCAAGCTGTTAAAACTTGTAAGCTCTGCGAATCGTAATTGAAATTGAATAAATACACATATAGTTTATGGAATTTTCAAAGTTATTAAAACAATTAGAGTAAACGCACCAGTTATGGACAGGGGGCCCAGTTATGGACGGGTAGGACTTTGAATGTAAGTAATAAGCTTCCTTGTTGATTTGAAGGTTCCATTTTTTTTTTTCTAGATTGAAGAACAATGTCATCTATTGACAACTGTATGAACAAAGTTCTCAAAAGAAAATTATAGAATGCCTATCATTGCTACAGTATCTACAGTGCTCTTGAGAACAGTGTGTTTCATGATCTCTCTAATAACAGTTTTTCGAAGAGTATATTGAACATTTATGTTATATTATCCTTATCGTCATCTTTATGATTAAATAAAGATTTTAGAATTTCTCTAAGGTATGTCCATTACGGGTACCGACCCCCTGTACATTACTAGAACAATTGAACTTCGGGGTGTCAATCACTAGTGCAAAAAGGTGTTTTTTTTTTTTTTTTAAATGGTGATTATACCTCCATAACTGAATATGTTTTCAATTTTAAAGTGTTTTTGAAATAATAATCTGCGCGCTGTAAATTATTAGAAATTATTTTTTTCGTTTTCTAGGCTTTCAATTTACTAGTAGCTTAATTGGAGGAAGGAACAATTTTTTTTTTTAATTTTTCTGTCAGATTCAGCCTTATCCATATCTAAATTTTCAATTTACTGCTTCCACTTTGTTAGCGACCATCATATGATGAGGTGTAGACTGACTAGTTTCTGTAAGCAGTTCTATATTGATCTTTCTCATCCATGCGTTAGTACTGTGATCCATGGTCTAATTACTTCTGCTGTTTATAAAGTCCAGGTCTCGCAGACATATATCAGCTCTGGTTTAAGCTTTTTTTTTGGGGGGGGGGGTCCTCTCCTTCCTCGCCTTTAAGGCTATACGGGGTTTTCCCCGGCCAGGGGGTGTGGGCGGGGATTTAAAAGACGTCTTGGCACCGAGACGTGAACTCGTGACTATTTTTATAACACATTTGTCATATATCAGGTTGCCAGGCAACGGTGGTGTTGTGCACAACGCGTTAGCCCATTCGGCCACCCCGCCCACATTGGTTTAAGCTACCCTTAATTCGAGATTTCCAGAGATTTTTCGGAATTTCAGAACAGAATTCCGTTAAAGTTCTATTTGCCCTTGTTCTCAGCTCCTCTGTTCTAGGAAACAGTTCTCCATCTACTTAAATTCTGTGATTAGGATGGATTTTTCGGATATCGTATATTTTTATTTACTTTGAGAGCACTTTGATTTAATTCCCTTATCAGAGGCTTAGCCAGTCTTGCTTAATGTTCTCTTGATTGCTTGTGATGAAGTTCTTATAACTTTCTTTAGGATCAAGTTGATCGGCATCAGCCGTAATCAGCCTGTTTTTGGAATAAGGAATACAAAATAATTCATAAAAATCTTATCAATGCTATTTAAAAAAAAAAGCAAATTTATTGATTTTGTTTTAGGGGAAAGATTTATTAGGAAAATTCTCGAGTATTTACAAGAAAAGTTTCAAACTTTTAGATAACTTCAAGCCTAAAAACATCACATGAATCATATTATTAATTAGTCCAACGTAATGCAAGACTAATTAAATAGAGATGAATAATAAAATAATACATGAAATGAACCGAAATTCGCTTTTTATATATATATATATATATATATATATTTTTTTTTTTTTAATAAATAGAACCATTTACGAAATTGGAATGAGATTAATTTATTAAAGCAGAACCATTTGGCATGCTTTTGAAAAGGTAGCATTGAAAAGTTCGGCTTAATATTTTTTTCTGTTATCGATTTTGAGGATTTCAATGCTTTGTACTGTGTAATCTGGGCTGATAAAGGCTTAAACATTTCTAAACTCCACTTTTTTTTTCTCCTTCGTTTATATATAATCTACATCAGAACTTATATTTCTAATAATTTTTTTCTGAAGCTTTTATTGGTAAAAATGGCTCTATAGCTTCTGACGCCAACTGCTGGTCTATTTACTACTTATATCTACTTTGACAAATTGTTGAATTGTAAGGAAAATTTACTTTTATGGATATTTAAAGTTCAGTCAAGTACCTTTCACACCAATACGAAACTCGAGACTTTCGGTTAGTAGAAGGTACCCAGCAACTTCACCAAATTACCCCAATTACGCTAAAAATCTACCGATGCGTTTAAGAACATATGTAAAAATAATAATGCACTTTAATAATAAAACAATACACTTCCCCAGGTTCGAAAAAGTTCTTACCGTAATCATTATTTATTTTTTTTTTAATGAATCATTTATTATTTTGTTTTTAATTTTTCAAGTACAGACAATTTATCTTGATCGTATTTGATAACGAAGACGTAATGTGATGAAAAAACAAAAATAAATTGAGAATGATAAAAATATAGTATTTTTTGCTTCCTCATTACGGAAGGTTAAAAAAATGTTCGTGCTAAGAAACGAAATTTTTCACTCGAGTATTACGTTTCAGACATCAAGGATTAAATTTGGTTCGGTGTGTTTCGTCAAATCGATGTGACGGGCATATCACCTATTACCGTTCATCCAATTTTCAGGAATTTTGGTGTCCAGATGGTTCCATATCAATGTTATCAAATTCCACCTAGCACTTCCACTTAGGCACGCTCAAATATACTTAGTCGATACTATTATTGGTAAAATATCGAACATTGGAAGAAAATTTTTCGATATTTTGATAATATCGAGTATCGATGGTTATTCCTAGTTTATACAACCGTTCTAAATATAATGTAGATAATTTATTCATGCGACCAGTGCTATGTATTGTAAACCTCTTAAATGTGTGAAATCGAGATAATTATTTACGAAATATGAATTAAATATGGCCACTAGTACTCTCAATTTTAACGCAGCTAAGGGTCCTGTAAAGTATTGCTAAATTCGTAAACGTATGGAGAAGATTATTGTAAGGTTTTGATTTTTTGTTTGTGGATTTCTTCTATGTATTCATCAATTTCTTTGCCTACTTAATCTTCATTTGTACTTTTTAATACAGCATACTTAACAAAATAATCCAAAAATTTCGTCTTATCACTACGCTTTGACATTTTAAAAATAAATGAAAACGTCGGTAGATCAATTAAGAACTCACAAAGTTTGTTTACAGTACAGGCATAGCCTTACTTTAACTAATAACACGTTAGCACAGACAGATTATTTACCATTCTTTCAAAGAGCGTGCTGACTCCTTAAAATGATAACATATATTAATAATTGTATAGTTGACCTATGCCCGAGGGTTCTAGCCAACGCTCCATAGCAACTGAAAAAAAATAATATTTTTAATATTTATTTTGCCTTTGCCCTGCATGGATTTTTAGGTAGTAATATATCAATCAAAGAACTGCTTACAGAAATGGGTCAATTAATATCCCATGATATGAGAGAATCCTCCGCACGATAAGAATACAAACACATGGAGTAGAAAGACCAATAAAAAACTGCTAACAGAAACTGGTCAATCAATATTTCATGATATGAAGGCACGGAGGTTAAGATAGGTGGGGCATGTAGCTAGTGGCAATCCATCTGGAAGCCTCTGCGTAAAAATGAATGCCTCAATAGAAGCCAAAAGATGAAACAGAGCTCCGAGCAGATAAATGGAAAGAAATAGTCCAAAAGCGCACTTATATCCTTAATATTTCAAGTTATCAAATATTTGTCTCTTTGTTAACAGTAAGTTCGTCTCTTTTGTTATTTTGGGTTTTATATCTCATTAATTATAGGAAAATTACCTTTCGACAAGGGCCCTACCTATACCCCGCTACTCCTACATCCTCTCCCCAGACCATGTTAAACCATAATTACAATTTAGTTTAGAAGGGATCTAATTTAATGGAAGTGTTTTAAGTTGTCGTAGGTAGTAATATATTGCCTGGCCTCAGCGTGTCCGTTCCAAGGGTGAGCTGCATTGATCTCTTCTAATAGGTTAACTTTATTATTAATTACCGAGCTTCGGCGTTGGGGCTTGTACAACTATTAATTAAAGCCACACCATCAGCAACAGCTGCCTTTAACGGCGATCTCTTTCGGCTGTTACCCGAACTCTTTGGGTAGTCGAGGAATCGAAATTATGGTAGTCGGAAATGTTTACAATTGTCCGAAGTGCGTACTTATGAAAGATCATGAAACCTTAAAGTAAGTCTTGAATGTAAATAATTTTCACAAAAAGGTCTTAACTGTATCTCTACAACCTAGGAAGTACTATTTCTTGGTTAACGGTTGTGCAAGGATGGAGGTTATTTGACCAAGATCACGCTCAATCACCAGGTTTTTCCTCTTAACTAATTATTTTAAATATAAGTGTCCACTTTAAAGAGGTTGGGTGTGTCTCAGAAGGATCTCCTAACCGCTAGTGAAACAAAATAAATAATGAGCTGCCATCAGCCGGATTCGAACCAAGGACATTGAGCTTTGGAAATCAGTGCCCCACCCACTGATCTAAATAGCTCACACAATAAGGTGAGCTATTTAAGCGAAATTAAATTTACTAATGAATCGGACGTTTCAAAAGTCAAATAATTACATAATAAGAACCATAAGTGAATTTCACACATATACTAGTCCTTATTTTAAGCGAATAATTGAAAGATTTGTAATTGTTTAAAAAAAAAATAGTCTAAAAAAAGAAGTAATTATAAAAAAAAAAAAGAAGAAAAATAATATATTTCGATGAAACATTTTTTTGTAATATTAGTTCGAAAAATAGTTTACCTATGTCCGAGGATTCTAGCCAACGCTCCGTAGCAGCCGAAAAAAAAAATTGTGTTAAAATTTTCTTTTGCCTTTGCTCTGCATGAATTTCTAAGTTGTGATATATCCATTAAAGAACTGCTTACAGAAACCGGTCAATTAATATCCCATGATATGAAGGCACGGAGGTTAAGATGGGCGGGGCATGAAGCTCGTAGCAATCCATCATGAAGCCTCTACGTAACAATGAATGCTTGCTCGTTAAGTATGTTATACAGTAAAATTCTTACCATATAGACTATAAGTAAGTAAAAATTTTTCAAGAAACCATGATAGCGTAGAGTGTTAGCTGTTAGAACACCACGTTAGCATTTTCGAGACAAAAGTGAAATTGGTTCAAATCCAGGCTGGATAGGTAGAATTCCATTTAGTTGGAATAAATCTCGAGTTTCTTATTTTTCGATAGAATGGGAAGATAAGTTGTAGAATAAATTGAATTGGTAATAAATAGTACATAAGGACATTAAAACCCAACAAACAAAAGTTTTTAACCAAATATAATAAACCAACGTGGAAAGACATATCCAATATGATAGAATTAATGCAACAGATAAAAAAGACGTGATATGCTAAATTCCTCGTATAAAATGTCCCAAACATTATTTTGTTTGAACATCGCAAAATTTAAGAAACAGGATAAAACAACAAAAAACGAACGTAAAAATATAAAAACTACAACTTTATCCAATCACAGCATATTAAACAAACACACATTTGATTTCAAGAATATAAAAATTTAAAAAACGGCAACAAACAATAAAATTAGAAAAACCTTAGAATCAATTTATATTACTAAAAAAATAACTCGGTTCATTTTTAATCTGATGTTAAAAATATAGAGCAACATTACGTCCATATATGAAATGAGATAAGTTTCTAATTTGTCCATATTAAATGAGATAAATTTTTAATTTGTGCATATTAAATGAAATAAATTTTTAATTAGGTAGGGAATTGGAAAATAATAAACATCAACCGAGCTAGATACCATTCAATCATTAGTTAATTCGTTAATATTAATTAATTAGACAAAATTAAAAAGTAGACGAAGGAGGTAGTACTGTACTGGGTGAGTATACACTTTAAATAAAACAATAGTAATCAATAATAGAAATCGTATAACTTCTGAAATAATCACATATATCAATTTTTATTGTAGGGACATGCATCAATTAATACGCAAAAATTTAAAGGAGGTGGTGACGAGGAATATAGTTATCTGTGACAATTGGTGTACTAAAAATAGTTGTTAATGAAATTATATATTAAATGACCTTTTAAAGTAGGTAAATTTTCAATCGTTATATGACTAAATAATGAGCGACCAGATTTGTAATAGTCCGTGGAACAGACACCTTTTTATCAAATTATTAACATCAGGTTGAAACTTCGTAAATAGCTTCATCTCATCGTAACCTACAAATATTTTATTTACGGAAATTCTCGGAATTGGGACGTTTTCAATCTGGAGATCGTCAAACTTTGTCTATTTAATTAGGTATTAAAAGCTCATAAATATCCATTTTCTTTCAAGTTGAATCGTAAGATAACTTGAGCGCAAAGTAAAGAAAAAAATTGTCCTTCAAACATATTGAGCCGTTTAGTCTATATAACCTCGTTATTTTGACAATTTGGGGGTGTAGGTCACGGCAAACGGCAAAATATTTCTTAAGGCCACATTTTTTCTTGACTTCGTGCTCAAGTTATCTTAAGATTCAAGTGGGAAGCAAGTGGGTATTTACGAGTTTTTAGCACCTAATTAAATAGACAAAGTTTGTCGACCTCCTGATTAAAAACTCTCCAATACCGAGAATTTTCGTAAATAAAATATTTGTAGGCAACGATGAGAAGGAGGTATTTAAAAAGTATCAGCCGGATGTTAATAATTCGATAAAAAGGGGTCTGTAATCAGATCGAAACGTAGTCGAAAGTAAAATAATTTCTTTTTGAAACTCTAAGAGCTTATATATTCCTAGAAGACACCATATATAAGAACAGTGAGTGCCCTTGGAAAGTACTACTTTAGTAACTATATATACAAATATAATAATGTTTCTACTTTATGTAAAGCAATATAATAATAAAGTACTTACTAAAGATATTGAGCTTGAAGGAAACTTCCTCTTTTGTACCGTTGACAGTGCCGATACAGGTGTAGTTTCCTTTGTCTTGCCTAACGATGCTCTCGAACACTAGCGCCAAACCAGCAACCGGTTCTTCTTTTTTCTCGATGTGGACTCTGGGAATAGTATTAGAATTATCAGTTTAATGATTATTTGAAATTATTATAAAAATTAATAAATGATTATATAAATAATATATTCCCTACGATATAACCATGAATACCCTACAGCTACAGGACTCTGTAGATGTGCTTGATTAGCTATTATATGGTATATTGTATGTAATACAAGGGTATGTATGTACCAATTATGGTGTATTGCGATACAAGGTTCCAAATACGTAATGTGCACTTAAATTTTCTTAAGAATAAAAATATATTTAATATATGACCAATACTTCCAATCTAAAGTCCTTCGAACAATAGTTGATGCTCCATTCTACGTAACTATCAAAAACCTACACCATGACCTTAATATCCCATTCTGCTAGATCTTATTCCAGAATTTTTTTCCAAATTTCACCTCAACCTTATTTATCACCCAAATCCCCTTGCACAATCACTATCCAGCACCACCCATCCTTACAATTATCCTCGAAGGTTGAAGCGGCAGTGGCTCAGAGACCATCTGTGAATAAGCATATATTAAAGTTTTGGCAATGGGCAGATCCTCAACTCAAGCCAAGTATTTGTGATTATAGCGCATCTCCTCAGCTTCTACTGGTCCTTAATACCAATAATGCGGCTGAGTGCGAGGCACTGGGATCTCCTAGAGTCCTGTCTTTCCTTCCACGGATTGGGGGAAAGGCTTGGCTCGGAGTTCTTCTAAGTTATTTTGTTTATATATATTTACTTTTATTATTATTAGTTTCTGTATTATTTATTTTTATTTATTCTAAATAGAGTGTGAATGTGCTCTCCGAACACTATTATAAATATCCTTAATTGTGACGGATTGCAATATTTCTGAAAAAAAAAAAAATATATATATGATCCTTTTAGTTGACAGAATGACTAACTCCAATTTCAACATTTTTATTATTAATTTTTGTGATATTTCAAGTAGGAAAGTGTATACCTTTATTGACAGTTCTATATTTAAACACAGCAATCACTTACTCTGGAATCAACTTACTCGCTGTCTGTACAGGTATTTTAAATCCTCCAACTATTAATATCACTAAAAGGACTCAACTCAAAAATGTTGAAATTGGAGTTAGTCATTCTGTCAACTGAAAGGCTCTTATTATGTTAAATGACAGTTCCTGTCATGACGAAGGTCTACCCATTTTCTTAAAACAAAATATTATTAGAAAATTTTTGAGGATACCATTTTTTTTAAAACAAATTTAAGAATATTAATTTGTGACTCTTGAGATTCCATTGACATACAAAATATTTTCTTGATTAATTTGGTTAGTTAAGAAAGGGATCTCTCACCCAGCACCTTTTACTCTTTATATTACGATGAAGGTTAATGTTAATATACTCATGAATCATTCATAAATGGCCATAACGTATATGGAATATCAACAGTTTAAAAAATTCAAAATGTAAATTGTACTCTTTCTGAAACCGTTCAACATATATTATCATAAAGAACAACACAATCAGTATGTACTCGTAAAACTTTTTTGGATTGATTTACTGTTTTTTGTCTTTTTAATGGTGTTTCTTTTTTTTTTTTTTTGGTATCTGAGGCGTATGCTTCTTGGATTAACATTTGCTTGATTTGATTCATTCAATCGATGACTCAATTCGGGACACATGAGGCGGTTAGTAATTTACTGCTATCTGTGAGACAAGGTGGTGTGTGTCGTTCCTCTTACTCCACTTAAACATTCGCTCTAAACAAATATTTGTCTGAAACCCAATGAAAAAGGATTCCTTCCACCCAATTCGATTGAAAGTCACATTGATGCCTCTTCTTCTCTTAAATATTGGCGGGAAAACGCGTTAAAGTGTCGATGGAGCATCGTGTAAGAAAAGGAGGTTACTGGACTGTTTCTATTTACAATAAAAATGTGTCTGCATGAAATTGGCTGGAAGGAGTAATTTTTCATTGAGTTTCATAAAAGTATTCCTATTTGAAGTAACGTTCAAGTGAAGTTAAAGGAACGACTATACATACCAACCTTAATGCTTTGTATTCGAATTTCACAATTTTAGACCTGAGAATTATTTTATACATGAATAGAAAAAAAAAACCCAAAAAACACATTACTGATGCTATTAGCAGAGTTTAGATAAAAATTAAATCGTATTTCTGAATAAAACTGTTAGAACCATGCTAAATATGTAATATTCGTAAACGAGAACTGAATACGGGCATGATTTTGGAAGAAACTTATATTTTATTTTAATTTTAAGTGGGTTCCAATACCTCATGTTTCTGAATTCTGTTTTACATCTGAACTCATCGTTTGTTGTTTTTTATCACTTGATTTATCGCTTTGTCTGAGATTGATGAATGGTTGAATCGGTGTTTTTCATTAATGCTATGGCTCTTTTGCACCAATGCGTGAACGCAATCGTGTGATTATAACCTGTTTATTTTCAAATACATTGAAAGATCCTTATCTACTCAGTTTTTACGTCTAGATTATAATTGTTTACTTTATTATATAATTTTTTTGTTTACTCTATCGGAGGTAAATTTCTTTAGCTCGTTCTAAAACCAAATATATAAGTATTAATTAATATTGATCCCATAAAATCTACTGAATGTTAATAAATATTTTGGAACCGTCGCCCGCGGTAGGGAAGGTAGCACTGGGATCTCGTATAGTCCTGTTTTGCCTTTCACGTATGATAGACAAAGCTTGGTTCGGAAAACAAACATTATAAATAGGTATAAATGTGGTTAAGACAAACTATTTTATTTTTATTCAACTACAAGTTCTTTTTATATTTATATTTTTAGTTCAGTTTTTCTTTTCTTTTATTAAAATTTGTTATTTTGATTATTATATTTTAAGGTATTTATATTTATTTCGTTTCAATATGTGTATATTGTATGAACGAGAACCTATATCTCTAATACTTATTACCTTTCAATTTACAGATTGTATTATTATTAAAAAAAATTGTGAAAAAATAATGGAAACTGTTAAAAATTAATTAAAATAAAGTTAAAAAAAAACCTTCTATTTTTATTATTATTTATTTTTTTCCATTTGCACCTGCGCTGCACCGCACCTAGCAAATTTGATATATTACAGATTAATTGTGAGTTTTCTTGATTAAGTTCATTTTGTATTTATTGTAGTAGGTCCCTCGGCCATTTTCTTTTTAATCTGCGTCGATCAGGTAACAGGGAGCAGGAAATAGAAAGGACTAATGGATTGAAGTGATTTAGAATTAAAGAATGAAATGAAGTGTATTTGCCGTGGATATAGAATTTTACTGTTGGGATATTCAAGAGCGTTATGTATGGTGGTATTTGAAATGTACCAAGGTGCATTAGAATTTTTGATGTTTTGTTTATGTGTGTTTGTTTTGCCGAACCTCAAAGTTGTGATCCGTGTGTTCAAATTGGCCTCAGTGTGCTGTTGTAGATTAGTAGCTTGTTTCGTAAGTTAAGTGAGGATCTGAAGTCTAGAAGATGTGAGAGTTGGTTATATCGTCTAGTCAGTTCTTATCTTTTTAATTTAGTATGTATGGTAAGCCTTTTGTCTAAGTAGAGTCCGAGGTACTGTAAATAGTTTTTTGAAGGAACTGGAATATTGTCAATCGTTACGAGTGGACATAAGGCTTTCCTTAGAGAGTAAACCACGTGGGTAGATTTGTTAATATTGATTTTAATTTTCCATTTTGCAAACCAATCTTGAAAATCATAGAGGTGGTTTTGAAGGGAAATTGATGCGATAGTAAGATTTTTGTGTGAAGATAGAATTGCAGTGTCGTCAGCGAAGCAATGGTGGTGATAGAGTGCTCAGAGGTTTATAGCGAATAGCGAATTGGACATTCTATTTAAAAAAATAAATAAATAAATTCAGTTTTTTAAATCGTATTTTCAATTTATTATTTGATATAAAAGTACAGACGAATGATTTTCCGTTATATTATCCGCTTATTTTCTGCAGTATCTTTTAATATAACTATAACTTCTGATGAAAACTAAAAAAATAAAATAAAAAAAGAATTTTAAGGGGGAAACTTTAATAACATAAGTTTATAAGGATGAAATTTATTCTTATACATCTTCTTAACTAAAAAAAAAAATAAACCGCAAAGCTATTATGGAAACTTTATATTAGATACCCATTTCAGATAGTATTTATATTATTAAAAAAAAAAATCTTTTGATGTTAGATATTCTTTTCTCAACTCGCTAGGAAATTAAATACTTTGTTTTACTATTCTTTTCTCTCTTTTTCTCATTTCCATCAGTGTTTTATGTATACATATATATATATATATATATATATATATATATATATATATATATATATATATATATATAATAATAATAAATAAATAATATAAGGCTTAGCGAACCCGAAGGTTCGATGCCGACACCACCAATCGCTTGTTACACACCTCCCTCCACCGTTCGCCGTCCAAACCCAGTTCCTTCAGATCGGCTTTAATGCAATCTTCCCACCTTCACTTCGGTCTACCCCTCGGACGCTTACCATTCGGCACAGCAAATATTAATCTTTTAGGAATTCTCTCGTTACTAAGCCCAACAACTTTACAAGCCCATTTGATTCGCCGCGATGAAATTACCTCAATTATATTACCCAGATACAGCTCACGCAATTCGGCGTTGTGTAACCGTCTGAACTCTCCGGTTAACTCATCCTTCTTCGGTCCGAATATTCTACGCAATACTTTATTTTCAAAAACCTTAAGACGCTGCTCATCCCTTAATGTAAGCGGCCAAGTTTCGCATCCATAAAGAACTGTAGGCAAGATAATTGTTTTATAGATTCTAATTTTTAAGTTCCGGGACAAGAGGCGCGAACTAAGTAGTTTTGTCACAGAAAAATAACAAGCATTTCCCGCCTTCAGTCTAACCTTAATCTCCTCTTCAATTTCGTTCTTTCTAGTTATCGTAGAACCTAGATACCTAAATTTATCTACCTGTTCAAACATATTACCATCTATATCGATATCACCAGTAGTATCGCCATTTTTGCAGCTAACCATATATTTTGTTTTATCCACGTTTATTTCGAGTCCTAGTTCTTTACCGGCTTTCATTAACGTTGTCGTATTTAGTTTTATAGTTTCAACGTCTTCGCTTAACAGTACCAGATCATCAGCATAGCCCAGCACGGATGTTGTCCCGCCCAGATCCAACCCTTTCTCGGTTCGCATTACCTCCCTAATGGCGTGTTCTAATGCCAAATTGAACAGTACAGGCGAAAGAGAATCCTCCTGTTTTAAGCCCGAACGAACCTCAAATTTTTCGGACAAATTATTACCGATTCTAACTTTATTGAGTGTCTCCGTCAAGCACATCCTGACTAGATTTACTAGTTTTTTTTGGAATCCCCTGCTCGATTAGAATATTATACAGTTTCTGGCGGTCAATAGAATCGTAAGTCTTTTTAAAATCTATATACAGCTGGTGAACAATACCGTTATACTCCAATTTTTTCTCTAATATTTGCCGTAAAGAAAATATTTGATCAATAGTCGAACGATTCCGTCTAAATCCGCATTGGTATTCTCCGATAATTTCCTCGGCGTATTCCGTGATTCGACTGGTTAAGATTAAAGTGAATATTTTATAACATACCGGAAGGAGTGAAATTCCTCGATAGTTATTACAATCCGTCCTCGGACCCTTTTTGTGAATCGGAATAAGAATAGATTCTTTCCATTCTTCAGGTAATTTCTCGTTCACCCAGATCTTTTTAACTAACAGATGTATTTTAGAAACTCCAGCTTCCCCGCATGCCTTAATTAGTTCAGTAGGAATATTATCGGTTCCCGCTGCTTTATGTGATTTAATTTTAATTTATTGATTTTAATTTATTTATATATATATATATATATATATATATATATGTGTATGTATTATCAACCAGATGTTTAATAAATTTATCTAGATTCTACATGATATAAAAATATATATAAAAATAATGCTTATTGAAAATGTTTTTTACTTATGTATAAGAAGTATATGATGGTTGACACTGGACAAAATATAAAATTTAGAACATGAAATATGGAAGAAAATATGAAACATTTTAAAATTTACAACATTATAGAAAAGGTGAAGTTATTATTAAAAAAATATGGTAAAACAAAAAAATAAATAAGTTAATACCAAGAGTAATTCACAGATATAATAAGGCTTGAGTCGTGTCCAAAAATAACACGTGCTTTCTGAATACTTTACAAACAAAGGGAGGTTACAGATGTGGGGTCCCCGATTTTAATGAAAATTATTTGGTATGAAATTTTTGGTGTTGTGTTAAAATATTTAATAAATTACCAAAAGCAAAATTTACTAACGGTAAAATAGGTCAAGATAATTTTTATCATGAAAAATCAAATCAGATTGGTTAGAAACTCTTAAACACGAATTTTTTTTTAAATACTTTTTTTTTTTTTGTTATTGACTCAATTTTTCAACTCACACCTGTCAGAAGTTCCGACAATCAGCGACTGTGATGTCAAGATGTAGAAGGTTAATATGCCTTGGAATAGACGTGAGAGAGAGGAGTGCCCAGCGGCGTCCTTCCTGTCTCGAATGTATTATTTATGGTAAGTGGAGGAGATCCCTCATCCAGCTTCTTTTAAGCCTCTTTCGGGTGCTATCGGGCATTTTAGTTGTGGTCTTGCCTCGAATCAATGAGTTGGTATGTCCGTGTAAGTCATTATGAAATATCTTGTAGTGTGTACGTATGTGGTCGTTAACTGTTGGCATCTGTAGGTCTTTGTGTAAAGCAATGTTATTGAGGTGCCAGAGAGCCTTGGTGATAGTCCTGAAAGTTTTAGATTGCAAAAGTCTGTCCCGTATATCTGTGAAGCGTAGGTCCAAATCGGCTTAAGTAGGTAAGTATAAGCATTCAATTTCTGTCTAAGTTTTAGTTTCGTCTTATGTCTTATAAGGATTGAGTAAAATAGTCGTAGTCTTAGGTTTAGAGTTTTTGTTTTGTTTTTTATATGTGGGCCCCATGTCATTCTTTTGTCAAAGGTCAGTCCAAGATATTGATCTTTCTCTTTCAGAGGAATTTGGGTATTGTCAAGGTAAATAGGATGGCAAGTTTCACGTCGAAGGGTAAAAGTGATATGTAGTGATTTGTCTTGGTTGAGTTGAGAAAAAATATGTACATTTTTTGACTTGATTTTTATGGAATTATTTTATTCTATGCCTTTTCCTAAATTATTCACAATTCCCCAGGATTCCATCTCATTTCACCGTTACTCTATCCAAGTATACTCTTCCTAATCATATCAACGACTTTGAGATATTACGCCATTGTAAGAAACGAATAATGAAAAACTACACAAATATTTTTATTTTATATCTTCAGTTCTCGATGATTACAACGTATTGATGTCCCTAAAAATCACAAATTAAGGGTGTACCACGACATACCATTGTAAAATAAAACCAGTTCTAATATATAGATGTGAGACCTGGACACTAACCAGCCCCATAGAGAGAGAAAAATCCTCAGCAAGATAATCGGAGCGATCTCGGAGAAAAAACCCAATAGAGAGCTGCTAACAGAAACTGGTCAATCAATAAGCCATGATATGAAGGCGCGGAGGTTAAGATGGGTGGTGCATGTAGTTCGAAGCTTCAACATGACAATGGATGCTTCAATAGTAGACAGAAAACCGTGTGGAAGGCCAAAAAGCAGATAGATAGATCGAATTAAGAAAGATTCAAAAGACCAAATGGGTCGAGATGGAGAATGATTGTTAAGTAAAAATATCTATAAGGTCTGAAATGCCTACAAACAAAAATCTTTAGTTCGTATTTGTTTTGGGGGGAAAGTCTGGTTTGTGTGTTAGCAAGTATTTCATAGAGTCCTAAATCCATGACAATTTTCGTGTGGATAAGTAGGGTCAAGTTGAAGTAATCACAATGTTAGTGATTTTCAGAAACATAATCTCCCTCCTAGGCGAAAATTTTTATTTTTAGATTTCTAAGAAAATTCAAATTTAAAAGTTTTTGGAGCTACAAAATGCAGATCTCAGCTTTGTTTGTCCATAAAAATACATTTGACCAAACTTCGCTTCTTTATTTGGTACAAGTTTTTTGAAATTGTATTAAAACTTCAACATATATCCCAATTTTAATTTTTTTAATTTAAATCTAAACCGAACTGGTATATGAAATAAGATTACAGACATATAACGTGGTATGTTAAAAAGATTTGAAACGAAAATAATAATAATCTTGGGGAGAGGGTCCTAGGAGAAGGTCGGATAAGATAGGAAGTGTTTGGAAGATGGCTTTGTGTAATTGGAATGGAAGGTATGAAGGGATGTTATATTTCAGGGAGGTGGAAATGGAGGTGGTATTCACAATGATTTCTAAAGTCTCTTTTTGTTACTTAAATCTGTAATCAATGCCCATTGGGATACCTGAAGTACTGCGTAGGCGATGAGAAGTTGGTTGAGAGAGCTAATAAGGGGCATGTATAGCATGAGAAGCGAAAGAGGAGGAGGGGAGTTGATGGGGAGGTTGGTGCGGGGGAGGGAGGTGAGCTCCTTAGACTTGGCAATGAGAGAGAGGCTCAGCAATAGGGCGATTAGCATTTGATAATCTGGATCTTAATCTAGCTAGTTCCTAAACCTCTCAGGATTACCTCAGCAACGAATGTGTGCCTCCTCACATCCTCTCCATACCTCCGATATTAGAAGTTGGTTCAATTTAATTCAAACCTTTAAATATATTAATGTAAATCGGGGGAAAAACCTCAACAGAAGTTCAATGTTGGATATAATTGGAAAAGTTCCAACTAAAAAGATTTATATCTCCAAAATGCAGATACGGAACAAAACAATTGTCAATTTTTCAACAATCCACGAATCATAAAGACAGAAAAAAAATCAAAGATCACTGAAATGTTACATTTGGGGTTTTTAAAATTGACTCGGGATGCCCCTGGATAATTATTGATGATAATTACCCAGAAATGTTTAATAAAAATTAACAATACAAAATTAGTAAAATAAATTTGGATTTATAATATATTTGGTCCATGATTAATTAATTGGATTTCTTTTCTTAAAGGCTGGTTTGTGTTTATCATGCTTTCTAATTATCTACATTACCTGTGATCATCACTATATAAATGGGTGGCAGAATTAAAATAACTTTGACTAAAAAACTTAATTTATTGCTATGTTTAATAAAGAATATATAAAAACTAGCTGACCCGTGGGAATACTTCGCACAAACCTTATATTTGTATCAGATTTCAATACATTAATGGCTCAGAATAAGTTCGTTTTCATAATGATTCTAAGCAAAGGTTTAATACTTTTATTTAGTAAGTTATCAGTTTATAAATATTATGATCTATAGCCATCCATAGTTTAAGCCTTGTTAGTTTCAAGAAATTTATAATAATAATATTATATTTTTCATAAGTTTACAAAAGCTTCTAAACATTTCCTTTACATATCTGATGAAGGCTCAATACTTTGGATTTAGTTCTCTGGAAGGAACGGTTTGACCTAGCAGGCTGTATGTACAGAAAAAAAAGAGAGAGAGAGAGAGAGAGAGAGAGGGAGAGAGAGAGAGAGAGAGAGAGAGAGAGATGTTTCTTTTGTCATTAAAAATAATCAAGTAAATTTTCAAAATGATGAACATCTAATAGCTTGTATATATATATACATAATATCTTACTTAAAATGAAGTATATTAACAAATATTCCAAAAATGTTTATTGGATGACATATTTATTGCAATATAAACAAATTAATAATTAATTTAACAAATAACAAACAAAGTTTCAGAATATAATGTATTCAGATTTATACTGTCAGTCCTATATTTAAGAGGCTTCTCTATCTTCCATGTAATATGCATAGTCTCAAATATACTATTATAACTCTTCTCTTGCTGTAACACTATTTTTTTATTTGCGTATTCAGCATGTATGAAAATCTTCTAGTGATGTACATTTTCGTATATATAATTGTTTTCTCACATTAATATCATTATAACGTTTTCTTCGTACTTTAATTTTTTTCTTAAATTGTATAGGATTTTGGGTGAATATTGATCTATTTCATTTTCTCTTCTGTCCTGATCATGCCTAAAATCAATGAATCGGTAGTTTTATTCTTATCCTGCATTTTGGAGGAATGTGGGGTTGAAAATGTTCCAATTTTAACCTAGCATTTAAAATATATTTACTGTAGAATTAAAAGATCATTTGTTGCTTCGTTGTTTTCTTCGTTTATCTGTACGAAGTAACGAGACTGATGTGTATAAGGTTTTAGTTACTTATCACCTTCAATATATTCCTCTTCTTTATTCCTATAACTCTCCAGGTGAATTTTCTGTTATCTAGAACATTGCTGAAAGTCTTCTTCTGTTGACTTCTTCAGAACATCTCCCTTTCTCTTTCATAGCTTCAACGAACTTAATTATAATAAATATCATAAATTATAATATTAGGTATTTAGTATGATTGTATCCTTTTTCTATTATTTTATTTAATATTATCTATTAGAATGATCAGTATTGTGTATCATTTAGCAACTCAATACAATTGTGCTGCCTTACAATTTAATTGTACTTCTCTCTAGAAATTTTTTATTATCGATTTAAAGTTAGTATATGCAATCACTCCTCGCCGATATACGGTTTTACCAAAAAGACTCACTTACAAAATCTTCAAACTTACAATCAAAATTATTACGGCTCGTAACATTAGTACGTGTCAACAAAGAAAACTCAACATACTAACAGTTGACCAACATATAAAGATCCTTTGCCAGTGGTTTTATAGAAATTTAAAGGGACATGACCTCAAATATGAGGAGAAGACTTAAAAGGAGCTGGATGAGAGATCTTCCTTAAACAGCTAAAGTAATTGAATCAGGGCAGGGAATAGGTGTTACTGAGTATCGCTCATCCCCATACCTAAGATGTCATTAGTTCGTTGGTTGTCTCCAGACAAAAGTTGACAGATGTAAATTAACGGACTAATTTATGAAGTAATATTTGAATAAATTTTCTGGCTGTTATCGGGGATGAAATTATCAGTTGGCCCTGTTTCTATTGAGGAAAACAGGGGAGGGGAAATTCAGCAGACGAAAAACCAATGAGGGAAGGATTATCGGAGGATATTGGGTTTTCAGGGTCCTCGAAAGAGGTTCCAAGAGGTATTTTTTTGCCTTGGTATAAAATTGTTCGACTACCACCCTTTTCTTCTTATATTTAGGTATATTTCTTGCGCTTAAAGATGGCGAAAAAAATCTTATAAGAAAGATACCTATATCGATCTTACAGGTAGATCTCAATATATCATGAAAAACCATCAATGTATTTTCTTTATTTTCTATTACATGTATTTAAGAACTTTTTAATTTTTTTTTCTTTATTCACAACTATCATGTATGTGAAAATCAAGAAATGTATTGAGATTGGTTTTCTAAAACTAATATATTTTCATGTTTTTTCTGGGGTAAAGTGAACGCACCGTTTACGGACAGGGGGTTCAGTGATGGACAAGTTGGACTTTAAATGTAAATAATAAGATTCCTTGTTGATTTCAAGTTTCCAGTCTTTTCTAGATTGGAGAAAAATGTCCTCTATTGATAACTATATAAACAAAGTTCCCAAAAGAAAATTTTAAAAGCCTGTCACTGTTGTTTCTATACTGCTCTTGAGATAAGCGTGTCCCATAACTTTCTACTTAATAGTTTTGCAAAGAGTAAGTTGAACATTTATCTTATCTTATATTTATCGTTATATTTGTAGTTAGATAATTTTTTTTAGAATTTTTCTGATTTATGTGCATTACTGGTACAGGTTTGAATTTCGGTACAATTGAATTTGGGGGTTTTCATCACTAGTGCAAAAAGGAGTTTTTTTTTTAAATAAAGATTATAACTGCATAACTGAATATGTTTTCAATTTTAAATGTTTAGCGGAGAAGTTTATTACTATAATAATTAAGGCGGCACATGACAAACATTTCCTTAGGTATGTCCATAACTGGCACGCTTGCCCTAATTGTCACTACTATTTTTTGAATGAATAATAAATTGCAAGTAAAAAAAAATATTGACCGGGCGTCATCTATAGTACCCGCAATACATTACAGTAATGTAGAATAGTATAGCCGTTTCCCCTTAAGATCTTGTGTTGGCCCATTAACTAAAAGAATGGATTTTTTTTTTTTTTCATTTTAAGTTACTTAACATATGGTGCTAGAAACCTATAAACACAAAAAATTATAACAAAAAAGGTTATTTGAATTTTCAGTTGAATTTTCAAGTAGAAACGTAAAATTTTCTTTTTCGAAGTTGAAGGAAGAAGGTGTGAAAGTGAACATTCGTAGTTGAAGGTGATATCCACCGAAAAAATGGATCCCAACCCAACTACAAATGTTGTGGTAAGGGACGAAAGGATGGACTTAATCGACACTGCTTGTGGTGATGCTTGGGCATTGGTAACGGGTAAAAAAAGAAATTTTCCTAATGAATCTAGGGATCCGAGAAAATACAAAAAAACCGAAACAGAAAATGCAGCGCCAATATCTGTAAGTAATTCTTACGATGTACTTAATACCATTACCGAAAATGAACAATCCGCAGTAAATGATCAAACAAACGAAAAACCACCACCCATACACATAAACGACGTTCAAAATTATCAGGCATTAGTCCTATTCCTTGAAAACAACGCAGCTCCAAATTCTTTTTTTCTGAAAACAACTATCAAAGGTGTAACAGTTTACCCGAAAACACCTGACGTATACCGTAAACTAGTGAGTAGTCTTAGAAATGGAGGTGCTGAATTCCACACATATCAGCTACCTGAGGACAAAAATAGAAGAATTGTTATTAAAAATTTGCACCACACCACCCCAATCCCTGAAATCAAAAGTGATTTAGAAAAACATGGTTACATTGCAACAAACATCACAAATGTATACTCTCGATTCAAAAAACCTTTGCCCATGTTTTTCATAGACATAACAAAGGCTACTTTCAATGAAAAAATTTATGAAATTGAATCAATTTATTATACAAAAATTGTTGTAGAGGAGCCTCGAAAAAAAAGAATTATACCTCAGTGTATAAGATGCCAACAATATGGTCATACAAAATCATATTGCAACCATTCTCCACGATGTGTTAAATGTGGCCAAGGCCACGAAAGTGTATCCTGCTTAAAGACCAGGGAGACAAAGGCAACCTGCGCAAACTGCCTTGGAGACCACCCGGCCAACTACCGAGGATGCCAAGTCCTGAAGGATCTGAGGGCGCATAGGAGAACAGCATGAACCAACCATCCTCCTAGATCCCCACCTCTCCCTCCACCACCAAGTTTCGAAGAATTTCCGACTCTTCAGCAGCCCTTGCAAAAAGAGCAGCCAATACAAAAAAATGCTTCGCAGAAAGCTACGCCAGCTCAGCTGCAGGAACCATCAAGAAACCAGATGACAAGAAGAGAAAATGCTATTACATCTGCTCATATCAAACCATCATGTTCAGGTATGAGGCGGGAAACTACTCAGCAGCCACCTTCAGCTGAAAACAATGCCCCACCTCAATTGCTCCAATTACTCAATGGTTTAAACTCCCTCATACAGCCCCTGTTTAGTATCCTCCAACAGCTTGCACAGGTGACTCAAGCCATGTATCCTCAAAATGGCCGCTAATCAGCTGACTGCAGGCTCTTTGTCCATCCTTCTGTGGAGACATGGCCACAGCTGACATACCTCAGAACATGAGCAAGAGACTAAAAAGGCGTTGGATGAGGGATTTCCTTCCTTAGACAACCTAAGTAATTGGAACAAGTTAGGGAAGAGGTACTGCTGAATACTTTCCTTCCCCATGCCTGTCATGTCATTATTTCCTGTATCGTCATCGCATTTGCTGATTGTCAACAATATTTTGACAGGCGCAAATATATTTGTTATAGACAAAAAAAAAAAAAAAAAAAAAGTTACTAAAAGTTAAAAAAGCTAAAAAGAAATGAGAAAATGCTTAAATCAAAAAGAATATTATTTAGTCAAAATCAATTTACTCGAGAATCAACTTGGAAAATAGATTTCCAAATAGAAAATAGATAGAAATATAATATTAAAAACTGTATACATTAATAACTTATACATATATACTAATATTTCATTTTATTTTCTGATCAAAATTTTTTTTATCTAATTATTATTATTTATGTAAAACAGTATCACTCAGTGAGTGATCATTATTTCTAATCGAATCAATAAACATCAAAGATCTAGTTAAATTTTTATATAATAAGGCCTATTTGGAATTACAGGACCGATTCGTTTGGAATTACATTCGTTTCCGATTTAGTTCAATCCAGACACCTATCCTTCCAAAATAAACTTCAGAACCATCCGAACCCTCTTGTTTCCTCATCTATTCCTGACAACACTCCCAGGCGTCTGAAAAGAAGACGTCCTCTGGACATTATAATATAGGAATATATTGGAGTGCTACCATTGGTTAGTTTCTCTTCATGATGTACATGTCATGTTACTTGTTTCATTTATCATTTATACAGTTTTAAATTTGATTTAAAAAAAAAAATTGTATATATATCCTGAGTTATGTCCATCACATTTCCTCTCTCCCCCCTTCCTTGCTACCATATTTGCACTTCTCCAACAACTTTTTGGAGGCAGGTTTGTTTTTTGTTTTTTCTTTCTCTTATTTCAGCCTTCTCAGTTTTTTTTCCCTCCTTCCTTTCATTCCTTTTCTTTGTTTTAACTCTTTATTATAATATACGTTGTCTGTACATTTTGATAGACTTTACAATATCTCAATTTTCTATTTAACCATTCTGCAATATCTTAATTTTACTATTTATTTTCATTTCTTATATAACATCATATTCCTTTTTTTCTTTTTTACATTTTGTTCAAAGATTCCCATTTTAATACTTATGTCACCTTTTTTGATTATGTTTACTTCATCATTCCACACTTTGTGACGGTTATTATTATTTATCTCTTAGTTATTACTATTGTCATTATTCTACCAACTTCATTTTACTTTAATTTTTTTCCTACACTACTCATGTTTCTCATAACTTATTATCTGGTTCTTTTCTTAGCCCTGAACTTCACGGAGAATCGTCGCCCATTGAAAAAATTTATCATTTATTTTTGCCTTCTTATTTGACTAATCATCCCAACTATTCTTCTCTTCATTATTCACGACAGTCAACCATTTACCCACAATTATAAATTTTGTTTAGTTTACTATGGAGCGATGTTCAGTTATTTAAATAAAATATTTTTTACGTTAACGGTTCCTATTCAATAAAAAAACTCGACACTTAAAAAAACACAAATTTTAAATTTCCTACTTTTCTCCTGGAAATTGAACAATTGTTTATATGATTTTTTTTTTTGTAGATCTTGATATTTACTATTAATCTTTTAAATATTTCTGTCTACTTGCCGGACTTACTTGAATTTAGGAATTCTTTCGATACTAAGCCACACAATTTTAAAAGCGCGTTTGATTCTCCGCGATGTAATAACTTCAATTATATTAACCGCATAAAGTCAACTCCCTCCTCATACAATTTTTTTTTCTTCATATAAACGTTGAAAAATAAAATAATTTTACTAACACAATCAATTGTAAAATCAGTTTTTAGTCATGTATTTTCATCTTTCGGCTACGAATGATTCAATAAAAATTATACAGTCACACTGATGTTAAACACAATTTTTATTTTAAACATATTTGTTGAAATTCACAAATGTATTACATGACAAATTCAAGTCAATTTAAAATTAGTAACATGACATGTATAACATGAAGAGATAATACCTATTGGTAGCAATCCAATTATAGTTTCATATTAGAAGTTACCGAGACTTTTCAGAAGCCTCGATGTGTTATCAGGAATCGAAGAGGAAGCAAGGTTAGAAATAAGAGGGTTCGGATGGTTCAGAAGTTTATTATAGAAGGATAGGTATATGGATTTAGCTAAATCGAAAACATATGGTACGTTATGGTCGTTATGGATGATTTTATTTGTGATATAGTAAAGAGCATTGAGGATTTTACGAAGGATGTTGGATTGTAATGATTGGATACAAGAGGAATTTGATGGTTTACTAGAGCCCCAAAGCTATAAAAGGATGAAATAAATCATCAATAATGTATGACTTTTTCTTAAACGAAACTTTAAGCTCAACGATCAACATTCCTCTTTAAATAGTTTTAACAATGACAAACTCTCCAATCGTTTAAAGTAAATTTTATCTAGTATGGACTATGGAGCGATGTTTAGTTATTTAAATAAAATATATTTTACTCACTTATTATGACTCACTTAAAAAAACGCAGATCTTAAATTTCCTACTTTTTTGCCTGAGATTGGGCAATTTTTTACATGAAGTTTTTTGTAGATCTTGACGTCTAATATTAACCTTTTAAATATTTCTCTCTACTTATTGAACACCCTGTATATTAAAAATACAGAAACTTATAGAATCACAACACATTGAAAATGTGTTTTTCTTTTGCTTATGCCGCTCTTATACCACTGTGCGTCGTATTGATAAAATAATTCACATAATTCACCCTCGAATAAGCCGGTTCTGTTTAATTAAAACGGAATTCGTTTGAACTGATTAGTAGAGCAACCGATATTGTAAATATACATCCACTCGCGGCGGCTTTGCATAGACCGGTATCCGAACATGGTTCCATGTTGCCTTTCATAGGTCACATCTATCGGTCAATATGACTCGATGGTAATTTGCAATTTCAATATTGGCCTTCGAGCCGGAGGGACAACAATCCCCGGAGGATTCGGAACAGGGCCCCGCGGGTCACGGGTGTACAGGACACCGTGTCGACAATGAGGCTGTAACACAATGGGCAGAAGTGGTGACCTTTGACAACCCCCTCTCTTCTTTTGTCCGCTGAGTAAACCACTCGAACCTACTTCAGTGCAGGAATTCCGGTCTGCTGTGGCAGGGCTGATCCTGAGTAGTTCTGGAGGATTATATTTAAGCCGTTGGCCCTTCAAGGGCATGAAGGAGACAAAGGAAGGGAATGGATAGAACAATGACGAGGCTTCTATTCTTTGATTTATTCATATCAAAACTAAATGCATCGATGGCAAGCTAAAATTAATTTAAATATTAATAATAATAACCATTTATTTGTTTATATTTAAAAGCTAGAAAAATAACCTGTACACCCATAAATTATAACCCATGAATGGTCTTGTAAGTTCAGTACTTATAAGGAAGTGCTCTTTCATTGACAAAGGTTGAGAAAGGAGGCGATCTGACCGAGATCACACCCAACCGCCATGTTTTATCCCTTAATTAATTATTTAATTAAGAATACTTAACTTATAGAGATTGGGTGTATCACAGGAGGGTCTTCCGTTCCTTAAGTCGCTCCACGGCCGGCGAAACAGAATAAACAATTTATCTGTCATTAGCCGGATTCGAACCTAGAACCTTGAGCATAGTAAGTCAGCGCCCTACCATTGAACTATTTTCCTCATAATAATAATAATAAACTGCTTAGCGAACAGGAAGGTTCGATGCCGATATCAACAATCGCTTATTACATACCTTCGCATCGGTCTACCCCTCGAACGTTTATCATTTGGTACGACAAATATTAAGCTTTTAGGAATTCGTTTGTTACTAAGCCCAAAAATTTTACAAGCCCGTTTGATTCGCCGCGATGTTATCACTTCAATTATATTAACCGGATAAAGTTTACGCAAACTCCCTCCTAATACAATTTTTTTTTTTTGTCTACGAATGATTCAATAAAAATTATAGAGATACACTGATGTTAAACTTGTATTTACTGATGTTAAATACAATTTTTATTTAAACATATTTGTTGAAATTCACAATTGTATTACATGAAAAATATAAGTTAATTTAAAATTAGCAACATGACAAGTATAACACAGAGAGATACTACCTATTGGTAGCAATCCAATTATAGTTTCATATTAGAAGTTCCCGAGACCATTTTCTTTTCAGACGTCTCGAAGTGTTATCAGGAATAGAGGAGGAAGTAAGGTTAGAAACAAGGAGGTTCGGATGGTTCAGATTATGGATGATTTTATTTGTGATGAAGTAAGGAACATTGAGGATTTTACGAAGGATGCTGGATTGTAATGATTGGATACGAGAGGAATTTGATGGTTTACTCAAAAGCTCCAAAAGCTCGATTACGTAATTCCAAATACGCCTTATTATAGTCATATATATAATTATTTTGCAAATAAATGGAAGCTTAGAGAGTTTGTTTAGTAAGTGCTGGAGTTATCGAAAACGTCGAGAGGTTTAGGGTCGTTTCAGTTTGGTATGAGGATAGATACAAAAAAAAAAGTTAATAAAATACAAACAAAATCCAGAAATTATTATCAGAAAGGATTGTGTTCTTATATTAATATTTCCAACGTTTTGCTCAACCCTATAAGACTTATATTCAATGGGCCTGACATTTGTTAAAGAAGGGTACCAAACTGGTCTTTTTCGGTCATGATAAATGACCGCAAAGGCACGTGTAGGTAAGAGTAGGAAAAAGAGGGATCGGCAAAAGAAGGGGAGGCGGACGGGAGGCCAATACCTGAGGACGATGAAAAACTCTGAGGCGAAGAAAGGACAAAGCCGAGGGCAATATATAAATATAGAGGCGAGGAGGGTCATTATTTTTTATCCTGCGGGACCCCGTTGGAAGCCTTCCACAACCGCCCCGGGGATCCGCACAAACAAACATGATCATCTCCCTTTATCTTGAGCCCCCCTCCCCAACCCTCCTGTCTAACTTACCCTTATTGCCTATCTACCCGTCTATTACTTTCCATAACAGTTTTATTTTACCTCCGGGCTCGTATTTATATTTCTCTACAAAGATTATAAGACTCCACGATATTTCCCTCTCTCGCTGGAGAGATCTCGACAAGTCAAGAAAAAAGAAATTACTAAGGGTTTAGAATAAATTTACTATTTAAAAAAAAATATAATATATTAAACATGCCCTCCTATTTATCTTGACGATGCCGAAATTCCTCAAACAGATAAAATACAATATCTTGGACTGACATTCGACAGAAAAATAACATAGGGTCCATATATCAACAAAAAAAAAAAACTTCAAACCTCAGACTACGAATGTTATACTCACTTCTCTCAAGACGCTCAACATTTTTTTTTTGTCTTTAATTCTTCATCCGCACCTGTCATGGTATTGACAATTAGCAGATTTACGGTTAAGTTGAAAATGACATGATATGCATGACGAAGAATGGAGCCCAGCAGCACCTCTTCCCTGGTATGTTTACATCCTAAAATCAGGAAAGGAGATTTCTCATCCAGCTCCTTTTCAGTCACCTACTGATGAGAATTTCAGCCGTGGCCATGTTGTTGATAAGTCCATTGTGATGTCCATGTAGTTTTAGATGGAATCGGGAGTAAAGAGTACGTATGTGCTGGTCAATGGTTGGTTGTCTTAGGTAGGTATGTAAAGTCTTGTTTTGATGCAGCAGGAAGCTGCAGTTATTAGTCTTAAAATGTTGGATTGAAAGGATTGTAGTTTTTGTAAGTGAGTCTTTTTTGCTGAACAGTAAATCTGTGAGGCGTATGTCCAAATGGGTTTGAGCAGATAAGTGTATGTATTTAGTTTTTGTCTAATTTTCAATTTCGATTTAGAAAACAGTGGATATGTTATTTTCAGTCGCTTGTTTAAGGTCTTTCTTCTCATTTTGACGTGTGGGCCCCAGGTCATCCTTCTGTCAAATATTAGTCCTAGGTAGCGTATAGTGTCCGTCTGAGGAATTGGGTTGTTGCTGATATAAACTGGTGGGCATGTTTCTCGTCGAAGCGTAAATGCTATGTGTTGTGATTTGTTATGATTTAATCTAATTTTCCAGAGTGAATACCAATTTTGTAAATTTAGTTAGTGATTTTGTAAATTTAATGAGGCTAGTCTGGGGTCATAGTGTTTTGTTAAAATTGTTGTATCGTCAGCGTAAGTAGCAGTCAATGTTTCAGAGGTGGTAGGCATGTCATGAGTATAGACAATGTAGAGTAAAGGTGCCAATATTGATCCTTGAGGCACCCCTGCTGATACTGGTCGAATTGAGGAAATTTCTAAACCCTGTCGGACAGAGAAGAATCTGTCGAAAAGGAAAGATTGGAGAATGAGATAGTATGTATTAGGCAATTAAATTTAAAACAAAAAATGAACACTTACAATAATCTATTTAAGCCCATATGGACCTACGCTTCACAAATTTACGGAACAGCCAAAACGACCCACATACGAAAACTCCAAACTTTTCAGTCTACAACTTTCAGAACCCTAACCAAAGCTCCATGGTACATCACAAATATTACATTACATAAAGACCTTCAAATGCCAACAGTTAACGATCACATACGGACACACTACAAGCGATTCCACAGCAACTTACATGGACATACTAACACACTTATACAAGTTATGGATGCATTTAACATACCCGAAAAAACATTTAGGAGGCTCAAAAGGAGCTGGATGAGGGATTTATGCTAAAATCAAGACAGGGAGGGATGCCGCTGGGTACTCCTCTCCATCACGCCTATCAAGCCACTACCTGTACACTTACCGACAGCAGACCCGCTAATTGTCATTGCTTATGACAGGTGAGGGTGAATAAATAAAGTTTAAATATATATATATATATATATATATATATATATATATATATATATTATATATATATATATATATATATATATATATATATATATATATATATATATATCGCTTCGGTCTACTCCTCGAACGTTTACCAGTCGACACAACAAATATTTAACTTTTAGGAATTCTTTTGTTACTAAGTAAAAGATTTTTACAGGCCTATTTAATTCGCTGCAATGTAATCACATGATTTATATTTACCGGATACAGTTCACGCATTTCGGCCATTGTGTAATCGTCTAAAATCTTCGGTTGACTCATTCTTCTTTGGTTTGAATATTCTACGCAATACTTTATTTTCAAAGACCTTAAGACGTTGCTCGTCCATAAAGAACCGTAGGTGGGTTAAGGTTTTAATATATTCTAGTTTTGAAGTTCCTGGAAAGGACGAGCGAGAGCTAAGTAGTTTTGTCATAGAAAAATAAAAAGCATTTACTCCTTCAGCCTAACCTTAATCTCCTCTTCAATTTCATCTTTTCCAGTTGTCCAGTTATAACACCAGAATTATCGATAACCATATATTTTGTCTTATTTGTGTTTATTTCTAGCCCTAGTTCTTTACCGACTTTCATAAATGTTGTCGTATTTAGTTTTATAGTTTCCGTGTCTTCGCATGACAGGCCAAATCATCCGCTTAGCCATGCGGTGTTGTCCCACTCAGCTCTTTTTCGGTAAGCATTATCTCCCTAATGTCATGTTCTAATGTCAAATTAAACAAGGCAGGTGAAAACGAATCACTTTGTTTTAAACTCCAACGAACCTCAAACTTTTCGAAAAAATAACTACCGATTCTAACTTTATTGAGTGTTTCCTTCAAGCAAATCCTGGCTAGATTTACTATTTTTTTTTTGGAATCTCCTACTAGATTAGAATACAGCTCCTGGCGGTCAATAGAATCGTAAGCCTTTTTTGAAATCTATATACAGCTGGTGAACAACACTGTTGTACTCTAATGCCCAATATTAGCCGTAAAATATTTGATCAATAGTTGAACGTTTCTGTCTAAATCCGTATTGATAATCACCGATTGTTTCCTCGGCATATTCAATATTTAAATTTAAAAAAATTAAATATTTTTTTCACCCAACTATATTATAACTATAACTATTATTCCAACTTATTTGTGAAAATATTAACATTTTTCATTATAATATTAATTACATAATATGGGCAATTCCTTGAAAAATTAATATTTTCATTAGGTTAAAATTGATAATTCGAATAAACAAATAAAAAACTGGCAACTACGGCGTAGACTCAACGATCAGGAAGATAAGATTTGAAAATATTTTTTCATGAACACAGAGCAAGAATATTTAAGATGTGAAATGAGGCAGATCAGTATATAAATTTATAAATATCAAAATAATATATGAAATAATTATTTGAGAAAATAAAATATTTTTAAATATATCATAAATTTTATTATTAGGATGATTTCGGAAGACTCCAATTAAAAGCAGCAGGTCTCTTCGGATTAAGTTTATTCTAAACTAATCAAGGTTTCTCCAACTTAACTCCTCTTCAGGACTTATCCTTAACTCATAATTAATTTCTAATCAACTAAACACTAAAACCTAATTGTTCACTATATTAATTTTAATTTCAATAACAAAATCTAACTTTATAATAAAAAAAAAAAAATAGAAATTGAAATCAAAGAGATACCTAAAAATCAATTATTTTAGCCCGTATTATTTCTCCAGAGCAGATTGAACTGGATTCAACAACATCAAATATGGACTTTGAATAAAACAAAATACCTTCCAACAGTTGACCAACATATAACGATCCTTTACCAACGATTTTATACTAATTTAAACGGATATCAGAACATATTAAAATTAATATGAATTTTCATAAAAAAAAACAATTAAGTAAACATATCTGATTGTTTATTGTTTATTATTAGCTGTATGAACATCAGCTAGGCGAACTTGGGCAACACTAGTTGTTTTTTTGTTTTTTTTTTGGCGGGCAGTCTGCCTCCTGCAGTGCCACATGCCACGCCCTGATGAAGATCTGCAAGGTGGGCCGAAACGTCGGCGTAATAATTAATACTATTATTTTTTAAAATTTATTATTTATTTGGCTTCATCCCTCGACCAACTCATTCTCTTATTTTGTTTTGTCTTAAAAAAGAAATTTCGATTTGAATATGGCTTTTTGAGCCGAATCGTAAAAAAATAGTTCTTGCTAAAAATTATTATTTTTTTTAATGCATAAACGTAATTATGTACTGATTAAATATAATAATCACGATAAACAAACTTCTTTAGATAATTCATATTTTTTTGTGATTTTTTAATAATTATTATATTTAATATGTATATGGTTGTTTGTTTTTTTTATAAAACCCTTCTTAATCTTACAGTCTTTTATTACAATTTTAAAACATTTTAACAATATTTAAAAATCATTATTTTTTAACGTTTAGACTCCATGAGTCATTTTTAAAATTATTTTTCTTTTAGAAAACTAAACATTAGTCATATTAAAAACATTATTACTAAATTTTTATCTTAAAATATATCTGTATATAGAATACTGCACTATGGTAGTACTTGTTTTATTGTATATAAAATGCTTTGTTTTATTTTTTTTTCCGAAATATCACAAAAAATTCTCTTCTTTTTCTTTTCACATTTTATCATAAACTTGTTCCTGCAATTTAACACTCCTTTTTAATGTTTTAATTTAATTCAAACTTTTTTGTTATAAGAAAATCACTATTTCATTTTTCAAGTCTTTTTTTTTGGACAAAATTTATTTCGTTATTGAAAAAAACATGACAAAAACCAAAACTAAATAAATAAACGATTTTACAAAAATTTAAACGGACATAATAACGTACTAATAAGAGACATGTACACAGTTGACATATCTCAGAACATGAGGAAGAGACTGAAGGCGTTGGATGAGAGATCTCCTTCCTTAAACAACTTAAGTAATTAGAACAAGTTAGGGAAGAGGTACTGCTGAGTACTTTCCTTCTCCATGCCTGTCATGTCATTATTTCATGTATCGCAATCACATTTGCTGATTGTCAACAATAAGTTGACAGGCGCAAATATATTTTTGATAGACAAAAAAAAAATTCTAAATACATATATGATTAATATTTTTATAAATAATGATTTTATGTAATGTGTTATTTTGTTTTGTTTTAAAAAAGCGATTTCGATTTGAAAATGGCTTTTTGAGCCGAACCGTAAAAAAATAATTCTTGTTAAAAAAATGTTTTAATTATAAAATAAAAACGTGTGAGATTAAAAGTTTTTTTTTTATGTACATACGTAATCATACACTGATTAAATATAATAATTTTAACAAACAAACTTCTTCAGGTTATTCATATTTTTTGTGAAATTTTTCTTAAGTATTATATTTAATCTGTATTTGATTTTTTTTTATAAAAACCCTTCTTAATCTTACAGTCTTATATATATCCTTATATATCTTATATTATCTTATATATATATTATATATATATATATATATAATATATATATATATATATATATATATATCTTAAAATATATCCGAATATAGAATACTACTCCATGGTAGTTCTTGTTTCATTATATATAACGCTTTGTTTTATTTTTCTTCCGAAATTCCACTAAAATTTCTCTTCTTTTTTTCATTTTATTATCCTGTAATTTAACACTCCTTTTTTTAATGGATTAATTTAATAAAATCTTTTTTATTTTTAAATATAAACACTATTTCATTTTACAATTTTTTTGTAGGGGGATAATTCATTTCATTACTGAAAAAACATGACAAAAACCAAAACTAAATAAATAAACAATAAAGTTAACATATCTGATAGGTTATTGTTTATTATTAGCCTTATGGAATTTTCTTCCCTTCTCTCCACCACTCAAAAAAAAATTTACTGAAAGGGGGATTCAATTTCCTAACATAAGAACTGTACCAAACGGAGAAGGGGTGTGGGAAATAGGAAGTGGGAAGTGGAAGAGCGGGTGGCATGACAATTAGTATGAGGGAGGTGTTAGCTTCCAGGTCACGTGACAGAGCTAGGCCCCTCGAACCTGGATTTATTGTTTACCGCGCCCTGGCCTGCGGTGGCCCCGCTAATGATTTTAATGAAGAAATATCGTACCTCGTTGGGGTCGGTTTCCCGACCACACATTGCAATTCGAGAGAGGGAGCAATGCTTAATAATGTACTTATTACCTCTACACCGACCTAAATGAGCATGCAGATACAGTAATTCTCCGCAAAATAAGACGGAACTAAAACATCTATTATCTTTCATAAACCTAAATTCTACGGTACGGAACCCTTTTTTATAAAATAATTAACACTCCTCCAATATCCCACTAGCTGCTTAATTTCATCGAAATCTACAACATTTAGTCTAAGAAAATTCTGGTCTACGAAATGAGACGTGTGGCCCTAAACTCATGAACTCTTTCCATTAGCAGAAAAATTGAATTTCGGTTTGCCCATTCATTACTAGTGCAAAAATGTGTATTTTTTAAAATGCTGATTATATTTGCATCACTGAATTATTTTTTTTAATTTGAAAGTGTTCTGTTTGTCAAGGTATAGAACTATCTACCCTTTCATAATAACTTACACGGACATACCAACTCATTGATTCCAGACATGGCAACAACTAACATGCCCGATAGCCCCCGAAGGAGGCTTAAAAGAAGCGGGATGAGGGATCTTCTCTACTAACTATAAATATTACACTCAAGACAGGTGAGACGCTGCTGGGTACTCCTCTCCCTCACGCCTATTCCAAGACAAATCTTCTAAATCTTGACATTACACTCGCTGATTGTCGGAACTTCCGACAGGAGTGAGTTGAAGAATCGGGTTAAAAAAAAAAAAAAAAAATGGTTTCTAGAGATGTTAAACGTCAATTGGAAAAGTTTATAACTATAGTAATTACGCGGCATAAGCAAAAAAGTACAAAAATTTCCTTAGCTATGTCCATCACTGCTTACCCTAATTCTCGCTACTATTTATTAAACGAATAATAAGTAACAAGTAAAAAAAAAACATATTTACCTGGCGTGATCTACAGTACTCGCAATACATTACAGTAATGTAGGATAGTATAGCCGTTTCCTCTTACGGTGTTGTGTTGGTCAATTAACTATAAGAATGGATTTTTTTTTTTCATTTTAAATTACGTATATGCTAGGTAACGTCTGTAGGAGACTGAAGAGGAGCTGGATGAGGGATCTCCTCGCCTAATGTAGATATCACGCCGAGTGAGGTGCCGCTGGGCACTGATCCTCGTAATGCCTATCCTGACATTATTTTTTCCAATCGACCTCACATTCACTGGTTGGCATTACCACTATGACAGGTGCGAATAAAAAAAATTAAACCAAAAAAAAATTACTAAACGTTAAAAAATCCAAAATAAAGATTTTTCTTTAATCAAATTCGATTTACTCGAGAATAACCTTGGAAAATAGATATCCAAAATATAAAATAGATAGAAATATAATATTGAAAACTGTATACATTAATGACGTATACAAACATATTAATATAATAATATTTCATTTCATTTGGGTGTAAATGGTGATTTTTATTTTCTGAACAAACAATTTTTTATCGCAATTTATTCATTATTATTTATGTAAAACCGTATCACTCATTATTTCTAATCGAATCAATAAACATCAAAGATCGATTTAAATTTTTATGTATAAATCAGGAATGATTTTTAGATTAAAAAGGAAATATAATAATATTTCATCTGTTCCTTAAGGGGATACGCTGAAGGTCTTGTCTTTTTATTTATTTTAGATTACTAAACATTGAAAAGGCTAAAAAAATAAAAATAAAAATAAAATGAGAAAATGCTTAAATTCAAGGAGAATATTATTTATTAGTTTTTTTATTATGTTTAAATTCGAAATAAAGATTTTTCCGTTCAGTCAAATTCAATTTACTCGAGAACCATCTTGCAAAATAGATTTCCTCATCGAAATGTTAAGTTCTCGATGGCTATTTTATACATGAGTTCAAGAATTCGAGATGAATTATAATAGGTGAAGATTTCCACTCCCGAGGAAGAACCTTAATTCCGGGCTTTTCCTCTCCTGGGAAATACATCGGATATAAATTTCCATGGGATTCCATTAGCAATGCTTTTCCCCAAGGGGATTAACTTATGCTAAATATGCAGCCCTTTGAATCTTGAGACTTAAGAAAAGTAATATTAAAATTAAATTGAATTGGTTTTTAAAACCCTCTGCATATTTCATATAAACAATAATTATCTTCATAAAGTATTTCAAAAAATACTTTATTCAGTACATTATTTGTTTGCTTTTTTCATACTCAAGAGGATTTCTTGCAAGAAATAGAGACAAAGGTATCCGCTTTATAGAATTCATAGTCTTTGAAACAGAGTAATTTAATTTATTATTTTTATTAGTATTTTTTCTTTGTCTTTTAATATTTATTTGTCGGACGAGTAATGCCGGCTGAGAGAGAAGCGCATCTCTTAGAGTCTCAATTTGTCCTTCATACGTGGAGGAAAGGGCTGGACTCGGAGATCTCTTGCCTGGTTTTAAATATTGTAATTAACTATAAATGTTTTTCTATTTATTCTTTTTTTTTATTTATTTATTTCTTTTACTTATAATTTATGCAATTTTGCTACGAGCTTCCGTATTTTATTTAATTTTAACTTTCAGTTACGTTTCCTTGATTTTATAATAGTTTTTGCCTTTGTTATATAGATGTTTATTTTTAATTTTTTCATTGTATTGTATATATGGAATAAATGTGCCTCACTCAGTTTTATTTATTATAGGGATTTATTTTTCTCATTTTTTTTTTTTTTTTTTTTTAGTTTTTAAATGTTTAATAATCTAAAATAAATAAAAAATCCATTCTTAATTAGTTAATGGACCAACACAAGACCTTCAGCGTGTCCCCTTAAGGAACAGATGAAATATTATTATATTTCATTTGTAATCTAAAAACCATACCTGATTTATATATAAAAAATTTTATCACCATTTTTTCTATCCAAATTTACTAATGTATAAATTTGAGTGAGGCACAGAGAAACTGCACAATGGTAGCACTCCAATTATATCCCTATATTAGAAGGTTAAGTGCGCAAAATGTACCATTTCTCATTAAAAAGATCTTTATTTATAGAAAAAAAAATTCTTTGCATCTATCAAACATTTTATGTTGACAATCTGCAAAAGAATCGACTATACAGATAATAATGAAATGAAAGGCATGTGGAAGGACATTAATCAGGAGCAATTCTTGATTAAATTACCATGTTTAACAAAACAAGGAAGGAGGTCTCTCATCCAGCGCTTTTATTAAGCTCTCCCTCGTATTCAGGAGTTTGTTTGTTTGTATAGGCTTTAAGGCGTAGAATCCTAGATTCATCAACGCCAGTGAGTCGGATATATTTGTGAACTCTTTAGAGGAAAAAGAAAAAGAAAATAATGAATAATCAAAAATTAATAATAGATAGATAATATAATAAATGAAAAATTAAATATATTAAAATAAATAAAAAGAACAAAACAACCTACAATAAAATAAAAATTATATTTGTTTCTATATTTTATTTAATAGCCTAATTGGATTTCAAGAAAATGTATTACTGTTTTTACGTTTTATTTGTTATTGCTTAATATTACTGATATATCCGGTTTTAGAGACAATCTATTTAGGCCAGAAGTAAAATAAGGGCATTCTTAAAGAATATGATTGATAGTGAGAGGGCTGTTGCAGTGTTGACAATTTGGTGGTAACTGCTTAGTGATGAGATGTAAATTAGTTTTATTTTTGTGTCCTATTCTTAAACTTGCCATGGCGACCTCCTCTCAACGATTAGGGCGGTTTGATGTTGTCCAGTGCATCACTGATTTTGTTTGCAACAACTTTTAATTTGCTAGGTGAGCTCGTAATCAAGGGTATGTCATCTGTAACCATATTTTGTATTAAACTGTTGGAAAGTCCGTTTAAATGTTTATAAAATCTTTCATAAAGAGTCGTTTATTTATCAGTCTATTGTTGACAGGTAGAGATCAGCAGGATGTAGAGTTTTTTGTCACGTAACTAGATACTTTTGGTATCAGTCATGATAATTATTATGGGTATAATTTGAATTTTTGTATTCTGCTATGTTTACTTCCATATAAAATCAAGTCAGTAAAAAATTCGGTTCCTAAAGGTAAACACGGTAGTTTAATCAAGCTAGCTTTGCTAGCTTGATTCAATTACTTTTTTTTTATTTAAAAAAGGTGTTCTTTCATTCATCGAGTAACTTCTTAATATTCTCATCATATTCAAGATATGTCATCTGCACCCATGTCTCTTAATAAAGTTGGTATGTCTGTTTAAATTTGTGTAAAATTGTTGGTAGGATATCGTTACCGTCAATATATTTTTTTTTTTTTTTTTTTTATTGAATAATAATACAATCAGCCACTGTTGGAGGGCTATAAGTATTAAGGCTAGAAGTTCTCATTCATACAGTATATACAAGTAATACAGAAGTAACTATAAATATAAGAAGTAAATAAATAATACTTAAAAAAAAAGAAGAAAAAAAAAGTAATCAATAGGAAAAAAAAAAAAAAGAAAAAAAAAATAAATAAATAAACAAACAAAATAAAATAACAACTTCTAAACACATTCATACCTATATACAATATATACATTCGCCCAGGAATCTCCGAGCCAGGCTTTTCTCCCCACATGTGGAAAGCAAAGCAGGACTCCAGAGATCCCAGTGCCACTTTTCCCGTCAATATTAACATTTTAATTGTGGAATCAAAAAATTAATATGTTGTATAATATATAATATGCCGTTTTTGTTTTTATTTCAACGATACCTATCTATGGGACAAGAAAAAAATAACGAGCTGGAAGAAATGTTAGAATAACAATAACTGGTGTCCTTCGCTAGGAAGAACCTGTTGAGATGACTAAGATAAGTGGATCGAATACCCAGATAATAGGATAACCAAAATATTACTTGAAGGTGAGCCGAGAAGAGAAAGAATGAGTTGGTGTCCACGCTCAAGTAAGAAGATAAGGTGAAATTGTTGAAAGGAATGGAAGTCAGAGGTTGCAGAAGATTTTCCCAGAAGATAGAAGAATGGAGTAAGATCCTTGAAAACTGTAACGCCAGAGATAAACTAAAGCACGTGTACAAACAATAATAGAGTTCCTGTATATTGTAATAGTGTATATAGGTATGTTTGTGTTCCTTTTTTTAAATTTATATGTCATTAAGTATTTTTATTCTTATTTATTGTATAAATATTATTTTGCTGTTTAATTTATTTCTATTTATTGTATATAGAGAGTGAATGTGATCTCTGATTTATAAATGCCCTTTGAGACAGATTGTAATGTTTCTCAATAAACAAGTTTAAAAAAAAAAATCCAATATTTCATATTTATATGTAAACGATTATGATACACAGCTTCCTGTGAAAATTGTAAGCAATCACTAGAAAAAAGTGTACGGACAAACTTTCGAGCGTATTGGAGTCGACTAAAGAGAGTTTTGTTTACTCTCCCTTAACGAATAACTAAATGTTCCCTCATTTAGAACATGTCATGAATAAAAAAAATAAAAATCACTTTGAAAACTTTATGCCAGGGTTTGATATCACTATTCCTCTCCCTCATGTAGTAATTATTATATTTACTGTTGACCGGGGCGAATTCATTTTTTTATAGCAAAAAAAATCATTCTTAATTTGAAGTCATGCCTGATTTATAAATAAACATTTAAATCGATCTTTGATGTTTATTGATTCGACTCAAAAAGTTGATAGACGCAAATAAATTTTTTATTGCCAAAAAAAACAATAGTGATCATTTACTGAGCGATACGGTTTTGTATAAAAAGTATTGATTAAATTGTGATAAGAAAATAAAAAAAAATAAAATCACCGTTTACACATAAATTAAATCGAATATTAATACGTATGTATACGTTATTGATGTACACATTTTTTTAATATTATAACACACACACACACACAAATGTATATATATATATATATATATATATATATATATTATATTATATATATATATATATTGTGTATTATAATATATATAATTTATATACATATATATATATATATATTATTTATTTATTTTTTTTGGTAGCTAAAAAATATCTTATGAATTTCGGAAATAAAGATGTTCTGTTGCTAATAGTTGACAACGACGTATTCCACCTTTTACTCTAGAATCAAAATATACCATAGAGATTACAATAAAAGTATTTTTTAAAAAAAGTATTAGTCTATAATTGTTATTAGTGTTAATTATAAATTTTTTAAAAGAAAATAATGATCAGAATATAATTTTTATTACTTTTGATCAAAAATAAAAATCGTTCTTAATAAAAACCATCAAATGATTTTTAAAAATTCCAGATAAAAATTTTAATCAGATTTGTTTAAATTTTTAATTCACAAAATTGATATTCACTTTGGAAAATAGGATTAAATCATAACACGCCAAAATATATAACATTTACACTTCGGCTTGACGCGTGCCAACCAGTTTATATAGGAGAGAATCAAATTCCTCAGACAAACACAATACGTTACCTGGGACTAATATTCCACAGAAGGATGACCTGGGAGGGGCATATTTTGATGGGTTTTTGAATTCTTGAGGGGGGCAAATTTCGATGGGGTTATGAATTATCGGACTAAGGGACGAAAGAGGAAAACATGGAACAGACTTCAGCAAGTATAATTGTATATGGTCTAAGATTTTTCTACTTTTGATCTGTTTTTAAGAAATGGTGAGCAAAAAATTATCTTGGGAGAAGGGGAGAAGTAAATTCTTGCGCCATCGACCTTGGAGAGGGGGGGGGAGATAAGCACCTCTGGTGTAATACAAAAACTGTTTAAAACAGTATTAAAAAAAAAATTGGAAATTTGATTTAGCTGGTTTTTAAATTTTACGTCACATATGTTGTGATAGACCAGAAAGATGACACATCAAAATGAAACGACAGACATTGGAAAAGCGACTGAAAATACTGTACTAACATTTTTCTCAATCGGAATTGAAAGTAAGACAAAAACTAAATACATACCCTTACCTTATGCGCTTACAAAACCGACAGTCATTTCAATTCAAAATTTTACGGTTTACATAACGACTTACGATAACCAACACATACGTACTCTCTACTATCGTTTTCATCTCAAACTTACAACAAAAAACTTATGAACGACATGGCCACGACTGACATGCCCATCAGGAGGAGACTAAAAAGGATCTGGATGAGAGATCTCCTCACCTCAATCAAGAAAGTAAACAATGAGCAGGAAGAGGTGCTGCTGTGTGCTATCCTTCCTCATGCTTATAATGCTAATCATCATTTACTGCAACAAATCTGCTGATTGTCATAGTATTGACAAGTGAGGATAAATATTTGAAGAGTGTGGTGTGAGGTCGTGTTGGCCGAGTTTGTTGGAGCGTTGACCGACTTAGCATCCTCATGCCTAGAGACGCCGGTTCGAATGCGGCCTAGAAGTGGTTGACTTTTATTTCTTGGCAGGCCCACGGAATGAAACTCGACTCTCCCACTCTGGTTCGAATAGGTTTGGTTGTACCTCTAGAACAACTCCCCCTCCCCCACCCGTATTTCAGAAATAGTGGGTAGGGGGTTATGCAATAAATAAAAAAGATATTTGAAGTGATTTTTTTTTTTAAATTATATATTTCAAATCCTGCATTAAACATTATTACAATGATTAATTAATGGAAACATTAAAAAACATTAAATTTTTTTTTAATCTCAATTCTTCAACTTACACCTGTCAGAAGTGCCGACAATCAGCGAGCGTGATGTCAAGATGCAGAAGATTAATTGGTCCTTGAATGGGCGTGAGGGAGAGGAGTGTCTTGTATACAGGCGTCCTTCCTGCCTTGAGTGTAATATTTATAGTTAGTGGAGGAGATCCCTCATCAGCATCCTCATCAAGTCTCGGACATGTTAGTTGTGGCCATGCCTCGAATCAATGAGTTGGTATGTCCGCGTAAGTTATTATGTACTCTTTTGTAGTATGTTCGTATATGGTCTTTAACTGTTGGCATCTTTAAGTCTTTATGTAGAGTAATGTTACTGACGTACCAGGGAGCCTTGGTGATAGTCCTGAAAATTTTATATTGAAAAGTCTGTAATTTACTTGCGTGAGTCTTTTTGGCTGTCCGATATATCTGTGAAGCGTAGGTCCAAATAGGCTTAAGTAGGTAAGTATTAAATTAAAAAAGTATTAGCGATTTCGTGTCCTCAGAGAATTCCTCTATAGAACCGATGAAGATGCTCAAATGACATTTTAAAAGGTTGATTTGACACGGCAACAAGAATAGATGGAGTCGGTCCCATGCTAACAAGATGATCCTCCTTTCCACTGGAACTGGGACCGAGGAGGAGAAGAAAGGGGAATAAAAAAAAGTGGGGGTTTGTAATTGACAGGGGGCCGTAGAAACAAAAAAATTCCCCTCACAAAGGGACCATCCGTCTTCTCACTCGTTCCTCATTTACCCTCTCGCTCTTCCGTCCTTCAATTCCCCCAACTTTATTTCTACATTATTTTACTTCATCTAATTAGCATTTCACCTTTTTTTCTTATTTTCTTTTCTTGAAATATATTTCAATTCAGTTTATATTCTATTTTTGTAAATGAATATAATTTGAATAAATAAATATACACTGTGTCTCACTTCACATTGGCCAAACTTAGGTTTGTGTTTCTAGACAGAATATCCAACAAAAAAGTTCATTTGATGCATTGGGGCGATAACGGAAAAGGAATTAGACCAATTTTTTTTAAGGTGCTCATTTTTTACATTAATGTTTGTAGATGTACGATATAGATTCAATTGTAATCGTGAAAGTTTTCAACTGAAAAAAAAAAAAAACCTAAACTAACAATATATACAAAACAAAATGTGAAAAGTTGTGCAAGGTACTTAATACTATATACAAAAGAATTGAAAATTATACAAAATATTCACATCTTATAAAAAAAAAGAAAGTGAAAAAAAATAAATACGAAATATCATTAAACTCTTATGATTGATTAGTAATAAATAAACAAAAATACATTTGTTATTTAAATAAAATTTTAAATAACGGTACATTCGAGAAAAACAAATGGGCATGTATGTGCTGTATAACACATATACATTAAATAACGGAGCTTAAATAGGATTTGAATGGAATAATTTTTAATGCGAATAAGGAGGGGGGCATAGCGTTTTTTTAAATTGAGGGAATCCTTTAAATAACGATAATACATATCAAATTTTATAAGCATGAAAGTTTGATTAGTTAGTTGTTTTTTGTTATTTTTTTTATATTTGCAACACTTGACTTGAAGCTTTTAAAATCGTCCGAATATTTTCATCGTTGAAACAATAAATTGCCTCATTTCCTTCACCCCTCCCAAAAAAAAAAAAAAAAATGAATAACGTTTTCAAACCATCTATCTGAGTAAAGATTAATGAACGATTGGAATGAGAATGATTCTGATGATTTTTGTGTCTGCTCATATTTGATCGTTTATTCAACCGGCAGCCATTGTCAAACGAATAATGAATAGACTGAACCATCAGGTGCAAATTAATGCGGCAATTACCTTGAATTATAAATGGCAAATACACACACAAAAAAAAATGGATATCCCGAAAGAGTTATATTGGAAAATGTTCTAAAAAAGAATCCAAATATAAAAGCAAACGAAATACATTATGTATTCACATTCATAGTTTCGAACATGACAATTGGTATATTAATAGTGATTATCATAAAGATTAAATTTCTTTATCTGTGTATTTAAAATTATTAAATACGTTCTCTCTCTCTCTCTCTCTCTCTCTCTCTCTCTCTCTCTCTCTCTCTCTCTCTCTCTCTCTCTCACACTCTCTCTCTCTCTCTCTCTTTCTCTTTCTCTCTCTCGCTCCCTCTCCCTCTTTAGATTTATCGTACAGTATTATATATGGTGTACCGTTACTGATGGGAGGAACTAGTACCGCAAGTAGTCCCTATATATTGTGTAGTATATATATATATATATATATATATATATATATATATATATATATATTGTATGTGTATATGGAAAGATTGTTATTACTTTTCCTTTTCTGTTTCAGGTTAAAAAGTAAGGATTTTTCTCTTTTCCTTTCCTTGCCTATGGCTTTATACAGGTTTAAGGCTTCCCTAAAACGATAGATGGATCGGGTTAAGCAATACCTCATGGTGATAAATCGGCTATGAGGAAGCTAGCTCAAGGGAGCGTTCGTTTATTCAGGTAAAAGCCAATAAACGGTATGCTAACAAGTCGTAAATCCTGCGAGGCAAGAGGGCTGCGATATTCTCTTCTGCTAAATCTACTTAACAGCTTCTTTAGCATTTTATGTCCAGCAGCTTAGTTTCCTGACAAAGTTTACTACTTAGAAAGTATCACACTGTTCCTAAAATATTCAGAAATAAAGGACATAGGGTGAACACTTTTTAAAAATATTGCAGAAGTGTGAAAGTAGTAATTTAAACTCTGAAAGAATAGCAATAACTAGCAAGATTATGTTTTATGACAATCTAATCTAGGAAAAATAAAATAAAAAATGAGCAAATTCAAGAGAACATTGGTTGGAGTGATCAGTAAAACAAAAAAATGTATAAAATAAATAGGTATATTTATTTTTGTATTTGCCGATGTTTCGGCTCAAAGTTCGCGCCTTCATCAGGGTACAAAAAAAGTTTTCATCTATTCTAAGATTAAATAATTTTTTCTTAGCCCTGAAGAAACATCGGCAAAAATAAAAGCAAATATACCTATTTATTTTTACATTTCTTTTAACATTCAATTATTCACTAGAATCAACCACCGATCCACAATTATGAACAAATTATTCTTTCAAATTATTACCACAAATTCTATCAGTAATTGTGGTCATAATCATAAAAACATACCTAATCGCCTAGCTGTATGCTTTAATGCCTATCTCTTATTTAATTGTATCAAATTAACATATTATAATAATTTTCTGGACATTATGAAGCACTGACCAATGAGATGCAGGACAAATATAACATTATCATTTATATTTTTTATAAAGAAATTTTGGGTCTTTTTTAATCAAGTATCGGTAGGTATTTTTTTTATACTTATTTAGAACCGTTACAGATTTGCCAAATATACATAAAATAATAATGCAGTAATCTGAATAAAAATTCTATTGTTTTATTGAAAGCGTGAAATTGAAAAAAAAAATAACTTGAATGAGCTTGAATCACATCTTTCTGAGTTCGTTTGGAGAAAAATTGAAGGATTAGATTTATTTGATGAAATGTCCCAGGCAATGAGAACCTTTTAGGCTTCTGCAGATTAATATTGTTATATATTTAGAATATTTGTTATTCTCTAAGTTAACCTATTTTGTGTTTATCTATAGTTTAATATCAATTTAAAAAAAAAAATATTTGTTCTTTTATGGCATACGATTTTATCAAATAATACTGTTATTTTACTTTATTCGAAGAGAGTTGTAACTGTTACTAAAAGTGATTGGCGATACCTAAATAAAAAATAATAGAAATTTTTTATTTTGTGAAAATTTTAATGCATTATTAAAATCATAAAATCATTATTCATTGTACACAAGGATATACAATGTTTTTAAATGTTGAAATTATTATTTAGCATTTTTTCTTACTTTAAACAATATCATATAATGATAAATCTAGAAAAAATTCCAGGAATCATTTTCAAGGAAGAACCTTCTTGATAAAAAGTCTGTTCATTATAACTCATTGATATACTAACATAACATCAGACCATTATTATGGGTTCCTAACACATCATTCTACCATTCATCAATCACACAGAGTGACAGGCTACATTTCGTGGACACTAGAATAGAAATCGAATGCAACAGAAGTATTTCTAGATGTCACTCAAACATTTGATTGAGTCTGGCATCAGAAGTGCTTCTTCAAACATAAGACGATACTATTCTTTTATTCTTCAATCCTTTCTCTCTGACGAATCGTTCTCTGTCTGACAAGGCTCAGAGCACTTCACCATTAGATCAGCCTTAATAGTAGTGCCTCAGGGGTCAGTATTGGCTTCACTATTACACATTAAATACACAGGATACTACAAACATGTCCAAATCTCGACAAGTGACTTAAGCTAACTACTTACGATTTATCATCGAGACTCCTATTATCATAATAGAGATCAGAATCCTATTATTATGTATTACGTATTGATTATATATTATATGATATACATGGGCATATAATATATATATATATATATATCAATAATAGAATCTTATTATATATAAAATAGACAATTGATACATAAAACTACGGGGAAAGTAAACAAGATGTTGAAATGAAGTGTACCAACTCATTCTTGTATTTAAAAAAATAATTTTTTTTTTTATATAAAAATGTATATGCGCCTCTCAACTTATTGTTGACAATCAGCAAATTTGATGGCTATACAGGGAATAATGATATAACAGACATGGGGAAGCAAAGTACTCAGCAGTACCTCTTCCCTAACCTGTTCTATAACTTAATTTGCTTAAGAAACGAGATTTCTCATTCAACGCCTTTTTAGTCTCCTCTTCATGTTCTGAGGTATGCCAGCTGTGGACACGTATCTTATTAGTTTGTTATTATATCCGTTTAACTTTCTCTAAAGTCGTTGATAAAGGGTAGTTATATGTTGGAAGGTGGAGGTCAGTATGTAGAGTTTTGTTAGTCACTTACCAAGGCGCTTTTGTTATGAGCAATAATTTGATTGGAAGGTGCGAAGTTTTCATAGTGGGTCTTTTTAGCGATACCGTATATTTGCTAAGGGTTTAAGTAAGTATGTATATGTATCGAGTTTCTGGTTTAGTTTTAGTTTTGAAGATTTAGAAAAAATAGAGTAAAGTAGTTTGAGTCGTTTGTTAAATGTCTTACTTTTCTTTTAAAAAAATAATTGTTATTTGTAATTAATGTATAAATCTTGTTAATATTAATATTTTAGGTACATAAATTTATTACACCATTATTTTGTTATGTAATATGCTATTTTAATATTTTATATTATTTTCCAATACTTTCAATCTTATTATTATTAGTACAAAATTATATGTTCACCGTCACATGCATATTGTATGCTGATGACTTATAAATGAATGGCCAATACCCTGCCTAAATATTTATAATTAATGCATCGAACTGTCGAACATTGAATTACAAATGTCGGTAATAATAAAATTATAATATAATAAATTACTGACGTAAAAGGTCTGGTTTCAATTGTGAGGGGGAGGGAGGTGTAATCCCCCTTAATCCCCTAACAATCTCGCCCTAATTTTATCCTGCCCATGACACAGAAGGGATAGGCTGACAGAATCGTTCAATATGGTTAATTTTATCTGCAGATTAATTTAAACTGGATTAAATAAATGGAAACTGAGGGAATTCTCATTTGTAATGTGTTTAATTAATAATATTTGACGTTGAATTACTTGTTGCGTATTTTTCGAGATAATTTTTTTTTTTTTTACTTTAGACTTGAAAAAATGTTCAGACTAAGTTCATCGTATCATAAAGTCTAAGTATCGCCTCTAAGTATCTCGTTAACAATCAGACCTGGTCTAGAACAAATTATCAAGTTCTATGAATAAGTTTGTATAGTTCTCCGGGTACCATCGTAACCAGGTTTAAACCATAGATAAGGTATATTGGCAAAGTTCGGAGCTAGATTTATTTAATGTCAGTAAGTCCCCTAATAGTTAATAGCCAGGATAGATTTTTATATTACTTTTTATTTTATAAATTTTTTTGTTTGTATATTTTAAAATCATATTTTATCTTAAAATTAATATTAATAAATTTCTGTTTACATGAAATATGTGATTTAGTGAGGGTTTATAAAGGGCTGAAACTTGAATATTTAAAAATAAATCATTTAACATTTTAAAAAAATTCCATTTTACTGTTTCTGTAATTTTTTTTTAGGAAAAAGATTTGTAAAATAAAGATTTTTCTAATAGTATTCTTGATTTATGGAAAAAGTTTAAATTTTATTTGTTCAATTTCAAAAATAAAGTTATGTTAATTGAGAAATAAGCAGTAGTGCTATGATTTATCCCCACAAAAGGGATGCCATAGAAATGTCTATGTTTTGGGGTAAATATTACTCGGCAAGCCATTCTATAATTATCGATTATAATTAGTTAAACAAATTTGAATCTATAATATACCGATTGGTCCACTATTAATAAATTGAATTCGTTTCTCAAAGGCTGGTTTGTGTTAATCATGCTTTCTAATTATCTACATTACCTGTGATCATCATGATATAAATAGGTGGCAGAATTGAAATAGAATTTACTAAAATACTCACTATTTTATTCATTTGAGGTGTGTTCAATAATGAATAATATACAAATTTTACGAAAGTCTTGATGTAAAAATAATATTTACAACAAATAAAAACTTGATTCCAAACTCTGCCAAGACGCTCATCATCTCTTCGATCTGTGTAGGCCAAGCTGCATCTTCAGTATCCAAGGCCGTAAAACAACATAAGACCTCGAGATTTTTCATCCATAAGATTTTATACAAACATTCAGGGTGGGTTTTGGCAAGGATGGGTTTGATTGGTTCTCAACTTCGGCGGTTGTAAAAATTATTTCAACTGGCCACATCCTAAAGGTGTATAAGTTTGCTAACTTGAACAAAGATTCCCAGGTAATATGCGGGTTTATACGTGTAAGATATCAGGTAACGTGTCTTTGAGACGATATACATATAAAATAGAATTGAGAGATAATAGATAAGAGTACAATGTGAATAAACCCAAAATTGGCAAAAGTAAGATATAAATATAGAAATAACTTCATTTACATACATACATTGCAGAACAGACTTAGAAGTATAGAGAGGGACTTAGCTTATTTTGCTCATATTTTAATGTACTTACTGTTTATAATTTTAGTAAGCTTATTCACATTGTTTATAAATTTTGTCTAAATATTATGTAACTGCCACAATTCTCTATCTGTTTGTATCTTGTCCGTTCTAGCCCTGAAGAAGACCCGCAACGTCGGCTTTCAATAAAATAGTTTAACCAATATTTAGCCTATTTATGACCGCCACCCCGGACCATCTCCTTCCTTTATAATGTAACGGTCAACTATTAAATATTCAAAAATAACAACAATTCAATATAATGAATTGTTGCGGTCTCGATTAACACTATCTAACTTCACTGAGGCCTCTAATGATAAAGAAGTTTTCTCCATCTATGCTTTACACCATAATAGTTGGGGGACCTTCATTAGAAGCCTTAGTAAGGTTAGGAAATACTAATGCGCAATAATTTTTTGTATTTTAGGGTTGCTATTTTTATTTATCACTAAATACACTAACCCACATACATACTTTCAGCGTTATTCTATCAATTTTCTAATTGTCATTATTTAAATAATTAAATATTACTTAAATAATTAAATATTGATTGATTCTACCACTAGATTAACAAATATCGCGAAAAAATTGTTGGAGGCCCCGGTTCCACACCTATACTTTATACTATTCTTCCCCACTTCCCTATAATTTGTTATCATCTAATTCAAAGAAGGTGGATTAAAAAAAAAAACTAAATGCCAAATAGGAGAATTTAAAGGTACGAATGGACTGGAGGGTGGAGAAGAGACCAAGTGAATTGACTCCAAGCGCTACACAAAAGCATGCTTTTCCATCAGAACCTTCTCGCACCTCCGGTAAGCAAATATCCTTTACGCGAGGCAAATACTGTTAAACAAATTACTTACACAGGGTCTGTTTGGTTAATTACTAGACATTCCTCTAAGGGTATCCGAATACTATACTCGAGGAACGGTGTTGAATCAAGTTGATTGTATCTTGTTCCGAATCTAACAAAGGATGTTAAATCTGTGATGAAACAATAGCCTTGTTAAGAAATTTAGAAACCTGATGAAATTAATACATACAAAGTCTAGATAGAAGAAAATAAAACAACTATGCGTGTATAGACCACACAGTGAAAACAACAAGCTGAGATTAATAATATGAAATGTAAATTATAGCTTATTATAAACAAGATGAAATGCTGAAAAAATTCCTCACTAACATTATGCGGATCCGATTTTTAGTTTTTTATATATTTTAATCCATATACAAAAACACATCAATTAGTCGACACCAGCCGACTTTAAATGAGCGTTACATATTGGAGATCCGACGGCTCAATCTAATTCACTCTTCACAAAAAAATTGCAAAACGCGCCTTTTTACATATAAAAAATGTTCACTTAAAAAACAATATTGATTATTCTATTCTTCCTCGTGCTAATACTGTCAATCTTTATCATCACAACACATCTGCTGATTGCCATGACAGGTGCGGATAAATTGTTCAAGAGGAAAAAAATTAAAATGTTTCGAATAATCAAACAATGCTTTATTAGATACAAGGAAGACACAAAAAGGAAAATATGAAAAAAAATGTGTAAATCAATATTATAAATTAAAAAACACTCAGATTTTCTTGCCTATTTGTTGATTTAGGCTCATTTCGCGAAATACCGTCAGAACTCATTTGATCAAACTTCTTTTCCGTTTTTCTATAAGAAGAATTTAAGCAATATATACCTGCAGGTTTGTTATGTTACAATAAAAAAAATTAGGATAAAATATATATAAGTTTTGTTCGCTTTTCATAGAATGTCAATTTAATCCGTTCGGACAACTTGTTATTTGTTTTATTCAGAACTGTAGGAATGAATTTAATGCTTCTCAGTAAATAAGGTACTGACTTCCAATGCTCAAGATATCGGATTCGAGTCTAGCTGTGGTAGGTGGTAGGACATCCACAAAAAACATTCTAGAGTACAGAGGTGGGGAACCTGCGGCCTTTAGGCCTATGAGCTATCTTACGTATTCATTAATCTAGCGCTGAATCATTTATTATTTAATTTAATTAAAAATTGACGAAAAATTTAAAAATAATAGAATTAACTTAAATATATGGTTCTTTATTTTTTTATAAATAAAAATAATAACAGTAAAATATAACGAATTATGGCAGCCTCCATTATACCTGTGCGATAGTGTATATAATTTATTTTATATTGAACAGCTGCGTAAGATTTGTGATCGGGGCTCCAAGAAACACCCATGACTTTCACCACTACGCTCAGTTAAAGTAGCTTTTCCACTCCTTCCGAAGACAATATTTCCTAGTTACGTTCCTCTACCAAATCATCAACAACCATCGTCCTTCTTACGCCTACAACCTTCTCCAGTTCAAATCCTCAGTCCATTTACTGTCCACTAGATCTCGACCTTCTAACCTTTACATGCCTTTTCACAGATCTACCTCATTCCAAAACTCCTTTATTGCTCGCTCTGTCAATTTCCGGAATTCTCTCCCTATCGAAATTCGACATTCCCCATCCATATTCACATTCGAAACTCTCCTATTCCAATCCTATCCCAAAAACAGTTAGATAGTTGCTAACCATTCGACAGCATACATTTATTTCGTGCTATTCATTGTCAAATATTAATGCTAAATGATAATGTATTTATATATTAATCAGGCACTTTATATAGTCAGATTCAGCTTTCTGTTTTCTCAACAGAAAAACAAAGCCTATTTTAATAAAGAATTTAATATTTTTTTATTGTTTTCTTAAAAGTGTATACTGGTCTATTAGTGCAAATAGCTTTAAGTGCCTTGTCATAGTGTTAATTGTTCTGTATATAGTTTCGTTTGTTTTATATATAGAATGTTTACTTTATATTTTCTTTACATTATTTTTTTTTTATTTTGGCCAGATGTAATCTTTTAATTTTGTTATTTTCAAGTGACTATGTCCCAGAATAAAATTATTTTCTATCTATCAATCTATCTATTAATATTAATATTATAATTAATAAGATGAGTCAGCAAAAGTAATTAGTACAATGATAACAAGTTGTCGTTCCACACTGAAACTTAAAAAATGAAAAACTCATTCTTATGAATCCTGTTAGGATATATAGAAACCCAGCAATTTTTTTTTTCAAAACAACAAAACATGTTAACACGTGTAATGAAGGGAACTATTATGCAGTTGAATGGGTTCGAGAACTGTCTGAGATATAATTTGAGAAAGTTGTAGGAGAGGCAAGGTGCTAACTTCGCAACTAGAGCCCTCTGATGGGCTGATTTTAAACTAAATGCCCATTTCCCCTAATGACGTCGGCCATTAGTACAACCATTTTTTTTTTTCAATAGCAATATATTGAATGGGCTATTACTAGCTAATATTATACTGAAATATCCTACCGAAGGATTATATGGTTAACATTATTTCATAATGTTTCTTTAGTTACCAGGAATTAGTATCCTCGTAGGTTATTATAAACGAATTAATCTAGTTATAATAAAAACATGGCATGACATAACAATATAAAACCTTACTTATCCGGAATAATGTGGCAAGAGGTACTTCGTATCATGGGAGTTACGGACAAGAGTTGATGTGATCAATCATTTAAACAAATATTAATATCTGAGAAGGAGTTGCTGGGAGAGTGCGGTCAAATAAATACTAAATTTTAAAATATAAAAAGTGGTATTTTTAATTTCTTCGCCGACGTTTCGCCCCACCTTGCAGGTCTTCATCAGGACGTTGTATCAGGCACTGCAGGAAGCAGTCGATAGACTGACAGTTGAAACAGGTCTAGTGGTGATGCAACGCCCTGATGAAGACCTTCAAGGTGGGTCGAAACGTCGGCGAAACAATTATAAATACTATTTTTAAAAATTTACTATTTATTTGACCGTACTCCCCGACCAACTCCTTCTCATATTATATCATGGTCAACCATCTCTACATATAAATTATTAAAATAATTGAAGGAATGTATGTAACTTTTTAAGAAATCAGTATCATATATATATATATATATATATATATATATATATATATTATATAAAAGAATATTTATATATATAAATATATATAAAGTTAAATATATATAAAATAAAATATATAAATAAAATAAATAAAATATAAAATATAAATATAAAAAAATAAATATAAATAAATAAAATATATATATAAAATTATATATATAAATATATATAAAGTTAAATATATATAAAGAATATATATATATATATATATATATATATATATATATATATATATATATATATTATAAAGGTTGACATTAGACACGCATATCTACAATAAAGTATATTTAAACAATCGCTCAATTTCCAGGGGAAAAGTAGGAAATTTAAGATCCGTGTTTTTTTATGGAAGTCACAATTTTCGTTGAATTTAAGCGATAACCTAAAAAATATTTGATTCAAGTAATTAAGCTTTGCTCCATAGTAAATTAAATAATATTTACTTTAAACGGTAGAGTTTGTCATTGTTAAAACTATTTCTTTACACACACGCTAGTCATAGATACTGACAGCGTCTGAGAGTCTGCTGTTGGAATGATTATAGTAGTATTGATCGACCCAGTGGCATCCCTTCCTATCTTACTTTTAGTTGTGAGAAAGAAAGAGATTAACAACACTGTATTTAAAGAATATTAAAATAAATGGAAATTAATATCTAAATAATATTTTTTTTATTTATTTATTCATGATATTTACAACTGTATTAATAAATAAAACACATAAATAATAATATTAAAAGGAATAAGAAAAGTAAATTTATCAATAAATATAAATATGTTTACACATTTGTATTTATAATCAACACACAATTATTTAAAAAACTAATCTAAACAAAAATATATAAAAAAATAAACAAAAAAACAGTATGCCCTATAATTTGAATATATTTGAATACAGGGTGTACCGTAAGTAGACTAAAATATATGGTAAGCAAGTAAATAATAGGTTAATAGTAGATAAAAAGATTTAGACATAGATATTTAAGATTTATGTTTTATCATGGGAGTCACACTTTTTGTTGAATTTAAGTCATAACTTAAAAAATATTTGATTCAAGTATTTAAACATTGCTCCATAATACACTAAATAAAATTTACTTTAAACGGAATTAGAATTTGCTATTGTTATAACTACTTAAAGAGGACTTTTAACTGGCTAAACACAACTTAGTTCCGTTAAAAAAAAAATCATGAATTATCACCTTTAATCTGTATTACTTTTACGCGAATTTTAGAAAAAAAATTCTATATGATATTTATTGATTAAAAAATATTTGCTAAATTACAATTAGGATGATTATAATAGTCGATAATTACATTTTGAAAACAATGTTTAAAAAAATATTATTATTACAAAAAAAAAATTTCTTTTCATATTTAGGTATTATGTTTTTTTTTTATACTACATTATATTTTATTTTACTTCATAGTTTCTTTTGCTTGATTGGTTATTTCATATTATTGTCATTTTTTTTCTTTTTAAATTACACAAACTTAATTTATTTTTATATGATATATTTATTAGAAAATAAAAAAAAAGTTTACAATTATAATTATAGTCTCATTTGGATGGAATATCTGTTTAATTAAAATTATGATGCCTCATACATAAAGATTGCTAAGCATTTATCTGATTGTATTTTTTTTTTTTTGCTTTATAAATAATTAGTTTAAAGGTATAATATTTTATGAATATAAACCTTATTTATCATTAATCCTTGATTTAAAGGACTTTTGGAAAAATGTAATATGTGTATTCAGCCCTGTCAAACGTATAGATAAGTCACAAGTTATGAATGGAGTCTCACAGATGGTCAGATAAAACTGGCCTACATCGTTATCGCCAGTGCCACACTCGCGTATAATGAAGTTAATTTCAACTCCTTCTTGTAAGCCTGATAAGTTACCTTCCAAATCTTCTGAAATGTCTACTATAAATTAGGACTTGTTGTATTCACTAGGTGCTTAAAATATTATTCTTAATAATAGCAATACAAAATTATTTATAAAATACAACAAACTTGGAGACAGAGCCGAAAAATCCGTAGTATTTTAGGTATATTTTCAACCTGGCCGATAGTACTCCTAGGTATTATGAAATTACTCATCGATTTAGGGGCGTTTAAACGCTCCCCTCCAAAAAAGTTAAAAATTTAGGGTGATTTTAAGAAAATTTTCTCTTGACTGCGTTAAGATACAAATTCAAATAATACGAATAAAATTCTGAAATGCAGTATGCACGTCCAAAGTTTAGTTTCTGAGATATTTTATTCCATTTGCGCGTGAGTCAATCAATTGAAATGTTTTTGCACATGTACGTTTAGCATTTTATCCTCTTTGTAATGATATATTATTTAAAACTGTATCTTAACGCGACGCCGTGTTCGAGAGGCGAAAAAGAATAAAATAGTGTCGAAAACCAAATAGTTATGAGTGTTATTGAAGATATGAATTAAAATATCTCATAAACTAAAATTTGGCCCTGCATACTGTAAACAAGAGAAATGTTTAGTATTTCATCCTCTTTGTACTGGTATATTATTCGAAATTGTATCTTAACGCCACCAAGAGAAATTGTCTTAAGATGTCACTAAATTTTGAACATTTTGATACACATTGTTTTTAGTTTGTAAAACTTTTTATACATTTCATTTTTAATATTGTCTATTATAATAATAGTTAAGATTCATGTACCATCAATCACTATAGTTTATTATTTACAATTATCGGTCGTATAATATTATATCTCTGATTATATTTTAAAATGTTTAGCCCTGATGATGACCCAAATATTAGGGTTGAATCTTCTGCACAAATAACCAACTTTTATAATGACTGCGTCCTGAATATTTATCACCCACAATAACGTTATTGTTTTATGAAAGCGTCTCTCGGCTGAAAAGGGTCCATTTTCATTGACTTGCATAAAAGTATTGCTTCTGACAGTATTTTTAAATAGGATTGGAAGAATGAGTATGAATCTCTTAATTTATATTCTCCTAATATCAATATAAGTAAACTTTTAAATAAACTGAATGATACGATGAGCAATGATAATTTTACCTTCATTCCTTTTGGAAACACTGAATCCCTTCAAAATGTATGGAATTCTCATTAGAACATTATGTGAAGAAAAATAGAGAATTTCCTAATGCGTGCTTTTAAATATCTGAATGAACTTTGAATATTATGATAACAAAATTATATATAGCCAGCATTGCTCAATTTATACATGAAAAACTGGTCATAAAAAACGTTTTGTAGATAGAGAATATAGTAGATGAAATAGGTCCAGGTGGTACTGACATAGCTTTACAACTTGTAAGTCTTATGGGATCACAACGTTGTGAAAAGGCTTAGCTATGCGCTGGATTCGAATCCACACTTGGTTAATCCGTCATATGAACATTGCACCACTTTAAGCCTAGTCTGTTTTTCTAGCTCTGCTCTCAACTGAATTGTTACATTCTGTTGTTGATCGATACTCCAGGATTATAGCGATGCGACTTTAGCGGCTTTGTAGGTTTATATGTATATATATACATTACAGTGAGAGATTATTATTCCGCAATAATGAGGCAATTACGAATAGCCGGATCATACTCAACCATCATACTTCTCTGGAGATACTCAAATTTTAGTTTTAGTTAGATGTAACAAAAAGTTATTTTTCTAGAGAAAGAGTAAAAATGGAGGAAATAAATATTGTTAAAATAAACAATAAATTGAAATTTACCTGCCAATGCTTTTTGTGACGATTTTGTTATCCATGTCCTTCCATGCCAAGTCAGTAGCGTTGGGTCCCGTGCAAGTCACGATGTAGGACTCGTTCAAGTTCCTGCCTACCTCTGATACTCCAGGTGCCAAATGGAGGCCACCAAGAACGAATCCTGAAATAGAAATTGGTGATTTTTACTAAAATTTAATAATATTCGTTCTTTTCTTATATCATCACGCGATACAGAAGAAGATAAAATATGATCAAAATTCAAGTAAATAAGAAATAAGATTCTAAAATAAACGTCATTACTTAGAAAAATAATAATATAATAAGGTGATATTAACAAAGAATCACGACCCAGACTAGCCTCACTAAATTTACAAAATTATTTACTGACTTTACAAAATTTTTACTCACTTTGGAAATAAGGATTAAATCAAGACAAATCACAACATATAACATTTACACCTCGACGAGAAACGTGCCCACCAGTTTATACAGGAGAGAACTTTATTCCTCAGACAAACACAGTACGTTACCTGGGACTAATATTTGACTGAAGGATGACCTGGGGCCCACACGTTAAAATGAAACGACAGACCTTAAACAAGCGACTGAAAATACTGTACTCACTTTTTCCCCAATCAAAATTGAAAATCAAAACTCAATACATACACTTACCTACTAAAACCCATATGGACGGACATAAACCTCACAAATTTACGGTTCTGCAAAAAAGACACACTTACAAAAACTAGACATTTCAATCCAAAATTTTACGACTTATAACAGGAGCTCCTTGGTACATAAACAACAAAACTGTACATAACGACTTACGACAACCAACTATCGACCAACACATATGTGATCTCTACTTCAGATTTCATCTTTCAACAACACGGACATCACAACGGACTTATTAACAACATGACCACAGCTGGCATACCTATCAGGAGACGACTAAAGAGGAGCTCGATGAGAGATCTCCTTTCTTGAATTAAGAAAATAAATTAAGACCAGGAAGAAGTACTGCTGGGTACTATTTTTTTCCTCATGCCTAAAATGTCAATTTTCCTTATTAGTTACAGCACATCTGCTTATTGTCAAGCTCATGACAGGTGTGGATGGAAATATGAAGAAAAAAAAAAGTGATAAATAAACTCAAATTAAGAATGCATAATGCTATGATAAAGTCATTTATCATATTTCGAGACCTGGAGCCTCGAATGAAGTATTGAATGATTTGAGAGAAAAAGCTTCCGCACGACAACCGGAGCGATCTAGGATCAGAACACTAGCACACGGAGGAGAAATAACAGTAAAGAGCTCTTTATATAAATTATTTAATCAATATCACATGATGGGAAGGCAAGGAGGTTAAGATGGGCATGGAATATAGCTCGGAAAAATCCACGTGGAAGCCTCTGCATAGCAATGAATACTATGCCATTTTAGATTCAATGTGATTTTTAACATATACTTGGTGTTTAATTTATTAATTTACACTCACTGTTTTAGTCGTGTCATCGTATTGTTGATCAGGTAACTGTCACATATTTTTTTATTCCGTTGATGTAGACAAGAGGTTAATGAGATAAATTGCTATGTTTTGCTCGAGCTAACCTTCTTTGTGGTTTGAATTGGTTCGCAGAGTTCTGTTATTTTCTGTATTAATACTATGGAGAAGATCCATACTAGTATTCTAGTGAGGTACATATTTAGGTAGGTATGTGTATGTATCAGAGTTTTTTTTTTTCTACATATCCGTTTCGGAGATAAAAGAAAAAGAGTATCAAGTCGTTGGAAGGTTATTGTCTTATACTACCACAATTAAGTTTTTTTTTATTTCGTGAGAAAATAATTATTTTGGTCTCTCGGAGAATTCCTTCCTTCGTAAAATAATGGAGTTGGTTTCGGTAAAAGCGGGTGCCCAAGGGCTTGTTGATACAAGCTTCTTGCCTCCAGTGTTTGCTTTCAATTTGCATACCCTCAACGGGTCAGGAAGCAAACAAACAGCTAAGATGTTGCGGTATTTGGTCGCAGTAAAGGAGATTCTGTGTCAGGTGTGAACATTTTCACCTTCAGTCACCTTATTTATTAATATTATATAACGATTTTAACACATAGAACAAAACGAAGAAGAGTAAATTTTATTCTGGGACATTTAGTCCTATAAGAATAAAATTGACAAGCAATAGAAATGACATACGTATGGCGTAAAATGAAAAAAAAAAAAAATAGACAGATTTAACCTTAGAATTAAAATTAATTTTCTTTTTCCTAGCCTGTTATTACAAGTATTTTACAACTTATAGGCCTCCCTTGATTAAGAGGGTAATGGTCTAACCAGCCGTTTTGAGAAATAGGGGCGCTATTCCATCTTATGATCTTTACTTTATAGCGCACTAACCACTCTGCTACGCCGGGCGATAATAAACAAAGTTTAAGCATAAGTAAATAAATAAAATAATAGAAAATAAATATCACTATTTTTACATGATTGTACTGATAAGCAATATATATGAAATATATATAACGTGCATTATAATAATTTTTATAAAGGAAGCTGTTCTATAATTATTTATTCTATAATTATACAATATATATATATATATATATATATTTTCACTGAGACTATTCAATTACTCTGTATTTTTATTTATGTATCTCTAAGGCTCTTTAGCACACATATCTGTCTTGTAACAATAACGTTTCAATTTAGTGATGGAAAAAGGATATAATGAAAACATTGCCTTAATGGGCCTGTACACAGACCAAGTTGGTTGGTCTTCCAATTGAATTCCTGTTAAATCTTATAGAAAATTTCATGAGGTTAGGAAAATGATTATAATTTTTTTCAAAATTTTAATTTATTCTTTTAATTCACTTACGACTACGCAGGAGCGCATCTAGCAGATATGATGTCACTGATTTTATTTATTATTTTCTGCGATTTCGCTTGATAATGTCCTTGTTCTAGTTATTGATGAAGTAGAAGATATATGGGTTTGCATTATTTTTAATCTGAGACGAGCAGGTAACAAGGACGAAATTGTAAGAACGAGTGGATTGCGGTGATTTATTATTTTAAAGGGACTCATCCCAGAATAAATAAAGTATTATTATTATTATTATAAGAAGAAGTATAAAAGTTTGTGGGCTGGGATCTCGTTGAGACAATGGACAGAGGAACAAGGAATAATCAAATCAAGAAGATACGTAGGGTTTTTGGATGTAGAGGTTTAAATAAATCTTTTAAATAATGCTGTCAGAAAACTGTATAGAATCACTTTAACCAACTGGAGACGTGGGAACGCTTGGTGACTCGCAACGATGAATCTAATGAAACAATTCTTTAGTCTCCAATGAAACCTCTTTTTAAGGAATGATCTAGATAGATGACGCGGAAAAAGAAAATTAACTGAAAATAGTTTCTAAGACCTTTCAACAAAGGACAGAGCTAGGTTTTTTCTTCCTTGCTTTTCCAAGACAGCATCAGTCTACAGCTATTTGAATCAAATTTCTTTCACATTTTTTAATTTAAAAGGAAGTTTATGTTTACAAGATTAGGTCAATGCAATTTTTATTACCTCTCAGTAGACAAAAATGTGTCTGCCGATGATCAGTGCACTTGACAAGATTCAATAAGAAAGAACCTTGAAAAATCAATTAAGCTGGACACTAATGATACCTAGGACTTATAGAAACAAAAAAATTTAACATTTGTTGAAGTCATAACTTCATTAACAAAAATCAAAGGTTGCTTCCCAGATCGTAACTTTGCTGTAGATCTTAATTTTTCGGCAGATACAAAGCGGTTTTTAAAATAAAAACATAAAAATTATTCAAAACAATAAAATTTGGATAGTTTTGTATGTTCTGCCTATTTTACTTAAACATTTAATCAGCTTCTCTTATTGAAGAGATTTCTATAAAAACTCAGTTTTATTAGTGAGTAAATTAAATTTATATACTTTTTTTGGGTGGGATGTCTGTAAGTTTTCTCATTATTTCATTAATAATAATATTTACAAATATAATATGTTTGTGATAAGTAATATACCACAATAAGAATAATCTAAGTTAACACATAAATAGCGGGCAAAGTTCCAAACCAAAATGATTTGAGTTAGACATTTTTATTAAAACTAAAATGCCTTTGCCAACATCCCAAAATTGTCTAAATATATTTTTTTTATATGAAGTAATTTTTCAAAATAAAACTATTTTAAACAGAATCATAGTAGATATAGCAAAATATTAGGTACTATAGTATGTTTTAACCTTTCCTTTTGAAGGGTTTAGTTCCACTATAGTCCCTTACCTGTGAGTATGGAATAAAAGATCGATCTCTAGTACTACTAAGGGCTTATAAAAAACAAAAGCATGTGGTTATAACTGTATCTTGACCATTTACTGATGACTGATTGATACCTAAGCAATGACCGAGTTCAGAGAGAGAGAGAGAGAGGAACAGGAATAGATTGAAAGAATGAAGGAATGTGAATGGTCTTAAAATTTACGGCAAGGAATACTTTCCAAGTTAGGATAACTGAGTAGGTTCTATTCAAATCATTATTTAATAATATTATTTTTTATTTCGAAGGTGTTTCCCAGATGAGCGAGTATTAAATTAAAACACAATTAATATTTTATTTAATTTATTTTTTATTGATAAATATTACAATCTGTCTCAATAAAGGACATTTATAATAGAGTTCTGAGAGCACATTCACACCTATTTACAAAATTTATTTTTTTAACTTTTTTTTTTTTTTAAACTCACATCTGTAGGGAATACCAACAATCAGCGAGCGTGCTGTCAGGCAGAAGAGTGTAGATCAAGACGTTGGTAGGCGTGAGAGAAAGGAGTGGCTTCCCTTCCTAACTTGATTTTATGTTTATAGTCAGTGGTGGAGATCCCTCATCCAGCTTCTTTTGAGCCTCCTAGGGGAGTCTTCGGCCATATTGGTGATGGCCATACCTCGAATCAATCAATTGGTATGTCCATGTAAGTTATTGTAAAATCATTTGTAGTATGTTCGTATGTGATCGTTAACTGTTGGGATCTGTAAGTCTTTTTGTAAAGTAATGTTACTGACGTACCAGGGAGCCTTGGTGATAGTCATGAAAGTTTTTGATTGAAAAGTCTGTTGTGTATGTAAGTCTTTTCAGCTATGACGAATATCTGTGAAGCATAAGTCCAAATGGGCTTAAGTAAGTGTATGTATTCAATTTTTGGCTAAGATTTAATTTCGAATGTCTTGAAAGGAGAGAATACAGCAGCCATATACTTTAGTTTAGTGTTTTTGTTTTGTTCTTGATAAATTAATGGAGAAATTTTCATAATTAAAATTAATATTTTATAATTATTTAATAATTTAAATTAATAAATAACGTTAAAAAGTATATAAAATATTGCCCAGGCGCTATCAACAGTACCCGCTTTACATTGCAGTGTTGCGGAATAGTATACTCAGCCCCTTTAACGTAACCAGCCGCCTACTGTAGAAGATGGATCAGTAAATTAAATCAATTAATTATTATAATTGAACAACTATTAAAAGTAATTACATCATAAAATATAAATTTATTAATTAACTTTTCCATTTATTTTAATAGACTCATTACTTCTTTTTCTAATCGATTCACGGGTTTGAAAAATTACCTCATTACCCCAGCAATGAATTTTATCATCATCATATAATTTTAATTTATTAAAAATGTGTTTTATATATATATATAAAGTGAGAGGGAGTACCTTGGTACTTTTTTTTTCTAAGCAGCTTGACATATCAAATTTATTTTATATATTGATTGAGATATTTAAAAAAAATAATTATTCCCAATCTCAAGGCATCAAGAATTTATGTATACCATTATAGATTAATTATTTTAAAATAATTCTTCTAAGCTATTAATGGTTTATGACCGGTTATTATATATGTTGCTTATCAATACAAATGTGTAAACATATTGATATTTATTTAGCTATAATTATATTAATTACTTAAGTTTATCGTTTATATTAATTATAAGGTCAAATCACTAGTTATACTGACATCGTGTGAGTCTGGTGTTGTAATGATTGTAGTATCATTGATCGACCCAGCGGCATCCCTTTCTATCTTAATTTTAGTTGCGAGAAAGAGATTAATCACACATATGTTTCTTTCTCACAACTTTTTTTTTTTAAATTTCTTTATTGAGTATTATAACAATCTGTCTCTTGGACATTGGTTATAGTGAGGTAGGATGACATTCACGCTATATGTACAAAAAAATAAAATAAAAATCAAAAGTATATACAATAGATAATAAAATAAAATAACCTAAAAAAATAAGAAAATTAAAACTAAGCAAAAAAAAATAAAACAAAAAAAAACACATGCATAGTTATATACAATCAGGCGAGGGAACTCCAGGAGAATCCTGCGCTACTCTCCCAACGGCGTCACTGGTACTAAAGCCAGCGGAGATTGATCGAGAGCACTTTTTCTCAAAACTAAAATTGAGATAGGAAGAGATGCCGCTGGCTCAATCAATGATACTACAATAATTACAACAGCAGATTCAAATGATGTCAGTATTTCTGACTATTGAAGAAATAAAGTAAATCAAAAAAAACTTTTGCCTCGATCGTGTTCACATATTTTAAGAATCCATGCAGCGAATCCATGCGTCTTGTTAGGCATCTTATTCACTGATGACAGTCCCTAAAGTTAGCGAAGACCGATTCCACCCTGTCAAAAGGGGGTGGGTGACGCCTGACCCAATTAGGGAGGCAAACAGTTGACGAACCATTCTGCCAATAGTGAAAGAGAAATGGCAGCGCGAGCGGCGCCGGCCTGACGCTCATCCACTCCATCTTCCTTTCAGGGAATCCTATCATCTAGTCTAATTTATTTCATCTGTCGGTTTCCTCTGGTCACATATATCATGTTTCTATATTGCCTTAGGAAGTTCATCATTGATATTTTATTCCTATGAGGTCCTACTATTTCCTATTCTTCTTACTCTGACGAAGAGTTATCGATTATTTAATCGATACCAAACTCGATAGGATGCTAGTTAAATTTATTTGCATAATAACAATTATTATTACCGGACGGTTGAGAGAGTAGCGCAGGGTTCTCCTGGAGTCCTCTGGCTTGATTGTAAATAGTGTATATAGATATGCATGTGTTTTTTGCTTAGTTTTAATTTTCATATTTTTAGGTTATTTTATTTTATTTATTGTATATACTTTTTGATTATTATTTATTGTTATTTTGATTCTATTTATTTTATATTTTCTGTACATATAGTGTGAATGTTATCCTGTCTCACTATATCTAATGCATAAATGAGAGATTGTTGTAATACTCAATAAATAAATTTAAAAGAAAAATATTTTTTTTTTTTATTGAATAAAGCACCATTTCGCTTTATACTATAGAATTTACACTTTTTTTAGAATTGTCTCTAAAACCGCTCGAACGATTTTGATTAAATTCGTTTCATCAATGTATAATAAAACGTCCTTTAATATAAAGAATGCTTCATCTCATTGATATAATTTGAAGAGGCTTAAATGCCAAATTTTCGATATTTCATCCGCTAAAGTACTGTAAATAATGTTTCTAAATCCAAAGAAATAATAAGTCAATAATCGTTGAATTAACACAAATATGTTTTTGCTCTAGCAACATGACAAAGTGTGTGTAGTTCAGGTTGATAGGCGTTTGAATAGATATAAGAACACAAGATTTTTTTTAACTAATTGGTTATAATGTAAATATAAAAATTAATGTTCTAAAGATGGGGGGGGGGTGGGAGGGGAGGTGTTCACCGTTGGTAATATATTTTTAATAAAAAAATAAGAATACTGGATGCTATCAATATACCTATATGCCAACAGACCCTAGATCTACATGCCCTCCTAATCAATTTGAATAAACATGATTGTCAGGTATTAGTTTGAATATATTGTAATTTTGAATATTTTGTAGTTTAGTAAGTTTATATATTTTTCTCAATTTCAAATTAATGAGGCGTTTGTCCATATCGTTTTGAGGAAGATGCTAAGTATTCAGTACATTTATACCCAGTTTGAACAGGGAACTTTTTTTTTTAACTTAAAATTTTACTGATTAAAGTAATGAAACTGACATTTCAGGAATGGGAAAGAACAGTACCCAGCAGTACCTTTTCTCTGGCTTGAATCAATTACCATGGTTTGTCGAGGAAGGAGGTCTCTGATCCAGCACCTTTTTAGTCTCCTCTTCATATTGATGGGTATGTCAGCCGAAGCCATATCTCTGATTAGTACGTTAGTAGGTACGTGTAAATTATAGTAAAATCGTTTGTAAAGAGTTCTGATGTGTTAACTGTAGGCAGGAGGAAGTCTGTATGTAATGTTTTGTTTGTCACGTACCAAGGTGCTTTTGTTATAAGTCGTAATACTTTTGGAAAGTTTGAAGTTTGTGTGAGTATTTTTAGATACACTGTATATCTATGAGGAGTAAGTCCATATTGGTTTAAGTAAGTATAGGTATGTATTTGGTTTCTTTCTTAGTTGTAGTTTTGAAGATTTGGAAAAAAGTTATTTAGTACTATTTAAATCCAGAAATTTTAATTATAAAAAAGTACTTTTTAAGTTAGAATTGTTTCATTCTTCAGATATTTAAAAAAAAAACACTTATATTTGATTATGAACATTTGAAGTAATTAATATTTCTTGTTCATAGCATTTTCTTCCCCTGCCCAAAAATAAAGATAAACAAATTACGCTGGTCTGCCTTGTGAATTGTAATGTAAAGTTTTAGGGCGACATTGACTGCTGTGGGTCACAAAAGGGCTCTATAAAGACCGGCTCTTACATTGTAAATAGTACTGGCTACTAGAGGGAGGGTGGATGGGGGAGTAAGAATGGGGGAGAGAGGGTTGATAAGGGGGTACTAGGGTTTAAACTGGGTTGTCCTGAGTAGCGACTTCTCTCTGTGTGCAATGATTCGCTTCTTTAGTTGGTTAGAGTCAACTATAAGGTAGAAGAGGAGAAAAAAAAGAAGAGAAAAAAAACAACAAAGAAAAAGGGGAAAAAAGGAGGTTGGAGTCTATTTTCGTGGCTCAGCTCGCTGGTTATTTACTCTAGCACTATTGCCCTCGTACATCTAGAGAATCATTTTTTTTTTGTAAAATGAGTAAATGGGTGAATACATTTACTTGTTTTGATAAATAACCTAAACAAATGTAGATGGATCATGAAGAAAAATCATAAAAAAAATAATGACAAAGGTTTCTATATCAACTTTTCCAACAACAACCAAAAACATGGCAAAAGTGAGTATACCTAGTTTGCTATAAAACTGTTACAAAAGTTGAACTTTGTTTACATCCTTGGGTATTATTTAGATAACCCTTAACTCTATCAGGTTATTTTCTTAACATGCCAGGATAATAATCCAATTATTAGTTAGTATTTTTCTTTCGCTCAGTTAACATACTTGGGGTGATAAAGAAAACCGATAGCTGTGATGACCTTACACAAAATTGGAAAATGTAGGTTAGAGATGTTTAACAGTTTGAAACCTTCGGGTTACAGCCGTATGTGTACCACACTAATAATAGATATAATGAGACCCTATTGTAATGTTGCACACCTCGACCGGGCCGTCCTCGCACTGTGAGAACGGCAAATGCAATGAGAGCAGTGGCTGCTCGAATCAGAAGAAGTCTCATTCGAAAGCAACAAACCATGTCTCAAGAAATGGGAAATCTCTGTCAGACCAATGTCTCGCATAATAAAAGGGATCTTAGAGTAAGTTCACTTCGAAGAATGACAGGACAAAGGCTAACCACTTTCCTAAAAAAAAAATGAGTGAATAGATGCAATGAGCTCCTTGGCCGTTGCACCAATGATCTTCATCGAAAGATTTTGTTTAACAATGAGAAAATGTTTACAATTGAAGAAAAATCGCCAAAATGATCGTGTGTACGCATAAAACTCTAAAGAAGCCCAGGAAGTCATTGGAAGGGTGAAAAGAGGTCATCATCCTTCCTCAGTGATGGTTTAGATGGGAGTTCGCTTTGATGGCACCACAAAGCTCAATTTTCGTGAAAAAAGAGTTAAACCGGTCGCTAAAAACTATCAGGACGATATTTGGAACCTGTTGTCAAGCCTCTAAATGATCCTCTGTTTGCTGGAAATCATTAGGTTTTCTAGTAGGATTCCACTCCAGCTTACAAGGCAAGGTCAACTCAGCAGTGGTTGCAAAAGAACATTTCTCATCTCTGCCTAGGATTTGCCTTAGGAAGCCTGATCTCAAGCCTCTAGATTATTGGCTTTGGTCCGAACTGGAGAGGATGGCATGCCACACACTTAACTTGGAAAGCCTCAATCAATCTCTGGTCCAAGCAGTTGAGCGCTTTCTCAAGAAGTGTTCGAGAAGTGCTTACTATGATGACTGGTCACGGAGAATAAATGCCTATGACAAGAAAAAAGGGGGACATTTTGGGTAATTTCTTTTTTTACTTTCTTTAGTTTTTATTTTCTAATAAACTTTTTGAAAAAACTAATTTTTCCGATAATTTTTAAATTTTCTTGTAACAATATTTTTGACAGGACTGGTGGGTACTTATGTAAAAAGAAATGGTGAATACAATTCGATAAAATTGTAACAAATAATTTGTTTTCATTACTAGCTTTCCACGAAGTTTCCGTTCAGCCATGTTCCAAACTTAAAGAGCCCTTTGTTTTGTTCGAGGAAAGCCATTTTCATGAATTTGACTTCAGGTCAATTTTTCTTTTTCTTTTTTCAGGAAATTCCTCGATAAAAAAGCCAAGTTCATTTGACTTGAATTTAGGTTCTTCTGTTTGGCTCTATAAATGGGCTCCTCATATTGTTAAGTGGTGAAACAGAACGCTTTTAAGTAAAACTTATATAACGTAAAGTAAATATTAATATAAGTGTCAATAATTTTCAATGACTTTTTTTTCGGTTTGAGTGAACGCGAAATTTAACGCTCTACAACTTTTTTTTATGAGTTTTTCCCTTAGAGAACTCTTTCGCAAGCTGCAGCTGACAGACTCAAAAATTTTAATATCAATGTTATAAATACACAAAAAAATATATTGTTTTAGGTTTTCAAATAATCAAATAATGTCGATTTTTTTCTCACGGGCTCTCGGACTATAGAGGTAATGTCTTTGCGTATCCTTGATATGCCACGACGCTCTTCTCAGGTGTGAATGAACAACTGCAGGTATATTAACTTTTTTTTTTTTAGCTAGTACTTATACAAATAAAAGTGGTATAGGGGAGATATATTAGATACATACTTTGATTAGATCATGGTATCTCTTGTTTAGACCCATCTAAAAGATGTCTGGCGTTGGCTACCTGCGTTATCCCGATCAGGAATTCCATTCGTCGAGCAGACTGAGGTTATCGAGAATCGATCTCGGACTCGACTGTTGCCTCATAATGCCATGAATAAGTAAGCTCACGGCCACTCAATGCTGCTCCAGCAACTCCTAATACTAACTCGGGCATTAATTATAACTCGGTGCTAACTCGACTGGACGAGACTTAACTCATGAATATCTGGTCAACTCTAAATCGTGCCTTGTTTTATTGCGGAATACATTTTCGTAAAATGTAATCTGAATTCGGGGACGGAGAAGAACACGAAAACTTTCTGAACAGTATGAATAGGAAATGACATTATGAAGTCATTATAAATATAAATAACACCATCATGAAAATATTACTGGAACTGGAAATCGTAAGCTAGAAGAGAGAGAAGTATACTTAAAAACGTATAGTGCTATAGCAACTGTTCATATTTATTTTCCTTGTTGAAGCCAATTGACTCTATCTCGGGTACCTGTTCAGCGAGTATTATCCAACCGAAACACGGATATATATTTGTTCGACTCATACCAGACTGAAACGACAAGAAGCCGCTCGACGTTTCCGATTACTTCAGCACTTACTAGACAAACGCTCTAAACTTCCAATTAATTACAAAAGACTCATATAATGACTATAATAAGGCCTATTTGGACTTACAGAGTTGAGCTATTGGGCTTCACAAAACCATCGAATTCCTATCGTATCCAATCCTTACAATCCAAAATCCTTCGTAAAATCCTCAATGCTCCCTACTTTGTTACCAATAAAACCATCCACAATGACCTTAATGTTTCTTGTGTTTCAGATCTGTCCCAATCCAGATAGCTATCCTTCCATAGTAAACTTCAGAACCATCCCAACACTCTAACCTTGCTTCCTCTTCAATTTCTGATAACCCTCCGAGGCGTCTGAAAAGAAGATGGACCAGTGATCTCATAATGTAGACATATTATTAGAATGCTACCATTGGGAAGTTACTCAGCAATTGTTTTCACGTCATCATATCCATATGCTCAAATTTACTAGATATATTTCTTTAATACAGTTGTAAATATCATTAAGAAATAATAATAAAAAAATTGTTTGAGACCCTTTGGTTTCCTCGTTGTCTTTCAACGCAAGTTAAAAGATTGCTTCTTTTGAAAAGCATAGTGTTCTTATTTCATTCATTTCACTTGTTCAAACCATTCAAGTTGATTCCCTTGCTTGCGTTTAATGCAGAAAACTTTAATCGCTAACGGATCCTTTCTTTTTTCGGCTTGTTTGCTTATCAAGCAATCCGAAAGATGATGTTGATTGATTCATATTTTCTTTCTGATATGGCTATATACTAATTAAAAGATAAAATATTATAAGATGTTACACATTTTTTTTTTTACACTGTTAGCTTTACAGACCTATTAGATCTCTGGCTCTATAAACCAGACTTCTCCATGTCTTGATTTGTGTTAGTACGTGCTTATTTCAGTATGATTCACCGGAAAAGCAAATTTAATTTATTTTTTAAAGATGTTTTAAAATGAAAGAAAAAATGTAGAGGTTGGATAATATAAAACAATATATAAAATTGTATCCAATATTCCTATTATTATAATATCCATCGATATATAATGGATTTAATAATTTATTTAAAGATGAAATCTTCAGCTTGATTTAAATGTAATATATTAGAGACTTACATTCTGAGGATTATTCAATTTTTTTTTTTAATTTTGTTTCTCTAAAGTGCTCTCGATCAATCTCCGCTGGCTTTAGTACCAGTGGTGCGATTGTGAGAGTAGCGCAGGGTTCTCCTGGAGTCCATCTTTTCCCTCTATAACTATAGAGGGAAACCCTCGCCTGATTGTAAATATGCATGTGTTTTTATTCTTTGTTTTAATTTTCTTATTTTTAAGTTAGTTTATTTTATTTATTGCATGTACTTTTTGATTATTACTTTTATTTATTTAATATTTTTCTGTACATATAGTGTGAATGTTATCCCACCTCACTATAACTAATGTCCAAGTGACAGATTGTTGTAATACTCAATACAATTTTTTTTTTTTAATTTTTTTATTGAGTATTACAATAATCTCTCATTTAGGCATTAGTTATAGTGAGACAGAATAACATTCACACTATATGTACAGAAAATATAAAATAAATGATGCAATGAATAAAATAAAATCATCTAAAAATAAGAAAATTAAAGCTAACCAAAAAAACACATGCATACATATATACACTATTTACAATCAGGCTAGGGAACTCCAGGAGAACCCTGCGCTACTCTCTTAATCGCATAAAAAAAAAAAAAAATAAAATAAAAAAAAGTAGTCTCTCTTTTTTATTTCTTCCATTAGGGATCTTGCGGACTATTACTATTCCGATTTGTACGGAGTAAAATCTCTTATTTTAAATAAATGAAAGTATACATTAAATACACTGTATTCCGTAGTCGCTCCCGAATTTGATAGGTTACAGAGTGGAGAATCCGCCACTCTTATTCTATATAAATGGTTCTGAAGATAATTGTGACCTTTTTCAAGAAAAAAAAGAATAATAAAAAAGAAAATAGAAGAAGATGCTGCTTGGGTACTGCTCCACCTTACACCAATCACACAATTGCATTCAAAGGAATGAATATCAAATTGACTGATCGCTGCTAAGTTCTTTTATAGATGTGAATAAAGATATTAAATTTAACAAAAGGGACAGTTTTGTGAATAGAAATAATGTAAAAAGTGCAGTAGACATCCCCCTGTAATTACTCCTTTAGATGACAATGTGTGAGGGAATGAGAAGAAATATATAATATATAGGAATGTGAGGTTGCACTGTGAAATGCACTCAATGGTGCAGTGGACAAATTGCTCATTGGAAAATCTCATATCGATAAACAATCGAAAAGAAGGAAGAAGGTTGGAGGTACCGAAAGGACCCAGCAGGTAGCAAAAGCTGGAGAAGACATTCTAGGCCGGGGCAGGTAGAAAGGTGGTTTTCAGAAGAGAGGAGGACGGACTTGAAGCAAAAGGACAGAAGCGAGAGGAAGTCATCTGGAAAGAGAGGCCTACTACATTGAAGACCAAGAATATCAAGGCTACAGTTATAAGACTTTTATACATTCATTTATTACAGTTATAAAATAAATTGTTTTATTATACAGCAGTGAAAGTCATTTTATTTAGTTATCCTATATGCCTCACGATTGAAGAATAACAAACCAGGTGAGTCAATTCATTCAAAGTGTTTACTAGGTCCCACATTGCAAATATGTATTCTTATTGTTTCTTCTCACACAGTGTCACAAAAGATATTAGATTCCCGAATTCCCAAAGACAGTTAAACACCCTAAAAAAATCGATATCCAGTGCCGAGGTTTTGTTTTAATAATTCACGAGTGTAAATAACCTCAATTCCCGATATAAAAGCGGAAGGATATTCGCCTATTCCCGCCAACACATCTTTATTTTAAAATTAACTTCCAGTAGGTTATTTACAAAAGAGCGTTGTTTTCAAACTTTAGAAAAACTCCAAAAAAACATTATATAAATGAAACGTTCCAGGAAAACAATTGGATACAGCTTATCCCGGCCGTAAAACATCGATTTGCGTCGGCTAATTAAAAGCAACTGTAGTGTCTGGTGCGTGTTTGGGCGAGTTTGGAAACAGTTTGTTACTAGGACGTGATCCCTTCGAAAACATCAAAACTTCGCCCTACCAGATGCTGCCGCCCATGCTTTTTCCTTCCTAACTACACTTGTACGAGTTGGATCTTTGTTGAGAACATTTGTATGAAAATCGACGGGTGTCATTCTGACCCCCAAAAAAAACTTTGAATAGTGTACTGACAGCTCTTTCGTTCTGCGTAGCGAAACAAGTAATTTATTAATAGGAGTCGTGGTAATAAGAATAATTTTAGGTTCCTATCAAGCATGCATTGTACAGTTTTTTTAAAATAATTTTTTCATGATATCTAGATAGATAGATAGAAAAATAACTTTATTCTGGGACACAGTCCCTTGAGAATAACAAAACAGAATAAAATTAAAGTTTACATCTGGCCAAAATATAATCAATCGAAAAAAAAATAATGTAAAAAAGAAATAAAGTAAACATTCTATATACAAGACAAACAAAACTATATACAAAACAATTAATGCTATGACAAGACACTTAAAGCTATTTGCACTGGTGGACTAGTATAAACTTTTAAGAAAATAATGAAGAAATAAAAAATTAAAATATATCAAATTCTCCATTAATATCAGCTCGAATGGTCAACAACTATCTGACTGTCTTTTGGGATAGGAATTGGAATAGGAGGGTTTTGAATGTGGATATGGTTGGGGAATGTCGAATTTTGATAGGGAGGGAATTCCAGAAATTGACAGAGCGAACAATAAAGGAATTTTGGAATGAGGCAGATCTGTGAGAAGGCACGTAAAGGTTAGAAGGTCGAGATCTTGTGGAAAGGGAATGGACTGAGGATTTGAACTGGAAAAGGTTGTAGGCGTAAGAAGGGTGATGGTTGTTGATGATTTAGTAGAGGAACTTAACTAGGAAATATTGTCTTGACCTACAACTGTATTATAATAGGAATACATTCAGCGAATGTAATAACATGAAATCATAACATGAAAACACTTGCTGAGAAACTACCCACTAGTAGCACTCTAAAAATGTATTTACAATAGAAGATCTCGAGACCATCTTCTTTTCAGACGTCATATAGGGTTATCTGGGAAGATGAGCAAGGTTAGTAACTAGAGGGTTCGGATGGTTCTGAAGTTTGTTATGGAGGGATATGTATCTGGATTGGGCCAAATCGGAAACATATGGTAGAATAAGGTCGTTATGGATGATTTTATTTATGACAAAGTAAGGAGCATTGAGGATTTTACGAATGATTTTGGATCGTAAGGATTGGATACGAGAGAAATTAGATGGTTTAGTGGAGCCCCATTATTACACCTATTATAGTCATATATATCTCATCGACGCTAGTAATGGTATGAAGAGTAGTGTTGCCCAAAATCGGCCTCGGTCTTGCACTGTGCAAGACCAAGACCAAGGCTGCCTAACTGTTGCAAGACCAATAGCAGGACTGGTAAAAAAAAATCGATTTTTTAAATAAAAATTAAGTCAAAATAGTAACTAATACATGACAATCTTAGTTACTAAATGTTAATAATTGGTATAAACAGTATACATTTGCATTTAACTCCTCTAATTTTTCATTCGGGCTTACTTAGGTTTCTCCTATCTAAAAAATTACAGTAACATCTCTATATTAATAAGCTAATACGTAACTGCAAGGTTGTTACGAGAATCTTGCGCAAGACCAAGACCATGAACAAGACTGAGTTTGCAAGATCGAGACTCGTCTCGGTCTCGCATTTGGCCAACAGTAATGAAGAGGAAGACAAAGAAGAAGATAGTCATATATATATGAGTCTTTGTAATTAAGTGAAGGTTTAGAGCGTTTGTCTAGTAAGTACTTGAGTAGTCGGAATCGTCGAGCGCCAACCGAAAAAAAAAATATATGTATAAATGAAATTTAGCATGTGAGTAGAAATTTTAACAAGGTTGTGATAATGAAGAAAGATACAGAATTTTTTTTTTTTCACCATGTGCTTTTTATTTTTTGTAGCCTTGATGAAGACCTGTAAAGCAGGCGTAAAAAATAAAATACTATTTTAATATATAGTGATGGAAGGCAGTGGATCAGCTGATGAGAAGGTTGTCTCCTCAACTCCTCTCTCAGTTTTTACCAATTTTATAGCGGAATCTCTCTGATTATTCACGTGATACAGTTAAAGTGTATATCAGAGCAGTTGATATTTACTGTTGGCATCTTTTTTTTTGTTATTTTAAGAAAAAAAAAAAAAAAATTTTTTTTTTTTTTTTTTATTTATTTATTTATTTATTTTTCTCTTATGATATGCGGTATGATCAGCAAGTGATGGCCAGTAAGGTGCCCAAGAGGTCTCGGTCAGACGGAGTTAGCTCACCAGCCAAACAAAGGACTCGTCGCTGCCTACGAGAAATACCTCCAGTGACCAAAATGAACACTTCAGAACCAGAACCTCAGCCCCAACCAGGTACGTCTGCACAAGAAACGATTGAAGAATCACCTTTCTTTACTCCAAACCCCTACCAAGTGCTTCAAAATGACAGAAAGTAATGGAGTCTGCAGCAATACCCAGAGAACCAAAGCCTCCTCCGATATTTGTGAAAAATATAAAAAATTTCCAGATGTTCTGCACCCAACTAAATAAAATCTGCTCTGGCAGTTATTCATGCCTTAACAGGACCAATGACACCAAAATAACACCTGATTCTGCAGAAGCCTACCGAAAAATAGTGAAGTACTTATCAGAAACAAATGCGAATTTTCACACTTACCAGCTGAGGCAGGAAAGAGCTTTACGAGTAGTGATAAGAAATTTACATTCCTCAACCCCCACTGAAGTTATTAAAGAAGAACTAACGACGCTTGGTTTCAATGTACGCCAGGTAACAAACGTTTTGAAGGAGGACAGGGAGCAGCCAGGATTACGAAATAGGATCCCACTACCATTGTTTTTCGTGGACTTGGAGCCATCACCAGGTATCGAAAAAATATATGATATCACAAGAATATACTACAATGGTGAAAGTTGAGAAGCCATATCCCAAGAGAGACATCGTGCAGTGCCATAATTGTCAGACCTATGGCCACACGAAGACATATTGCCACCATCTGCCGCGTTGCGTGAAGTGCGGTGAACAGCACAAATCTGTAGAGTGCACCAAACCTATACAAGATCCAGCAGTATGTGCCCTATGCTTGGAGGGACACCCGGCCAACTACAAAGGCTGCCAAATTTACAAGAATCTCAAAACCAGACACCAGAAAAACCGGATTCAAGATGAAGCACTAAGAACAAGAAGAGAGAGAGAGCCTTCCAGAATTGTAAACAATGATGTATCATTCTCCCAACTACTTAGAGGTAAGACTTTAACCGATAAATGTCAAGCCCTGCCACAACAACAACCTCAAACCCAACCTCAAAATCCTCTTCATCCTAATATACCTAACCACCAACAACAAATTCCTCATATTCCTCCTCCTTCAAATGCAACAGATCTCACAAGTTTGTTAGCATCTTTCCTCACCGATTTCAAATCCCTTGTTACTCCACTCATATCACTCCTCACGAATCTCGTATCTCACCTCATCCCTCCTTTGAAAAATCCTTAAATGACTCACATCCCTAAACCCATATCCATTCTCCTTTGGAATGCGAATGGTGTTAGAAATCATACAGACGAACTATCTACTTTACTACTTGACAAGAACATTGATGTGGCACTAATTACTGAAACTCGACTAACCACTAAACAGCACTTCAATATACCACAATACCTGACATATCGTACTGACCACCCTGACGGAAAAGCACATGCCGGTACTGCTGTAATTGTACACCAATCCCTCTCCCATCACGTACTCCCATTACCAATACATGATTTCCTACAGTCCACCGCTATCGTGATAAAAACCTTCTCCTTTCCGGTCACTCTTGCATCAGCGTATTGCCCTCCTAACCGATCCATATCCAATGCCCAATTCAGTTCTCTCCTCGACTCCTTAGGACATCACTTCATCTTGGGTGCAGACCTAAATGCCAAGCACCAACAATGGGGTTCCAGAACCACGAATTCTCGTGGCCGAACCCTGCTGTCTGCACTCAATTCCCAACGTTTTCACCTCCTTTCCCCCAACTCTCCTACCTACTGGCCCACAGATCCCAACCGTAATCCTGATCTTCTTGATTTCTTTATCCACAGCGGCTTAAGTCCCCTCAATTGTTCCATTACACGTCTAAATGAACTTTCCTCTGACCATAGTCCTCTAATCCTTAATGTTTCACTTGAACCTGTTCCCAAACCTTCTCCACCGTCATTCATTAGGGGCCCAGTAAACTGGGACCTTTTCCGCCAAATAATCTCCGATAATATTGATCTCAACATATCCCTCAAAACTCCCGATGACCTTGATAGTGCCGTAAATTCCTTTACTACCACAATCCAACAAGCCGCCTGGACTGCCTCCTTTCCAAAAGACTCCTCCAGAATTCCTATAAAGACCATTCTACCCCAACACCTCCTTAACCTAATCCGCACCAAACGCCGTGCCAGATTATTATGGCAACGTACCCGACATCCTACCGACCGCTGCTCCTATAATTACTACTGCAAACAATTAAAACTGGAATTAGCCACCTTCAGATCACAATCCTTCAACTCCTACCTATCCTCCCTCTCTTCTCGCGACAATTCCCTTTGGAAAACCACAACAAAAATCCTAAATCCTCACCGCATTTCCCATCCTCTCCGACGAGGTGATGGCTCCTGGGCAGCATCTGACGAAGATAAAGCTGAGGAGTTCGCCATTCACCTATCCAATACATTTATTTCACATCCGGAATCCCATCCTGCCCACACCGTAACAGTAGAAGAACTCCTTACATCACCAATCCCACTTTCCTTGCCCCCAAAAGCTATTCATCCTTCCGAAGTAAAATTTCAATTAAAAAAACTAATCCTCCGTAAAGCTCCTGGACATGATCTCCTTACACCTCAAATCCTTCGACAACTTCCATCCAAAGCAGTCATATTCCTTACATATATCTACAATTGTATCCTACGCACCACCCACTTCCCTCTGTTATGGAAACACTCCACTATTATCCTTTTCCCAAAACCAGGAAAACCTCTCAATAGCTCAACATCCTATAGACCAATCAGCCTACTCCCAATCCTTTCAAAAATTTTTGAAAAGATCCTTTTGAAACGAATCCTACCCATTATAGAATCCCAAAATATCCCTTCCCATCAGTTTGGTTTTCGCTCTCAACATTCTACTGTTCAACAAGGACTCCGAGTTGTTGATCATATTTCCTCAGCCCTAGAAAACAAGGAATACTGTTCGGGTGCCTTTCTGGACATTGCACAGGCATTTGACCGGGTATGGCACTCCGGACTGCTCTCCAAGCTTAAAATCCATTTACCTCAGTCCTTGTACCTAGTCCTCCGATCCTACCTCTCTGACCGCTCCTTTCGAGTTCGCTGTGGAACAGAATTTTCCAATATCTACTCCGTTAAAGCCGGTGTTCCCCAAGGCAGCGTCTTGGGTCCCGTGCTTTACATCCTCTTTACTGCTGACATCCCTGTTCATCCCGATACTTTTCTTGCAACATTCGCTGACGACACCGCAATCTTATCATCCAACTCTGATCCCGAAATAGCATCCTTAAATCTCCAAAGTCACCTCACCTTGATTGAGCACTGGTGTAATAACTGGCGCATTAAAGTTAATGAATCTAAATGCCAACATATTACTTTACACTCCGACGCAATTCCTGTCCACCAGTACTCTTTAATTCCATCCAGCTTCCTTATTCAGACACAGTCCGGTATCTTGGCTTTCATTTAGACCGAAGACTAACTTGGAACCCGCATACTAGACTCAAAAGACAAGAACTCAACCGACGATACGGCCAACTATACCGACTACTAAGCAGAAAATCTAAACTTTCCATTGAAAACAAGCTACTGATCTACAAGACAATACTGAAACCTATTTGGACTTACGGACTAGAACTGTGGGGATCAGCAAAATTTTCTAACATCAAGCGCATCCAATCCTTCCAGTCTAAAGTCCTTCGAACAATAGTCGATGCTCCTTTCTATGTATCCAACAAAACCCTACATCATGACCTTAACATCCCATTTGTCCTAGACCTTATCCCAGAAAATTCTCCAAATTTCACCAGAACCTTACTTACCACCCAAATCCTCTTGCACAATCCCTATCAAGCATCTCCCATCCCTATAATCCTCCAAGAAGGTTGAAACGGCAGTGGCCTCGCGACCTTTTGTAATTATATAAATTGGAGTTCTGGCAATGGCCAGATTCTTCACTCAAGACATGTGTGTATGTGGCTAAAGTGCTCTCGACCAATCTCCGCTGGCTTTAGTACCAGTGACGCGGTTGGAAGAGTAGCGCAGGGTTCTCCTGGAGTTCCCTCGCCTGATTGTATATAGGTATGCATGTTATTTTTTTTTTCCTTAGTTTTAATTTTCTTATTTTTTAGGTTATTTTATTTTATTGTCTATTGTATATACTTTTGATTATTATTTTGTTCTATTTATTTTATTTTTTTGTACATATGGTGTGAATGTCATCCTACCTCACTATAACCAATGTCCAACAGACAGATTGTTATAATACTCAATAAAAGAAATTTATATTATATTATATAATATATAGTATCCACTTGACTGCACCCACCAACCAACTCCTTCTCAGATTATAAGCACGGACAACCATGTCTACACCACAATTATTTATCGTTCATATTTCAGCTAGTTGTCCCTATCACCAAATGATTTATTATTATTATTCCATAATATTTGCCCAAGTGCAATAAATGTCTAAACTATGGAGCTCGCTATTCCTAGTTGATTTATTAAATTGAGTTGACCCCGGTCGGAGGAGAGGTAAGGATAATAGAGGACGCGTTGCTGTATTGATTCTAATTGTACAAGAGGAGTCAACAAAGGATGTCAACTCGAACAAAGAGCTCTCATTGTGTTCCGTGGAGTGTGATCTTCCAGAGCCACTGCCTTCCTAATATCTACAGCTCACACTAGGCTGGTCACTGTTAACTTGATAGCTCCCGTCCCCGATGGCGTTCATCGGCCTCAGGCATTCCTATCTAATAGCTGGCATTACAGGGCGATGTCATTGTTACCATCCCTCGCCATCAGGGTCTTGCATTATGACCTGTCGGTCTTCAGGAGGAGTGGACTACTAACGGTGTAATGGATCGAAGGGTATATGTCGCAGGTGCAAAGGTAACAACAAGTAATTAGAAAATGATTTTTAAAAGAAATGTATATATATATATATATATATATATATATTTTTTTTTTTTTAATTTACAGCTAACTAACTAGGTACTCGTTAAGAAGCTACCCATTGGTAACACTTCAAAGATAAATTAATTTAGGAGGTCCCTTGGCCATCTTCTTTTCAGACGCCTCGGAGGGTTGTCAGGAATTGTGTTGCATGAAAAGTTACAAACTAGAGGATTGGGGTGTCCAAAGAGTTTGGAATGAAAAGTGGCGATGAAATGACCTCAATCATATTACCCGGATAATCATTCCTTCATACCAACTTAAAATTTTTTCCTAATAAACCTCAACATATCTAATTTGGACTTAAAGCTTATTAAATGAGAAAGTTTTTCTGAAAGTGGGGTAACTGTAGTACAATTGAAAGATGAAAGAAGAAAAACACAATTACTTTATGATTTTTTTCTAAAAGGAACTTAGCTGAGTTTATCCGCTCAATAATCCTCTTTAAATGGTTTTAACAATGTCAAACTCTACTTTCCTTTGAAGTAAATTTTGTCTAGTTTACTATGAAGCAATGTTTAATTAATTTTTTTTTAATATCAGACCTAGTACATCTTTTGCCGTGTTAACAAGCCTACACCATCTTGGTCTATTTCTTTCCAGTTATTTGCACGCAGCTCCATTGTATCTTTGTTGATTCTACCTATCCATCTGCTTTTTGGCCATCCACTGAGGCTTCCAGAGGGATTGATACGAGATACATGCCCCGCCCATCTTAAATTCTAAAATAACTGGCAGATCCTCAGAGATGGATGGAGGTTTTCAAGCTGAAGACTTCAGATTAGAATTTTTTTTTTAAAATGCCTATCTTCGCTTATCCATTTCTTTAATTGTAATAAGCTAAACATTTTAAAACCACAATATTTTCAGCTCATCTACTAACTATCAGTATCTTATTTGGTAATGATATTTATAATATTAGATTAATAAAAATAAAAAAAACTGTACTATTACAACCGATGAAGGATCTTGGGTTCGATAATATTTAGGGAAAGCCCGTTTCAAGGCCAACAGTTGTGCCGGGAGGGGATCAGGTCAGGATCAAGCTCAATAAATTAAATAAATAAAATAATTAATAATAATAAATAATAAATAAGTTTTTCCCCTTAATAAATTATTTAATTAAGGATACCCACTTTGTAGAGGCTGGGTGTGCCCCAGGAGGGTCTCCCTACCCCAGGGTCGCCCCAAGGCCAATGAAACAGAATAAATATTTTTAATGGTTTGATTAATAATAATAGTTCTAGAATGAGAACTTTTTATTGTAACCACAGATAAAATATAGAAGAATAAACTAACAAATAACCATTGATTAACGAAGCCTCCATCAATTATGATATATGTTGGAAGCCTTCCAATCCGTGGTTCCAGTCTCATTACAGGACCTACAGCTTTCAGAATGACGGCAATTCTAGAATACGACTCCCGGCAACAATAAACTGTGGTCAGCCCCGGACGACCGGAACTTTAGTAATTTAACTCACCCCAAAACGTATTTATTTATAACTAATTCTCCAATAGAACTTTCTGTTTCAAAATTCATTCCAAATTTAAATATGTACTTGAATATTAAGTAATTTTATTTACTTCTCAATTTGAAGAACATACAAAGCAGACAAAAATATAATATAATATTGATTCGGATTCAACTGTATTTTGAAAATTGAAGACATATATTTATTTTCAAGTTAATTTATTATTAGCCATATTTACACCTATTTTTTTAAAAGTGAGAAGAAGTGAGAAATATTGTGAAGACATATATTTATTGTTAAAAATGTATTTGCACCTGTTGACTGCAGTTTGAAAAACAGAAAATAGGCCGACAAATAGGAAATAATTAAATGTCAGGCATGTAAGGTTGTTTCCTCAGGTTGTTTAAAGAAGAAGATCTCTGGTCCAGCGCCTTTTTAGTCTTAGTACAGACCCCTTTCTATCAAATTGTTAACGTCCGCCTGAAACTTTGTAAATAGCTTTATCCCATCGTAACCTACAAATATCGTATTTGCGAAAATTCTCGGAATTTGGGCGTTTTCAATCTGGAGATCGGCAAACTTTGTCTATTTAATTAGGTACTATAAACTCATGAACACCCATTTGCGTTTCAATTTAATTGTAATGCAATATGAACACATAATAAAAAAAAATAGTGGCCTACAAAAATTTTAGGCTGTTTGGCCTGTATAATCTCGTCATCTTTATTTTGGGGGATGAAGGTCGTGCCGAAATGCCGAATATTTTTGAAGGCCACCTTTTTTTTTTTCGATTTTTGATCATATTATCTTATGATCTTATGATTCAAGTGGAAAGAAAATGGGCATTCCTGAGTTTTTAGTACTTAATTAAATAGACAAAGTTTGCCGATCTCCAAATTAACCGTCCAAATTCCGAGAATTTTCGTAAATGAAATATTTATAGGTTACGATGTGATGAAATTATTTACGACGTTTCAGGTGGATGTTAATAATTTTATAAAGATAGATCTGTACCACGGACTATCTCCTCATATTCAGAGTATGTCAACCGAAGTCATGTCTCTTATTGGCCTGTAACGATTACAATATCCGTTTAAATTTGTATAAAATCGATGGTAAAGGGTCGGCAACAAAAGACTACAACCTTGGAATAAACTAAGATACACATTAAAGGTATATATTTACAACATTTTTAAATTAAAGATCCGAACAATAAAAAGGATTGTAATAAATTTTCAATTGTCAAAGGCCTCAAGCAAGGCTGTTAACTTTTCCCTCAACTGTTTAATAAACAAGTTGAAAGCATTCTTAGGCTATAGAAAAAAGTGTACTGGTATGCGGATGATCATAGATAATGAATACGTGTACAATTCAAAATTTGCCGATGACCAGATCATTGTTGCAAATGATGAAGAAGATGCTTCCTTTATGAAGAGGAAGCTTATACGGAAGGAGGCCTAGAAATCGGCCAAACAAAAATAAAATATAGCCACTTCAACTCGATGTACCAACAGGTATCGGATATGTTCAACAGGGATAAGCGGGATATTATTAAAGGATACTATAGGACAGGAGGACATAGGTTTACGACGAAGGGTAAAGGTGATTTGATGGCATTTATTGCTCCTGCATTACTCTTCCTGGTCATTACTTTGATTTAGATGAGGAGATCTCTCATCCAGCTCATTTTTAGTCTCCCCCTGTTGTCAGTCATAGCCATGACGTTTATTTATTCTGTTTGTGTGTCCGTGTAGTTTAAGATGAAAACGAGAGTAGAGAGTACGTATGTGTTGGTCTATAGTTGTTTGTCGTAAGTCGTTATGTAAAGTTTTGTTGTTGACGTAGCTCCTGTTATAAGTCGTAAAATTTTGGATTGAAATGACTGTAGTTTTTGTAAGGGAGTCTTTTTTGCCGAACCGTACATCTGAGAGGCGTATGTCCAGATGGGTTTGATTAAGTAAGTGTATGTATTTAGTTTTTGTCGAATTTTCAATTTCGATTTAGAAAAAGTGAGTACAGTATTTTTAGTCGCTTGTTTGAGGTCTGTTTTTTCTTTTTGACGTATGGGCCCCAGGTCATCCTTCTGTCGAATATTAGTCCCAGGTAACGTACTGCGTTTGTCTGAGGAATTTAGTTCTCTGCTATATAAACCGGTGCTATACAAATCCAACAAAATTCCTCGAATGTATGTGATTAGCCAAAACGACGTTATGATTACTTTTGAAAAAGTAAATTGTTTCGTTATAGTAAGTAATAAGGCAAAATTTAGCATTCTTTAAAATATTGTTTACTCCACTGTCATTTTCTAGATGGCTCCGATGTCAGTGTAATTTGCAGGCCTGCCAATACTAACGACGAACAAATGACATACTCTAGGAGGGACGAAATGATAGGAAGAATACATCAAGAATTCTGAGTGAGCCTTCGGAGATCTCGTCTCATTCATATTCGGCGAAGGGTCTCGTATTAGGAAAGTTATGACTTGTCATCTAGCAGGTCCACTGCGTCGAAAAACAGCTCTACTCCACAAAGCTCGTCGTGGTAGGGGAAATCCTTCGTGCTTGCTCAACGAGGGTTCGTCCTAGGTAAACCCATTAAAATTCTAGCCATTAAAGATACACGCAAGAGGAATAAGTTATCTATTAACTTTGCTACTTTTAGACGTTATCCATCGGTGTTTACTTTTATCTTTTATTTGTTAGCATATATAAAATATATACATTTACAGTCTGTTAATCCAACATAAAAAAACAAAATATACAATACACACACACACACACACACACACACATATATATATATATATATATATATATATATGTGTGTGTATTGGGGGTTCTTAATGGCCAAACTCTAATTTAATCTAAAAAAATTAGGTTCTAGACAAAATTTCCAACTAATTAAATAATATTACTAAGAAATTTCATTTAATGGATGGGCCGATTTCGAACAGAGAAGAACTTGAGATCAATTTTGTGTTTTTTTTAAGGTGGTCACGCTTTTAATTGAATTAAAATTGCTCAAAAGTTGTTCTAGATAGTTAAATTTTAAGTACACCATCGTAAGGCAGAAACGATAGCTTTTTTTAGAACAGTGATTAATTTTACTAAGGTCAATGATAAAAGGAACTATAAATTCACTAAGGTCAATGAATAAGGAACTATAAATTCACTAAGATCGGACTATACAAATCGGGACCTGCATACTGTAAGGAAGGGTATTGTTCACCATTTCATCCTCTTTGTAATGAGCTATTATACAAAATTGTATCTTAACGAGACGCCGTATCAGAAAGGCGAAAAGGGAATAAATAGTGATAAATAAATTATAACTAGTTTTATTGAAGTATAGATTAAAATATCTCAGAAACTAAAAATCGGACATGTATGCTGTAAGCGAGGGAAATGTTTGCATTTTATCCTCCCTGTAATGAGCAGTTATTTACAATTTATATTTGATATTATTAATCTCGCCTTGTTGATGTTCTCGCTTCTATCGTGTGGTCCAAAGAACACATATTTTTTTTTTTTTCTACTCGAGAACAAATAACAATACTTAAAAGATATTATCTTTTTTTTTAAAAAAAAAGTTTATATTACGTAATTCATACCATCTCGTGATACACCGAGACCAGGAAATTAAATAAAGGGCCTCCCAAAGGAGCTGGAAAGGGCTAAAGAGGAAAAAATGACAATTGCTTATTACAGCCATAAGCGAGCTCATTTCCCCACGTCTCTCTCCCCTTAACTAAAATGAATTCGCCGTTATATTGTTCTTGAAGATAACAATTTCAACGCTGTCTTGTTTTATTATTATACTTATTCTTAATACTTAGCTTTAATAGTTGTGCTATTATGTCATTTTAATTTTAAACTTTATTGTCTCAATTTCTCTAAGTGGGTGTGTCAAAATGGGCGATAATAACGGACTCCATGAGTGCATTATTTATCATATGGAAAACATCAGACTCAATACTACTTTTATAAGAGAAATAAGAAAGATTTAGTGGAAGTTAAATTAAAAAAAAACCTGTGACACGTAAATTTAAGAATCTTAGATTTAGTACATTGTAAGAAAGTACTGTATCAAGGCCATCGGTTTTGGAGGGAAGTGATCAGACCAGGATCACGCTCCCTCTTGAATAATTATTTAATTATTATTAAGAGTACACCCGGATTCGAATCTGAGACCTCGAGGTCGTAAGTCAGTGGCTTACTACTCAACTACCCCGCTCCTAGTTGAAACAGAGTGGTAAGGAAGTTGTGTTATTTTGGGCCCCTTATTTATTTACTTATAAAGTTTTTGGTCTCTTCAACAGCCTGGGTTATTTTCGACCCAAGTTACAATAGGATCAACTACTACTTAGGTATAAATAACAAACCTACAGCTTACAAATACAATTTGAAGCTTAGGAAGTTAAAAACAGTAACAGTTGAATATGGTGATACAATTCAATTTAAATTATAAAAATTAAAAGTTAAACATTAAAACAAAATGAGTTAACAAAAACAATTAAAATAAAAGTTAACGATTTAAAGATTAAGCTAAAAATACATTTTAAAAACTAAAAATTAGTATCGAAAGAAGTAATGCTAAAAAATACAACTTAAATATTAAAAATTACAAGAAGAAAAGTTGACAAAAACCATTAAAATTAAAAATTAAAATAAGAAAAATTAACAGGTATATTTACAATTACAATATGAAAAGTTTAAAGGGACAATTTAAATTTTCCAGAACTTACTAGAAAAACGCTCTTAACTATCTATATATTACAAAAGACTCATATGCCTGACTAAAATAAGGCCAATTTGGACTTTAGGGCTCCACTAAACCATCGAATTCCTCTCGTATCCAATCCTTACAATCCAAAATCCTTCGTAAAATCCTCAATACTCCTTACTTTTTCACTAGTAAAATCATTCATGACGACCTTGACGTACCATATGTTTTCAATTTAGCACAATCCAGATACCTATCCTTCCATAACAGACTTCAAAACCTCTCGTTTCAAACCTTGCTTCCTCTTCGATACTTGATAACCCTCCAAGGTCTCTGAAAAGAAGATGGCCTCGTGATCGACTTATGTAAATATAATATTAGAGTGCTAGTGCTAGCAATGGATAGTTTCTCAACAAGCATTTTCATGTGGTTGTATTATTACTGTGTGCACATTTACTGGATGTATTTTTAAATGTATGCAGATGTAAACCTCATGAATAAATTAAAATTGATAAACTCCAGTCCCATCCGAATCAACTTGCTTCTTCCTCAATTCCTGATAATCCTCCTAGGGGTCTAAAAAGAAGATGGCCCCGTGATCTTCTTACTTAGAATTATTTAGGGAGTGATACCAGTGGGTAGGATCTCTTAAAGTCTGTTCATGTCATTATTTCTAATGTGTCCATTTTTGCTAGTTGTATTGTTTATACAGTTGTAAATTTCATTAAATAAATATATATAAATAAAAATAAAACGTTAAGATCACTGAAAAAAGGGTTACCAGATATGATTTATATTAAAAAATACTAATTACATTAAATTTATAGCTTGGCTAGTGAAATTATAAAGTGGTACAGATTTAATTTTTTATGAGTTTATAAAAATATTATAAGATTATTATAATATTACAAGTAAGCCAATTTCGTTATTAATTTTTGTGAAATAATTTGATTTCCTTAAAGAACAATATTAAGTGTTTATGTTTCATTTAATTTAATTTAAAGCCGATAAAAGTACTATTTTATTGTATTACAAAAAAAGACTTTATTTATTTATTTAAAAATTCATAATACAGAATCTGTCTACCTGTAGAAGAGTCTCGAAAAAACAACTTTTTATTGTTATGAATAAAAATCTTAAACATACAATATCTAAGACATCTAATTTCTACATCTAGTTCTTTCTCAAAATCGAAAAAAAATGGTGGGCCTACTAAAACATTGGGCCGTTTAGTCTGTATAACCTTGTTATTTTGACATGTTGGGTGTGAAGTTAACGCAGCCTAATATTTTTGCAGATCACCCTTTTTATCGATTTTTGATCAAATTATCCAAAAGAAATCAACAGACCAAACAAAAAAGCCCCTGGCTATGATCTAATCGCTTCCTTTATTCTTCGACACTTACTATGTGTACGATACCTTGGACTCTACTTAGACAAAAGACTTGCTTGGAACATACATACGAAATTAAAAAGACAAGAACTTATTAGACGAAATAACCAACTTTCACATCTTCTGGACCACAGATCTTCACTTAACTAAACAAGCGACTGATCAACAACACCTTACTGAGACCAATATGGACATATGAAGGAGAGCTTTAGGGTTCGGCGAAACAAACATAAACAAAATACAGACAGTACAATCGAAAATTTTACGAAAAATTGTTAACATTTCAAATAATACTATACATAACGATTTACACACCCCAACAGTAAAATCCTACATCCACGAAAAATACATTACATTTCATTCTTCAACCCAAATTAACTCCAATCCGCTAGTTCTTTCTATCTCCTCCTTCCTGTTACCTGAACAAGAAGAAAATGTCCAAGAGACGAACTATATATATAAAAACAAAATCAAGCAAATACACCAAGACAGTATAAATACAACAAATTCGCTAGATCGACAGTCGCAAATTGCACAGAGTATAAATAAATAAATAAAATTATCTTATGATTTAATGGAAAGTAAGTGAGTGTTCATGAGTATTTAGTACCATACGTTTGCCATCTCCAGATTTAAAACACACCAATTCAGAGAATTTTCGTAATTAAAAAAGTTGTGAGGTACGACTTTATGAAGTTTTAAATAAATAAAGCCTTTATTTATGGTACAATAAAATTTGAACTTTTGTCGGCTTTAAATTAAATGTAAAATAAAATCAATTCACGAAATTTTTGGAGAATGTTAATAATTTGATAAAAAGGAGTCTGTATATATTATGGACTAACAAGGTTATATTAAATTAATATATATATATATATATATATATATATATATATGTATCAACGATCGTCTAATTTATTGACAAATCGTAAGGATTTATTTGTACAAGGGCAAATAGATTTTTGACAGAAGTATTTGTGACATAACTGCCAGGGCCCATAGAAATCCTCGAAATTGCTGACAAAGGATCCTGAGATGTCCGAGTATCTCCATGATACAGATTACTATTGGACAGAAAGAGAGCTCCTGTCATATATGATGGTCTTCCGAAGCCAGGAACAAGTAAACGACATGGCCTCAGGGTCTCGGGGTAATCCAATATTGGATGCGGTCCGTCTTAGGGATAACATTTTATTGTTGCCATTTTCGAAGAGGGGCCTCGGGAATGGGGCGGAGTTTCGCCCTCGGGCAGAATGTAATGATTGTGTCGTTCTCTCTTACGACCTGTAGGTAAAAGAAGTAAACATCGCTAATAACGGTTATAGGCCGTTTAAAGAACGCAATTGGTGCTTTTAACAATGCAATAAAATATTTTAAGAAGTAATTTATTTTAAAATGTTGTAGAGATGGTTGACCGTTGATATAATATGAGAAGGAGTTAGTCGAGGGTGCGGTCAAATAAATAAAAAAATAAAAAATATTAATTATTTTAATTTTTGCCGACGTTTCGACCCATTTTGCAGGTCGTCTTCAGGGCTACAAAAGATACAAAACATGTTGAAAATAAAAAATAAATATAAGTATATATAAAATAAGAAGAAGTTGTCAGATAAAGAAATAAAAGATGGTATCAGAGATATAGTGGGTGACAATGTAGTTAAATATTAAGAATTATATATGTAGAAGATACAAATAAATGGAAAATAAGTAGGAATAAAAATAAAAATAAAGGAGAATATAGCATGTACTACATTGTCACCCACTATATCTCTGATACCATATTTTATTTCTTTATCTGACAACTTCTTCTTATTTTATATATACTCATATTTATTTTTTATTTTCAACATGTTTTGTATCTTTTGTAGCCCTGAAGACGACCTGCAAAGTGGGTCGAAACGTCGGCAAAAATTAAAATAATTAATATTTTATTTTTTTATTTATTTTACCGCACCCTCGACTAACTCCTTCTCAATTTATTTTAAAGTTGGTTTTGATATTTTATATATAATACATAGAAAATTGTAATACATAATTGAACAAATTATGATTATTTAACTAAGTTATATATATATATATTATTATGCTTATCCATCCAGTCCCATAAAATTGTAAATAAACAGAATAGAATAGAATAGAAAATTAAACTTTATTCTGGGACTAAGTCCCTTTAGAATAACAATGATGGATTAATACAAAGTAAAATACGAATCTGGCCAAAAACTAACTTATATAAACTTTAATATAATATACATTATTTAAGAAGTATGTAACCACTAATATATATATATATATATATATATATATATATATATATAATATATATATATATATATTTAGTGGTTACATACTTCTTAAATAATGTATATTATATTAAAGTTTTTATAAGTTAGTTTTTGGCCAGATTATATATATATATATATATAAAATGAACATAAAATCTTCTCAAAATTATTTATTATTGTGATGAAAAAAAAAAGAAAAGGAATTGCATATTTATATATACATAACTACACAATTTATAAACAATAGGCCATCTTATAGAAAACTAACTTAATACAAAATGTAATAATACCTACAGTGATTTATATAATAATATGCATACACTAAGATAAAATAAAATCTTATGATTTCTTATGGTGCAATGGAAAAAAAAAAAAAGGAACTATTTATACGTACATTCTCATATTGACACAGAGAGAGACAAAAAGTATAAAATATAAACATATATACCCGAAAGAAAAGGCACGACCTGAGTAGAAGAGAAAAACAAATAAATAATAAAAATAATAGTCAAACTAGGTGAGAAAGATCATTGCTGTTTTATGTTAAAACTTAAACAGTAGGCACCACCATTTACATCAAGCAAATTCAGTTCATAATATGAAATTTATGGTGGAAATCTTCTGTTTGAGATGTGATGAGATATTGGAAAAGGAGGTATTTGAAAGTTGACAGGGAAGAGGCATGACGGATGTTATGTGGCAAAGAATTCCAGTAGGAGACGGAGCGGGCTAAGAAGGAACGATACCACTGTAAATAAGTATATAAATTATTAGATTGTTCTTAATTATTTTTACTTTTTTTTCAATTTTTTATTATTAACGTATTTAAGTTGGGAAGTAACTTATAATTTTTTAATATGACTATTTCATTACTCAACATTTCTTTTTATGTATCTCTGAGGCTCCTTAGCCCATATTACTGTCCTTCTGTATTATTCTGATGAATCGTTCCAGAATAAATAAAGTATTATTATTATTATTATTATATATTCTCGGAAATAGCTTGAAAAAAAAGTAACGATGGATTCATAATTTGTTTGCGAATAACTCAAAAAGTACACATTTTTTGGTTCATTAAACCCATGAGAATTTGAAAGTTTCCTGATTTATGAAGGTTGGATTCCTTAAAAAATTAATCCAAGTAAATAAAAAGTCATCGAAATTGAAAATAACGATGTCCGATTAGATTATATTTATAAAAAAAATTCTTTATTCTGGAACGAGAGATAGAAAAAAAGAATAACATCTGACCAGAAAAACATTTACAACAGAAAAAAGATAGACAAAAAGCCTTAAGTAAAGAAACTGCATACAAAAAATCAAACTAATGAGACTATTTACAAAATACTATATACAATATAAATAAGATATGGAACAAACTATGAAGAAAAAAAATCGCTGCTTACCTAAAATCAAAAATAAAATAAACAAAAGAAAAAAAAAATATAGTAAATGCAAAATAAAGTCCTCTACAAAAGCAGCAACAAGTCTCCTATCAATAAAAAATAAAGTGGCACTTCCGGTTAGCAGATTTTAAGGAAAAAGTTGCTGTCACATCTAAGCCATTTATCTATCTTAAATACGTAATATCAGTTTCGTAAAGTTAACGAATCGAAGACAGTGAAGACTTTAGAAGTAATGTCTTTATTCATAATGTTACAAATGGCATCTAAAATATAATATAAGTAATATAGTATGGATATATGAGTTGACTACATCAGTTCACTCCAGGTCTCCTACAGTGAAGAGTCTGACTCAAGAATGTAACTGAATAAGCGATTTTAGTGTGAGGATCATAGGGTTATATGCTCAGAGATTGTAGGGGGGATGAATCAATTCTGGTCGGTCTAGGAAGCGTGTGAATGAAGTTAAGAATTGATATCCTTATCTTTTAGAATTGATATGAAGTCTGTGGGAGAAGTCGGAAGAGGACGGGAAAGGAAGTTATCAATAGTTAATATTCTTAAGATGTCTGTGAGAAAGTGCCCTTTTGCTGAAAAGGGTTATTGTTCCCTAAAGTCTTGATAAGTGTCTTCTGTCCAGTCAGTACATTCTAGATAACTATTTCTAAGCTATCAGAGATAGCTCGATCTGGCTATCTAGGGCTTTGATAAAGGTAATGAGAAAGGTCAATGAATGATTTAAATTATTAAATTAAATAATAGTTAATATTAATAGTTGTTACGGATTAAGTCCATTCCGTAACTGTAGGACTTTTCGTTTTTAAGCTAGACTGATAACATACAAACACACAGAACATTTTTTGGGACCTGGTCATTTCGACTCAGGATACCTCAAAACGTGTATTTCCGTTGAAAACTCAGATTCAAAAATTTTCTCGATCGCAATACTTACCCTTACGTATATATTACATATATACGGAAGTGAAAGTAAAAAATATAATAGAATATCTATATATATATAAATATTATGTCCTAGATGTATAAGTAATCCTTGAATAAATAATGTGTAAGTTTGTTGTTCTCTAAAACTTCTAAAGCTCCATTTATCACTTCTAAAGAAATGCAATCCCTATATATGATAAAACACTTGAATAATTATAAGAAGGTCTTTACTTCAAAAGGTATAAAAAAAAATCGTTCAATGAATTTAAAATTTTGCTGGTTAGAGGTGTGGTAATGATGATTAAGTCCAGACCACACGTTTCGACACACATTCCTGATATTTCTCTCTCAAGTGTGTTGTGATTTATTTTTTATATATATATTTTCTCATACTTAACTGAAGTAGGCTTTTACGGAAACTGATTGTATAATTTTTTTTTTTCAATATAAATATTATAGATTGTCAAATAAATCAATATAAATTGTATTCAATCAGTAGGAATATTTTTATTCCTATCACTTATCACTGAAATTAATTTGACTTTATTAATTGATATATTTGTAATTCAATTTCTACCATTTCTTGTGGTGGTCTTAAATTTCTGGTGGTAGAAATCGAATTACAAATATATCAGTTAATAAATAAATTCAAATTAATTTCAGTGATAAGTGATAGGAATAAAAATATTCCTACTGATTGAATACAATTTATATTGATTTATTTGACAATCTATAATATTTATACTGAAAAAAAAAAAATTATACATTCAGTTTCCGTAAAAGCCTACTTCAGTTAAGCATGAGAAAAAAAATATATAAAATAAATCACAACACACTTGAGAGAGAAATATCAGGATTGTGTGTCGAAACGTGTGGTCTGGACTTAATTCCGGTGTACAGGGGCTTAAAGTTAATTTAGTACTTGTTGAGAAATGTGTGTGGGGGGGGGGAACTTTTACAATATATCTTTGGCTGGTGTGGCAGGCCAAGGTACTGTCAACTCTCCACTGGCCAACAAGTACTTTTGCCCTGATATACAGCTCTTGAAACATTTTTCATTTTGGTTTACTGGCTGTCGGAACTAATGGCTGATCATTTTTTCGAGGGTCCTCGTACTTTATTATATATATATATAAATTTTTTTTTTTTTTTTTTGATGTGTAGTCTTAAATTTTATATTTTTATATTAATATTAGTATTGATTATCCTAATCATTAATTATAAGATTTAATATTATAAAATAAAGCATGAATAGTATCGTCATTGAGGAATTATTTTTATCTCTTATTTGTTTGGAAAACTGATAAAAAAAGATTTAATTGTTTTATATCAGTTTTATTACACACTGGTTTATTATTTTCGAATAGTTATTCATCAAATATAATTATCGTGTTTCCTCTCTCACCTATCCAAATAGTCCATGGTACAGGCTCCTTTTTATAAAATCATATCAAATAAAATCCTCCTAAAACTTTGTGACTTTATCCTATCTTAAACTACAATTTTTTTATCTACGAATATTTTCAGAAATGGAGCGTTTTCTCATTAAATTAAATTAGGTAATTAATATAAAAATAATTAATTATTATTTAAAAATCATGAAGTCCTTTTTGATTTCAATTTAAATTGTAAGATAATTTGAACACAAAATCGATAAAAAAAGGTGGCCTGCAAAATTTTCATACAGTATAAACATTTATAAAAAGATTCAAATGGAGAGCAAATGGCTGTTAATGGCTTTTTAATATACTAATTCAACGGTCAAAGTTTGCTGATTTTTTAATTTGATACACTCCAATTTCGAGAATTTTCGTAAGTAAAAATGTTGTAGCTTAAGAAGAGATGTAGCTAATCACCAAGTTATTTTCATAATACCATAAAAAAGGGATCTGTACCACGGACTAAAATACATGAGTGAACAGTTGTTCTATAACGCCCTTTAGACATTTTTGATATTTTTTTATTAAGCTATATAGATACTTTATATTACTTTTCAAACTAAAATAAGAAATATTCAGATGGATTCTTAATTTTTGAACTATTAAAAACAAAATAATGAAGACCGAATTCTGTAAGTACATAAGTACCAAGTTCTAAAAGAAATAATTTTGTAACATATACCTGGTTAAATTTAAATAATGTTTCTTATTTTATAGAGTTTTTTTTTTTAAATTAAAATATTCATAACTTCTTTCATTATAAATTTAAAGGACTTCACGGAGAATATTTTAGGTAACTTTCATCAAATTACAAAATATAATTATAAAGACAATGTTAAAAATTTATTAATGAATTATGCCTGCTGATTATTAGTTAACAGCCTGGTGTTAATAATTCATGAGGATGAATTAATGGAAATTACAACGTTATAATCTGTTTTCATTCATTTTAAATGTATTTTAAACGAAGTATTTTAAAATACTTTTTGTCCAAGAAGGGTTTCTAATATCCCTTATAACAATATATCCCTTATTACAATATATCCCTTATACTAAGAAATGAAGCTTGCTCAAATAGAAAATTACTATAAATATAATTATATAAAATATAAATATGGTATAAATCATGAGAAACGGGGTTTCTAAATTTTTATTTAATCCATTACTGGAATTTTATTCAATATAGTTTACTAAAAATTATCCATCAGAATCCATAGTAGTTTGATTCTACTCATTTATATTTTATTAAAGTAAAAATGAATAATGAGGTAAACTAAACTGGGTAAGGCAATATTTAAGATTTATTATTGAAATTTCTTTATTCATTACTGTGCAAACAATATATTTATAAGTGTTAACATTTCCTATTAAATAAAGACAGATTTTAGGGATTTTAGGAATCATAATTTAAATAAATTCAAATATTTGCTAATAATATGAATTTATTTACAAAATACTCTGTATATTTACGGCACATGTTATCTGTTTAATATATATATATATATATATATATATATATATATATATTATATATATATATATATATATATATATATATATATACGGAATTCCTTACCTCTAAAAAATAGACATGCTCCCTCCCTATCCACTTTTAAAACCCTCCTATTCCGGCTCCTATTCTCGCAACAGTCAGAAAACGGCTAACCACATATTAATTAACAATGTAAAAGAATGTGTTTTTTATCTTAATTTATTTGTTTTTATTTGTACATATTACTTATGATCCTTTATGCATAATATATGCATGTATATGTATATATATATTTTTTACACGCTATTTTTTATTTGATAACACGGTTTGTGTATATATTTTGGTGTATATGTATATTTCAAAATAAATTGAAATATTTTTTATTCATAGAAGATTTGTTGCTAATTTGTTGGAGAACCATATTTTGTATTCTACGGTTTTTTTTTGGGGGGGAGGGATATTTTTTTAGTATATTTCACTTGATTATTAATTTCTTTAAGCTTTTTAACTATGCAGCGATTATATTGTTTCATAGTATTTCTAATTTCTTATTTGTAATATGTATATAATTCTAGTATTTTGTAAATAGTCTCACTGGTTTGATTTGTATCTACAGTTTATTTACGTAAAGCTTTTTATCTAGCTACTTTTTAATGTAACAAGTTTTCTGGTCAGATGTTATTCATTTTTTTTTCTGTAATATTCTGTTATTCTTAAGGGACTTCGTCCCAGAATAAAGTTATTTTCTATTTCTATATCGCTACTGTTTGTGCAAAAGAGGCTGTAGGTAAAAATTGATTATTTCCTTATGATTTATTAGTATAATTTTATATTTTATTTCCCTATACTACTTTTTCTTGTAATATACTACTCATTGCAGTTGAACACGACAAAATATTAAGCTTTAGGACAAATAGAATTAAAATAGAAAATTATTACATACGACCTTTTGAACTAACAGAAGCGATATATTTATTAGAATTAAGAAAAAGCTTATTTGATGAGGATTTTAAATTAAAAAAGATTAGTTTTCAATATGTTTAATTGCATATTAATTGACTTAAAGAGCATGCGCTATATCATGAAAAAGAAAAAAACAATCATGAAAAAAAAAAAAAAACTCTGAGAACATCCTATAATTCCGAAGCAATACCAGATACAATATAGGATCGTTATGCTTTGAAATGAAAAATTGAATTCGAGGAATAAATTAAAAGAAAAAACCCGTTGTCAAGAGGGAAAACTGAACAAAATGAAAATATTCAAAAGAGTTTTTTCTAGGTCAGAGCTTTTAAATGATACAAAAAAAAAAGATAAACCCAGACAGGTCAAAACGCTTTCGATCAGTGGCAATACTTGATTAATATTAGGTCGTTTCATATAAAATGCCAGTTTTCACGAGAGAGGTTATTTAATATAAAAACGTTATGAAATCAAAACATTTGTAAAAATATTTACTCTAATTTTTTATTTACATTTCCCCAAACGTATTATCAACCTTTCAGTTCCAGAACTGATAGATTAAAGGTTTTGTGAAGAAATTAAGTTAGAAAATACGATTTTGATCTGAGGATCATTTTAAAAAAAATTTCGTTTAAGGAAGTTGTCCAAATTTCTGAATAGATGGAAATCTGTTGGAGCTGGGTCTGGTGAATAAGGTGGGTGTAGAGAAGGACTTCCTAACAAAGCTCGCTTAATTTGTTCACTGTCTGTCGTGAAACATGAGGTCTGGTGTTGTCGTGTAAGAGTATATGTTCTAATTAACCAATGAATGTTGTATTTTTGTAAGTTTTTAGTACGTTATGTCAATAACGCTGCGGTGCTATGTGGATGTGATGGTTTCACCTCTTCCAGTCATTGACCAAGTATAAATACATAAAAAAAAATTTATTCGAATTTTAGTGCTTCCATGGCCGTATTTGATGGCATACTAAACAATGTAGAATCAATAGGAATGATAGTAAATATTATTTTTTTAAAAAAAGAAGAAATAATAACGGCTCCTTATAATCTGTAAATATAAAAATAGTAAGCTACAAAAATTGATTTATATAATTTTGAATTCCTAAAATATGACATTTTAATTTAATTACTATCTCCGTGAATAACTGTAGAAAAATCATATCAATAGCTGATAGTTAATAATTTATTAACACAGATATATAATGTGTGTAATCATAATGATATGAGACTTTCAGTAAGTGTTGCACCAGACCAAGACCAAGACCAAAACGGTCTAACTGTTGCAAGACCAATAGATTTTTTGAATAAAAATTAAGGCAAAATAAAGAAAGGAGATGGTCCTGGGTGGCTGTCATAAATAGGCTAAATAGTAGCAAAACTATTTTATTAAAAGCCAACGTTGCTACCCGACTTTGCAGGTCTTCTTCAGGGAGGTGTGTTTAGCTGAAGTTAGTTCTAAGTGAAACTCCTAGCTGAACACACTTCCCTGAAGAAGACCTACTAAGTCGGGTCGCAACGTTGGCTTTTAATAAAATAATTTTGCTACTATTTAGCCTATTTATGACAGCCACCCCGTACCATCTCCTTCCTTTTTAATGCAACAGTAAACTATTTAACATTCATTAAGGCAAAATAGTTACTAATACTTGACAATCATAGTTACTATATGTCAAGAATTGGTATAACCAATATATTTTTGCATTTGGGCTAAGTTAGTTTTCTCCTATCTAAAAAAATACAGTAATATCTCTATAGTAATAAGCTAATAGGTAACTACAAGACTGTTGTGAGACTCTTCAGCAAGACAAAGACTAAGTTTGCAAGACCAAGACTAGTCTTGATCTCCCATTGGGGCAAAACTACTTTCAGTTGACGGAATGACCTACTCCGATTTCAACATTTTTGATCAAAGCCATTTTAGTGATACTTATATTTGGATAATTTATAATATCTGTATAGACAGCGGTTAAGTTGATTCCAGAGTAAGTGATGGCAGTGTTGAAATATGTGAATAAAAGCATAAATTTTCCAACTAGAAATATCACTAAGATTTTTTTTTTCCTCCAAGGCGGCTGAAAAGAAGATGGTCTCGTGATCTCCTTATAAAGACATATTATCAAAGTTGTGTATAGGTATGACTGTTTTTTTATGTTTTTAATTTGCAAAATCTTCAACAACTGTACGATATTTGGCTCTCCACTTGGACAAACGACTGACATGGACATACCACATAAAACAAAAAATAAAATAACTTAATAAGCGATACAGGCTTCTTTCTAGGCTACTTGACGGACGTTCTAAATTATCTGTGACTAATAAATTAACTATTTACAAAGTCCTCATTAAACCACTTTGGACATATGGGATCGAACTATGGGGAACATCAAAGAAATCAAATATAAAAATCATCCAGTCATTCCAGTCAAAAGTCCTTCGGAAAATTGTAGACGAACCCTTTTATGTTTCAAACCTCACGTTACACACTGACCTTAACACTCCTTTCATTGCAGCAACTGCCACTGACCGCTTTAATAATTTTCATGACAGACCGACTCTAAATTCCAATCCACTTACTCAAGCTCTATCTACTGCCACAAGTCCATATAATCCGCCCATAAGACTCCTGAGGCGCTGGTCAAGAGACTTATTGCATTCAGCTACTTGCAGCATTATCTTTTTTTTTTGTGTGTGTGTATTTGTTATTATGTATGTGTTATTTTACTGCTGTTTTTATTTTTATTTATTTTTTTTTGTCTTTTTGTTTTGTTATTACTATTTTTTTTTGTTTTATTGAGAGCCCGAATATGTATAACTAATAAATAAATAAAAAAAAATTGCTTATCTTTAGGTTATTTTATTTTTTCTGTATACATGGTGTGAATGTGTTCATATATCACTATAATGATTGTCAACATGACAAATTATCATATTTCTAGATAAATAAAAAAAAAATATTGGAGTGCTACTAGTGGGTAGTTTCTCAACAAGCGTTTTCATGAGAATGAATATATTCCTGTGTAGATATTTATTTGATATATTTATATTGTAATACTGTTGTAAATATCTTGAATAAATAGTTTTAAAAAAGTACATATTTTTTTTTATTAATTTTATCCATATTTAGAACTGCATTAAGAAAAAAAATACATCTAGTCAGATCTACCGGACCTTTTAAAAACTGTATCATGTATCATCATTTCTTTTTCTTCATTGTTTAAAATTTTAGGTTATACTTTTTTTTCATTATTTTTATACGAGAATGCTAATTTTTTTGGTTGTATTTAAAAAAATTATATGATTAAAAATAAAATAAAATACCATTTATTTTTTTTCTGATTGGAGCCGGCTGTAACTTTTACTTTTCCTTCCTTTCCTTTCTTTTTTTTTTTCTTACCCTCTAAAACCAATCTCACCTCTCGATTTTATATTTTATACACCAGTAAGTTGACTTGGGTCTCCAATTCCAAGTCAAACCTCCCGGGAAAAGAAAGTCCATAACCAAACCAATCTCAACTTATAGCGGTTTGAAGACCTCAGGGAATACAGAAAAAAAAACTCAAAAGAAAACTGCAATTTAGATGAAAAGTAGTGCAGTTAAAGGGATAGATTGTATCTACTTGTTCGCTTGAATTTAAGATTCGTATACACGACTACGTTCTCATGGATTAATAATTAATGTCTAACATACACAATACACAATTAACACAACTTGCTGAAAAATACTACAAATAGCCAATCATTAGTTAATAAGTAAATATCGAATATAATATTGGTTTGACATTAGTTTTAATACATTGAGCCAACTAAGTTGCTTAATTTTCACTTCAGTTTATTTTAGTAATAACTGTAAAATATTTAACCTAATTTATATTTATTGTATATAGGTATGACTGTATTTTTATGTTTTTAATTTATGTTATTTTATTTGTTTATTGTATATAGTTTTTATTTATTATTATTTAGTTATTGTTTTACTTTTGTTAATTTTATTTTTTTTGTATATAAGGTGTGAATGTGTTCATTTATCAATATAATTATTGTTCCTGTGACAGAATATTATATGTCTAAATAAACAAAAAAAAAATTATTTATGTTATTTGTTTTACATATGTTCACACATAATAATATGTTCGCACTCCTTAACGATATAGACCATAGCAGAAAATACCTTTTTCAAAATTTTACATCTTCTAACAAAAATAACTCTTTTGATATAAATTTTAACTCGATAGGGGTAAAAAAAGAAATCACTGATTTAGAGCAAATAGTCGACATTATGACTCATTACCAAAGATCCTAAACTTATTTTTTTTGGAAATATTATCTGTCAACAATGTCATCTCCACTTATGCCGATGACACTTGTATCAGCTAATAACGACCCATCAATTGCATCCCAAACTCTTCAATCACACATCACAATTCTTGAAGAATGGTGTCAAAATTGGAGGATTAATATAAACTCCTCCAGTATCTTTTAGCAATACCTCACTTATCCCTGTTGAACAAATTCGATACCTGGGATATCTGGACAAATGACAAATTCGATATCTGGACAAACGACTTACTTGGAATCCTCATACCAGACTGAAACGACTAGAAACTACTCGATAAACGCTTTAAACGTCCAATTATTTACAAAGATTGATCATTGGTGCTGTATTAAACCATCAAATTCCTCTCGTATCCAATCTATACAATCCTAAATCATTCGTAAAATCCTCAATGCACCTTACTTTATCACAAATAAAATCATCCATAACGACCTTAATGTACAATATGTTTCCGATTTAGCTCATTCCATACACTTTTCCTTCAATAATAAATTTGTGAACCATCCGAAACCTCTTGTTTCTAACCTTGCTTACACTGCTGTTTCTGATAACCCTCCGAGGCGCTTGAAAAGAAGATGGCCTCGGGACCTTCTAACATGGAACTATAATCGGAGTGCTAAAGGATAGTTTTTCTTCATGTTGTACATGTCATGTCACTGTTTTCAGATTTACTTGTTGTATTTGTCCTGTAATACAGTTGTAAATTTCAATAAATATATATATATATATATATTTTTTTTTTTTAAATTGTCAGTAAAATTCAGAAATCTAGGAGACTAAAAAAGTATTGGATAAGAGATCTCAATTTTCAACTAAGCAAATAAACGAAATCAGTGTTGATACTGGCCTTCTCAGTGTCTTTTACGTAATTATTTCTTATGCCCTACGTCCTCAGAAAATTAGTCAATTCTATTATGAGGCTCTTGATATGTACAAAATAATATCTAGATAAAATATATTTATAAAATATTATAATTAATTTGTAAGATAATTAGGAAGCTTATTGTATATATCATAGGTGGGAAACCTGCTTTTGTTTGTCATAGAACCGGACTATTGTGTTTTTAACCTTCCATGATTAAAATATTTGAAGCAAAATTTATTGGAGATTCGATTCTTTAGAAAATAAGCAGGTATCTAAAATGTACAATGATGACTTTGTTCAAATACTTTCTTAAGTTTATAGTATTAATAGCTTAATAATAAAAATAATAATATTGTGATACGGTATATTAATAGTAATATAATATACTAGCTGATGTATCCGTCGTTGATGGGTGTATAGTTAAAATTTGAGAATCCTTTATTGATATGGATTTTGTATCATGGAGAGAGGAGGGTCCAAATTCAAATTACTCAAGCCTTATTATCGGACCGATATCTCTAGACAAATTACTTAAGAATTCATAACTTTGGTTATACTCAATATTTTGTTTTCACTTAAAGCCTATGTTTTAAGTCAAGAAAACCTTAATATAATGTCTAAATTTCAAAAGTCTACAATAACTCATTACTGAGCTGACAAAATTTCGTTGCAATGTGGACATACAGACAGACAACAATTTTTTTAAAAGTGGATTTGGTGTCTGCAATATACGAAACGGGAAGACATCGTAAAACAGGTTGATTCTATTCAATGTACAAAATCTTCATTTTATTTATATAGATATTATGCACTACAAAAATATTAATTGTTACATTAATAAAAACCTACAAAAAAGAAAAATGGCATTTTATTACCATATCTAGATGTTATATACCCAAGGAGTGTTCTTCTGTCATGAATTATTTATCCTCTCAGTTCTCAGGAGAGGCAATAAACGAAACGATAAAAGCCTACGGTAACTGTAAAATTGCCTTAAATATAAATAATAACATGTAATAAAAAAGTATTAAGTTAAAACGAGCTCGTTAAACAAGATTAATATCAAAACCTACCTAATTGTTTATATGAAAATAATAAACGGGAAATAGATTTCATGTCATTATGTTGTACTAATAGTAATTCTTCAATCCTTTTATTGAATATTCCCTTGTTAGAATTTCCAAATTATTCCAAGAACCTTCTTAAGTATTTTCAGCGAATTTCGTTTTGTGAGAGCGTTCTATTCAAACGGATCATGCTCTCTATACAATCGGAAACCGGGTTTCAGAATAAAACGTCTTTCATCGACTTATCAGTAATACAAAAAATGAGCACCAATTGATTTTTTATTTATATCAGCTCGCTATGTATTGTATGTTTAATTTTATATGAAATTTAAGAGTATACAAATTAATTATGCTGTATAAACAATAATGTTTACTTATTATCACCTCCAATATACACCTCTCTTGTATCCGCAAAAGAAGAATACCTACAACTTCCTTTTCTGGATTTTGTTTCATTTGATCAGCCGTTTGGAAGAATTCATTTGAAAAATATGGTTTAAATTGGGGAACTTGTATAGTTGGTTTTAATTTTTTTTATTAACTTCGACCGATCAGCAGGGCTACCTCAATGATCAATATTAGTTCCTTTACTCTACATTATCTATACTCATGAAATGTCTACCACCTCCGAAACATTTATTATTACTTACGCTGACGATACAATTCTAACAGAACACCATGAGACGAGCCTCACTAAATTCAAAAAATCACTTACTAAATTTAAAAAAATGGTATCCACTTTAGAAAATTAGATTAAATCATGACGAATCGAAACACATAACATTTACACTACGACGAGACACATGCCCACCAGTTTATATGAGCGACTATCAAATTCCTCAGACGGACATTGTACGTTACCTCGAGCTAATATTCGACAGAAGGATGACCTGGAGAGCACATGTCGAAATGAAACGAGATACCAAGAACAAGCGACAGAAACAACTATAATCACTTTTTCCCAAATCAAAATTGAAAATTAGACAAAAATTAAATACATGCACTTACCTGTTCAAACCCATTATTGCATATGCCTCACTTGGACAGACTAAAAAAAGACTCACTTACAAAAACTAAATTTTTTTCAATCTAAAATTTTAGTCAACCAATCAGACAACCAACTATTGACCAACACATACCTACTCTCTGCTCCCGATTTCATCTTAAATTACACAACATCAAAATGGACTTATTAACGATATGGCCACGCCTGACATGCTCATCAGGAGGCGACTGAAAAGTAGCTGGATATCGTGATTTAAGGATGTAAACAGAACAGGGAAGAGGTGCTACTGAGTACCATTCTTCATCATGCCTATCATGCCATTTTTACCTAACAACAAATCTGCTAATTGTCACTACCATGTGCGGATGGAGATTTAAAGGCCAAACAAATTTTTTTTTCTATAGCCTGAATTTTTAATATTGTAGAAAATATTGAGAGAATATTGATTAAATTTTGATTTACTTTAAACCGATGATATTTAAAAAAATCATTATTTTTAGTTTTTATATATCTTTTAATTGTTGCCATTTTTGCTGAATAAGGGTACTTTTAGATGACTGGATAAGAAATCACATTATTTCTGTACAAATTGAGATAAATATCGAAATTTTTTAAAATAAACCTCAACTTAATTAATATGGACTAAAGCTTATTAAAGGAGGAAGTTTTCTAAAAGTGGGGTAACTGTAATACAATTGATAGGCGATAGAAGAAAATCAGATATAATTTCAGACTTTTTTTTTAACTGAGTTTATCTGTTCAATAGTATCTTTAAATAGTATTAACAATGACAAACTATACTTTCGTTTGAAGTAAAATTTGTCTAGTTTACTAAGAAGCATGTTCAATTACTTAAATCTAGTAAGTTTTTAGATATCGCTTTCCATTTAACAAAGAACTTGACTCACTTACTTAAACTCAAAAAACATAATTCTTAAATGTTCTACTTTTATGCTGGTAATCGTGCAATTGTTTATATGATTTTTTTTGTAGATCATGATGCTTAATATCAATGTTTTAAATATTTCACTCTATTTACGGAACACTCTGCATACTGATAGGATCAATTTAAAAGCTCAGGAACGATAGATTATCATTAGCGGTTCAATAAGTATAGTTAAATATAAAAATATCATTGAAACCTATAATAAAAAAAAATCAATAAATGATCATTTTTTTTTCAAAAATAATAACAAACCTTTGAAACGCATAGGCCGATTTTATTCGAATAGCTGGTTCTCGGTTATTAACATAAGATGATATCGTTTTGAATATGGGGCTTTCATCGAACGTAGTTCACTGGAAATCGTAATCCGATGATGTATAAGTAGGCTCCAGAAATTATTTAGAAATTCCACTATTCGTACTAGATTAAGGAATAAAATTTATTGTATGAAGGAAAGGGCGAGTTAATGTTAAGGCAAATTATTTACCTGATTGTGGAATTCAACACTTAATTATAATTAAATAATCATATATTTACTCAAACAATACACCATAGATGTTTAAAGCAATAATCTAGTACCTATAAGAAGTTTTTGTTAATTTATTCGTTATGTTGGTACAAATTTATAGAGCTTTAAAGATCAATAATTCAGCTTTCCAACGAATTTAGAAACATCGAATTTGCAGAACATCCTGAGGAGTTATGAATGATCGGAAGGGTGTTGTGTTCCATCAAGACAACGCTAGGCACCACACCTCATTGTTCACCTTTTTTTCCTCAACCCCCCTATTCACCAGACCTAGCTCCTAGTGATTACTCGTTATTCCGATCTCTGCAGAATTCCATAGATGGAAAGAAATTCCAAAAGGAAGAGGACATAAAAAAAAAAATTGGATCAGTTTTTTAACAATAAAGTCCAGACATTCTATGAACATGGCATTATGCAGTTATTGGAAAGATGGGAAAAAGTCATATTAAATAATGGTCAATATATGGTAGATTAAAATAAATATTATGTCTATTGTACATTGAGTTTTATTTTACCCAGAAAAACCGAAAGAATTTATTTGTCAACCCAATATAATAGCATAATAAATTTGTTTAAGATTGTAATTTTTGTAAGATTGTCTTTTTAGCTAAACTAAAAATCTGTGAAGTGTATGTCCATAATGTATTAGAGTAAGTATGTATATGAACTTAATTTCTCTCTAATTTTCAGCTTTAATGATTAGAAAAAAAAAAGGAGTACAGTAATTTCAGTCCTTTATTTTTTTTTTTTATTATTTTAATGAAATTTACAACTGTATTATATAGAGAATACAATAAGTAAATGAGAAATTTGTAACATGCCATGTACAACATGAAGAGAAACTACCCATTGGTAGAACTCAAATTAAAGTTCTATATTACAAGATCCCGAGGCCATCTTCTTTTCAGACGCCTCGGAGGGTTATCAGGGATCGAGGAGGAAGCAAGGTTTGAAACGAGAGGATTCGGATGGTTCTGCAGTTTGTTATGGAAGGAAAGGTATCTGGATTGGGCCAGATCGGAAACATATGGAACATTAAGGTCTTTATGGATGATTTTATTTGTGACAAAGTAAGGAGCATTGAGGATTTTACGAAGGATTTTGGATTGCAAGGATTGGATACGAGAGGAATTCGATGGTTTAGTGGAGCCCCAAAGCTCAATTCCGTAAGTCCAAATAGGTCTTATTATTGTCATATTTACGAGTCGTTTATAATTGATTGAAAGCTTAGATCGTTTGTCTAGTAAGTGCTGCAGTAGTCGAAAACGTCGGGCGGTTTCTAGTCGTTTCAGTCTGGTATGGGGGTTCCAAGTGAGTCTTTTGTCAAGATGGAGTCCTAAGTAGCGGATTTGCTCAACAGGAATAAGTGGAGTATTAGTGAAGGATACTGTAGGACAAGAGGTCATAGGTTTACGACGGAGGGTAAAGGTGATTTGATGGGTTTTGTTGGAATTTATTAGTCCTTTATTTTAATCACATATTTACTCAAACGATGAAAAATAAATATGATGTATGAAAATAGCTTAGGTAACAACTATTTTTTCATCTAGACATTTCCTGCATGAGTCCTTAATCAAAGATGTCATTGTATATTGCTCCAACCGAAGCAATAATATGTCACATTAATTGCAACAATTTGGTGTACCAATTTGTACCACAATCCCGTCCAATCAATTAAAGCGAAGACCGGTGATTTGACTAGTACAACTATAGGAATTGCTTCGGTTAGACAGTCTGTATAATCTTGGCTATTGATTAGGATTAGAGCGTGTTTGGACAGGTGCTATAACTTATACTTGCACCAGCGATGGACGGACATATGTCTATCTAAATAGCATAAAATATTTGAAATAATGTATTTCGGTTTATATATCTTTTTGGATACTTATTACAAGAAAGCAACTGAACTGATATAGAAAAATATGGCGCGGTGCTCGCATTACACAATTCTTACTTACCACATCCTTTTCGTAGCAGAAATACGTATTTTCAGAGAGAGGGAAGTGACAGTAAAAATTATAGACGGTACGAAATATTATTTATAACAATTAATTACCATATGTTTTTCAAAGCTGTCTAATGTATTATATTTATATTTTTTATATAACTAACCATTTTTCTTCCATTAATATAGATTGCAATAATATATTTGATTATAACAAATAATTAAGTGCTACGAAATATTTTTAGCCCGACAAGAGAGCCACTGATAAAGAATGCCTCCTGTATTCATTTATAATTCATTGTGGGTATTTAATCTATTTAAGTACCGATTTATATGTATATATATATATATATATATATATATATATATATATATATATATATATATATACACACATATATATATATATTTATACAAATTTTTATTTTTATATTGCTGTAATCTATACAATTAAATATAAAATAATACCAACGCAGCTTTTATATATATGTAGGGAGAACAATTTTTGCATTTTGATTAAGATATTTCAGAAAATAAACATCGGACCTTCATACTGTAAGCAAGGGAAATGTTCAGCATTTCACACTTTTTGTAATGAGCTATTCTTAAAAAAAAAAGGTAAAACGGCGGTTTCAAAAACCAAATGTTAACAATTTTTTTATGAACATTTAAATTAAAATATCTTAAACTGAAATTCGGATCTGCATAATGAAGAAAGAAAATTTTTTAATGATTTCATACTCTTTATAATGAGCTATAATACGAAATTGTATTTTTTTTTTACTTGATCCAAGTTAGTGAGTCGGAAAGGGAAAAAGAAAAAACAAAATAAATAACAACGACTTTTTTCAACATTTGTTGAATATTTCAAAATTACAATATATAATATATTACTTTGTTAATGTAGAAAAAAACAAAGTCGATACATAACACTAATTGTGTATATTGTGAATGTTACCACTTTTTAAATGTAGAATAAAAAATATTTACATTTCATATTATAAATTTTGTTTGCACTTCTATCGTATGGTATTAAGCACATACCATAATTTATGAAGTGAAAACTTCTGTAGGCGCGTTTTGCACTTTTTTAGTGGAGAGTGAATTAGATTGAGACGTCATATCTCCGCTTAGTAACGCTCGGGTAAAGCAGGCTGGAGTCTTTGGCTCACGTTTCGCAGAAAAATTTCTGGGTTAGCAACAGCGACCTTCGTGGGTGGACGACTATTTTGAGTGCAATACAACGATAAAATTCGGGTTCCCAATTGTTTGTTAAACACGTTTATAACAACCGTAAAAGTCCTCTCACTTTCCTAATTCCAACTTGATTCGGTTTAATTTATTTTACTACGTTCCGTAAAGTAGGGACTTACAAGAAAAGAACTAGTCTCATCCTCGCAGACCTTAAAATAAATAATTAAATTATTTTGCGTTGATTCCAAAAGTATTGTACAGAAAATAATTAATAATAAGTAAGTTATTATAATTCAAAGGCTTAATGATGATTCGATTTTTATTTTTTTATTTCAATACAAATTTTTATTTAAGAATTTCGAAGGACGTTAGAAACGAATATAAATTTTTCTATGAAATTTACATAATTTAGTATTTATTTGACCGCATCCTCCATCAACTCCTTCTCGTATCCAATTTTCATTTCTAAACTGAAAACTTCTTTAGGAGCGTTTTGCACTTTTTTCTGGAGAGTGAATTACATCGAGTGGTTCATTTTCCGATATGTAAAGTTTGAGTAAAGTCGGCTGGAGTAGACTAATTGAAGTATTTTTGTATATGGATTAAAATATCTAAGAAACTAAAAAATCGGACCTGCATACTTTAAGCAAGGGAATTATTCAGCATTTCCTCCTCTTTATAATGAGCTATAATTTATAATTTATATTTCATATTATTAGACTCGCCTATTTGATGTTTTAAAAGTATCGTGTGGTCAAAAGAACACACCTTAGTTTGTTTATTTATTATTATTTAAGTAGTCGGTATAAACACATGTTTATGCGTAAGAAATAGGTATGTTTAAATCTAAATTTAATGCAAGTAAATCCTTGGACATGGCACGTTTATTATATATAGATATATATTTTTTAAATATTAAAATAATTAAATGTGTTAACAAGGTTGTAATATTTATTTTTTTAACACTGTAAGAGTGAAACAGAGAGAGAGAGAGAGCTTTATTTACTTTTCATTATCAAGACCAATATCGATGAGACAGCTCCGGTGTTTACATTCTTTTCTATCCTCCCTCTAAAAAAAATATCAGGCTGTTGTTGCTAGGGGGGAGGATAAGGGGGGGTGTGAACCTGTATGTGACACCTGAATCCTAATACGTAAGGACCGGTCCCAATGCTCTTATCTCCACCGTGTGCCCGTTATCACAAGGGTCATCTCCCGGCATTTCAGTCGCTAAGAAGGAAAACAGCAACGCACAGAGTTTAGTATTTGGCGGATATCCTTTTTTCGTATTACATATATAGTTTCATATTTAGGTGTAAATGTTTTTATTCTATAAAAAATCTTGGCCACCTGCCAGTTTGTCTAAATATATGTTACAGATCGATGCATCGGAATAAAATTTGAAAAAAAATACTAATAAAATTAACTATCGAAACTATTGAGGTAGTAACCACCAAATCGTCAACACTGCAACAGCCCTCTCACAATCTATCATATTTTAGGTCAATCAATCATATACAATATTTCCTAGGTACGTTCCTCTATCAAATCATCATTCGACCATCGTCCTTCTTACGCCTACAACCTTCTCCAATTCAATTCCTCAGTACATTCCCTTTCTCTCGATCTTCTGACCTCTACATCCCTTCTCACAGATCTGCCTCATTTCAAAATTCCTTTATAGCTCGCGCTGTCAATTTCTGGAATTCTCTACCTATTAAAATTCGGCATTCCCCCTCAATATCCACATTCAAATCCCTCCTATTCCAAATCCTATCCCAAAAACAGTCAGATACTTGCTAAACTTTTGATATTATACATTTCTAGTCATCATCAAACGGTAGTACCATTCTATACTGTGAACTTCACTAGGGATATTACGATATCTTCTTGCTCTTAATGCCACTGACAGCATCTATTGTTTATTTGTTTTTTTTATTATTTTTTATTCGTATATAATTAAATCAATACCTATAGCTAGCATTTGACAGTGACGATTCTACATATTATTCATTACATAAATACACTGACATTATATATTGTCAGCTTTGTTAGCAGAAACACACCTCATTTTAAAGAAGAACAATGGATTTTTTATTATTTTATTTTTCAAAAGAGTATAATTATAATTTTTCCTACTGTACATAGTCTTAAGTGTTTTATCATAGTTTTAAGTGTTTTGTATATATTTTCTTTTTTGTATATAGCTTGTTTAACTAATATTTTCATTACTTTCTCTCTTTTATATTTTTTTTATTTTGGCCAGATGTAGTATTTTAATTATGTTCTATTTTGTTATTCTAAAGGTACTTTGTTCCAGAATAAAGTTATTTTCTATTTCTATTCCTATTTTACAAGAATGCAATTATCATACTTCAAGCCTAAATCGATTATATCTAAAACCGGATGTATCAATAGTAATAAGCAACAACGAATCAAACATAAAAACAGTGATAAATGTCCTTAAAATCCATAGACTATTAAATAAAATATAAAAATAAATATAATTTCTATTTTATTTTTCTTCCTTTTTTTTATATATTTATTTTAATATTCTTCATTTTTATATGTTTTTAAATATTTTTTTCATTTATTCTCTTTGTCTATTATAATTTTTTTATTTATTTCTCCTTTGAAGAGTTTACAAACATAACCGACGCTTAAAGCCTAAATAAACAAACAGACTACTGAGGAAGTGTTCGTAAAACATTTTTTTTTTTTAATTTTTTAAATAATCCATTAAACATATTTTTTATTTTATTGGAGTGAAAACTTTTTTAGGCGCGTTTTTTCACTTTTGAATGAATTAGGTTGAGCAGTCCAATTTCCGATGTGTAACGCTGGGGTAAAGTCGGCTGGAGTCGACTAATATAAATGTTTTTGCATATGGATTAAAATATCTAAGAAATAAAATTTGGACTAGCATACTGTATGCGAGGGAATTGTTGATCATTTTATTCTCTATAAAAATATGGGGCATTAAGGATTTTACGAAGGAATTTGGATAGTAAGGATTGGATACGATAAGAATTCGATGGTTTGGTGGAGCTCCAAAGCTCAACTCCGTATGCCCATTTAGGTTTCATTATGGTTAAATAGATGAGTCTTTTGTAATTAATTGAAAGTTTACAGCGCTTCTCTGTAAATGTTGGAACAGTCGGAAACGTCGAACAGTTTCTTATCGTTTCAGTTCCGTATGAGGATTCCAAGTGAGACGTTTATCCAAGTGGAGTCCTATGTAGAGGATTTGTTCAACAGGAACAAGTGGAATATCATTGAAGGATATTGTAGGACAAGAAGTTGTAGGTTGATGACGAAGGGTAAAGGTAATTTGATGGGATTTATTTTTATTGTCTACTTATGACACCATTCTTCAAGGTTTGTGATATGTGATTGGAGGGTATGTGACGAAATTAAAGGGTCATTATTAACAGATTTGATACAAGTGTTATCTGCATAGTCGACTAATTTTTAATAAATCTTTATGATATTTTTTTTTATTGTAAATCTACCTGTTTCTTATATTTATTAACTAATTGATCTATGTGAGTTTTATTGAAAACAGTTTAGCAATAATGTAAGAGATCGAGATCTGCTTAGAAATAAGGAATGCCAACTGCATCCAAGAGAAAACTTATTTATTTTTAATAACCTAAAACTGTAATCTAAAGAGATTTAAGGCCCATTCTTGGCAACACATATGGTGCAAGAGCGCCTTTAATACAGACAGCCTGTGAGAAATGTTGGTGAAACAATAAAGATCTTACCAACGCCAGTTTAAACGCTACTTTAAGAGAAAAGAAAAAGTATTGAAAGATTACCTTGCGTTTTCTTAAACTTGGGTAATTGAGAAAAGTAAAAGCACCGAGTAATACAGTCTTCTTCTGGAAGAAAACTATTTTAGAATAAAGTTCGAATCAAGCGACACTTCCACCCAATAGAATTAATCGGAATTGACTTCTAGTAACTTTGGAAGGTGTGTAACTGAGAAGTTTTCCTATTTGGAGAAAATAAGGGCTAATTCTTTTAAGCCCTTAAACCACAAAGAAAGTTGGCTAACAAGGAAAGAGTACAGATAGAGAGGGCTTGTCCCACAAACAAGTTAGTAATGGGCACAACAAGAGAATTCCTATGCTCTTGCAACTCGAAGCCTTAAGGAATATCGAGTCTTAATTAGTTTAGAGTTTCTTCTTGCGGTTTAATTCGGTGCGCTAGTAATGCTAACTGCTGATGTACTTTGAGCATTACATTTATGTTGGTATTCTTTAGGAATAAAAAAAAAAAAGAAAAAAAAAAAGCAAATCTTAAGAAATCAGGAGAAAATTATTCCTTGACGCCTTACGTTAGGGAAAGGAGATCTCCCATCCAGTACTTTTTTAATTTCAAGAATTTTGAAGATTTCCAGGAACATGTTTAACAGTGATGTCTAGAGATTACCTTTTTTACTTGTTAAGTGAGTAAGTTCTCAGGAAGATAGACAAATTCTGATGTCACCCACCTGTAAACACATAAGAATAATATTAAGTAAAAAATATATATTATATGAAATATATAAATTTTAACTTATATTTATTTATCTGTATGAAAAATAATATAAAGAATACGGCATGAAATTACCATGGCATGAGAGGCATAAATGTAAGCATTATTCAGTAGCACTTCTTCCTTGCGTACTATTGCGTATATGTATACATAAATATATACACGCATATTTATGTATACACATAAACAATATATATATTTAATTATATACTTCAGCTGACATGCCCATCAATACGAGAAGGAGATTGAAAAGGCGCTGGATGAGAGACCCTCTCCCTTAACAAATTATGGTAATTGATTCAAATTAGGGAAGAAAAGTCAAATGCAGGGTTCTATTCTTCCCCGCGCCACGACGTGTCAGTTTCGTTACTTCAATGGGACCATCTGCTGATTGTTCACAGTCTTCGACAGTTGAAGATTAATATATATATATATATATATATATATATATATATATGCTTAAAATTATACTGTTAACTTTTTAATTTTAAAACTGACTATGAAAAAGTTTTATAACGATAAATGATTTTTTTTTTTAAATAATAATTCTGTCGCTTTTTGATATAACAGTGTACCTAAAAATCTTCAGTGGTTGTGTTAATAAAAATATTACAATTTTTTTATGAATGAAACCGGCATATACGTTAACAATCAAATATACTTGCGTTCCATGCTCAATTATTGCTTGCGTAGGTTTCAGAGCAAGCTTGTTATTTTCAAGAATCGTATTGAGGAAAATATAAGGTCCAATTAGCTGAGCTTAGCGAAGCTGTCCTAATGACAACCTTCCCTTTAAAAAAAAAAAATGACGTGTGACAAGGGTTGAGATTTCCGCCGATATTGCTTATTATATTTGTTAAATATATATATATATATATATATATATACATAGATAGATGGATCAATATATTTCCATTGACCGCTACGCCTCTACAGCTAAAATATTTACGAAAGAATTAGAGGTTACAAACGAATGACAGGAAGCAGGAGTTTAGCGTGAAGTTCGATTCTGTAATTAAAATACAAGATACTGTTGTTATTTTTAAACATTTAATATAGTTTATAATTAAATTACAGTTATTTTGGAAATCCAAAATATTTCGTATTATATATACTTGACAGTCAAATCTCCATAAATGGAACTGCAGACTTCACTAGGAAGAAATAACTGTCCATAAGCTTTTTTTATTGTTCTTTTAGCATCTGAGAAAAAAACGCATCCGAAAACTCATTCATTTCACATAACTTCTCTCCTTGTTTAAGACTAAGACCCTAAATTTAATTCAGAGTATTCTTGTGACATTTTAAATGGATATCCCGAGTTAGGGTTTTTAACTTGGGACAAACAACAAAAATAAACAAATACTTCTTATAGGATTTTCAAAAAGAGCTTACTAATATTCTCCAAGAAAAAAAATATATATTGTTCCAACTGTGGGGACTTGACTGTATTTTAAAATATTTATTTAAATATTTTCTGTCCAGGTCTGATTCATAACTTGGTAATACTAACCGTTGTTAAATGTCTAGTTTTATATTGTTAATACCAAATTATCAACGCAAGTTTCATTTAAGAAAAAAAATCAACAAATTCACAATTGGATTTTCAAGGACTAACAGTATTTTAACTAAAATGTAGATTTATTCTAAAAGGTTCTTCTTCTTTTTTTTTTTTATGAACAAGTATGAATGTTTTGTTTACATTTTATCTATGCTATGCTTTTTTTTCTATTAAAAATAAAGAAAACAACATAAAATAAAAAAAAAAAATTATAACAAAAAAATAGAACTAAATCCACGATACTTGTTTACATGAAAATAATTATATATATAATATTATATATATACGAAATAGGGTTAAATGTTTTCAAGCATTGAGAACAATAAGAATAATGTATACAAGTTAAATTTGTGTGAGAATTATATAATGAAAAAAAAAATAAAAAAACTATCGCCAACATTAAATTAAGTTATCAATTTAAAGAAATTAAATAAAAAACTAAAATTTTAAGAATAAAATACGTGAACAAGCATAATAATTAGACAAAGATAGGTAAATTTAAATAAATAATAACAAATAAACTATGTATATATGTGCAGAAATATTCAACGTAAAATAAAACTGAAGTAAAAAAAATTGTGCATGTTAAATAACAAATAAAATATTAAAAATAAAATAAATTAATAAAAATACAAAATGAAAAAAAACACATTTACAAATAAATATTTAACTAACGACATATAAAGTTGCAATATATAAAACTGTAATATATAAAGTTGAAATAATAAACTATACTTAAGCTTCGATCGAGATAATAATAATGCAAGATATATTTATATCAAATAAAGATTTAAAAAATAATAAAAAAAATAAACATATAAGTTCAGTCAGTTGTATGATTCGGATTTGATTTTAGGTCAATCTTGGAAATAAAGTTTAACAGCTCAATTTTATATTTTGTCCTCTGGAAGTGTTCTTGCAAGTTCATATAAATTGCAGTTGTAGAGTATGTGTTTGAATGGTTGTGGAGTTTGTCCTTCACAGATACATGAATCTGTGTTTGTCAGATAAAATATTTTAAAGTAATTTTTAAAAGATCCGTGCTCTGACAGAAATTGAATATAATTGTGAGGTATATATATATATGTATATAAGAAATGAGGTATATATTTGTGAAGGGATCGTCCTTTTGTGCTGCTTCGGAAAATAAAGGACCATCGAGTATTATTCCTAAAATCTACACCAAATGAATCATTGAACGTTTGGAAACCATAGAAAAGAACAAACGTTGTAATAATTTTTTTTATTTCTAAAACGTAGGAAATATTGCAGTAAATAAAAGCAGTGAGTACATAGGGGATTGTGCCGCAGGAATATGATTGATTCTGGTTGGCGCTTCTGACCAGCTCCAGCCAACCTTTCAACTGTCAGTTCCCCTGACAATCAATTACACAACAATAGCCAGTGTTATCTCATTGCTCTACCATCATTGTCCTTCCGTTTTGTTGTTTTTGTATGGCTCTAGCACTCTCGTTGGAAATATATTCGTTTCCATATATAGATCTATTCAGTAATCGACATGTGGGCAATTCTTCGAAAAGTGTATTTCTTTTGTAATAACACAATATCTACTTCGAATCCAAATTTTTCATGAGAGGTGCCCAGCGTTGCACAAGGTTCAGCAGCTCGCATATAGAGAATATACTACCCCAAGGATGAAACTTCAAGGTACACGCAATTATGTGTCTAATCTCAGAGAGAAGTAAGTGAGGAACCGACAAATTTCTATATTTATTGATATCAAACGCCTATTGGTGTCCTGAGTAGTTATGAAAAACTTTGTAGGTTGGTGGATAAATGCAACTATCTCGGGAAAGAACAAGGTGAATGTTGATTGTGTACCTAGAGATTAGTTGAGGTCAATTCTTTTAACAGTTTACCAAGGTTTTTAAGTAGATATAAAAAAACATTCTTAGGATAAATCATGGCAAAACAAATAAATATCTACATCTAATGGGCATAGCTAAGAGTGATCACTGCCCAAGATGCCAATGCTTGGAGGATCCAAGAAGCATTGCTTTCAAGTGCAAAAGATTCGAGATGCGAAGAAGAATTAGTTTAGGATCGCAAACTACGGATGACGGAGCTAACTTTCTCCGACCGATGATAAGATAAATAAGTTAATAAAGATAAAATAAGATAATATATAAAATAATATATAAAATAATAATAATAATATATATAATAATATATATATATATATTATAATAATATTTTATAATAATATAATAATATATAAAATAAGATAATAAAGATAAGTTGATAAAGTTTTTGAATGACGAATGACGAATAATGAAGTTTTATAAAAGCAGTTATATAATAAAAATCGCCTCTTATTTTCATTTAATTGTTATGAAACTACTGCCACCTCAGTTTTTAACTTTTAGTCTTTCTAGTTTAAGTTCTATATAAGTTGCATTCAATATTTAGTTACAATCAGTGGTCACCTATCTAGACATATTATATAAATATTCAGTGTAATTTCATCTTACAATGACAATTAAAATATTTTATTGGCAAAATAAGACTTTCTTTTACAAGTATTAAAGCCAAAAAAGATTTTTAAAAAAATCATTTTTTTTGGTTTAAATTTATTTATTTTTTTAACTTATATATTCATCAGCAAAATGATGGAAGTGATATATTAGGGATGAGGAAGGGTATCGACTACAGTGATTCTTCTCTGACCTGATTTAATTATAATCCTTATTATGGTTTGTTAAGGAAAGAGATCTCTCATCCAGTGCCTTTTTGGTCTCCTCTTCATATCGATGGTCCAAATAAATTAATATGAAATTATTGGTAAAGTTTTCTTAAGTCTTGGTCAACTATTGGTAGGTGGAAGTCAGTATCTTGGGTTTTGTTAGTCACCTACATAACCCTTTTTGGTCCAAGTGGTTTGGATTTTTTTCAATAATAAGCTAACATTTATTTCCTGCCTCTTGATTATTTTGTTACTTATTCATATCAACTTATAAATTATTAAATTAATTCTCAGTAAACATTGATCTGAAGTATTTCTGCTTCGTATCCTTTGATCAGCAAATAATTACGTGGTATATTAACTATTATCAGCAATAGAATTTTCATTAATTTTCCAGTCCATTTAGTCTGAATTAAATGGACATAAAATTTAATAACATGTCAGCAAAATATGGTTAGATTATTATTCAAAGGTCAAAACTTTAATTATTTATTTTTAATTTTTTAATTTATGAATTTTTTGTAATGTTTTTAGTAATAAAATAAAATTTTAATATATATGGATGAATGACATTTTATTAACATTATATTTAAAACAGAATATTTTTTAATTACGAAAATACTTATAGAAAAATTTATTGAAGTGCATAAATAAGCCTTTTTTTATAGTAGAAAGAGGGACAGAGAAAAATTAAATTTATTTACAAATTTACAATATAAAATGATTTTACACACGATTATGAATTCATTATTATTTATTGAACGAATTTATTTAAGTTAATGAAATTTTAAACAATGATAAATTAAATATATACAACATAATTTTTAGTTCAAACGGTTGGATAAACGTACAAAAAAATTAAATGTTTATAGATATATCTATCCATGTATACCTATATAAGAAAACTTGTGTAGTTCTTTTGTACGGGTAGAGTTTACAAGAACGTTTTTAAGGATTGGTTATTTCATTTATCGAAGAGTTTTTGGAGGCTGCTGTTATATTAAAGTGTTTTTTAGTTTTTTTTAAGACGAATTGATAAATTTTTAGTAAGTCTCGGATATTTTATAGGATAATGGACAACTATTTATATTGCTAAAATCTTCGGTATGCTAATAGCAGCAAGTAATGAGCGTTTAAAAAATATTGCTATAAAACCAATTAATCGCGAAACTAAAATACCCAACACTTACTGATAAATAATATGAACATTTAGGATATTATTAAACTATTTTTTATAAATGAAATAATATTAAAATTAATTTAATATATGCTGAGTGTAAAGCTGTGTTACGATGCGAAATATAGGACTATACCTACATTTCGCATCGTAAAACAGGTTCTTGTGTCCCAAGAGAACACGATATTGTAGAAGCATGGACAATAATGTATCTGAGTCCCGCAGGAAATGCATTAATTAATTCATTTATATTGAGGGAGTATTTACTAGATATGATTAATTTTCTAAAAGTGTTAAATTCATTTTATACAATAATTTTAATTCAATTATACTATTTTTTTTATGAACTGGATATAGTGATTTATCTGCACTATTTGAGAACCTGAGTGGATTTGATTGGTGACACCTAAAAAAAGTTATTTTTAAAAATAAGCATGAATGTTATTTATTTTATTTTTTTCTTATTTATTTTTTAATTTGCGTTGTATCATATTTTATTTCATCTGTTTTACTAAGCTTTCTTTTCTTATTTTTGTTGTGATTTCTATTTTTTTTATTGTATATATTGTATGAATGAGTTTCTCACAGCGCAAATACTCAATGTCATTGATTGATACAAAATGTATTTTTTTCTCAATAAACAAAAAAAAAAAATTTTTAAATAGAAACAATAACAAAAAGATAGGAGACCAAAAGAAGAAATATACGATAGGATCAAAGACCTGGAGGTAACGATCAGAGAACTTAGGCTGAAATGTTACGAACGTATGGTTCGAATGAACCAGTCAAAGCATAAGAGACACATCGTCAATAAACTTTGTTAAACTTTACAAGTCCTCTGAGTTTAAATGATGAAGGAAGAGTTCAAAAGATTCAATATTGCAGAAAAATATTGTCTGGAAATGGAAAAAATAACAGAAAGAAAATTAGTGAACTGAGGATTCCTGTGGAGTAAAAGAGAAATCTCAGCAGAGGAAATTGGAATGAGGAAACAAGACCGAAGCAGTAAAAAAGAATGAGAAACTTCTGAAGGAAAAACAAAGAAAATATATGAAATGATGTTTGATTTGTCCTTGGAGGCCTGATAAAAAATAAACAGAAACAATAGCGTTTAATAACTTTTTCGTGTCATTAGGGTGAACTCACCAGTTATCGACAGGGAGCCTAGTGATGGACAGGTTGGACTTTAAATGTATATAAGCTTTCTTGTTGATTTAAAGGTTCCATTGTTTTCTAGATTGAAGAACAATGCTCTCTATTGACAACTGTATGAAAAAAGTTCCCAAAAGAAAACATTAAAATGCCTATCATTGTTGTTTCTATGGTGCTCTTGAGATTAATGAGTTTCATACCTTCCTACTAACAGCTTTGATTAGGATAAGTTGAACATTTATGTTATGTTATCTTTGTAGTTGGATAAAGATTTTAGGATTTTTCTGAGGTATGTCTATTACTGGTACCGATCCCCTGTCTTTTACTAGAACAACTGAATTTTGGCCCATCCGTAGTGCAGAAAAGTTCTTTTTTTAAATGGAAATTATATCTGCATAACTGAATATTTTTTGTTCAAATTTAAAGTGTTAAATAGAAAAAGGAGACCCTAGAGATTATAAAAGTCCAAAGGTGAAGTTTGTAACTACAATAATTAATAATAATCCAAAAAATACAAAAAAATTTCTTAGCTATGTCCATCACTGGAGCACTTACTCTAAAAAGTAATGGATTTTTTTGCAAGTTATAGGTTCTTCCTTAAGTTGTTCACTGGATATGATTGCCAAACCGGGTATTTATAATAATGAAATGGCTTCTTAATATTTTAAGACTTATGAGTAATTAAACTGGTTTGTTTATGTGGTGTTTCGCGAACAGCTGGTATGACATCGCTTTTGAGGCAATAAGGGCCAAACAACGGAGGTGACCAGGTTCTGTAAGTAGTTCTCTATTGGTCTTTCTTCTCCATGTGTTAGTCACTCTGATCCCAGATCGCTCTGGTTATTGTGCGGAACATTTTTCTCATAAATCTTTCAATACTTTTTTCCATGGCGCTGGTTATTTTCCAGGTTCCATAGCCATATATAAAAACAGGCTTTATCTTGGTATTGTATAGCTTTAATTTGAAATTTTCCTGAATTTCAATCTCTTTGAATGGGGGAAAAAGGTCTGTTTGAGCTTGTTATACGCTGATATATTTCCGATCGTTGATCATTCATTGAAGTTATTGTGGAGCCGAGGTATTTGAATTTTTCTACTCTCAGAAATGATTTTCCTTCTACGCTCATATTATGGGGGTGGAATTTTCGGCTTATTATCATACATTTTGTTTTGTATTCGTTTAATACCATTTCAAATGTATTGAAATCCCGAAAAATACCAAAAAATCTCAAATTAAGGGTGAACAATGCTACGATAAAGCCAGTTCTAATATATGGCTGTGAGACCTGGGCACTAACCAGCCCGCTAGAAAAACGTTTTGAAAGATTTGAGAGAATCTTCCGCACGATAACCGGAGTGATCTGGGATCAGAGAACTAACAAATGGAGAAGAAACATTAATAAAGAATTGCTTACAGAAACTGGTCAATCAATATCCCATGACATGAAGGCACGGACGTTAAGATGAGTGGGGAATGTAGCTCGTAGCAACCTATCTGGAAGCCTCTACATAACAATGAATGCTTCAATAGAAAGCAAAAGACAACGTGGAAGGCCAAAAAGCAGATGGATAGATAAAACTAACAAAGATTTAATAAATCTGTGAATGGAAAGAAATAGCCCAAGAAAAGCAGAGATAGAGCAGGCTTGTTGAGTGTGTTGGTCTGTTATGGCAACAGTAAAAAAAATTCTTATTTCGATTAATGTTGCCTACATTCAAACTTCGATCAAGTCATATTTTTTTCCCTTTTATTTTAGTAATGTTAGAAATATTGAATCTTTTAACAGTTTTAAATTTTCCATTAATAGTTTGATTTTGCTTTTTAAACGTTTTATAGACAGTTATATTATTATTTCTAAACATATATGTGCACTTATATACATATTTTGTTGAATTTACTTCGTAAAAATAAATATTGACGAGCTCAACCCTTATATTGCTATGAACCTAGGACTCCAGCTGGACAAACGTCTAACTTGGAATCCTCATACCAGACTGAAACGACAAGAAACAGCTCGACGTTTCCGACTACTTCAACACTTACTAGACAAACGCTCTAACCTTCCAATTAATTATAAAAGACTCATTTACATGACTATAATGAGGCCTATTTGGACTTACGGAGCTATAGGGCTCCACCAAACCTTCAAATTCCTCTCGCATCCAATCCTTACAATCCAAAATCCTTCGTAAAATCCTCAATGCTCCTTACTTTGTTACAAATAAAATTATCCATAATGACCTTAATGTTCCTTATGTATCAGATTTGGCCCAATCCAGATATCTGTCCTTCCATAATAAACTTCATAACCATCCCAACCCTCTTGTTTCTAACCTAGCTTCCTATTCAATTCCTGATAACCCTCCGAGGCGTCTGAAAAGAAGATGACCACGTGATCTTCTAATATAGACATATTGTTAGAGTGCTACCAATGGGTAGTTTCTCAACATGTGTTTCATGTCATTATATCCTCCATAATGACCTTCATATCCCATTTGTTATTGACCTAATCCCAGAAAATTTTTCCAAATTTCACCAGAAACTCACTCATCATCCAAATCCTGTAGCACAATCCCTATCTAGCTCCAGTCATCCCTACAATCCTCCCCGGAGGTTAAAACGGCAGTGGCCCCGCGACCTTCTGTAAATATGTATATATTGGAGTACTGGCAATGGCCAGATTCTCCACTCAAGACATGAGCGTCTGTTGCTATAGTGACCTCCATCAGTTTCCACTGGTTTCAAATAACAGTGACGCGGCTGAGGGAGAAGCACTGGGATCTCCTGGAGTCCTGCCTTGGCTTCCACGTCGGAGAATAAGGCATGACTCAGAGTCTCCTGGGTGAATGTAAATATTGTACATAGATGTGAATGTGATTTATTTACTTTAATTTCATCTAGCTTTTATCTATTATTTCATTATTTTTTTGTACACAGGCATACCAATATACTTATTTTATTTTTTTATACCAATTTACTTATTTTATTTTTTTTCTTTATTATTGATATTAATTGTATGTACATATTGTGTGAATGAATCATGTAACCTTAATATTAATGTCCTTCAATGTAGCAGAATGTATTAATATTCAATAAAGAAAGTTAAAAAAAAAATATCCATGTGCGAATTTATCAGATGTATTTTTTTGTATACAGTTGTAAATATCATATAAATAACTTATATTGCTATGAAATTTCCTTTGGTTTTTTTTTAAATGAATAAGAATTTTTGAAAGAATCCAGAATTTTAAAAGATTTTATTAATATTTTCTTGTTTTAATTGGTGGCAATATGCTTTCTTTCCCGGAGATACGCCAGGAAGGCAGCTTTATGGTTAGCATTATTTACCACCGACGACAAAGGAAATTGCAAAATAACTCAAAGAGGAGCGCCGTACATAAAGGTATCTCGGAAAAGGAAACGGTAGGTATTAAATGGGGGAGGATTTATAGGTAGATGGCCTGGGGGGTGATGTATGCTTCTGCGGCAAGAGGAATAGGTCGCATGGGACAACCAGCGCTTCTAGGACAGTTCTGGGGCCCCCGCTGAATAGCGGCCTCGAATATAACATCATAAATCGAAAAATAATTTATTATTATTATTATGAAATTAGCTTGTATGAATTAAATTATGAAATAAATTTTGCTATATATATATATTGTAATTAATTTACAATTTAAAGTTAAAATGAAATTTCAAAGTATCCTAGTAATTTAACTGTGAACTCGGTTATACGTTGACCTCATATCAAGCATATATAAATCAAGTCTTTGAGAAATATCTTAGGTTCATTTAAAAAAAAATAATAATAATCTCTTTATTGAAAACTTTACAAATGCCTTTGGCATATATTGTAAATGAGCTCATCATTCGTCAACTTCCTCTGCAGGATTAACATAAATGCTTCATTGGAGAAATCTACAAGCAAAGGCCCTCCTAATGACTCTTTTTAATGTACCACATCCCTACTCCAGAGACGTTTGAGTCTCCTTGGCTTCTGTAGTAGTGTGTCTGTTAGTAATGTCTGTACAAGAGAATAAGGATGTCCAAAAAGTGAATCGTGAAAATTTTTGTAAAACTTCTTAATTACGTCAGTCACGTGTATTTTTAGGTCTTTATGAAGCGATTTATTGATTACGTAGAATCGACTGATATTCCGGAGACATTTAGATTGGAAGATTTGAATAGTATGTAAGTATGTTGTTTTGTATTAACCCCACCCCTGAGTAGCACGCGTCCATATTGGTCTGAGTAGCATGTTGTATATAATGATTTTGTTAGAAAGTGATAGTTTATTTATATGGTGAAGAATTTGTCTTAGTAGTGACAGCCGATGGTTCAATCTCTTTTTCAGTGTAATCACGTTTCAGTCGTCTATTCATTGTGAGTCCTAAAAATTTGTCACTGTATGATTTGCTTACTTTACGATGATGTACTCAAAATATAATTATCTTGAACGGTTATTGAGCAATTCCTTCTTATTCGATAAAAACCGTGGCTACCTTAAGAAAAACACATAATTGGCAATAATTCCTTTTCGGATTCGCTCCATGCATCAAAGGAACTTTTTTGTTCAAAATTTTGTCTAGAGAACCTCCCCTCCCCCCGAGTTTGGCCATTAAGGACAGAGACACCATGTATAAAGAAAAAATATTGAATAAAAAAGAACTGTTTGGTAACAAATCGTCATACAAAAGCGAATAGCCCGCCAGAAAGATAACAAAATCAATGAAATGTTAAAATTTTCTGGGAAACATGATAAAACAAAAGATGCATTGTTTTTCAAATGATTTCCAGCAAATTAGGTAAATGAAACAAAAGCACATATAAATTTTATTTTTAACATAAGCATTAAAATACCTGCCCTCCAGTTTATATTGACAACAATCAAATTCCTCAAACGGACACGGTACTTTACCTTGGACTCACCTCCGACAGAAGGATGACATGGGGTCCGCATGTAAAAATGAAACGTAAGACACTTAACAAACGATTCAAACTACTTTACTCTCTTTTTTATAAATCTTCAAAACTAAAACTAAAACAGAAACTGAATACATATACATACTTAATTAAACCCATATGGACTTATTCATCACAGATATATGGTATCCCTAAAAAGACCCACCTTCAAAAACCTCAAACGTTCCAATCAAAATTATTGCGTCTCATAACAAAAGCACCTTGGTACGTGACTAACAAAACTCTACATACTGACCTCCACTTTCCAACTGTTGAACAAAATAGAACGTCCCTTTATCAACGATTTTACACAAATTTAAATGGACATAATAACAGACTTATAAGAGACATGGCCACAGCTGACATACCTCAAAACATGAGGAGGAGACTAAAAAGGCGTTGGATGAGGGATCTGTTTCCTAAGACAACCTAAGTAATTGGAACAAATTAGGGAAGAGGTACTGCTGAGTACTTTCCTTCCCCATGTCTGTCATGTCATTATATCATGTATCGCCATCACATTTGCTGATTGTCAACAATAAGTTGACAGGCGCAAATATATTTTTTTGCTAGACAAAAAAAAAACATAAGTATTTAACAAAAGACTTACCTGGAACATACAAAATAAATTAAAAAGACAAGAACTGACTAGACGATACAACCAACTATCACATCTTCTGGACTACAGTTCCGTCACTTAAATTAGGGAACAAGCTACTGATCTACAACACTATACTGAGACAAATTTGGACATACGGAGCAAAACTTTGGAGTTCGGAAAAACAAACACAAATAAATAAAGTACAAACAACAGAATCGAAAATTCTACGAAACATTTTCAATGCACCTTGGTACATTTCGAATAACACTATACAAAAAGACAGTAAAATCCTATTTCTACAACAAATACAGTTCATTTTATTCTTCAATTCTAAATCACATCAATCCATTAATCCTTTCTATTTCCTGCTCCCTTTTACCTGATCGACGCAGACTGAAAAGAAAAAGGCCAAGGGACGTACTTCTACATTAACAATAAGGAAAAAAAAAACATAAGTATGATTGTGTTTTTAATTTTTTTTTATTTAATATTGTCTCAAGTTTGATTTATTCTGTTGTTCCAAGTTTTCTTTTCTTAGTTATAATTTTTTTCTGTTTCTTTTATTGTATATATGGTATGAGTGTGTTTCATACACCCGAAATACTCAATGCCCTCAATTGGGGCAAAATGTATATTTTTCTTAATAAAAAAAAAATTTAACAGCTTGAAGAATATGAACGAAAAACTTTCTGCTGCTGAAAAAGCATGCATGTTTTTTTCTTTTCTTATCTTATTTATTCATTTTTTTTAATTTGTATCATATTTTATTTCATCTGTTTTACTTAAGTTTCTTTTTCTTATTTTTGTTATAATTTCTATTATTTTTGTAAGTGTATATATTGTATGATGAATTTGTTATATCTTAAATACTCAATGCCCTTGATTGAGGCGAAATGTATTTTTTCTCAATAAAAAAAAATTTACCTCTTATCCAGTTAAATATTGATCAATTCTTAAATATGTGTATTTTAATGCAAATTTAGGTACCGTCCTGCTTTCTTTGTTAAAGGGGACTTTTTGTCATTCCTTTGGAAATGAAAAAAAAAAAAAAGGTAAAGAAAAGTCATTTAAACACACAGTATATCCTGAAATTACACTCTGTTCTGCCCAAAGGGAAAGAGAGAAAAAAAAGAATTATTAAGCGGTTTAGAAGTTTAACTATGTCGAAGCAAACCTCCTTACGCCTCCTGAGAAACTCTTCGATGAGTAGGGTCCGTTGTTTTATTAGATATTAAACTTGGCCCCCAGAACCTTTAAGGGCTTCCCCTATACTTAAACTCAAAACCGCAACTTCCTTACCAGGTTATAACCATAAACGGGGAACCACTCAGTTTTAACCAAAGTAGTTAATAAACTCTACTTTATTCCCTTTCTTTTGATCGGAAGGTGTTCTTTGGAAGTTTGCGTATTTCAGGAAACTGAAGTATAGGGAAAACGTGCTACCTTATTTTACGGAGCAATTATAATTTATGGAGCTCTGTTTACATTAAGTTATTTACACTCTTTAATTTACTTTTTATTCGACGAGGAAGAGTAATATAGTAATTGTGTGATTTTTTTTTTGTTTTAAATGAAGAAACCTCTTCCATTTATTGGATATCTGGATTGGGCCAAATCTGATACATAAGGAACATTAAGGTCATTATGGATAATTTTATTTGTAACAAAGTAGAGAGCATTGAGGATTTTACGAAGGGTTTTGGATTGTAAGAATTGGAAACGAGAGGAATTCCATGGTTTAGTGAAGCTCCATAGCTCAATTCTGTAAGTCCAAATAGGCCTTATTATAGTGATGTATATGAGTCTTTTGTAATTAATTGGAAGTTTAGAGCGTTTGTCTAGTAAGTTCTTGTCGTTTTAGCCTGGTATGATATTGTACAATTAATTTATTTTTCTTTTATTGACTTTTCATTATAAAGAAAGGTTATCTTGGTTTCTTAAAAACATGGACCTATGCTTCACGAATTTAGGGATCAGCCAAAAAAAAACCACATACGAAAACTACAAACCTTTAAATCAAAAACTTTTAGGACCATGTCTAAAGCTCTAAGGTATGTCACAAACATTACTTTACATTGAGGTCTAAACATGCACACGGTTATCGACCATGCACGGACACACGGACTTGCTAATTGTCATTACTTCTGACATGTGTGGGAAAAGAAATAGAGTTAAATAAACATTGTTTATTCAATTTATTTTTACTCTATTTTGTTTTGTATTTTATTCTTTCAGTATTTTTCAATTTGAAAATGGGTCAGATAGAGATAACATTGGAGCTCGAAGCTTCCGTTCGATTGGAAATATTCTGTTTGATTTATTCGTGAACTTTTTTTTTTTTTTTCACTGCACGGCAACTTCTACTATTTCCGAACGATTTAACTTCCTCAATTTTAAAACTAGTGTTTTCGTCTCATGTAGCAATATACACAAAGGATGTGAATTTTTCTCATACACCATTCGTTTCACTGCCTAGCATTGGGTTCATGAAAAACTGCTGAAGTGTTTTTCTCTTAGATCTAAAATGGACGATAAAATTTTAGTAAACAACCTATTCTAGTTTCTCATCTCCTCTTGTATTGCCAACCACTTTAACTATATTACTTGGTGTATGATTGCCAAGTAAACTTGAGACGAGACTGAATGGAGGATTGTTTCATTAAATGCATCTAGGAAGTTTCCAAGCACTCTCATTCCTCCAGTTGGTTTGCCAATGTGGCTTTTCTCGTATTCATATGGCAAGACTTCCTCGTCGTATTTTTATTTTTTTATTCCCTTAGTGCTAAAAATCGGCATCTCGATTCGCCTAACTCGCGTTCCTCTATCTTTTTTTTTTTTAATATCAGATCCCATTTTCCCATCTTGCATAATCCTGTAAACTTCTTCTTTTCGCAAACTAGTCATTATTTCAGTTCATTTGTTTTAAAATCTTATTTTATTACAAAAAAAAAATACTACATAAGCCTGAAGAATACGTATTTATTCTTAACAGAAACTTTGGAACGCTTAATTATAACTAATAATTAAGTGACAAATAGGTATTTATAGCTAAACAAATGAAATAATGATCGTATGGTACCTTATGGTAAAAGTATACCCTTGTTAAGTTATGTAAAGATAGTGAATTTCATACCTGAATAAAAATATTTATTAATTTGTTTTGGCTAAAGCACTCTCCCTCAATCTCCACTGGGTTTATCCCCAGTGACGCGGAAGAGAGAAGTGCAAGGATCTCCCGGAGCCATGATTTTCTCTCGACAGTTGGAGGGACAAGTCGGGCTCTGAGTTCTCTCGCCTGATTGTATATAGTGTATATAGGTATGCATGTGTTCTTTTTTATTTATTTATTTTTAGTTTATTTTATAATTATTTATTGTATATATTATTTGTCTGTATAATTTATTTGTTTTATTGTACATAGAGTGTGAATGTGATCTCTGAACACTATTATAATGGTACTTTCAGACAGATCGTAATATTTTCAATAAACAAGTTGAAATAAAAAAAAAAAAAAAATTGTTTTCTAAATAGGAATAGAAAATCAACCAGTGTAGAACTCTAGATTGATGGATAAATATATTATCAAGATGGAATTTTAATAATTATATCAAATAATTAAGAAAATTAATGAATTATGAATAATTTATAGATAGTAAATTCCCAAAACAACTAATTGATAACAAAGCACCTTACAAAGAAAACAGTGGTATTGAAAAAAGGCTAAAGTACATTCAACAAATAAAATTAATAAGTTATATCTAAGAAGAAAATTCGTCGCTAATGACCTAGGCAGTCGATCCGAAGTTTAAAAGAGATAATAAAAAAAAAATATATATATAAATATATATATATAATAAATATATATATATATATATAAATATATATATATTTATATATATAATATATATATATAAATATATATATATATACTATCTAGTTTAAAGGGCATTTTGGCCAAGAAAAAAACATATAATATTGTTATTTTTAATTTAAAAAACAAATTAGTAGTAATATAGCTCATATTCTTTAATGTAACGACGTGTTCATTGTAAAAATTTTATATCTTGAAAATAAAAAGCATGCTGAATTACTGTTATATTTAGTGATTTAATATTAATTAACTTAAAGATGATGTCCCAGGAAATTTTTTTAATTATATTTATATTATATAGTAATATTTATATTTTGTTTAAATATAATAAAGGCATATCATTTATTTATTTTCTGAATATTTTTGTTAGATACCATCTAATTTTTACTAAGCTAGAATATTTAAATCTTTAAACTTCTTACTTGTAATATATACACATATTATACAGCAAATGTTCACTTTTTTTTCTCATGACTGCAAGTGATATGTTTGTATTTAAAATTTGATTTAAATAACCGAAGTAACAAACTGCAGAATCATCCGAATCCTCTCGTTTCAAACCTTGCTTCATCCTCGATCCCTGATAATCCTCCGAGGCGTCTGAAAAGAAGATGGCCTCGGGATCTTCTAATATAGAACTTTAATTTGAGTTCTACCAATGGGTAGTTTCTCTTCATGTTGTACATGCCATGTTACAAATTTCTCATTTACTTATTGTATTCTCTATGTAATACAGTTGTAAATTCCATTGAAATAAAAAAAAAAAAAAAAAAAAAAATAACCGAAGTAATTTTATTTTTGTTAGTGGCGACTTGGTGCTAATCTATTAGAGTTTTACTTTATATCTTTTTTTTTTCCTAAGCAGTGATTATTTTGTTTCATTTCTTATTACTTTCGTAAATTTTCTTAAGCTACTTAAGGTTTTTAAGTTTATTTATTTAATATAACTGTGTCCAGAAGTTACCTTTTTTTTCTGTAAAACTCTGTGGTTTTTAAGGAACATCGTCTCAGAATAACGCTGTTTTGACATTATATTCTGTTATATATTTGAAAAAAAAAGGAGAAGAAGATTAAATGAATATTTGTAGGAAATTCCTAATTTTTAAATTTATATTTTTTTTTTAATCATAATTTTTTTTTAATGTATGTTTGCATTGTTCATTCCTTTTGTTCATTCATCCGACTGTTCTGAGTAATACATTGTCATTCCTGTAGAATAGACTTGCACGGACTTCACTTGAAAGCAGTTGAAGTCTGCTCACGTTTCCCAGGAGCCTGCTTAAAGACTTCCCCTTTTACCTGTCATATACTGCCTTGTTTTCGTTACCGGTATAAAAGTCCGCTGAAGTTGTGCCCGTGTCGAGAATTTCAAACTCGTGCACGATTCTTCGAAAGGTGTTATTTAAAAATAAATAAGTTATGAAGTTATGAGATTTTGTCGATTGAGTTAAATTCCAAAGGAAAAAAGACAGACAAGTCATTTTTTATTTTATTATTTTATATTCAGTTCTACGCCACCAGATTCACTGAATGTTAATAAGACTTAATATATGATAAAGGTGAGTATGGAAAATAACGATAAAAAAAAATATTGATTTATGTATAGATACATTGCAATTTTTTTTTCTCCATCTCTGCATTGCCCACCAGACCAAATTCTTCTCAATAAAATTATTAATATTTGCATAATTTAAATAATATTAGCCATTCTTTAAAAAAACAAAAAGAAAATATCCAAAACAAATTTAGTTAATTTTAGGCAATTTTCAATTAACTTATTAAACATTTTAAATCTTGATATATTTCATTACACTATGATAACTAGAAAATTAGACATCTAAGTGAACTGTACAGAGAAGAAAATTAACAAAGAAAAATATAAAAATTGAAAAGTAGTAACTTAAGTATGTTATAAAAAAGATCCAAATAATAGTAAAATGTATGTGGATTACTTAAATATTAATGAATTTTTAATTGGAAATAGCAATGATAATCAAATTAAATCATTAATTTTTTTTTATCTTTGAATATTAATCTGCACCTGTCGACAACTGTTGACAATCAGCGGATTGTCTGATGGAAGTAATGAAACTGAAAGGCATGAGGAAGGATAGCACTCAGTAGTACCTTTTTCCTGGCTTGATGGTTTATCAAAGAAGAAGGTCTCTCATCCACCGCCTTTTAAGACTCCTCCTCATATTAATGGATATGTCAGCTGAAGCCATATCTCTGATTAGGATATTATTATGTTCTTATAAATCATTGTGAAATCGTTTGTAAATTCATATCTGTTGATCAACTGTAGGTTGGAGGAAGTCAGTATGTAATTTTTGTCACGTACCAAAGTGCTTTAGTTATAAGTCGTAATATTTTTTATTTTAAAGTTTCCGTAAGTGAGTCTTTTTAGCTATAACGTATATCTTTGAGGAGTAAGTCCATATTGGTTTAAGTATAGTTATGTATTTAGTTTCTGTCTCAGTTCTAGTTTTGAAGATTTGGAAAAAGTGAGTAAAGTAGTTTGAGTCGTCTATTGAGGGGTCTTCCGTTTCATTTTTACATGTGGGCTTAAATATCATTAAATTCTATTATACATATAATTTAAAAAAATATATTAAGGTGCGTTTCGACATTTTACAATGTATAGGAAACATAAATATTTAAATGTTTATTCATAGACTAGTGTTTTTGTTTTATGTTTTTGATGTTTTCTACATGCTGGCCATAACAAGAGGAATACAAAAAAAAAAAAGTTGAATTTAGCCTTAATGTCGTCATTATTTGAGTCAGATAATAGTATTTTCCATAATTTGTGAAATGTCTAAACCCATATTTAGAGAAATAGAGCAAATATCCTTTCTTTTGAAGTGTAAAAATTCAAAATTATTTCTACCTTTTATAGAAAATAATTTTAAAAAATATTAGAAATATACTGCGTAATAAATTTTATAAATATGCAGAACCATCCGAACCCTCTCGTTTCAAACCTTGTTGCTTCCTCCTCGATCCCTGATAACCCTCAGAGGCGTCGGAAAAGAAGATGGCCTCGGGACCTTCTAATATAGAACTTTAATTTGAGTTCTACCAATGGGTAGTTTCTCTTCATGCTATACATGTCATGTTACCAATTTCACATCTACTTGTATTTCTCATGTAATACAGTTGTAAATTTAATTTAAAAAAAATAAAATAAAAAAATAAATATGAAAGACTTAGAATAAATATTTGATATTAAATATAATAATTTAAATCGTGAAATATAAATTTATACTACGATGATTAGAAAATTGGACCTTTAGGCAAAAGTAGGGAGAATATAATTAATGAAGTAAAAGGTCAAAGGTGAAAATTAGAAAATAACTTATGTTTAATAATTATTTATTTTTTATTTTTTTAACTATAAGGAAACAAAAGTTATTTTAAAGCAAAACGTTGATCAAACAAATTCAGCTGATTTTCCAAGATCAGATTTAGGAAAAATGAGATATTAAGATTTTGTATGATTTCATCAATTTTCTATGTTAATAAAGAACTTAAATGACAAGTACAGTTAATTAGTTTAATAAATTTTACTAATTATACTTTTAATAAATAGTAAGAATTAAGGTAAGTTTAGACATTTCACAATCTATAGGAAACATAAAGATTTAAAAGTTTATTCCTACACTAGTGTTTTTGTTTCTTGTTTTTGATGTTTTCTATATGCTGTACTAACAAGAGGATTACAAAAAACAGTTGATTTTAGCCTAAATGTCGCCATTAGTTGGGCTAGACGATAGTTTTTTCCATAGTTTGTGAAATGTCTAAACCCATATTTAGAGTAATAGAACGAATATCCTTTCTTTTAAAGTGTAAAAGTTCAAAACTTTGTTTAAATTTTATAGAATATAATTTAGAAAACATTTGTGATATACTGTGTAGTAAATTTTATAAATATAAAATATGACTTAGAACTCATACTAAAATTTATACTACGATAACTAAAAAAATGGACCTATAAGCAAGAATTAGAGAGAATATAATTAATGAAGTAAAAGTTCAAAGGCGAAAACTAGAAAATAATTTCTGTTTAATATTTATTTATTTATTATTTTTTTAAACATAAGAAAAAAAAAATTTAAGGCAAAACTTTTATCCAACAAATTCAGCTGATGGGATAAGAGGTTTTAATACAATAAACGAGATTCAAAATTTTAATTTTCTTGTATCAGATTAAGTTAGTATGGCTAAGAAAAAGTTATTTACAATAATTACGGGTTAATTAAACAAAAATTGGACTTTAAGATTTTCGTATGATTTGATCAATTTTCTATGTTAATAAAGGACTTAAATGACAAGTACAGTTAATTGAGTTATCTTTTTTTATTTTGTATATAATAGGAGGTAGTTATTATAAAACAAGAAATATCTGTAAATTGAGAAAACTCCGGAGCACGAACCGGAGTAGAGTTAAGTGGGGGGGGGGGAAACGAAGGTCGGATTTGTAATAGCCAGGGGGGTGGAAGAGAGTGAAACGAAGAGAGAGAGAGAGGCTCTGATGGGAGACTAAAACGGAGAGAGAGGGCAAGACGGGAGGGTGACGAAACGAGAGAGATGGGGATAGAAAGAGTGGCTGAATTTTAACGAGAGCCTTGGGAAATAAGGTGGAATTTAGAAGTAACCGAGCAAGGAGATGGCCCTACTGAGTCTAACTAAATTGCTATGCAAAACCTCTTCATGACCCTATAAATAATTGCTCATACCCTCGCGAATTATTATCTCTCCTTCTCATCACCTCCTATTTAATTGTGGACCCTTTACTTAATTGCTTTCAATTAATAATATCAAACTTTTTTCCATTATTGTACTGATTATTAAATACGCCTGAATGCATTCCATCGACACTTCATTCCTAATTTATTTGATGATTCATCCCATCTTGAAAGTCGCCTTGAGAATAGAGAAGGCAGAGACAATTGAAATACCTTGGCTTAAAATGCATCTTAACAACTCAAGCAAAAAACCAAGTTCTCGAACCTTCCTTCTGATTCAAAAATTATGATTATTTCCTACTTCATCTATACGATGACATATGCTTGTCATAATTTGAGTGAACTCATAATCTATAGCTTACATAAACAATTAATATTGTAACATAAACGATAAAATAAAATTTATATCTGCATGGAAAATTCGACTAAACACATTATATTTACCCTTCGAAGAAATACCTGTCCTCCAATTTATATAGAAAACGACTAATTCCTCAGACGGACACCGTACATTGAAAGAAGGAAGACATGGAGTCCAGATGAAAGGGAAGACGATTAATAGATGATTCAAACTATTTTACTGAGTTTTTTTTTTTTCAAATCTGAGTTTTACCATAAAAGTGTCTAAAAATGGTTACATATTATTTTAACAACAATAAGCAATGCATACAAATAATTAGTTTGCTTAGCTAGTTTAGACTAGGCTGAATCTTTTAGGTATCATAATTTTATACTCTAAATTTGTAATAAAAGGTTTTAAAATATAAATTCATAAGAACCACTAATAAATAAAAAAACAATAAATATTTCTGAAAATTACAAATCATTTACTACATTATTGCGAATCTCAAATGAGAAGGTGAAAAATCAAGGAATGAATCATTCATTTTATTTTAAAAATTAAATAAAGTTCCTAGACCTACCTACGAAAGAAGAAAATTTGACAGACTGAATAATGAACTTAAACGAGAAATCTTCGAACTCGAGCTAGAAATATTAAAATGTTTACTTAAACTATCATGGTAAGTGAAAGTTATGTGATGCTCGTACCGCGTCAGATTTTTAATTTTTGAAAAAATACTTGTCCTCAAGTTTGTTGATAATTGGTTTTAAAGAGTTCGGATATAGAGCAATGGGTAACCTCTTATACTTATAAAAATATACACATACATATGTATTATAAATTGAAGAAAAAAAAAAGCATTGTGTATTTTGTATGAAACTACATTCTGCGGTCAAATATCTACCTGGTCTATTGCTCTAAAAAAATTAATATACTAATAAAAGATATTGGCTAAACTTAACATGCTCCTTAATATGGAGAAGAGACTGAAAAAGCGCTAGTTGAAAGATCTCTTTTCCTACCAAGGTAGGACAGAGGGGCACTTTTCTTCCTTTTAAAAAAATATCATTATTTCCTACTTCAGATGACAGATGGTACTTGTCATAGTTTGAGTGTACATATAGATATATAGCTTACATAAACAATTAACATTGCTACATAAATGATAAAATAAAAATTCTGTTTGGAAAATTCCACTAAACACATTATATTTACCCTTCGAAGAAATACCTGCCCTCCAATTTATATAGAAAACAACCAATTCCTTAGATGGACACTGTATATTACCGTGGACCTACCATTGACCGAAAGAAGACATGGAGTCCACATGAAACGGACGATAATAGATGATTCAAACTACTTTACTGAGTTTTTTTTCAGATCTTCAAAACTATAACTGAGACAGATACTAAATACATACCTGTACTTTAAAAAACCTATTTGGACATACTCCTCACAGATATAAGATTTAGCTAAAAAGACCAACTTACAAAAACTTCAAACATTTCCTTAAAAATTACTACGACTCATAACTAAGGTACCTTGGTACGTGTTCAACTAAATACTGCATGCTCAATTCCACCTGTCAACGGTTGTCCAACACATAAGATCTCTTCACAAAATATTTCATACTAATTCATACGGACGTAATAACATACTAATTAGATATTTTACTTCAGCTGACACGTCCATCAATACGAGAAGATTAAAAAAAAAGGTGCTGGATGAGAGACCTCCTTCTATTACAAATCATAGTAATTGAATGAAGCCAGGAAAGTACTGCTGGGTGTTATCCTTCTCCATGTCTGACATGTCAGTTTCATTATTTTTACCAGACCATCTTCTCCTTGCTTTCCCTCCACATGTGGGGGGATAAGTATGGTTCGGAGTTCCCATGGCCGACTGTAAATAGTGTAATAGGTATGCCTGCGTCTAAGATGTTTATTTTCATTACTTTTTTTTTTTTCTCACTATGATATTTTATTTTGTTCTTTTGTAGCTTTATATTATTTGAAGTTAGCTTATTTTTTTATTTTTATTTTTTAATTTGTAAATATGGTGTGAATGTGCTCTCAGAACTCTATATTATAAATGTCCTTTATTGAGACAGATTGTAATATTTATCAATAAAATAAAAAAATAATAAATAATAATAAGACCATCTTCTGATTTTCAACAGTTCGTCAGATAGCAAATGAATATTTAAAGGTAAAAAAGAAAGTTGTATAAATGAAACGTATGATACATTATGTACTTTTAAATATAATATATTATGCTTAGTTTATTTTTTTTATTTTTTGAGGAAACTGAAATATAAATGAAAAGGAAATCCAAATGCCTTCATCAAAGTTAATCCCTGATTTAAATAATTCCTTGAATTTAAAATGGCTCAAATACTTTCAACATTTGACCCGAAACACTTGTAAAAACAACTAAAGGAGATTACCTCGACTCCTAATAAATCACACGCTTAAGCTACTTCTTTCAGATTTCTTAATTTTTTTTTCTCTCTTTTTTCCCCTTTAAAGAGAAAAACCTTTTAAGGATTCTAAAGGAAGTTCATGAATTATGCAAGGCACGTTGGGCGGTTAAAAGAAATAGTTAAGTCCCTTTAATTAGTTTTTGAGAATATTAACGACACTAGATTACTATCCGTAAATACTAAATGCCTTTAAGTAATTTTTAACTGGATTCTAAATCAGGCCCGACTCGAGATTAAATTTATAAATTATCCAGGCCCTAAAAAATAATTAAAAGTGTGCTGGATATATTAGGGATTTTTAAAAATCGTATTTTAAATTGAACTTCTTAATTTTTTCTTATTAGTTACAGCACATCTGCTTACTGTCAAGCTCATGACAGGTGTGGATGGAAATATGAAGAAAGAAAAAGAAAAAAAAAAACTTCAACTTTACTGAAAGTACGATCTTAATACATCGAATTCAGTGTGCTATTTTTAAAAATATATGCTGTATTTGTACAAATAAAGCACAATGTTGTTTTTATTTTTCAAATATAACCAACTTTATATTTTTTATTTCCAAATAAAAAAATAATTTAAAACAAATGAATTACCTAATAAATATCAAAGTGTTTAGTTTTATATAAATGTATAGCGACAAATTTGTATGCAAGAGTATTAAATTAGAGAAAGGAACGTATATAGAAGCACCCAGATTAGATATATTCTTTTAGTTTAATTAGGTAGATCTCTCATCCAAAACATTTTCAGCCCATTCCTCGTATTTAAATTTATTAGTCTTTTTGAATCTCTGCGTGAGTTCTCATGAGTCGTTTTTATGGGCTCGTTATATGTTTGTTGATGTTAGTGTATGCAATTTTTTATATTTTATAAAAAAAATATTTATATATTTTTTTATTTTTTGTATGCAATGTATATTGAAACATATCGAAATAATGTAGAATTCTGATTATGTTATGATTATCGTTTAAGATGTGCACAAATTCACTCTCTAACAAAATATAATTTTATTTCTAAGAGTAACAGTTTGTCGAAGTGCAAATGAATATTTTAAGCTAAAAAAAATCTTGAAAAATACATTAACACACTTCACCATTAAGTTTTACTTTTCTTTATATTTCACAGACGTTTCAGCTGTTTAAGAAAAATACTATTTTAAAATTACAACTGTTGGTCTTGTTCCCGTATGTCATATTTAAAAAAAAATAATATCGCTTCCTTTCCGTATTATTATTATATTTTTTTTTTATTTCAGTGACATGCTGATTTTGAAGGAAAAAATGCAGTAACATATCAGGCATATACAAATCTTAAACAACAATGTCAATTTCGTACAACTATTTATTTTTGGGCTAGTCTGTTCACATACACACAGACAATTTTGTAGGACTTGGTTATTTGGACTAACGGGACATTAAAACGTGTATTTCCATTTAAAACTCATATTTGAATCTTTTCACGATAGTAAAACATCCCCTTGCAATATATTACAAACGTAGTTAAGTGAATGTAAATATGTGACATAAGCTAATCAGCCCAATTTTTAAAATGATGTTTTTTTCCTTTAGAAATATAAAAAAAACATATATAGTAGGATTTATGAATTAAAAATACATTAGTATAAAACAAAGCCGTTTAAGTCTAAATAATTGAAATACTTTATTTTAAATTTATCCAAATGTTCACCTCTTCAGGCATCTTCAGGGATAAATCAGATTTTATAATATATCGTGAATTTTCCTCTGAAAAAAATATACATACAAAATTCTTTCAGAGGACTTACTAGCAGACTTTAGCACATTTATTACATAACATTTTAAAAAAATATTAATCAGTCAATAATATATATATAGAAACTTACGTATATCTAAACTTACTCACTTATAGTAGCGCACAAATTATATTTTAATATGATTAATAATTGGTAATAATAATGATTAAATCTGATTTTATCCCTGAAGATGCCTGAAGACAGGAACATTTGGATGAATTTTAAATAAATTATTTCATTTATTGAGACTAAAAAGACCTTTTTTCTATTTAGACTTAATAAAGTTTCTTTCCCAAGATAATCTTTTATAAAAAAATATATTTATTTTTTAAGTATTATTTTCTCTAAACTCATTTCAATATTTTTTCTTAAATTTAATTGCTATATAATAAACATTATAACTTTTTTTTCATATATTACATAGTATCTAAATGTATTTTATATATATATATATATATATATATATATATATATATATATATATAAGTGCAAATGCAGTGCACTTATCAAAGATAGCATCACAGAAAGCATACATCATACAGAACATTTTTTGTTTCCGTTATCTTTTATCGGTGACGTTTCATCTACACTTATTCATACCAGTTTTTTTCTAAACACATTTTAGGGTATGTTCATCTGCTTTATGCATATATAAACCATACATCATCAATCCACTTTATGTGTATATAAGCAATGAATTATAAAAATATAATGAACGCCACCAGTCAGTGAGTACTTTCTGAAGTTCTCATTAATGTAGATTAGAATTCCTTTTCGTATCATTAAAAATTTAAAAGAAGTAGAAGTTTTCCCCATCATCGTACTTCACTCAACTATTTTCAATCAGAAATATTAATTGACATTCTCAACTCTTTTTCTGCCAAGCTTTTATTTAGAAGATAACTGCAAATATGTTAATTTAATTATTTTAAGTTAATTAATAACGAGATTTTAAAATCATGAAACTAAATTAAATAAATAAAACTTTAAGTTACAGACAATCTAGATGATCAAAAAGTGTGACTACAAGACAACTAATTATTTTTATTAATAAACAAATTCCTGACATTTCTCTAAGTATTCTCTATTTTAATTTTATTATTGTTATATTATATCTTATTTATTATTGTCATATTTCATTATATTTTAATTTTAATATTGTTAAATTTAAAATTCAACTTCTCGAAACTATAATTTTTACTAGCCAATGTTTATAAAACAAAAGTGAATGAAAAGAGTGAATTATTTAGAGTAAAAATGTCGAGTAGATTGTTATATAAAGTAAATAAATAAAAATCTAGATTCATAATTTGAATTATAGCAAATATGAATTTTAATAATGTACTTATTATCATTACATTTTTTTATTTAAATAATATAAATGAAAATAGCTAACATTGGGCAGGTCTTTTTAAAAATAATAAAGGACTTCTCTTCAAACTTAAGAACTTAAACTCTCTCATACTTACTATCTTATCCTTCAATTCTTTCTTTCTGACAGTCTCTGATAAGACCAGCCTTAGCAGGAGTTCCTCAGGGGTCAGCACTCGCTCCGCTTTTATAAATCATATACACACGTGACATTCCTAACAGCACCAGAACTATTATAGCGACTTACGCAGACGATACAATATTCTAACAAGACATAAAAATCCAACACACGACTCACAGACTTTACATCATTTAACAAAACTAAACGATTGGTGCAAACTTTGGGAAATTCGACTCAACCAAGACAAATCACAATAACCTCTTTCATTCTTCGACCTGAAACATGCCCTCTTATTTACCTTGACAATGCCAAAATTCCTCAAACTGATAAAATACAATACCTTTGACTGACATTCAATAGAAGAATGACATGGAGCCCATATATCAACAAAAAAAAAAAGAAAAACGTCAAACCTTAGACTACGACTCTTATACATACTTCTCTTTAGACGCTCAAAATTAAACCTAAAACTCAACACTTACAATTACATACTTAAGCCCATATGGACCTACGCTTTTTGGATGGATGGACAAACTAATTTACTTTGGGCTAATTATGCTTAATACTTCAATCATCTAAATAAATGTCACGACTTCGAATCGGCTAGGACTGAACTGTAACACTCAGCCTAAACTAGAAGATAGTTGACTCGGATCTAGTGCGGTTTAATCAGTCTAAGAGGTTTCCGCGTTCCTTGAGAAATTTTCGACCGGCCACATTAATTAGTTGAGAGACAGTCGGGGAAGTTTGCCGCTAAACGTACAGAGCCGGCGCACACTATTAGCGGAACCCTTCCACTCGCATTAAGACGTGCTTGACAATCACTCCATGTGAGCCATCCAAACTTGCTCTTCCTATTAATCTGGCTGCCTACAAACCGCATAAGAAGTTGTTAACCAAACGGAACACTCCGATTCGGGAAGTTTACTGCTGCAGGCACACGATGGCGCTAGTGTCAAGGAATAATGTCTTTTGGCGTTCGCCGGATAAATCTCTAATGTCGGACCTATACGGTACTCAAAGTGGACAACTTACAAAAATGAAAATATGAAATAAAAAAAATATGAATAATATTTAAATTATAATAATTAAAAAATACGAACATATTAATTTTTTTGTTAATATTTATTAATATTTATCTTGCTGCCCAGTATAGTTTAGATTTTTTAATATATATATTTCAAAATAGTTTTTCTCTTATGTCTCTCAAGGCAGGACATGTGTCTAGATGTCTGCATCCATTGTTCCTTGATGACACAATTTACAACTAGGACCCTTAGCTACACCTATCTTGTAGAGATGACTCTGCAGATAGTCATGACCAGGCGGAAGCAGACAACTGCATCTCTTCTCGGCAGTTCAGCTGGAATCGGATTATCCTTCAAACACTCATAACGTTTCCCTTCCACTTTGCCCAAATGTGCTTTTCTTATTTCTTCCTTCACTACCATCTTTACCATCCGCCGTATTGAGTCGTAAGGGTTCGGATGTATCGGCTAAGGCAAATATGTTCCTCCTTAACAAGATTATCAGCCTCAACGTTTCCCGGAGTCCCACAATGTCTGGGGATCCACTGTAGGACCACATTGGTGCCGCGGAGTGTCACGTTAGAGAGGAGGGATTCGCACTCCAATATAGCACACGATAAACATTCATTCGTCTTTGTAACAGCGAGGATGGCTGCTTGAGAGTCGATGAAGAGAACAGCGCTCTGATCCCGTTTAAATTGGACAACATAAAAAAATGAAAATATTAATTATTTGGTTTGACATCTTATTTTTTTTTTTGTAAACTTTATTTTTCACTTCACCAGTCAGAAGTTCCGACAACCAGCGAGAGTGATGTTGAGGTGTAGAATAAGGAAGAGGTCAGGGAATAGGTGTGAGGGAGAGGAGTGCCCAGTTGCATCCGTCCTGTCTTGATTTTATATTTGTAGCTAGTGGAGGAGATCGCGAATCCAGCTTCTTGTGAGCCTTCTGCGGGTACTATGGGGCATGCTAGTTGTGGCCATTCCTCGAATCAGTGAGTTGGTATGTCCGTGTAAGTTATTGTGAAAACTTTTGTAGTATGTCCGTATGTGGTCGTTAACTGTTGACATATGTATGTCTTTATGTAAAGTAATGTTACTAACGTACCAGGGAGAATTGGTGATAGTCCTGCAAGTTTTTTACTGAAACGTCTGTCGTATGTGAGTCTTTTTAGCTGTCCCGTATATATGTGAAGCGTAGGTCCAAATGGGCTTAAGTAGATAAGTATATGTGTTCAACTTCTGCAAACTTCTGTCTGAGTTTTAATTTCGAATGTCTTAGAATGAGTGTGTATAATAGTCGTAGTCAGGTTTAGAGTTTTAGTTTTGTTCTTGATATGTTGATCTATCTCATGTGATTTTTCTGTCAAATGATATTGAACTTCTGTCTGTCTGAGGAATTTGGACATTAGACATTGGACATGTGGAGGAAGAGTAAAAGTGATTTGTCTTGGTTGAGTCGAATTTTCCATTGATGAATATTTAAAAAATATATATATTTTTACAACTCACCCATAATAATTATATCCATTCGGTTTCAAAAAAAAATTGGCATATAGGTATGGTATGAGTAAAATATTGAAACAGTTTCTACCGACCGATTTTATTTATTGAGCAAAATGAGTTCAAATATTTTTCCTAAGGAGAAACAAATATAACGAAATACAAATATCATTTTTTGTATTTCGTTATTTAAAAAAAACAATAATATATATTATTATACTAATCTAAATATAAAATTTTAGTGTTAGAAATTTTTTCCAAGGGAGCATTCTAATTGTTTTGGAAAATCACAACGTTGGCATAACTTTAAGATTTCTTCCATGTAAGTTATACATGTGACAAAACAGATGGTTCTTCTTTCATAGTTAAGCGAATATTTAAAAATGTAAAATTAATTTAATCGCCTTAACAATGCCGAAATTCCGCAAACAAATAAAATACAATATTTTGGACTGATATTATACAGAAGAATGCCGTGGAGCCCATATATCAACAAAAGAAGAAACAAATTAAACCTCACACTACGATTATTATACTCACACTTCTTTCAAGACGCCCAAAATTAGAATTAAAACAGAAACTGAACACTTAAATTTATCTACTAAAGCCTATAAGGATCTACGCTTCACAAATACACGGAGAACCCAAAACCACCCAAAAATGAAAGCTACAAACGTTTCAGTCAAAAACTTTCAGAACCAGATCTAAAGCTCCATAGTACATCACAAATATTACTTTACATAAAGACCTTCGAATGTCTACAGTTAACGACCACATACGAACACACTAAAAAACATTTCAAGATAACTTGCATGGACATACTAATACAATGAAACAATGCATGACCATGATTAACATGCCCTAAAACATGCTTCATAGGCTCAGAAAAAGCTGGATGAGGGATTTCTTCACTTAAAAATAAACTAAAATCAAACTAAGAAGGGATGCCGCTGGGCACTCCTTTCCCTCACGCCGATCAAGCCACTATCAGTATTTTTCCCGACAGCAGACTCTCTAATTGTCTCTACTGCTCCTGATAGGTCAGGGTAAAGAAATAAAGTTTTTTTTTTTTTTCATTTCTTAAAGACATTTACAACTGTATTAAATAAATACATCTAGTAAATTAGAACTTAATGTATATAATGACATGAAAAACTCTTGCTGAGTAACTTCCCAATGATAGCACTCTAATGATATGTTTACCTTAGGAGATCACGGGCCCATCTTCTTTTCAGACGCCTCGGAGGGTTATCAGGAATTGAAGAGGAAGCAAGGTTAGAAACGAGAGGGTTGGGATGCTTCTGAAGTTTATTATGGAAGGATAGGGATCTTGATTGGGCCAGATCTGAAACAAAAGGGACATTAACGTCATTATGGATGGTTTTATTTGTAACAAAGTAGGGAGCATTGAGGATTTTACGAAGGATTTTGGATTGTAAGGATTGGATACGAGAGGAATTCGATGGTTTAGTGGAGCCCCATAGCTCAACTCCGTAAATTCAAATAGGCCTTATTATAGTCAAGTATATGAGTCTTTTGTCATTAATTGGAAGATTAGAGCGTTTGTCTAGTAAGTGCTGAAGTAATCGGAAACGTCGAGCGGTTTCTTGTCGCTTCAGTCTAGTATGAGGATTCCAAGTAAGTCGTTTGTCCAGGTGGAGTCCGAGGTGTCGGATTTGCTCAACAGGGATAAGTGGAGTATTGTTAAAGGAAACTGTAGGACAGGAAGTTGTTGGTTTACGACGAAGGGTAAAGGTAATTTGGTGGGATTTATTGGAGTTTATTTTAATTCTCCAGTTTTGACACCATTCTTCTAGATTTATGATGTGTGATTGAAGCATTTGGGATGCAATTGCTGGGTCATTATTTACTGATAGGATACATGTGTCATTGGCATATGTGGTGATGACAGTGTAAATAAAGTCTAAACAAATTATTGAATATTAATCATTAAGTAATTAAATTATACGCAATTTTTTTGAAACTTCATTTCTTCCTTCACCCACACCTGTCATAAGCAATGACAAAATGTAATATGCAAAATAATTTATAAATTTTAAATTATGCTATGATAAAACGTTCATAACTTATTATAATTGTCCATGCTTTTGACCGTAACCATACAAGTATTCAGAGATAATGGAGTAAAGTTGAAAATACTAAATATTTAGAGCTTTATAATAGCTTTTCCCCCCACCACAAAATCTATTCGGCCCCCCCCCTAGGCTTGTTTGCCTGGTATTTGTTTCCGGGACCTAACGACCCCTTTCCCCAGCCCCGCAGCCCGCGGCCCCTACAAAAAGCGAGAATCAATTTCCTAAAGCTATTGACAAATTTAAGCTGAGCCAATATAAAACAGATGAGGGATTCAGATGGAACAAACTGTCCAACTTCCAATAACGTTTCAACTCTGGAACTGTCCTTTCACTCGGAACAGCGAAGAGATATATGACCGTTTGCTTGACCGCTATTGCATTCGCTACCCCGAAAGCTTTATCTGTTTGCTTTGAAATTCGACAGTGGGCGAGCCGCCGCAAACGGTTAATAACCAGTAACCATTTGATCGTTAAACCTACCTTAAACATTTTTTTAATAATCTGCAGCCATGGTATGTACAGGCTGGCAACCAGAAAGTTAAAAAGAAATATCCTGACATTTTCCTATTTAATCATAGTTTTTCCTGACCGATTTGTCGGGGGCCACAAATATTAATGATATATGATTTTTTTTTATCTATAAAAAATACATTTGCGCCTGTCAACTTATTGTTGACAATCAGCAAATGTGATGGCGATACATGAAATAATGACATGACAGAAAATTAATATTTAAAGACAAAAGAAATTGAAAACCATACAAAAACTAAATACAGATCGCATAAATACTCAATGGAATGAAATTACCATCAAAATATAGGATAAGTTCCAAAACTCATTTTTGGCATCATTTTGAGACAATTTCCATGCCATCGATGTCTTAAGTGCTTTAAATTTAGGAACTTCCTCATGCTCAGGGGCACCCTACAGTCACCGCACGACATTTAAGCATTGCGGAATAATATACCTAACTCCCTTAAAATTATTTACTAAATTACCTTACTTTTCTAACAAAAAAAAAAAAAAAAAATACTCATTTGTCACTGACTTTTATTTAAAAAAATATTTTTTATTTATATTTTGGTGACTTTTACTGCTATTAGTTATCCTAGAAACAATGAGTAGAATAAAAATATACTTCCTGTCCTACAGTATCCATTAACAATACCCCACTAATTCCTGTTGCACAAATCCGATACCTAGGACCTGGACAAACGTCTCACTTTGAATCCACATACGAGACTGAAACGACAAGAAACTGCTCGACGTTTCCGCTTACTCCACCACTTACTAGACAAACGATCTAAACTTCTAATTAATTACAAAAGACTCATATACATGGTTATAATAAGACCTATTTGGACTTACGGAGTTGAGCTATGGGGGTCAACTAAACCATCGAATTCCTCCCGTATCCAATCCTTACAATCCAAAATCCTTCGTAAAATCCTCAATGTTCCTTACTTTGTGATAAATAAAATAATCCATACAAACCATAATGTTCCATATGTTTCCGATTTATACCTATCATTTTATAATAAACTTCATAATCATCCGAATCCTATTATTTCTAACCTTGCATCCTCTTCTATTCCTGATATACCTCCGAGGCGTCTGACAAGAAGATGGCCGCGTGGTCTACTTATGTAGACATATTATTGGAGTGCTACCAGTGGGTAGTCTCTCAACAAGCGGTTTCATGTTATTATATTTCTGGGATCAAAATTACTTTATGTATTTATATTAATACAGTTGTAAATATCATAAATAAAAAAAACAATGATAGATTAGTCGCGTATAAAATGAATTAAATAAAGTTTTTTTTTTACTGAGTGATGCCATTTTACTGACCGCGAACGTATAATGGAATGAAGCATCATGAAAAAAAATCAATAATTTAATAAAAATGAAATAAAAAAGAAGCATACATGACATCATTCAACAATTCAAGAATATGAAAATATTTTAACATTCAAATAGAATATTTTATAGAGTCTTTATACTTATATTACAGTTCTTGCAGAAAGCAATCAGGTAAATAAATAAAGTGAACTTTAATAACATTTTTCTGGATTATGAAACTTCTATGACGGTGACTGTAGTACGTAGTATATGTTCTGTTATGTTTGTAACGTAGTCAGTAAATTGATTAATTTGTGTCCTTGAATGTAACGATCGAAAGCCGAATTGTTTCATATGTTATATCGGAAAATATATTTATTTTTAAAATAAGTAACTAACTCAGAAAGAAACTAAATAGATATCTATACTTACTTAAACCAATATCGAATTACTCCTCACAGATATACGTTGAAATCTATAAAGACCTTCTTTCACAAACTTCAAACTTTCCAATTAAAAATATTATGATTTGAAACTAAAGCACCTTGTTAGGTGACAAACAAAACCTTACTTAGCGACTTCTTGCTGACTACAGTTGACCAATAAATAAGAACTGTTTACAAACGAGATCACAATAATTTACAAGGTCATAATAATATACTAATCAGATATATAGCTTCAGTTCAAATTTGTCCATCAATACGAGGAGGAGACTAAAAAGGTGCTGGATGAAAGAACTCCTTCCTTAACAAACCATGGTAATTGATTCATAAAAGGTAAGAGGTTCCGCTGGATGCTATCCTTACCCATGCCTGACATATCGGTTTCGTTACTTCAATCAGACCATCTGCTGATTGTTAGCAATCGTCGACAGTTGCAGATCAATGTTCAAAGATAAAAAAAAAAAATTTAATGATTTAATTTGATTATCATTGCTATTTCGAATTAAAATACCATTAATATTTAAAATTGGTAATTGGTTGACTGTCGTGGATAATGAAGAGAAGAATAGTTGGGGTGGTCAGTCAAAAATAAATGATAATATTTATATTTTACATATGCCGACGTTTCGACCTGAAGTTCAGGCCTTCATCAGGGCTAAGAAAATAACCAGATAACAAGGTATGAGAAACATAAGTAATGATAGTAAAAAAGATAATAAAAAATAAAATAAAGAAATTAGAAAAATAAAATAGATAAATATAAAGTAAAATGAAATTGTTAGAATAATGACTAAGAACTAAGAGATAAATAATAAAAACCGTTACAAAGTGTGGAATGATGAAGTAGGCATAATCAAAAAGGGTGACAAAAGTGTTACAATGGGAATCTTAGAATAAAATGTAAAACATCAAAAAGAAATATGAAGTTATATAAGAAATGAAAATAAATAGTAAAATTAAAACATTGAGAATGGAGTAGTTAGATAGAAAATTAAGATATTGTAAAGTCTATCAAGATGTACAGACAATATATAATATAATAAAGAGTTAAAAACAGAGAAAAGGAATGAAAGGAAGGAGGGAAGAAATTGAGAAAGCTGAAATAAGAAATAAATAAAAGAAGTACTACCTGTCTCCTTAAGTGTCGCAGGGAGAATAAAAATCGTTACAAGGGAGGGGGAGAGAGAAGAGATGTGTAGGTGGCGTCATCCCTAACGGTCATCCGACGAAGTTTGAACTAAAGCGCTGGAAGCGTAAATAGGTACGAGAGATATATTACTCAGAAAAATTATGGAAAATTGAACGAAAGTTAATAGAATTATTTTGTTATCTGGTTATTTTCGTAGCCCTGATGAAGGCCTGAACTTCAGGTCGAAACGTCGGCATATGTAAAAAATAAATATTATCATTTATTTTTGCCTTCCTTTTTGACTGACCACCCCCACTATTCTTCTCTTCATTAATATTTAAATAATCCACATACATTTTACTATTATTTGGCTCTTTTTTATAGTATACTTAAGTTACTATTTTTCAATTTTCCTTCTAATTTATGGAACTAATTCAGTTCCATTACTTTAATCAGACCATCTGCTGTTTCCTAACAGTCGTCGACAGATGCAGATTGATTTGGAAAAAAAAAAAAAATTCAAATAATGCCTACGCATAAGGTTGAAACTATGGAGTTTCTTTAAATATTTATTTGAATTAGTAGAAAAATGTTTAATAGAAGAAGTGCCATTGAGAAGAACTAACAAGCCGGAGGAGAAGTTTACCCTCCTCAGACCAGAATTAGTAGCAATTGTGTGAAGAGGTGGCTTTTTAAGGAGTTCTAGTGACCCGCAATCGCGACCAACAAAGGCAGGAAACAACAATAGCAGCCCCTTGGTCTCCACTCACAACCAACCTCATTCTTTCTTTATCCGAAATGAACTCCAATCTGTTCTCGGCTCGACCACGGCTGTGTATTGTATCGGTAAAGGAGCCGATAATAGCACTTCCTAAGTAGCTTGAGGTTTTGGAAATCTGCCACATTTACCAAGTTATAAAGGTTCGAATAACCCCTTTCACTGGGATCATTAAACGAATAACATCAATTAAAATAATAATTAAAATTTATTACGCAATAATGATAATAATAATAATTACACCAGGTCATATAGGAGGCACGTTCTAATAGAAACTTATCAGATGTTGTAGTTTCTTTTAGAAAGTCCGCGATGAAATCATCTCAATTATATTAACCGGATACAGTACACGGAATTCGGTGTGGTGTAACCGTCTGAACTCTCCGGTTAACTTATCCTTCTTCCGTCCGAATATTCAACGCAATACATTATTTCCAAAAACCTTAAGGCGTTGCTCATCCCTTAATGTAAGCTGCCACGTTTTGCATACATAAAGAACTGTAGGTAAGATAATAGTTTTATAAATTACAGTTTTTAAGTTGTGGGACAAGAGTTTTTTCTCAGAAAAATAACAAGCATTTCCCGCCTTCAGCCTTACCTTAACTTCGTCTATAATTTGTTTTTTTCTGATTATCGTAGACCCTAGATACCTAAACTTCTCTACCTGTTCAAACATATTACCTTCTTTATCGATACCATCAGCAATATCGCCATTTTTTCAGCTAACTATTTATTTTGTCTTTTCCGTGTTTATTTCAAGCCCTAGTTCTTTACCGGCTTTCATTAACATTGTCGTATTTAGTTTTATTATTTCCGCATTTTCGTCTAACAATACCAGATCACCGGCACAGCCAAGCACGAGTAGATCCAACCCTTTTTCAGTACGTATCACCTCCCAAATAGCATATTCTAATGCAAATTGAATAATACAGGCTAAAGGAAATCACGCTGTTTTAAATCCAAATAAACCTCAAACTTTTCGGATATATAATTACCGATTCTAACAAAATTTATTATTACCTACCAATCTTTCAGAACTATATCTAAAGCTCCATGGGACGTCACAAACATTATTTTACATAAAGATCTGGCAGCAGTTAGCGATCACTATACAAAACATTTCACGAAAACTTACATGGACATACTAACACACTCATACAACCAATAATAACGATTAAAATGCCAGGAAACATGCTTAGGAGGCTCAAAAAAGCTAGATGATGGATTTATTTGCTTAAAAAAATACTAAAAACGAGTCAGGAAGTGATGCCGCTGGGCATTCCGCTAGATCAAGCCACTACCAGTATTTTTACCGACAGCAGACTTGCTGATTGCCAGTACTTCTGACAGGCGATGGTAAAGAAAAAAAAGTGTTTAAAAAATATTTATTTTTTTTTTTTAAATTGTATACTTTTTTATCTTCTGATATTCTGTACTTGTCGACAAACTGTTGTTAATGAGTGGACGGCCTGATATAAATGATGGATATTACATGTCAGGCATAAGGTAGGATACTACTCAAGCAGTACATCTTCCCTTTCTTGATTCAATTTCCATTGTTTATTAAAGGAGAAGGTCTCTTATCCAGCTCCGTTTTAGTCTAACCCTCGTTATTGAAGGGCATGTCAGGTGAAGCCAATACGTCTTATTAGTAAGTTAGTAGGACGGTATAAATCGGTATGAAATCGTTTGTAAAGAGTTCTTATGTGTTGGTCAACAGTTGGCAGGCAGAAGTCAGTATGTACGGATTTATTAGTCAGGTACCAAGGTGCTTTAGTTATGAGTTGTAATATTTCTGATTGCAACTTTTTTTTTTTAATTGGATCTTTTTAGCTATACTGAATATCTGTGAAGAGTACCTCTAAATATGTATATATATATATATATATATATATATATATAGTTTCTGTCTTAGTTCTTATTTTGTAGGAATTTTGGAAAAAAGGTAGGTATAATAGTTTCAGTCATCTATTAAGGAAATTCCTTTTCATTTTGATATGTGGGTCCCATGTCATCCTTTTGTCAAAGGTAAGTCCAAGAGAGTCTACGTTGTTGAATTTGAACTGAACTGAATAAAGTATAAATGCGACATGGATGAATCTACGAATACTTGTGTGTCTTATCTTTTATATGCATAGGTTTTTTTACATGGTTATATAAATTTAAGACAGAATTGTATTTTACCATTTTTTTGGGGAGGGACTTCAGTCCGAAAACCTCTCCCCCGTAGATCCGCCTGTGCAGTTAGCTAAAATATCAGTCTCCATAACAGGATCAGGATAAAAGGAAAACATTTCTCTCCAATAAACAGATATAAATATCTTGATTCCTCAATCACTTCAATAAATAATCAATGGTAAGAAAGTAAGGAGTGAGCAAAGAGTAACATTGCATTTTCCTTCTTTCAGAGATATTGAAATCCGAAAAATCAGAAGGCGGCTGAAAATGTGCTGGATGAGAGATCTCATATCTACTTTCCTTTCACTTAACGGAAATGCCAGAGCCAAATGTACACACACATTTTCGGAATGTCACGTCCATGACAGTTGTTGCGAATGAAGATGTAAAGAGAAATAATATGTGACACTTTTCCCGTTTTATTTAGGTTTTTAAAATTAAAACACTACTATTTGTGATCTCCTTTAACGAAAATCAATTGGAGAGGTAAGTGGAAGAGGGAAACTCTATGCATAATTCCTTGGAAATTGACAGAGATAAAAATAATTGATATTTATATTAATTGAAAATAATATTCAGCTATGGCTTCTAAGCTCTTAACAATACAGTTCTATACTCTTAGTACGCGAGAAAACAATAAAATATGGCTCTTTCAAACAAATAACTCATGAGCAAGTAAAATAAAGGATTAGTGTTATTGCAGGAATAGTCTTAAATCTTATTGCCTAAATATTAAACTGGAGGGATATTTTCGAATAGAATAATCACATACTGAGTAAATTTTTACTGTATTTTTTTCCTTTATTATAGCTTTATTTTGTATCTTGAATAAACTATCTCAATAATAATATATTGTATGTACAAATAAAGGAAGTGCAGTAGCTCATTGGTAGGGCACTGATCTTCGGATACTCGAGGTCGCGGGTTCGAATCCCGGCTCATAAATGATTTATTCTGTTCCATCAGCCGTGGAGCGACCCTGGTATCGGAAGACCCTCCTGGGGCACACTAAGCCTCTATAAAATGGTTATCCTTAATTAATTATAAGGGGAAAACCTTGTACAACCGTTGGCCAAGAACAATACTTTCTCTAAATAGTACTGTTTTCTTTGTTGTTTTTTTTTAGTACGAATGAGAATGTTTCGCTCGTCGAATAAGTAAGTAGAGTATAATGGTTATTGTTAATAATAATAATATAAAAATCCAAATTAAATTATTAATTAGTTAATTTATAGCTTTATTTATTAATTGATTATAAATAGTTTTATTTATTTTTTATTAAAATCCCAAAGCATTTCTTTGTAGGACTTTATAAGGTCAAAAGCTGTTACTTCTGACATTTATACCAATAAACTTTATTCTTGGACGTGAAATTACGGTTAAAGAAAAATTATTCTTTAGCCCCCATTATCTCGGCACCTTTGCGTGATCGGCTATTTCTTTTGCGTGTTACAAACCGACCCACTTTCAAGAACTATTAATCCATCACTTTACTTAGTTACAGTTAAATACAATGGGTCAACTTCCAAGTATCGTGTCATGTTGCAAAGGATCTGAAACCAATTAATAAATTTGAACTATACGAACAATGGACAAGCTTCAAAGATCATTTGAGAACAGATGAACGATCCTTTACCTTGATAGTAAGTCGAACTAATAACTTATAGGGTTGGAAAATAACTCCATCTGCTTTTTCAGGATAAAATAAATTTTGCATGTTCCAGACATACAATTTATTTAAGAATGCAATGTATTGACCATTATTTAGTCTGAACATACTGAATAATGCCACGTTCATAAAACGTCGGAGGCTTGTTGCCAGATGACTGATTTAAGAGGTTTTTGATGTCCTGTTTCTCTTGAAATTGCTTTGGATTCATAAAGCTCTGCAGAGCGCGGAATAGATGGTAGTCTGTCGGAGCTAGGTTTGGTGAATAGGAAGAGCGAGACAATAGGTCCCCTCCAATGCCTGGTAATTTATTAATGTCAATTTTTTTATCGTGTTAATTTCGACTTTCTATTAAGTCATGAGTCTCCTTCAGCCAATTGGGGTAGTTATATGCGGCAAAAGTGATAGTTTGGTTGTCTCATCTTCGAGATTTCCAGATAAAACGTGTTTAACTAACCGGACACAATCACATTTCACTCCCTCTTCATCAGGAACATTCCTGAAGGATGGTTGGCAATCTTTTGCATCAATCTACCACCCAATTTTTTTTTAAGGGATAAGGGGTTATAAGCTCTATACTCAAACCCCAACCTGGAGGACCAGGAGCTATGATGTAAGACATCGGCATTGCGCTCACATCTCTATGAATCTCTGAGTAGGGAAGTTACCGTCTCTCCATGGGGGAATTGAACCCGCCCCGTAGTGGTCTAAGTAGTCGAGCATGGCCTGCATTTATTAATTTTAATTTATTAATAATTATTTTATTTTATTTTTGTTTTATTTCTTTTATTCCCGCTAAAGGGATTTGAACACTAATTATAAAATTTTTGACCACCGCAGCTTTATTATTGTCAATTTGACTTCGATTAAAGATTGCGGGATCCAAACATCAACCGTGAAAACATAACCGAGATTAGGAAAATGAGCTTTTATATAGCTTGTGTGTGATGTATCTAGGGCCATTGTAATGTCCGTCCTACAGTATAATAATGACCATACTAAGCACTGATTGGGTTGATTTTGATCAAAGATGGCCTAAATGTATAGCTAGGTTCAATTTCTCGTGGAGGACCAGAGCGTGGAGCGTCATCGATTCCTGAATAGATTTCGGAGAAACGATTTTGACGAGCGCGTTTAGTTAAGGCATCATATTCAGATAAGACAGAAAATTTTCATAAGCTTTTGCGGGACGTTTAAAATTAAATGAAAATAGTAAATGTTGATAATATATGTTATTTTATTTCAATGTTCACTGTGCAACAGCAAACGTAATTGATATATGTAAGCGTTTATTATATAACAAGGATTGACCAAACGTTATCGAAGATGAATGGCCGAACAAAAGGTTAAAATATCGTTCTGTTATGAAGGAAGGGCTATTCTTGGGGCAGGTAGGGACTAGAAAGGGCTGTATATAGGTCGAGCATCAAATGGAGTGTTTCCCAAATATGTGGATCGCTTCGACTCTTCTATTGGAAAAACCTCTTTACGTGGCTCTTCATCCATAGGATCCCTCCCCCATTGCCGTGATATCGTGGTCATTATTTTTTAAGTTTTTGGTTAACATTTTCAATTTTATATTTTAAAAATTAATTTAATCTAACCAACGTTTGGTTTCTTTACAAGTCTTCTCATTTCTCTATATCACATTTACTAGATATATTTTTATTTTGATACAGATGTAATTTTTAATTTATTTATATTCCATGCAATTCGCACCTGCGCAGCACCGCATCTAGCAAATTTCTTGTATCTATATATATTTTTGGAGTATTTGATTGATTTTGTTATTATCGATAGAGATGGTCATTAGGCCAATTCATTTTTAATCTACGTCGTTCAGGTAACAGGTAGATAGAAAGAACCGGAGAATTTGTGTGATTTTTAATTGAAGAATGAAATGTAGTATATTTGTCTTGCATGTAGAAATTTACTGTTGGGATGTTTTAATCGATATGCATAGTGTTATTAGAAATATACCGAGATGCGTTAACAATTTTTAGTAGACTTTTTGATTGTGCTGTTTGTATTTTGTTTATGTGTGTTTGTTTTACAGAATACCAAAGTTCTGCTCCATATGTCCATATCGGTCTCAGTAGGGTGTTGTAGAATAGTCCAGAAGATGTGAGAGTTGGTTATATCGTCTAGTTCTTGTTTTGTTTTTTAATTTCGTTTGTATGTACCAAGTAAGTCTTTTGTCTAAGTAGAGTTAGAGGTACCGTGCATAGTTCTTTGAAGGCACTGGGTTATTGTCAATCATTATGGGTAAGCATGAGGCTTTCCTGAGAGGGAATCAAACGTGGATGGATTTGTTACTAATTATTTTAATTATCCATTTTTAAAATCACTTTGCAAGGCCATGGAGGTGGTTTTGAAGGACAATTGAAGCGATAGTAGGATTTTTGTGTGAAGAAAGAATATCAGCAAATTTTGAAGTATGTAAATTAAATGTCATCAAATCCTTAAATGTCAAAGGAAGATGGGAAGTTAGTCTACAAACTAATTTTCTTAGTCACGTACCAATGTGCTTTTGCATTTTAAAAGTTAAAATCTTTAAGACTAATACATAAACATTCACAGCTTATAGGACACACCATTTCCCAATAGTTGACCAACATAAAAACGCTTTACCAATGATTTCATGCAAATTTCAACGGACATAACAACAGATTAATAAGAGGCAGAGAACATACTCCGAACACGTGGAAGAGATTAAAAAGGAGTTGGATGGGAGATCTTTTTCCTTAAAGAACTTAAGTAACTGAAAATAGTCAGAGAACAGGTGCTACTGAGTCCTTCCTTTGACATGTCATTATTTCTTGAATTCTCAGAACATTTGGTGATTGTCAATATAAAGTTGACAGGTCCAAATAAATGTTTAAAGCTCACCAATTTTTAAAATAAATAAAAAGTTATTTTATTTCGCATTTTAAATTTACACAATAAATTAGCAAATTGAGTAGGTTCCTTTAAGTATAGTAGCGAGACTGATCATTTGTATGAGAATTCGTCGCCGTGAAAATCCAGCTTGGAATATTTTTAAGGTTGGTTGTATTAAATTATTTTTTATTCAATTAACTTTGGCCACTAAATTGATTAATCCTAATAAAATTATTAACGACGCCAGTATCATTTTATAGGAAAGGGTAGAATGGCATATTTTGTTAAACAAAAAAATTAGGGTGGACCGATAGACGATTAGTTGGTTAGGCATTTTAAAAAAAATATATATTTTTAGCACAATCTAGGCTGGCTTTACTATCAGTCACGAGGTTGAGAGAGTAGCGCAGGGATCTCCTAAAGTCCTTCTTTTTCCTCCATAGGTGAAGGAACAAGCCTTCGTTAGGATTGTAACAGGTATCACATAAATAAATATGTACGTGTTATTTGTTTTTTAAATTTCCTTATTTTTAAGTTATATTATTTTATTTATTGTATAAATTTAGATTATTATTATTGATTGTTATTTTACTTTTGTTTATTTTATATTTTTTGTACATTTAGTGTAAGGATGTGATATTACCTCACTAACCAATGTGTAAGTGACAGAATGTCATATTCAATATATAAATAAATAAAACAACTTTTTCATGGGAAATAAAGGAAGGATTGAATTTGTGTCATACCTCAGAAATTTTTTTTAAAATTAAATAATTTGACATGGCAAGGGGTACAATAATTCGACAAACATCACTTTTATTATAAAGTGTTCAGAAATAATATTATATTAGATATTATAATATATTTATTATTGGATATTGAGGTATTTTATATTGAATAAAAAAGTTCGTTTCCAATTATTTTTTTTAATGTATTAATTTCAAAACCCCTTTTCTTGCCACAATATTCGAGGCTACTTTTAAAGAAATTATGTATAAAGCAACACTTCGTGAGTATTTATATTTAAATAATTTATATTTTAAAAACATAAAATACTTTTTTTTTGTGTAATACAATAATTAAAATATTTTTTCCCAAGATATCTAGCACTACAGAATTTTATTTTATTATTATTTTTTTTAGAGCGATAATTCGGTTTGAAATTTACTTGTTTAATTTTTAATTTAACTAGCCAAAGTTTAATATTTTTCGCTCCATATTTTATTTTAAAAAAATTATTTACCTTCCATATTTGCACTGTCTACGAAATGTTTGTTTAATGAAAATGTTGGAAAGAATCCAATTCATTCAATTAACCAAATAAAAGTCAAAGCTCGACCTGTAAGCTGTTTTAACAGAAAACACAAAAATCACAAAGTGCTTTTTTTTTTTATCTATCGGACTGGGCTGTGTAAAACACTTTATATGTAAAACAGGAGTTGGAACGTTTGGAATCTGTTTCTGTTTTTAGGTGTCTATTGCTTTTCTTACTCCTTAAGCCTTGGTTTGTTACATATTAAAAATTAAAATGAAATTTATTTAAAGATTACAAATTATTGAGAGAGAATCACTGGTTTTCTTAAGTTTACAGTGATGTGATTCGGTTATTTGCATAGTTAACCCTAATCGATTAGTATGAAGAACGATATAAGTATCGATTTCCTTGTAAAAATGATAGTATTATTACTTTCAATTACCTATATATGAGATATATAGTAAGGGAAAGTATTGCGATCGTGAATATTTTGGAATCTGACTTTTCAACGGAAATAAATGTTTTAAGGTCCCCTGAGTCGAAATAACCAAGTTCCGAAAAATGGTGTTTGTTTTAACAGTATAGCTAAAAAATGAAAAGTAGTACGAAAATGATATTGCATATTTAAGATTTTTATATGCTTGTAATGTTACAGCAACTTTATCGTCTAAATCGACTAACCGGAAGTGGCAGTTTATATCATGGACTAAACACATTTTTACAATTTTCTTGAAAACGGCTCAAACGATTTTTATAAAATTCTTTACATCAGTGTAAAATTAAGCAGTTTTAAATAAAATATAGGTTTTATTTCGATTGATGTTCTCTAAGAGGGCTTCAATGGCTAATTTGCAATATTAGCTTCCCTTAAAGTACCTTTAATTTTTTTATTTGAAGCAATTGACCATTTCACATTAATCGCTAATATATAAGATAGTTAAATGTAAAATATGAAAGAATTTGATAATTAACTAAAGGAGAAATAAGAGATCGCAATGGAGAATAGTTGTAATTGAGGAACCGAAGGAGTACGAGCTCACCCGAGCTCACCCGAAAGATTAGAATACGCTTTCATACGTAACGAGATCTCGACCTTCTGACTTCTACATCCCTTATCACAGATCTGCTTCATTTCAAAATTCCTTTATATCTCGCGCTGTTTATTTCTGGAATTAACTCCCTATCAGAATTCGGCATTCCCATCCATATCCACATTTAAAACCCTCCTATTCCATTTACTATCACAAAAACAGTCAGATGCTTGTTAAACTTTTAATATTATACATTTTTATTATATCATTCATCATCAAATGACAGTACCATTCCATACTGTTAACTTCACTAGGGAATTTAGAATATATTTCTACTCTCAATGCCACTGAATACATCTATTGTTTGTTTTCTTATTCTTATACAAATAAATTTGTACCAATAGTTACAATAAGATAATGATGTGTTGAGATATTATTCATTATTTAAATACTCTGACATTTTATATTGTCAGATTTGTCTTTCCTTCGTTAGCAGAAACACAGCCCATTTTAAAGAAGAACTCAATGTATTTTTAATTACTTTATTCTTCAAAAGTGTATAATTATAATTTGTCCTATTGTGCATAGTTTTAAGTGTTTTAAATATAGATTTTTTTTGTTTATAGCTTGTTTAACTAATATTTTCTTTACTATCTCTTTTTTTTATTATTGTTTTATTTTGGTCAGATGTAGTCTTATAATTATGTTCCATTTTGTTGTTCTAAAGGGACTTTGTCCCATATTTCTATTTCTATTTCTAACATGAGCTTAATATAATTAAGACTCTTCCTTGTCCTCATTTAAATATCATCTTTACCAATTCCTTCTCACATCCCAAAATGACGTTATACAATAAAATAAATATTGTGAAATAGATTTTGACTGAGGTGAATGATTGATAAAATTTATTGTCTTAATTTTAAAAATCAACCCATGCTTATTTTATTTTATTTTTATCTTCATTTAAATAATGTTGTTTTTTTTTTATTTCGTTTTTTCACAAAATTTTATTTTATTTTTACTTGTTTTAATTTAATTTCACTGAAGATACTGTATATATTCTTTAATATTGATTAATGTAATTTTTGGCCAGATGTAGTTTTAATTTTTTTGTTCATATCTGTTATTCATAAGGGACCTTGTCCCAGAATAAAGTTTACTTTCTAAAAAAAAAAAAAAAAAAAAGACTCCAACAATGTTATGTAAATGTACATATGCGGTTTTCATAAATGCTATTATTGGTATTATGTAATACTAAATTGTACAAGATCATAGCGATAGAAATGTTAAAATTTGTTTATATAAGGGTACTTATACAAATAAAAATACTCACAATGAAATATAAATCAATATAGCGTTTATAATTTTTTACTTTCACTTCCACTTTGTCTGAAAATCCTTATTTAAGCTAAGAGGAGGGTGGTAAGTGAAAGTTGTGTGATACGAGCGAAGGACCAGATTTTTTTTTCTTCAAAACAAACCTAAGTAGTAAAATAAATTGAGAGGAATGTAGATAAAATTATTATTGTGGATAGAGATAAAAACTCTTCAGTTATCTGGATATAATTGATAAAACTGACCTAATTTCTCGAGCCAGTACAATTTTGCAATGTATGGAATTCAAATAAATTCATGGGGATATGAATAAATATTGTTCATTTATCATTAAACCGAATCTATAAACATGAATTTGAATTCTTCCTCGCAGTATCACTCCTTCTGAATAGAATATTCATAGGGTTTCATTTGAGTTAATTAGATTGAATTTAATCGGGAAGGGGGGAGGGTAGAAAGGGGGAAGGCTTTTGATGCTAGCTCAGAGCTCTTGTTAACAGAACTCCTAGCAGTAACTGTAAATGCAACCATGAGTGCCCCCTCCCCTTTGTAATATTCTACCCACCTCCAGGCTTCGGGGTCCATTCTAGAACTAAAACAGTCTCGGGAAATTTGAATTTATAAAGAGGAAAATTACTTAGTTCGAGGGCCTAAGCGATTTATTCTCTGCGTTGGCCCAGGTTTTAGAAGCCTCTGGTAACATTATTCTGGTCTCAAGGAGGGTAGTATCAAGTTCATAATTTTGTACAATGATTCCATGTTTATTATTATTTAGATACTTTTCAACAGTTAATTACTAACTTTTGGACCCAATTTTCATCCCAAGATACATAACAAATAAAAATTTCTTTATGGATGTTAAAAAAACTTTCTTTTATAAATTACTTACCAACTGTCTAAATTTTTGTAAAATTATTTGTCAATATCTTCTACCCAAAAACTTTAGAGTTTGGATTTTTATTGGTATTTTTTTTTCGTATTTTATATTTAAATGTAGATAACCATATGCAGATAATTCTTTATTGAGAAATATTACCACATTAAATGACACTAATAATAGTGATAGAGTAGCTCTTTCACACTCAATGTACAATAAATAAATTAAACAAAAAAAAATAATAATATTAATTTCTCTGATGTTACAAATATTTTTTTATAAAACAAACCTAAATATTAAAATAAATACTAGGGAATATTTTATTTATGCCAAAAATAAAAAAAACATGAACACCTTAAGGTACTTTTTCGCTGGCGCTGCCCACGACAGCGACTACTTGCGGTTGAACACTACTTTAGTGGAATAGAAAGGAACCTATTTCGCTGGCGCAGCTCGGCAGTCTAGGCATGACGTCATATCTAAGCTGCTCCTCTCTGACCGCTCCTAAAGCAGTGGAGCTGTTGGCGGTTCGGCGGTTCTAGCGGTACTTTGATCATAAGATAATTTTATCACCAAATCGATAAAAAATGTTGCATAAAAAAATATTGGGCCGTTTGTCCTACATAACCTCGTTATTTAGAAAATTTGGAGGTGTAGGTCACGCCAAACGGCTCAATATTTTTGAAGGTCACCTTTTCCTTCAATTTTGTGATCAAATTATCTTACGATCCAAGTAGAAAGCAAATGAGTATTTATGAGTACCTATTAAATAGACAAAGTTTGCCTCCCTCCAGATTAAAAAAGCCCCAGTTTCAAGAATTTTCGTAAAATGAATAGTTGTAGGTTACGATGAGACGAAACTATTTACGAAATTACAGGCGGATCTTAATAATTTGATAAAATGGAGTCTGTACCACGGACTATATACCCCGTACTAAAGCTAATCAAATATATCTCTATAATTTAACCTTTTGTAAATAATTGGAATATTTAATAAAAATGAATTCTCTCCGATTCGACAGAAAGTCTCTCCTTGGATTTTTCAAGCGATTTTCTCAGGTATTCCCAATCGAATTACAAAAGACGCATGCTATGTGAGAACGAAAGAAAAATGACTATTCATAAGCACCCGTTACAAAAATAACTGTAACCATGAATTGCCAGGTTACACTATAATATATATTATTTCTGAAAGGTGTTTTTTTTGTCGGTAAGTCACAACTTTGTCAATTCTTCATCGAATGCAACGATTGACCACTCATTTTGAAGATATTCTTCTCCTTCACATACGAAAAATAGTCCTGTCCCCCCAAAATTTCTCAGGAAAAAGTTATGAAGGAAAATAAACCTTAATTGCGAATAACTCAAAAAGTATGAATTGTTTTCTTGTACCCATTTGTTGCACCCATGATAATTAGAAAAATTACTAAATTACTTGTAAAATAAAAAAAATCGTAAACATTGAACAATTATTAACATAGATACAGCCCATTAGTTTTGGAATATTTAATAACATCTCCCTATTTAAAAATATTGCATTTAGGAGTAGAATAGTCTACTAAACTTTTTTCCCTTGCTGATGTATTAAATTTATTATTTTTTAAAGGAATTTGTTTGTTCCTGCATTTTATTTTTTAAAAAATAATTTAGAGAATTCTATGATCGGGGCATTATTTTGTCTTTATTACTTTTTTTATCTTTAAAGTCAGCGTTTAAAAATAGTTGCTATTACAAAGCCATTATATATGTAAATATATGTTCATTTCTATTTTCTTGATCGTTAAATAATAAATATTTGGGTCTTTTTTTACTTAATTATCTAAAATAACTTTTAGTAAAAAAAAACAGCTGTTATCTAGAAATCATATGTGATAAAAGAATAATATTTTTGTTAAAAATTAATATTAGAAAAGCAGATAAACACAAAAATTGGTTAACTTTGTGGATAACAAATATCTAAAATTTAACTTAATTTACACCTCTACGTAGCTTCACCATTTTTAGAAAGGTAAAATTTCGCATAATGTACTCGGAGACATTTCATTTTCTGAGCAATATTCGTTTCTTCTGCATCATTTTGATTCCCTTCAAATGTGATGAAAGAATGTTATTTAATTTTAAGAATTTCATTAAAATCTCACACGCTCAATAAAGTAATATGTTCATAATTCAGGTTATAATCTCATTTAGGTCTAACTGAAGTTCATACATAATGAAACTGTTATAAAAAATATATGGTGTTTACGACTAATGATTCTTTGCAGTACTTTTAATCTATTTTTTATTATTATTATTTTTTCTTTAAATGTTCATTTATTTATTTTATTATTATTATCTTTTTAAAGTTCATTAATTTATTTTATTATTATTATTTATACAAATATTTTGGTCTATTATGTTAAATGGAATATTGTAATATGGAAAAATATTAATTCCTTCCTTCCATAATACATAGGATCTACTTATTTCCATATTGTTTTGCTATTTCTTCACTAAACAAAATTGTCAGCAAATTATTCAACAAGTCTAATGAAAATTCTCGCTGTGGTATACAAGTTATAAGTAGCATTATGCGTTGCGGCCAGCGTTGGTACCTGGGTTTCAGGTATTGATGAGTGGACCGGAGGCATTTGGTACGATCCCATGTGAGAATTAGGGGACTCATTCCATTATTACCTCTGATTGGTCCCCACTGACACCACCGGTCATAATGCCATTATTATCTAATTCTACGAAATGTTACTCGTTCCCAATTCCGAACTCATTCGGCTGCGGCTCGTAGTCCCGGAAAGCTTTGCGGCAGTATCAATTTTAATCTCAGTTCACTCTAATTATCGTTCAACCGTTCGGCGGTTTACCTGACTGTCTGTTGTATTCCATAATGATTCACTACCATCTCGCTTCATTCCGTTATTCATCCAACTCATTCATCCAAGAGTACATATGACAATTATTACAAGTTGGTTGATTATTTATTTTACACATTATGTTTATTTATTCTCATGTGGCATATGCGTCTCATGTAACATTTTTTATTCTTGAAAATATCAATGAAACATTTAATACTGATTCAAAACAAATCATATATTTACTCTCAATTAAATTTATATTCTTTAATTCCAACAAGCTTTCTTTTTCAGACACAGTCCGGTACCTTGGCTTTCACTTAGACAGATGACTAACGTGGAACCATCATACTAGACTTAAAATACAGGAACTTAACCGACGATACGGCCTACTATACATACTGCTGAATAGAAAATCTAAACCCTCTATTGAAAATAAAATAATTATCTACAAGACAATACGGAAACCTACTTGGACTTACAGACTTGAACTGTGGGGAACATCAAAATTTTCTAGCATCAAACGTATCCAATCCTTCTAATCCAAAGTCCTTAGAACAATAGTCGATACTCCTTTCCATCTAAACAACAAAACTCTACACCATGACCTTAATATCCCATTTGTCCTAGACCTTATCCCAGCAAAATTCTCCAAATTCCACCAGAACCTTACCCATCATCCAAATCCCTTTACACAATCCCTATCCAGCACAACCCATCCTATAATTCCCCAAGAAGGTTAAAACGGCAGTGGCCCCGCGATCATTTATAGTTTGTAAATATTTGATTTCTGGCAATGGCCAGATACTCCACTCTCGACATGAGTGTATGTGGCTAAAGCACTCTTGCTCAATATACACTTGGTTTAGCCCTAGTGACGCGGTTGAGAGAGAAGTGCAGGGATCTCCTAGAATCATGCTTTTCCCTCCACAGTTGGAGAGACAAGTCTGGCTCGGAGTTCTCTCGCCAGACTGTAAATAGTGTATATAGGTATGTATTTTTAGGTTATTTTATTATTTATTGTACATAGAGTGTGAATGTGATCTCTGAACACTATTGTAAATGTCCTTTAAGACAGATTGTAATGTTTTTCAATAAATAAGTTTAAATATAAAAAAATATATATTTTAATTTATTCTGTAGAATTGTTGGTGCATAAATTGAATTGGTGTTATAAATCTGTTCAGATAATACAAAATCTGAATCAATTTAAATTAATTATTGTTTCTCCTCTTAGTAATTACGCTTTAGAATGCCTGATATTGTAGCTAATTTGCGAGGGATGATCCAATAATTAAAAATTAATAGAATACTTTTTACTTTTGTTTTCAAATAAATAAAAAAATCTATAAAATATTATTTTTAAATGCTTTTTTATTATTAATAATAATACGATTAGGTAAACCGCCATGCTTAATATAGTTTAATGATAGTCAAAAATCTTTTTCGACCTATATGTAATCATTACAATCATATAAAACTTTATCTTTTTTCTATAATATAATAGAAATAATTATGTCAAATAACTACAAAGATTAAATAAATAGAATAGTGTAGACGTTCAATGTAGATTTTTCTATTTTGTATTTTGTATTCTCTCAAGATTTACTTCGTTAGTTCCAGAAGACTGAAATAATCCACCTGTGCTAAAAGCAGGTGTTGTTCTTCTGTTCCTTCACGCGCACATGCACGCGTTGTGCTAAAACTTATTTAATACTTAAAAACTTATTATTAATTTATTACCAATTAATTCAGAATTACGTTATTAATTTATTTGTGTGAAATTTAGGCATTATTAAACCTGTTTCATGTTGAAATAAAAATTTTAAAGAATTGAAATATTTATTATACTTCTGTATTCTTCTTCTATTTAGCAAATAAGTTTATTTAATAAATAAGGCAAATCTTAATAAGATATGTTTTAAATTTTCCGAAGGACATGTTTGTAGATAATGCGTTGAAAAATTAAACATACTCTCTATTCATTATATATTATTTTTTATGCATATCTAAATTTCAAAGCTGCTGATATTAAATAAAAATTATATTATTATTATAAGAATTACAATAAAATATATTAGGTTTACATAACGATACATAAATAAAAAAATATATATGGTTGGGAAGTTGGTTGGGAGTGACAATGACAGTGAGAAATATAAATAAAAATAAATTATTTTATTTTATGCCGACATTTCGGGCTAAGTTTAAGGTATTGCTCAGGGTCGATGAAAGGCAGGACTACAATGAAACAAAACATATTTCAAAACCTATTATATATTAAAAAATATGCCATACGTATATCTTACAAAGCACATATTTTCTATTCATAAATAATGGATTTTTTTTTTGTACAGCATACATATAATCATCTGATTTATTGAGTTTTTTCTCATACTCTATCATAAAGTCCATTATCCTTTTATATTGAAATTTTAAAAAGTATATTACTTTTAATAATGTATTTGATATAGTTTTCATGCCTTACTATTACATACAGTAATTATATATTCGAATTATTTTACAAAACGTAAACCTTTTACACTTAATAGCATTCACCTATTAGCAGATTAGATATATTTTCTATATACATATATATATTATTCATAATAGATTTGTAATAATTTAAACTGTATTAATATTTTGGCCGAAATGTCAGCTCTAAAATAAAATTATTTAATTTTTGTTTGTGATTTTCACTATGAATGCAGCCCATCTAACATTCGAACCATATTACATACTGTCAACTATTTCTCAAGGATGAAAAAATATATGAACAAAAATAAACATATAGACATAAAATTATAGAAGCTATAAAAGAAAAAAGAAACGTACAATAGAAATGCAATAATCTAATTATAACGGTACTATTTAAATTACAGCAAATTATTCTACACACTATAAAAATATTGTTTATCCTTGTGAATTATTCTGAATAAAATTTATAGTTTTTACCGACTTGAATTGAAAAAAAATTTAATTGATTTCTAGATTTTATTAATTTAATTACGTGTTATTAAAATACAATAACAATTAAACAACATAGTAACTTACAAATAATTAATTATATGATTTTAAGATTAATAATATAATTCTATGCAGTATCTGTTAACATCTGTTAACTGGAAATCTAAGAAGCAATTCATCATAATTTAATAAAATACATTTTTTAATCGAATAAAATAGCCAACTATAATACTCATTTCTTTAATTGCATAACAAAAGTAATTACTAATTGAGTTTGGTAATAATAATAAATCTGTTTTAAATAAATAATTTTAGTATTTTTTAAGAACCTTATTTATTAAAGTATGCTAACTTTTGGCTATGATTTATTAGAACGAACTGACGCCAAAAGTGTATATACGTGTAAGTCTCAATGAACAAAAAAAAAAAAAAAAAAAACTGTTGTCGCGAGCTGTTTTACATATAAAGTGCTTTATACCTTCGTTATACGTTAAAAAATCAAGCTGACACTTCACTCCGAGATTAATCTTTTCTATTTCTTTTTTTCAGGGGTAAACTAAATATTAAAAAATCTTTTGCTATGCAAATATAATCAAAATAATCTATGAGAGCTTCAACTTAGAGAATCATGTAAATATAAAGAATAACTATGATATTTATACCGGAAAGAAACTACGTGATACATTTACGAAAAGAATGTGGAACATTAGATATCGTGAACTTTAATGTTTTTCATGATTCAGAAGATGTTCCGCATTAAAAATGTATGACTTCTGATTGATTGTTTTGATGTTTGTTGTAAAAATTAAAGAGCTGGTAGGTTAAAACAAATTAAACTAAATAAAAAAATAAATAAAAAAGAACTGATATATAAATAAACCTTTAAATAATATATTAACATAATTAAAAAACAACATAAAATCATAATACTATTGATAAAGAAAACAACCTTAATATATGAATTACAGTATATAAATAATAATATGAAATAATATAAATTAAAAAAATAAAATAATAACCAGGGTCTAATACTCTTTAAACTGAAGTCCATACTATCACCCACATAATTTCTTATTCTTCAATCTTTCTTTTCCGATAGATTTTTCTCAGTTCGGCAGGGGTCAGATATTTCTTCTATTCGTCCAGTCTTAGCGGGAGTACCCCAAGGTTCAGTGCCACTAGAGGCTCCACTACCATATATTGTATACACTTACGACATACCTATCAACAACAGACATTGACTGCTACTTATGCTGACAACACAGAAATTCCCACAACCCCTACACAAGAATGTGTAGTGACCCTACACAAGCCTCACTGAAGTTAAATCTTCATTTAGATAAGTTACAAGATTGGTAAAAAATATGGAAAATTTGACTAAACCTCGATTAATCGAAACGCATTACATTTACACTTCGAAGAAATACCTGGATTCCAATTTATATCGAAAACAAACTTTTCAAACGGACAGCACACACTACCTTGGTCTTACTTTTGATAGAAGGAGGATATGGGTCCCACATGTTAAAATGGTATGGAAGACCCTCAATAGACGACTAAACCAACTTTAGTCACTTTTTTTAAAAATCTTCAACTAGAACTGAGAGGGATAATAAATACATAAATATACTTACTTAAACCTACATGGACTTATTCCTCACATATATACGGTATAGCTATAAAGACTAACTTACACAAGCTTAAAACTTTCCAATCAAGAATATTACAACTTATAACTAAATCACCTTGGTACGTGACAAACAAAATATTACATATAGACTTCCTCCTCCCTACAGTTGGACAACACATAAGAACTCTTTACAAACGATCATACAATAATTTAATACATAGTAATCAGTAATTAGTAATCAGAGATATGGCGTCAGCTGACATATCCATCAATATGAGGAGGAGACTGAAAAGGCGTTGGATGGGAGACCTCTTTCATTGACAAACTATGGTAATTGCTTCAAGCCAGAGAAAAGGTACTTCTGGGTGCTATCCTTCCTCATGCCTGACATGTCAGTTGCATTACTTCTATCAGACCATCTGCTGATTGTCAACAGATATCGACAGGTGTAGATCAAAATTTTAAGATAAAAAAAATAACAAGTGAAAATTTAAATAATGAAATATCTTAATAAATATATTAGTATATATGATTTGTTGATATATAATTGGTAATTGGTTGACTGTCGTGGATAATGAAGAGAAGAATATTTGGGGTGGTCAGTCAAAAAGGAAGGCAAAAATAAATGATAATATTTATTTTTACATATACCAATGTTAAAATAAATATTATCATATGTAATAAAAAATACGGGCATATGAAAAAATAAATATTATCATTTATTTTTGCCTTCCTTTTTGACTGACCACCCCAAATATTCTTCTCTTCATTATCCACGACAGTAAACCAATTACCAATTATATATCAACAAATCTTATATACTAATATATTTATTAAGATATTTCATTATTTAAATTTTCACTTTTTATTTTTTTTTATCTTAAAATTTTGATCTACACCTGTCGATATCTGTTGACAATCAGCAGATGGTCTGATAGAAGTAATGCAACTGACATGTCAGGCATGAGGAAGGATAGCACCCAGAAGTACCTTTTCTCTGGCTTGAAGCAATTACCATAGTTTGTCAATGAAAGAGGTCTCCCATCCAGCGCCTTTTCAGTCTCCTCCTCATATTGATGGATATGTCAGCTGACGCCATATCTCTGATTACTAATTACTGATTACTATGTATTAAATTATTGTATGATCGTTTGTAAAGAGTTCTTATGTGTTGTCCAACTGTAGGGAGGAGGAAGTCTATATGTAATATTTTGTTTGTCACGTACCAAGGTGATTTAGTTATAAGTTGTAATATTCTTGATTGGAAAGTTTTAAGCTTGTGTAAGTGAGTCTTTATAGCTATACCGTATATATGTGAGGAATAAGTCCATGTAGGTTTAAGTAAGTATATTTATGTATTTATTATCCCTCTCAGTTCTAGTTGAAGATTTTTAAAAAAAGTGACTAAAGTTGTTTTAGTCGTCTATTGAGGGTCTTCCATACCATTTTAACATGTGGGACCCATATCCTCCTTCTATCAAAAGTAAGACCAAGGTAGTGTGTGCTGTCCGTTTGAAAAGTTTGTTTTCGATATAAATTGGAATCCAGGTATTTCTTCGAAGTGTAAATGTAATGCGTTTCGATTAATCGAGGTTTAGTCAAATTTTCTATATTTTTTACCAATCTTGTAACTTATCTAAATGATGTTTTAACGTCAGTGAGGCTTGTGTAGGGTCACTACACATTCTTGTGTAGGGATTGTGGGAATTTCTGTGTTGTCAGCATAAGTAGTAGTCAATGTCTGTTGTTGATAGGTATGTCGTAAGTGTATACAATATATGGTAGTGGAGCCTCTAGTGGCACTGAACCTTGGGGTACTCCCGCTATTCTTCTCTTCATTTGTTGATATAGTTCGAATGGTCTATAAGGTTTAAGACGCAAATATATAAAAATCATTTGGCTTAAATTCGTCATCAGGATTAAAAATTACAACATGCTAAGCGTCTCTTATGTGATGGGAAAATGTTGTAAGAGTTTGTAGTCAACCTCAAAATCATCAACAAAATAAGTTCAGTTGAACCAGGTTGTGCAATAAAATGAAGGGGATTCAAGTTTTGCGCTTTTAAAAATTAAATTAAGTTCTTGATGAATAGGAAGTGATAAACTTAAACCTATTTAAGTTAAGTAGTGATCTAAATATTGAACTAGACAAAATGTTTCTAGAAAATATCATTACATTTAATTAAAACAAATGTATAGTTTATATTTAATTTAAAACATTTCAAGAGGAAGGCTGGACTACGTATTTCCAACTATTAGAAAAACTTTCTTGCTTAATCAGTTTTAAGTCCGTATTCATTAAGTTGAGGACTGTTAAGTAATAAGATAATTTGCTTCCAGTTATGCAAAAAGAGTATACGATGTGAAATCCTGTCTCTTCCTGTTGTTTTTAAGAAAAATTATTATAATGAATTATTATGAACCTTTCTTTCTATCTACTATAATAATCTAATTACTAAAATATACTATTTTATTTATAAATATATGTAAAATAGAATTTTTCATGAGAGTGCAACATACAAAATCTTACTTAAAAAACAATGGAATTTTTAAACTGTATTAAAATAAAATTTAATATGTTTATTATATATTAATGTCTGCATACTGTACATTTACGTTTTTTGAAACTGTTTTGAAATATACAGTTTGCTACATATTTTTAATTGTTACACCGAAAACCAACTAAGGGTTACGTGTTTGAATTGTCCGTTAAAATTCTTGAAGCTATATTTTGAGCGCATGGCTGAATCGATTTTTTAATTTTATGGCTTGAATTTTTCTGTAAAATACCGTGAGTTTTTCAACAGATTGGACCCGAATTCCGAACAATTATTTCATAAAATGTATTTGAATCAATCTATTAAAAGGTATGGAACGTTATTTTGAGCGAATGGCTATCACGATTTTTGAGTTTAAAGGATCAAATTATCAGTGAGATCCTGAGAGAGTGTTTGGAACAATTTTTTTTCAAAATACTCGAAGAAATGTTTATGATAAAATATTATAGTCCCTGGTATAGACCCCTTTTTAGAAAATTATCAACATCCAGCTGAAACTTCGTATATAGCTTCACCTCATTGTAACCTACAAATATGTTATTTACAAAAATTCTCGGAATTGGCGCGTTTTCAATCTGGGGCAAACTTTGTTTATGTAATTAGGGAGTAAAAACTCGTAAATACACATATGCTTTCCACTTGAATCGTAGCATAACTTCCAAAAAGAGTTGGGAAAAAAAGGTGGCCTTCAAAAATATTGAGCCGTTTGGCATGACCTACATCCCGAATTGTCAAAATAAAAAGATCATATAGGGCAAACAGCCCAATATTTTTGCAGGCCAAATTTTTATCGAGCTCGTTGTCAAATTATCTTACGAAGCAAACGGGTATTTCCGAGTTTTTAGTAATTAATTAAACAGACGAAGTTTGTCGACCCCCAAATTGAAAACACTCCAATCCGAGAAAGATAATATGATTATTATTCTTATTCTTATATTTTGCAAATCCAGTGTATCTATTTTGTCTTTTATAAATATTTTTTTTCTTATGTTGGCTCAAGACTTCCAGTTAAGTAGTATACTGCTAAATATTTTATAAATGTTCAAAAATAAATATATGAAAATTAATATTCATAAAAATGATGATATGAAATATATTTTTATTAAAATTTTCAATTTGAGTTACATCCTAGTGACGGGATTTTCTCGTTATTTCCTACACGGTATCTTCTGAATTATTTCAGCGAAATAAAATAAAGCCTATTTATAATGCAGTTATGGTGAAAAACGAAACTATCGAGAGCAAGGAAATCTAAAAGAGAAAAAATGGGCAATCGAAAATGTTTTTTTTTTTTTTTTTAAATTTCAAAGCATTTTAATAAAATTCTTTTCTCTGAAATAATCTCAGACTTAAACAACTCTAGAGTATAAAAACTTCTTTAATAAGCAGGGTGACTCGGAACTAGTGAACTATTCACTTCTCCATTTATTACTCAAACTTTCTTAGTACTCCTAATTTCAAAACTAAAATTACCAAAACTTTTCACAACCACATATTGACAACAACAGGAACTTATTTAAAAATTACATCTATCACAGTTTTACTTTATGTGTGTGTGTGTATACATGGTGTCTCTTAAGAAGAGTGGAATATTCATAGGGATGATAGGATGACCTCAAGAGCTACAAAAAAATTATTATACACAATGGTTCAGTTTTTACGCAGAAAATTAGAAAATGTATTTAAAAGTGGTCGAGTAAATGTGGCGGGGCGTCCGAGCGAGTTAACGCGTGTGCACAGCACTTACGTTACCCGACAGCCCGATACATCAGATAATTGATAAAAATAATCATAAGTTCGCGTTCAGGTGCCAGGGGGGGCTTTTAACTATGGCGTTAATTCCCTGCTCTCACCCCCTGGTCCGAAAAAAAAACCCATATAGCTTTAAAGGCGAGAAAGGGATTCCTTTAAAGGGAAGGAATATTTCTAAACCTATCGTTTACTTTTCAATTTTTCATAAAAATAATTAAAGCAATCAGCGGGTTTGTTCATTTCAAACATGCGTGTTAATGTGTTAGAACACTTTTGGGAAAATCTAGACATTTCTTGCAACAAAAACTTGAAAAAAAAAAGAATGGAACAGGGTAAATCCGGAATCACCGAAAAAATGGTCGACTCCATTGCAAACGGACTGAAAGGAGTGGTAAAAAATAATATCTTGCTGACAAGGTGTTGAACTGAATTAATAGTACTTAAAAGTTAATAGTCTTTGCTTAAAAAGCATCTGTTGGATGCCCCGCCCTACTCCAATGATATATGGTATGAATGTGTAATATCATACATCACTATAATTATTGTCCACGTGACAGATTGTTATATTTCTAAATAAATAAAAAAAAAAACCTTAATGGGAGCGGTTAATCTCAGTGGGTGACCACTGATTTCTAGAGCTCAAGAGCCGAGGTTCGAATCCGGCTGTTGACTAGTAATTTTTCAACAGCCATGGGCTGACCCTGGGACTGGGAGACCCTTTTGGGGAAAACCCAGCCTCTATAAAGCGGGTAATCTTAATTAAATAATTAATTAAAGGAAAAACCAGGCGGTTGAGCGTGATATTGTCATGTCACCTTCCTACACAACCGTTGGCCTTGTAACAGTATTTCCTCACATTGTACTGAACCTATTACATGTTCATCAACCGTTCATGGGTTGATAGTGGTACAGTTGTTCTTTTATATTTTTTATTTATTATTATTCCTTAAAAATAAATTTAATAAGAAGTAAGGTGTCTCATTTTGACGGTGTGGTAAAATCATCCAGTTTTTTTTTTATTTATTTGTTTTAGAAAATTGTACTTTATTCTGGGACTAGGTTCCCTTAGAATAACAATGATGAATTAATATAAAAGGAAGTATAATTTTTTTTTTTAATTTTTATATAATCACATCATTAGGTATGCCTGCATTTAAGATGTTTATTTTCATTGCTTTTTTTTTTTTTAAGGAAATTTTAATTCTATTTTATTCACTTATTTTCATTCTATTATTACTATTATTTATATTTTCTTCCTTCACTATGATATTTTATTTTGTTCTTTTATAGCTTTATATTATTTGAAATTAGCTTATTTTTTATTATTTTTTTTTTTTTGAATTTGTAAATATGGTGTGAATGTGCTCTTAAAACTCTAATATAAATGTCCTTTATTGAGAACGATTGTAATATTTATGAACAAATAATCCAAAAAAAAAATATATAATCACATATTTTTTAAATTTATAAATATAAATATAATCAAAAATTTTTAAATAATCACAGTTGAATATTTTGATTTTATTGAGTTTGTACCTATTTGAAATGAAGTTATAAATAAATCTGTCGAAAAGTTTTCGGTTTTATTTATTTATTATAACCATCTAAGTAAAAAAGAAACCAATACTGATGGAATACCTTATCGAGGAGTATCTGTAGAGGATATTATAACCATCATCAAACAGAAAATGAAGACAAAATGGGAACAGATATGGTAAAATGTAAACGAAAATATGTTGAGAGATTAAGGGTGACGTTTCCTATTGGGCATCGTCAAATATGAATAAGCGTAGAGAGGAAGTAATTCTTACGCGCCTGCGTATAGGTCATACAAGCCTTACCCATGGATACCTGATGACGCGTGATTCTTAGCCAACATGCCAAACCTGTGGGACTCCCCTGACAGTGAAACACGTTTTAACAGAATGCAGAGCTTACGATACATTTAGACTATCTTGTGATTTTACAAACGATCTACACATCATTTTATAGGACGATAGAAATGAAATTGAAAAATTATTTTCTTTGTATTAATTATTTATTCAACTTCAAATTTTTCTATAATCGTCTTATCTGTTTATCTAGTTTGGGATATATGTGTGCGATGTTGTATTGAGTTGCTGGCGTTTGAAAATGTTTTAAATTTTATTCTTTTTAATATTGGGAAAATGTTTGTTATGCGATGTCTATAGTTTAATATGATTTATTGTTGATAATTTATAGGAGTATTGTTGTGAAAAGGGACAAAAAAAATAAGAGAAAGATATGTCATTTATAAAAAAAAAAAAAAAAGAAAAATAGTAATGTCCATATGAATTGATAAGTATGCTTTGTATGAAGCAACCCTATCTAGTAGGGCAGCATTAATTTTGATAAAGTATTTCTTTCTGTTCGAAATTTGAAAATAATTCTTAATGAAAATAAGGCAATAATGACAATAGTGATTGAAGTCTTTAATATAAAAAAAAAAAAAAAAATGGAAGTATTTTTTCTATTTTTATACAGGGTGTATTTTCAATGTATGTATATATATATATATATAAATGTATAAATGTATGTATAAATGTTTATATATATATATATATATATATATATATATATATATATATATATTATATATATATATATATATATATATATATATATATATAAATGTTTAATATAAAATATATTAAATAAATGATAATAGTTAATTTCATACTGTTTTCAATTCTCATCGAACTTAAAATAAGCCCCGGAGCAGAAATCAAGAAATATTGGAATCGAGCTTTATTTAAATGTTAATGGTACAGTGGAGACATTAATAATCAGTGAAGCGACTAAATTAGCTAATTTATATGTAAATCTTATGAAATAGACCACAACTGCCGACAGACTTGCTAATTACTCTTGTATTATAGAATTTCCTCTTCGTGTAAACCTGCCCCGCATTAAGCAGTTATCTTTGCGCACCGATTTAGTGGGCGTCGCCATTTAAGCATTATTTAAATCAAAATTTTCGGAGAACTCAGTCCAAAAACAGGAGTTTGACAGTACAAATTCCATTAATTTTAAGTTTACCACATTTTTTACCACAAATCAATAAACGCGCCTTAAACGTTAAAGAAAAATTTATACATTAAATTTAAGATATTTTGAACAAAATAATACTTCTCAATTCCCTTGTATGTCTATTTTAATTTTTTGGCTTTATTTCTCAAGAAAACATCTGGAGTTATTTCAACCTGCTCTCCGCTATTTACAAACAATACCTTATTATTTTGTCCACAAAATATTAAAAGGTAAATTTAAAATTTAAATTATTATTTCTAAAATAAACGTATACCTCGAAAATTGACATACAATATAGTTATAAATGGAAAAATCCAAAATATAAAGCAATGAGTCTCTAACATACAGATAAACAGTTAATCTACCAACGTTTCAGGCATTATCAGGAGAAAAAGATCATTTACGCAGAAAGTAAAAAAAAAGATTTCAAAAAAATTAAAAAATATTGCTGTTGACTTCCCTCCGAGTTTTGCAAACACATACTAAAGGAAACAGAAGGCCCCATAAATATAACACAGGAAGGTAATGTTAAACAACTGATTACAAGGGAATAAAAAGGAAAAATATAATAATAATTTTTTTTTTATATTTAAGGCAATAATACTTCCAATTTTCTTCAATTTTTTAAAATTACATTTGTTGTCTCTTACGTTTCGGGAGAATTTTCCCATCATCAGAGGAATCTTTATCTTTACTTTATTTTTTTTTTTTTTGTGGCACCATTTGTCAAAAATCAAATTTTTGTCACATTTTTAAAACTATTTTTTTTTTTGTTACAAATCTTTTATCAATGAATATGTAAAGATGTGTAACACCGAAAAATAGTTTTAAAAAATGTGACAAATATTTGATTTTTGACAAATGGTGCCATATCAAAAAAAGAAAGTAAAGATAAAGATTGCTCTGATGATTGGAAAATTTTCCCGAAACGTGATAGACAACAAATGTAATTTTAAAAAATTGAAGAAAATTGGAAATATTATTGCCTGAAATATAAAAAAATTATAAACGTAGGCTTAATAATAAAAAAAATAAGAAGATAGTAAAAAAATGTGTCAATAAAATCTTTAAAAAACTTAAGAGATACAAAAGAAAAAGCTCGAAGGTGTATACAGAGTGTTTCGTAATTGCACGACACTATTTTAAATACGTGTTCACTAACACAAATTAAACAAAAAAGTTCATATTAACATAAATTTCAAACTCATTTATTGAACAGATACCAAGATTTATTAATAATAAATCTTTAACCTTTGATATCTGTTGTAGTAAATGAGTTTGAGATATATGCTAATATGAACTTTTTCGTTTATTTTGTGTTAGTGAACACATACCTAAAATAGTGCCGTGCGAATACGAAATATCCTGTATAACATTCAAACTCAATGGAAAATATTTTATTTATTTATTTAGTAATATAATATTTTGTCACTTGGACTTGGAAAATAACCAAAAAAAAAAAACAGTGAATACACGGCTACTCCACAAATAATATTATAATATTAATATTAAAATAAGAATATAGCTCGAAAAGAGATATAAATTGATAGCGTTATAATGAAAAAAATCTATCTATAAAGCCATCAGTCTTTAATAAACAGGCAAAAAATTAATCTGCCAATACAGATCTGAGTTTTTTCTTTTGTATTTATTAATTCATTCTTCTCTTTTTTTTAAAATTAACTTAACTTGATTAAATTTAATTAAGATAATTAAATATTATTACATTTTAGGAACGCGTATTTTTATCCATTGTAATCAGCTGTTTAATATAACCATCCTTTGCCGTTTATGGAACCTTTAATTTCTTTCAGTATATATTTGGATGGCTTAATGAGATGTCATGGGCAAACTCATGTTTTTTTTTTCTTTATGAATATGAATGATATTTTTTATTCTATCGTGTTTGTATTGACGAAACGTTATTATTATTTAGAGGTAAAAAAAAAAAAATGTTTTTTGAAACCTTAGCTGAGATAAATCCTTTTTCATGGAGTTTCATAGAAGTATTGATTGCTCTTCATTCAAGAGAAGTTATATGAACGACTATGCAAGTAACATCTCCGTAAAGTTTTTTTTTACGGTGCGATGGACGCCGTATACTTTTTTTTAGGAGAATTAAGATCTAAGAAAACATTTTAAGTAACTTGAATTTCTGACATTTTAAAAAATTTATTCTGAACAAAAATCGATAAGACTTCGTTACATCTACACCAGTTCGTTGGAAACGCTATTGTAAGTGATGGACATAGCTAACGGAGTTTTTGAAGTCCCTACGTCGGCATATGTAAAAAATAAATATTATCATTTATTTTATGCCTTCAAGAGAGGAGTGCCAGCAAATGTGGGAACAAGCTGTTTTGTGTGCCTAGTGGAAGGTACGACGAGGTAGCCGACAGAATAGAAGAACTAGTCCTTTCTGAATAGCAGAGAAGGTGGGATGCATGCGAGACTGGAAGACTGACCCATGAGTTCTTCCCAGATGTCAGGAGAAGAATCAAGAATGACTGGGTGGAGACGGATTTCTGGACTGTTCAACTCCTCACAGGCCATGGAGATATAAATGAAAAATTACATTTTTTTCGTAGAAGAGCCAGTCCGAATTGTCACTGCGGGGCTGTTGAGGATGCTAGACACATGATTTTGGAATATCCAATGTACACTGGCGCCCGACGAGCATTGGCAGGAGAGTACTCCATGTTGGAATGGCCTCCTCGGTCCCTGGACAAGCTTGTGGAGACACCTGAGATATTTGATGCCATTAAGAAATACGCCAGGAGGATATTCCATGAAAAAATAGCAAGAGAGGAAAGATTAAACCGGTGATATACCAAATACATAAATTTATTGTTATCATAAGATTTAGAAATAGTATATAAAACTTAGTAATAGGCCACAATAAGTAGGTAGGAAGTTACTGGAGTCCTGTTTGGTGGAAACAGCCCTCCAGTTGCAGGCAGCCCATTAGTGTAGGTTTACCCGTAATAATTAATGCCCCAATCAAACTAAAAGACCGAATTTTGCCTCACTTTGACCCAAGAATTTGGATCAAAGTGAGAGCAGACCTGCCCGCTTGGCTTACCAATCCTGGCAACCGAGCCTTTAAATTCGTGGCATATTTTTCAGTTAGAAAATTGGATGTACCGCTGGTATAGGGTTGCCCTAAGGTACAGCGGGAGGAAAGAAGGGAAAAAAAAAAAAAGAGAGAGAGAGTGGGAGAGAGTGAGAGAGAGGAGAGAGAGAGGAGAAGAGAGAGAGGAGAGAGAGAGAGAGAGAGAGTGAGAGAGAGGAGAGAGAGAGAGAGAGAGATGGAGTGAGGAGAGAGAGAGAGAGAGAGAGAGAGAGAGAGAGAGAGGGAGGGAGGGAGGGAGAGAGAGAGAGAGAGAGAGAGAGAGAGAGAGAGAGAGAGAGAGAGGAGAGAGAGAGAGAGAGAGAGAGAGAGAGAGGGAGAGAGAGAGAGGAGAGGGAGAGAGAAGAGAGAGAGAGGAAGAGAGAGAGAGAGAGAGAGAGAGAGAGAGAGAGAGAGAGAGAGAGAGAGAGAGAGAGAGAGAGAGAGGAGAGGAGAGGAGAGAGAGAGAGAGAGAGAGTGGAGAGAGAGAGAGAGAGAGAGAGAGAGAGAGAGAGAGAAAGGAAAAACAAAACCTGGAGAAAGAAAAAGTATTGTTTTTTTATGTTAAAATTATAAACGATAGGCTGACTTAATAAAAATTGTAGCAGTATATACAGTCATTTAAAAATAATCTGTAAATACAAAAAAAAAAAATGAATAAATACAATCGTGTTAAGAATAATTATAATAGTAATGAAAAGGGAAAGAAAGAAATAGCAAAACCTGATGAGAAGACAAATGAAGCAAAGAAAAACCATTGATTTCTGATGTTAAAAAAGTGTATATATAAAGCTATTAAAGATATAAATATATTAAAAATATTAATTATTATATTAATTGTATTAATTATAATAACTATTAATTTGTATAACTTTTAAAAATATAAATCTATTAAAAAATAAATACATAAACTGATTTTAAAACATTAACACTAGGTTGATCCAATAAAAAATAACGATACAAATTATACCATATTTTTGAATAATATGAATAATAATATGTACAGAACTAAAAAAAATTCCCTTTACCGTAATTGCCTAATGAATTGCGCACTACGATTTGTTTTCGGAATCTCAAGGGATATATTACCCAGTATTACACTGAGTTGAGGTGGCTACACCCATCCTATCGTCGTCAGTACTTCCTAGCCTTTTTTTTTTTTCCTGTTCTTCCCTACCTCGCCTTTTAGGCTATACGGGATTTTCCCGGACCAGAGGGTGAGGGCGGGGAATTTAAAATCTCCTCTGGCACCGGGACGCGAACTCGTGACTATTTTCATATCATAGAATCATATATCCGGTTGCCGGGCAACGGCAGAGCAGTGCACACGCTTTAGCCCATTCAGCCACCCCGCCCTCTAGTACTTCCTAGCCACCTTTCTGTACCAAATCATTAGAACTCATCGACCCTCCTATATTGTTCACAGCTTACGATTCAAATACTCCATCTAATCCCGCCCCACTAGATCTCGTACTTCCGACCTCTATCCTCCTCCTCACCGAACTGCTGCGTTTGACAAATCCTTTGCAATACAAGCCGCCTCCCTTTGGAATTCCATCCCTGCTGATATTCGACACGCTCAATCAGTTTCCTCTTTCAAACCTCTCATCTTTAAGCACCTACTCCTTTCTCAATCCAACTGATTGTGAAATATACTCGAGAGAAATATCTAAGCACCGTCAGAGACTACCTCAATTCATTTAGGTTATTTTAGTTTCTCATATATATATGTACAATTTTCTTGTTATTTCTTTTCTCTTTTCAGTATTTTTATCTTTAGTCAACCCTATTGTAAATATAATTGTAATCTATAATGTAATCTAATTGTAACCACACAGACATACAATCTGTATTTATATTTTGTTCTAAATGGACAACATGGTCACAGAATAATAAAATATTTTTTCATTTCAATTATATTTGTAATAGAGAAAAAGAAAATATATAATAAGAAAATGAATAGGTCTTAAAAGAGTACAATAATAGATTAATGTAACTTCAAGTGTAGCTGTAACGTAGTGCTTAAATATTTAACTGGAGGAATATTTTCTAGTGGGACAAGCTTAGCTAATTGTGTTTTTGATGGACTGTCATGCTGTATATATTTATTCTGTATGCAAATAAATATTTTCTTCTGATGTCAATTATTCGTGTAATACACTATGTAGAAGGGTAGCTGTCCTTTGCGAGAATTTTCACTGTAGTACTCTAGTCAATTAAAAGTGTTTGCATCGCGTTTGTAAATATTTCTTTTGAAAATTTCGTAAGGAAACGACCAGTTATGGATTTTTTTTCCTCTCTACCTTCCTATAAAAACCCTTCCGCCATAGAGTTCTAGCCGTCAAGTGGCTGACTTAATCTGAATATAGATCCGGAAGGAGAAGTAATTTTTCCGGAGAAACTAAGGCACTGCTTAGCATATCTCTCTCCTGCAATGGAGTAGCCCGGCTATCGCCGCTCTACCCTTGGCTATGGTAATGAGAAAGCCTTCACCTTTCTTCCCCGATCGTATCCCTAACCGTTCCTCTACATTGGATGACTTTACGGCAAGTTGGACCTTCATGACCGCGAAATACGGCTCTTCTGCAGATGTAAGAGGTAGTCCATAGCCATGCAATACGAGTTGGAACTTTTTATCTTGTAAAGTATTTTAATTTATATTGTAAGATACATATATCTGTCAAGATCTATATTTCGAAAGTGCCGGAGATGCCGAATTTTCGTTTGCCACATATCTTAGCAAAAGAGGTGATATCTATGAAAGTTTATTGGTACCAAAAGTACCAATCATAAACACCAAACAAACATAAAAAGTAAAAGTAAGGCTAAATCAGTAAAGAAAATATTAGTTTTACATACTACATACAAAATAAAAAAAAATAAAAAAATCTGTATATAAAACTCTTGAACCTTGCCAAGACACTTAAAACTGCACAATTGTAAAATGTAAATATATACTTTTAGAAAAAAAAAAGAAAAGTCGAATCTGCTAATAAGTATTTCAGTTATGAGCTATATGTAAATACATTATTATGAATAATATGTAGTTTTTCATACACGGTTAGCGGGTATCTGACTGTTTTTGGGACAGGAATTTGAATAGAAGGGTTTTGAATGTAGACAGGGATGAAGAATGGCGAATTTTGATAGAAATGGAATTCCAAAATTTAACAGAGCGAGCTATGAAGGAGTTTTGGAACGAGGCAGATCTGTGAGAAGGAATGTAAAGGTCGGAAGGTCGAGATCTTGTGGAAAGGGAGTGGACTGAGGATTTGAATTGGAGAAGCTTGTAGGCGTAAGAAGGACGATGATTCTTGATGATATGATAGAGGAATGGACCTAGGAAATATTGTCTTCGAATGGAGGGGAAGAGCCACTATAATATGATAGTTTTGATATTGGGACTATAGGGTCAATTTTTCGATGTAGGACAGAATTGCTCGATTTAAGCGTAAAACCATGGATGGTGGGGGACAACGATTGCTGTCCGGTATGTAACTCTCAAGAAAAAGAGTATATCATTCACTTTTTGGGGACTTGCCACATGTTCAGTGAGTTAAGAGAGAAATGTTTTGGACAGCGGACCTGTTCTCCAGAAGAATTATTTGGTTTCTTAAAGGGTTCTAACTCGAAAGCCTTAAGCTTATGTACAATTATGTACAGCAGGCCACATTGCAAAGATACCAATTAGTCAGATAGTAACCTATTGATACAATATCGTGTTTATTTATTGTAACGTTTGTTTGATTGTTATATTGTATTTGATGATTATTAATATTTTTAAATTTAAATTTCTTATTTATTACATTTGTGATGTATTAATGTTCATTTTTTTTTTTAAACTCTATTTAAACAGATGAGGCAGCGAAACAGAAATTTGCTAGAATGGATGTATAAAAAGATAATAATACAGTAGATATATTATTGCTCATTTATTTTAGTTATAAATGTGATGAATATTTATTATTAATTATACACAGACCTCGACAGACGGAATTTTCCATTGTCTATGTGTTGTTGCTTGTTTATATATATATATATATATGTATATTTTACTTTGTGTAATTTTTTAATAAACACGTTTTCATTCATTTATTTATATCTGTCAAGATAATATTTGCTATCTATAATAGCAATGAGCAAATGTGATAATAAAGAATATATATGATGGGAAGGAGAACTGAACAAAGCAAAAAAAAAAAAAAAACAAGCAAGAATATGAATAATAGAAAATATTAAACAAGATGGATTGGTTATCCTGTTCAAAATATGTCAACAACTATATCTGGCAACCCTTGTTGAAACTGGCTTAGTATTTTGTTTACTATTGCATTGTGAATATGGAAGAAAATATCATTCGTTATTTCATTGTATTATTTTAGCAAAAGTGAGCGTGCTGGAAAAGCTCATAGAGAAATTTGCAGTGTTTATGAGAACGATTGCTTAACCGAACACACCTGTCAAAATTGGTTTGCCAAATTTCATTAAGGAAATTTTAACATCAATTATGCTCATCGGTCTGATCGCCCGCATGAAATTTAAACAAGCAATGTTAAGGCATCGTTGATCGAAATCCCACTCGATCATTGCGAGAGATTGCTGTGGTCCTAAATAAGTCGCACATCAGCCTAGAAAACCATTTGCACGAGCTCGGCTATGTTTCCAGGCTTAATGTTTGCGTCCCTCACATGTTTTTTTTTCTTTTCGAAAATCACAAAAAAAAGGTTATAGCATCGATATGACTTTAGCTATCAATAAGAAATTAGAAACTAAAAACAAAATTAATAGAAACGAGTAAAAAGCAAGAAATAAAAAAATATTTATTACATAATAAATAAATAACTTACTACTAGTAACTATATAGTCTATATGCCTCAATAAAAATTCTTAAATAATTAACATAAAACAGAATTTAATTAAATTGTAATGTTAGAGTTTTTTTTTTAATATAATCAAATCTCCACCTTCCATAATTTGGAATGATATAGAATGACTCTGGTCGCAATATTGTCAAAGAAGGGGAAAAAAAAAAAAAACGCATCTTGTAAGTACCAAATAAAATAGTTAAATAAAGTTATTAACAGAAAAAAAATCACATTTTAAAATAGGTAAATATGAGAAATTATAAGGAAATAGTTTTTCAATAGTAAAAATATATTTTCCAATCCTTCAGATTCGTTGTGATTCACCCCGATGGCTATGCTCTCTCCAACAATCGATCATTATTGGATCAGAGTTCCACCAATAAGACCCCTAATGACTGAGCTCGTTACAGTGATACATTTATACCTAAGCTATCTCGAAACCTCCCCCCCCCCCTCCACCAGATAACTATCATAAAAAAAATGCAATAGATGATTGGGATAAAAGGAATTGTTTTTTATCTATAATTCATCTGAAGCCACCTGCGTCAAAAATCTTCTGCTTTTTCTTGAAATCTCAGTCAGCTTTTCTAAAGATGTCTTGAAACCGAAATATTATCTATCATATTTTTATTAATATAATGTTAACATAATTTTTGATATTAGGATGAACGCGCCAGTTATGGCCCCTATATGACCCCCCCCCCTATATATATATATATATAGGGGGCGGGAACAGCCCTGTGGGCTAAGGCGCTTGCAATAGGTAGCAAGTTAAGAAGCGCCAAGCGTGGTTAGCACTTGGATGGGTGACCGCCCACAAGGGAAAGCGATGCTGCCCGAGATTCCCCCGAGTATGTGAGACCCGTAAGGCAACTCACACCGACCGAACGTAGGACTGATGACCCTACCCCTGTGTACTTGGGAATCGGGATGTGGTCTAGGAGACTACATCTCGCGGACAAAGATCTTCATGGTCTGTAGCGCCAGCCGAAAAAAACAAAACAACTTTTTCTCACATTACAACTGCAAATATTATTGAAAACATTTTATTTCTATTTTTTTTTAGTTGTTTACATTTTATTATTTAAATTACTGTGTATATTGTTAACATTTTTATTAAGTTAGTTTTTGGCTAGATATCTTTTTTTTTTTTATTTGTTCATCATTGTTATTCTGAGGGGACTTTGTCCCAGAATAAAGTTTATTTTTCTATTCTATTATATTCGTTTGATGCAGAACAGCCCTGTTACTTATTTCTCTCTATAGAATTCTGTAACTGAGAATATAAAAGCCAAACCTCTCTATATACTATCCGAAGCCATTTTAACCATTCTCCTTCCTTTACCTTTTCAATTGATTTTTACTTTGTCGAACGTCTAACTTGGGATCCTCATACCAGACTTAAACGACAAAAAACAGCTCGTCGTTTCCGACTACTCCAGCACTTACTAGACAAACGATCTAGGAGAATCACACGACAAGGAGAATCTTGTCCTACAATATTCTTCGATGATATTTCACTTGTTCATGTTGAACAAATCCGCTACCTTATACTCCACTTGGATAAACGTCTCACTTGGAATCCGCATACTTGAATGAAACGACAAGAAATTGCTCGACGTTTCCAACTGCTCCGACACTCACTAGACAAACGCTCTAAGCTTTCAGTTAATTACAACATAATCATATGCATGTCTACAATAAGACCTATCTGGACATATGGAGTTGAGATTCGGAGGTCCACAAAGCCATCGAATTCCTCACGCATCCAATCTTTACAATCCAAAATCCTTCGTAAAATCCTCAATGCCATTATGTCACTAATAAAATCATCCATAAAGACCTTAATGTTCTTAACGTTTCCGAATAGGGCCTATCCAGATTCCCATCCTTCCATAATAAACTTCAGAACCGTCCGAATCCTCTCGTTTCAAACCTTCCTTCCTCCTCGATCCCTTCTTATTTCTGACTGATCATCCCAACCATCCTTCTCTTCATTATTCACGACAGTCAACCATCAATCCACAATTAAGATTTTTAAAAATAATTGTATGTGTTCTATTGTAAAATTATTCGTAGATTAATAAAAAAAACCATACCAGACTGAAACGACTAGAAACCGCCCGACGTTTTCGACTACTGCAGCACTTACTAGACAAACGCTCTAAGCTCACAATCAATTACAAACGACTTATATATACGACAATAATAAGACCTATTTGGACTTACGGAATTGAGCATTGGAGCTTTACTAAACCATCAAATTCCTTTCGTATCCAATCCTTACAATCCAAAATCCTTCGTAAAATCCTCAACGCTCCTTACTTTGTCACAAATAAAATCATCCATAAAGATCTTAATGTTCCATATGTTTCCGATTTGGCCCAATCTAGATACCTATCCTTCCATAACAAACTGCAGAACCATCCGAATCCTCTCGTTTCAAACCTTGCTTCCTCTTCGATCCCTGATAACCCTCCGAGGCGTCTGAAAAGAAGATGGCCTCGGGACCTTCTAATATAGAACTTTAATTTGAGTTCTACCAATGGGTAGTTTCTCATCAAGTGTTTTCATGTTTTTTATTTTCTGTTATCACATTTACTGAATGTATTCTTTCTTAAAACAGTTTAAATGTCATAAATAAAAAACAAAATAAAAAAAAAGTTTGTCGAATACTATGATGAATAGCAATATTTCAATTTTGAGAAGAACTAAACATGTGGTAAGTATCCCATAGCAACCGTAGTATCTTAGAGACTTTAGTATTAATTCCTTAATTTTGAAAACCGTACATTTAGGGCTTTGAAAACATAGTTTATACCTCATTTATCCGTCGACTTTTGAAACTGTCTCAGTTTTCAAATGTCCTTATTTTTTCAATTACTTATATTAAAATTGTTTTAGAAGTTTGATGATAGAAACAGGGATACTTCACTTCTCCATGAAATTCCTTTATATAGACTTCATAATTATATACAGTGCAGAAAATAGAAAAAAAATAAAAAACGAATTTCTCTGAAGATATTATTAGAAGTTATTTGAGTTTTGAAAATTGAGGCATCATCAAGACAAAATAAGTGAAGGGTGTATATCTGTAGAGCAAGTATATCAATATATATCTCAGACATAAAACATAAAAAAATACCAAACAAACTGAGATATTACTCCACTCCTTGACATCTAAGATTATTCTTCTTATGAATTGAGACAGAAGTGTTTCGCTCAAGCGTTCAACTGAGTCTGGCATCGTGTCACTTTAAACTTAAAAGTAAAAAAAAAAAATATACTCTCTCTTATTTATTACATTTCCTTCTTCTTCATTTTTTCTTTTTTTTTTTTCAAGGTTTCGTAACAGTTATTTCATAATAACATGTTCTCAAAAGGCAAAGTTGATATAAAAGAGAAAGTAGTGGATAATTAATTTATTGACTTTTGAATCTATATGTTATCTTGAATTCGAAATTATCACATTATTCTTGATAAGAGAGGGGGAGAGGAGAGAAATAATAAAACTTGATTGCCTGAGTAATTTTTGTGACACCATAGATATTAATATTACCCTTATAACGTTTCGTAATTCAGTTTTTGAACTAGTACCATGAGGAACAATTTTAATTTTATACAAACAAAAAAAAAAAAATACTTTAAGTCCGTTGTACAGACCCCTTTTTATCAAATTATTAACATCCGCCTGAAACTTCGTGAAGAGTTTCATTTCATCATAACCTACAAATATTTCATTTATGAAAATTCTGGGAGCGTTTTCAATTTGGAGATTGGCAAACATTATCAATCTTATTAGGTGCTAAAAACTCATGAATATCCATTTGCTTTCCACTTGAACACGTAAGATAATATAATAAAAAAAAAAAGGTTGATAAAAATATTGGAACGTTTGGTCTATGTAACCTCGTTAATTTGACATCTTGGGGATGGAGGTTACGCCAAACTGATCAAGATTTTTGTAGGCCACTTTTTGTTTCGACTTTTTGATCATATTATCTTACGATTCAAGTGGGAAGAGAATGGGTATTCGTGAGTTTTTAGTACCTAATTAAATAGACAAAGTTTGCCGACGTCCAGATTGAAAACGTCCCAATTCCTAGAATTTTCGTAAATATAATATTTGTAGGTAAATATGAAATGAAACTATTCAAGAAGTTTTAGCCGGATTTTGATAATTTGAAAAAAAAAGGATCTTTACCACCTATTACTAAGTATTATTACTTAAGTATTTTCAGTAAATAAAAAATTGAATTATTTTACCTAATTTATTACCATATACCACCGGTCACTACAAAATAAGGAAATAAAAGATTTTTATAAATATTATTTTTTATTTTGCTTCTACCAAGTAGGGTCATTAATAATTATTATGTTGACTTGTGTTATAGAAATAAAGAGTTTTTTTGACAGCTTGTTCTAACTTATTCAAAGGAAATTAAATGAAATTTTCTTACTAAATGTAACCCTTTAAATTTTTTTCTACGTTTAAAAAAAAATATTTGAAATCCACCGAATCAAACCAATGCCATTGTTTAAAATACTATTTAATTATACTTTTGTGAAACAAGAAGTGAAATATTAAAATATTTCATGGATATGTTTATAACCTTACATACATTTTCTGTATTTTAATAACTCCAGATATGATATTATATTTAAATCATTAGGTATCTATCGGCCGTTTATTCCAAAAATCCATGAATTAACTTTTTAGAAAATTAAATTAGTGAATAATTTGATAAATTCTCCCTTTGTGAAATCCCAATATTATTCCTTTACAATTAGTGTGAAAACTTTTGAGCTATCCATGGCGGGAAATGAAAATCTCGTAATTTGATTTTAGTAAACTTTACCTTGAAAAATAGCAGTTTAATAACTAATAGTCCTACAATCCATAATCATTTATAGGTTAAATGTTCAGATGTACTTTCAAGCTTCTTTCTCAGTTATATATTTCAACACTACAATCATCTACTCTGGAATCAACTAACTCACTGTGTGTATAGATATAACTTTTCCAACTAGAAATATCAATAAAATGATTTTACTTAAAAATGTTGAAATTGGAGTTAGTCATTCTGTCAATTGAAAGCATTAGAAACAAAAATTGTGTTATAAAAGCAGATGGAGAAATTAGAATTTTATTGCCTACCATCGATGTAATAAATAGACTTTTTGTAGTTTTAATGGTCTTTATGATTTTTTGTCTGTAAGCTTTAAGATTAAGCTCCGTTTAAAATCCTCAGAAATTTTACAATAGCCCTGTATTTCCAGAAAGTAATTTATATTCAAAGTAAAGCGGTAAGTGAAAGTTGTGTTGCGCCCACCAAATTTTATTCCTTGTGGGTTACAAATCTGGTGTATTATTGAATGATGTGGTCAATTTTTAACAAAAACTTGATATTTCTAGTTGGAAAAGTTATATCTATACAAACAGTGAGTAAGTTGATACCAAAGTAGGTGATTGCAGTGTTAAAATATAGAACGGTGAATAAAGGTATAAATTTTGCCGCTAGAAACGTCACTAAAATTGGACATAATAAACAATGTTGAAATTCTGTCAACTGAAAGGCTCACATATGGCTAGAGAGATTTGTAAGTACATGAGTGTATTAACCAATCAATGATTATGGATTGTAGGACTATTAGTTCTTAAACTGTTATTTTACATTGTAAATTTTACTAAAATTAAATTACGAGATTTTCATTGCTTGCCATGGATAGGTCAAAAGTTGTCACACTAATTGTAAAGGGATAATATTGGGATTTCAAAAAAGGAAAATTGGTCAAATTATTCTCTAATTTTCTAAAAGGTTACTTCATGATTGTTTGGAATAAACGGCCGATAGATACCTAATTATTTAAATATAATATCATATCTTGGTTGTGGGTATAAGAAATATTCTTGATAAGTATGTGTTTAAAAATTCATTGTTCTATCCTTAACCACCATAGGACAGTGTTTTTTTTCTTTCTAGATTGTCTGTTTTAAGTGTTATAGTCCGTTGTCAACAGAGGATACTTTTACGAAACTCGAAGAAAGTCAAATTTTAGAGAAAGGATGCTTTAAAGTTTCGACTAAGCATGGAGTAAAGTTGGTAACGGGACAGTTTCAATTATTTAAAGTTTTATTGAAGCTTCTCTGCATTAAAATTGGCTGAGAAGAGTACTTTTTGATTAAGTTTGATTAAAGCATTTATGTTTGAGAAAACGTTCAAATGGAGTAAAATGAATTAATATGCATTATACGCTTAGTCTCCTTTTTTTTACTTTCTAGTTTTTACTATTCTTATTTCAATTTGGTTTGCAATATTTTTAGTGATTAGTTAGAATAATTTTGGAAGAAATCTCAAGCATTTTGAGGTGATCAAATTTTTCATTACATAATCGTTTTAAAAAAGTGGCAATAGTTGATGCTCCATTCTATGTAACCAAAAAAGACCTACACCATGACCTAAATATCCCATTTGTCTTAGACCTTATCCCAGAAAAATTCTCTAGATTTCACCAGAACCTTAATTATCATCCAAATCTCCTTGCAAAATCTCTATCCAGCACAACCCATCTCTAAAATCCTCCTCGAAGGTTGAAGCGGTAGTGACCCAGAGACCTTTTGTGAATAAGTATACATTGGAGTTTTGGCATCAGCCAGATTCTCCACTGAAGCATGTATGTGTGATTATAGCGCCTCTGATCAGCCTCTACTGGTCCTTAATACCAGTAATGCTGCTGAGTGAGAGGCGCTGGGATCTCCTGGAGTTCTGCCTTTCCTTCCACGAGTAGGGAGGAAGGTTTGGCTCGGAGTTCTGTTGAGTGAATAGATTCTGTAAACATTGTATAAAAGTATGCATGTGTTGTTATTTTGATTAGTTTAGTACTTTTTGAATATTTAATAGTTGACCGATGCATTATAAAGGAAGGAAATCGTCCAGGGGGGCGGTCATAAATAGGCTTAATAGCGGCAAAACTATTAACTATTTTATTAACAGGCTTTTAATAAAATAGTTTTGCCACTATTTAGCCTATTTATGACAGCCACCCCAGACCATCTCCTTCTGTTTAGTTCTTTTATTTATATACATTTACTTTTATTATTATTAGTTTCTGTATTATTTATTTTTATTTATTGTAAATAGAGTGTGCGCTTTAAATACTATTATAAATATCCTTAATTGTGACAGATTGTAATATTTCTGAATAAATATAAATAAATAAATAAATAAAATAAATATAATTTTTTTTATAGATATTGTTTAGAACGATGTATGTATGTGGGTTTATTTTTATTCGCTTAGTTTATATACATTTACTTTTATTATTATTTATTGTAGATAGAGTGGGATTGTTCTCTCTGAACACTATTATAAATGTCCTTATTTGTGACCGATTTTAATATCTCTCAATAAATAAAAAAAAAAATGACGAATCACATTGTAAATCAACAATTAAAATAATTACCACAAAGTGCAAATTGCGATAAACTTTTCAACCAGTCCGTTAGAATTCGTAGCCTTTGAGGAATATTCTGAATAAAAATGGTAATTTTAGAAATATGCCACATTTACTATAACTTCCCTATAACCTTACAGCTGATTTTTTCTCGAACCGAATATAGAGGGAAACTGTGCTGTTGGAAAATCCCCCAATGGACGAAGGAGGAAAAATGGGATTGGAGGAGGGATTCAGAAACGGCCGGAGAAATCCCTGGGCTAAATCAGGTTTTGTTGGAAGTAAAATTGGGACTCTGGGATGCGACGATTGAGAAAGCTCTTCGTCAATCCTCCAGACATCTCCATATCAGCTCGTTATCGGATCTTCTTGCTCCTATTAACCTAGGAGGGGGAGGGAATTTCTTGCGATGTCGAGGAATCGGAGCTAACAGACAACAATGGTGGTACTCCATGATTTTGTTCGGAAGTATTTGATCTTCACTATTTTATTTCGGTTCTCCCTAACTTATTTATGAGTTACATATTTCCAAAGTGAATCCTATTCAATTTTTTGAAAATAAAGATAAATATTCATTTCTATTTAGAAAAACCCAATGGAACCGATATTAAAATTTTTTTTTTCAACAATCTAAATATGGTAAACAAAATTGTGTAAAAATAAGCTTGTTTCCAATTTTTTTTAACGGAATTTAATGATACCTTAATTTTTTAGGCTTTTCAAAAATAATAATTCGTCAATATGCTTTTTTTTTTAAAGAAAATTGGAAAGAAATCTATTTTAGGTATAATTGAGGGAGTGGGGTAGCTCAGTGGTAGGGCACTGAGCTTCAAATGCAAAGGTCGCAGGTTCGAACCCCGGCTCATGGCAGAAAATTTATTTAAATGTTACATTGGCCGTGGGGCGACCCTGGGTCGGGAGACCCTCCTGGGGCACACCCAGCCTCTATAAAGTGGGTACCCTTAATTAAATAATTAATTAAGGGGGAAAACCTGGCGGTTGAGCGTGATCTCGGTCAAATCACCTCCTTGCACAACTGTTGACCTAGAAACAGTGCTTTCCCTAAATAGTACTGAGCCCCAGACCCTTCATGGGTTGTAGTGGTACAGTTTTTATTTTATTTTTTTTTTTTTTAGGTATAATTGTATGAAATATATTTTTCCTTTCCTATGATGTTATTTGTTTTTTATGATAAATGTTTCGGGTTCTTTGCTCATCTTCAGATACGATTCTTAAAATAATTGATGTAATTCCAACTATCTACTTAAACAGTTCCTAAATTCCTCTTTCATTATTCGCATATGTCCTTCCAAGTCCATATCCAAATATTTTTTTCCTTTCTCTAATATTAAATAAATCAGTTTGAAAACTGTATATCGCTACTGTTATTGCAAAAGGTCTTCGTAAAAATTTTTATTCTTTTTCTATTAGTGCTAAAGCTGACATTTTGTAGCCTGCAACTGCTAAAATTAGTCTGCTACTATGGAAAATACCACAAGGAATTAAAATATGAGATTAGAATAATAAATTATAAAGAAATAATTAGTTATTATGTTCTCTATTATGTTCTATTTTCATTTATGATCTTTTGCACTAACATTAGCGATAAATGAACTGTAGAATAGAAACAATCAAATGAACTTAACCTATATTTCAAGAGGTATATAAGTAAGGTTTGATAACAGTATTTTTTTCTTCCAACAATTATTCCTTATTATATTATGACGTTTCGGGATTTACTTTCATATCCCATCTTCAGACTCGAATTTAGAATATTATTGTCATTTATATATTTATACTAACAATACAATACTTTTTATATAACTTCTAACAACATCAACAGAAATTTCCAATCTTACCGGTAACTCATCCTGATATCTCCTTATTTTTTTTATAAGATTTGTCGTAATAATTTCTTTTATTTTTATATTGTCAGCATATATTCATAAAATGCAATCATTTTATTTTTTTATTTGTTTTATTATTAATATTTTTATGTATGTAGCAAGTTTCTATAATGAATTTATTACCTTGAATTATATAGTGGACTCCTCTATGGAGATCCTAGTCAGATACTGAACCAAATCTTGAGTAAAGCTTCAAATTCCAAAGCATTTTTATTTATTGTAATATATTTAATTTTTTATTAACATAAGCATAATGGCTCTCTATTTTAGCTGCATCAGTTTTATAATTGTTTTTTTATTATGTTCAATGATAAATATGGATTATATTATTTTTCTATGTGTACTATTTGTTTCTTTATATAATATTTGTGGTTGTTCTAAATTGATTGGGTGCCTATTTGTAGTGCTATGATTGGCTAGGGCTGTTTTATTGTCTATTCTACTATTTTTTGAATCATTAAAATGCTGGTTCATTCTTTTTTCTATGTCTTGTTTAGCCTATGTATATGTCGTAAACTACTAAAGTACCGGCAATTTATTAATAGAATTTTATTATTGTATTAACTAAAAATTATTATGTTCATAATTTAGTATTATTGCGAATTTTAAATTAAGTCTTAATCGCTCCTAGTTTAGATTGTAGCAAATTCAACCGCGGAGGTCTGATTGTGCGTATGTTATTTACTGTAACCCTGGGACAGTGCATCTGTCAACATTGATGAGTTGATTAATAGGGGAGCTCTATAGGAGATAGATATGGGCTAATATATCTAATACCATTAATCAGCGTATATCTCAGAGGTAAATTATTATATTCTTATGTTTAACAGTAAATATTCTGTTATATTCTGTTGTAATATTTTATTTCAATTAAATAATGGAAGAGAATGACGACATCTTCTTCCCTGTCTCCCAAAATATCTTTCAATGTAGTGGACAACTTTAATATTTGCCTTTTCCTTCCTCACTACCGAAGGTAGGAAAGCATTGTGTTCGTGCGAGAGATTAAAACAAATGTTGTGTTCAGAATCAAAAATTTCCACTCGCGTTTTACTTTTCAGACATCAAGGATCAAATTTGGTTCGGTGTCTATCTGTAGTCAAATCTATGCTACGGACAATTCACCTAGAACCGTTCATCCGATTTTCATTACTATTATTTTCAAGGATTATGCGAACTAGTGCCTAGATGGTCCCATATCTTTTGTTTTGGTTTTTACTAGTGATTAAAAAAAAATTAGTCCAATAATTGGAATCACCTTTTAATATTTTTTTCATTATAACTAGGAAGGTAATGTTACTTTAGATGCATAATTGTTTGGAAATAATAAACCATTGCGAAATTATTCGCAGATTTTTTTTTCAAATTAATTATCGTTATATGTATATTAAAAAAAATCTTTTGAACCGAAGACCTACCCCCAAAATTAAATATGTATCCGCTAGTGTATATCACTATTATTAGTGCAAAAGGTCGTATGTAAAAATGTTCAACTTTTATTCTATTTGAATTAAAGGTGACATTTTGTAGTCTGCAACTGATATAAGTAGTCTGCTACTATGGACAATAGCAGATGGCAATAAGAAATGAAATTATACTAATAAAGCGTAAAGAAATAATGAGTTTTTATGCACTCTTGTAAAACAATAAATTTTTACATAAGACCTTTTGCACTAAAAGTATTGAAATTCATGTTCAGTATGCATTTTTTATATTTTTTATTAAGGATAATCAAATAAGGAATATTCAAATACGGCACTCTTTTGTTGAATGTTGAAGGGTAACTATATTTCCGAACCTGCTTCGCCCAGAGATTTTATTCTCATACGGAAAATTGTATACCTTGTCATATAGATATATTTTAGCCAATGAAAACGGTGAGGAAGCTATACTGACCTTACATGACAGACGTTTTATTTCGTATTGAGGACACTTAAGTAACAAGTGTTTAACTGTCTGAGGTTCACGTCACATTTTTGGCAGGTGGGTGCTTCTAGACCTCTGAGAATGTACCCGTGTGTAAAAAGACAGTGTCCGATTTGCATTCGGCACAAACTTATTTCTTACTTTTTGATTTTCTGAAGGTTGTGGCCAACTTGTGCAAATTTGGATCGTTTTATTTTCCATTGGTCTTCCCAATTTTCTAATATCTTTTCTTTTCTTTCGTGTGCCCAATCTTCAAGGGTGATGCAGTTCATTAGTGTTATGTCTGCTACCTCTCCCTTCCTTGTCAATACTTCCTAGCCACCTTTCTGTACCAAATCATTAGAACTCATCGACCCTCCTACATTTTTCACAGCTTACAATTCAAATACTCCATCCAATCCCCTCCCACTAGATCTCGTACTTCTGACCTGTATCCTCCTCCTCACCGAACTGCTGCGTTTGACAAATATTTTGCAATACAAGCCACCTCCCTCTGGAATTCCATCCCCGCTGATATTCGACACACTCAATCAGTTTCCTCTTTCAAACCTCTCCTCTTAAAACACCTACTCCTTTTTCAATCCGACTGTTTGCGAAATATACTTAAGAGACATTTCTAAGCATCCCCAGAGACTACCTCAAATTATTTAGGTTATTTTAATTTCTTATATATATGTAGAATTTTTTTGTTATTTTCTTTCTCTTCTTCAGTATTTTTATTTTTAGTCGACTCTTATTGTAAATATATAATCTAATTTTAACCACACAGGCATGCGATCTGTACTTATTATTTGTTCTAAAGGGACAAGATTCTCAGAATAATAAAATATTTTTTCATTCATTTTCATTCATTCATTCCTTGCTATATGAGCAGCTTGGTCTACTTTTTCATTGTCCAATACGCCACTATGGGGCGAAACCCAGACAAAGACCACACTCACTGATTTTTTCCTCATCTCCTACCATATGTTTAATATTTCTATAATAAGGAAGTCGCTTGGCCATGAGATACCGATGGCTTCCACGATGCTTTTGGAGTCTGTTGCTATGATCCAGTGTTTCCCTTTTGATTTTTATATCAAATAGAGAGCCTTCAGTATCACAATCGCTTCCACACTGAATATAGAGCTGTCTTTTGATAAGATGAATAGTATCTGTAGCTGGTTTTCGGTTTAGACAAGACAATTTTCTACTTTTGAGGCGTCGGTGTAAATAACCTTATAACCTCGGTACCTTTCTAGTAATCGAAAGAAAGAGTTTTTGATTTCTATTGGTCATTCTTTGGGATATCTAGTCATCGATATTTCTACAGTCGATCCGCATTTCTTCCAGTAAGGTAATTTGGGATCAGGAATGTATCTTATTGTATTCTGATTCATGTTCATATCAAATGAAGTTTTATAAAACATTAATTTAAATTTATTTATTTATTTTTTGTATTAGATAAAAAAAAAGAATTGTAAACACCCCCATTTCGACGTCTATTTAGTAACATTATATTCATAAGATTTATTTTTCTATAAATATATTATCAGTAGTTTGGATAACTTAGTCCTAATATTGTTATTAACATTATTATAAACTTTTGGAATTATGTAATTATAATTTGTGGAAGTTTGTTGGTTAAATGATTGATTAGCTTTAATCTGATAAAAGCTTTCATCTTTGGCTTCGAACAGATTAGAATCTTCCGCCCACCCTCTTTTTTAATAATCTAAAAATATCCAATCTAATTAAGAGTGTTTATAATAATTTTTAAAAATATCTTTAACAGCCGTATGATATATAAATAATTAAATTTTAATTGTTGTAAATTGAATTACAAATGTCAAGTGTTATGTTTCTATGTAAAAAAAATAATTATTTCAATACAAAAAAATATATATAAGTTGTCGGGAAAATGTTCTTAAACATTAAAAGAAGGGATAGTAGATACCAATGATAACAAAAATGATTATAGACTTTATTAAACAAAATTCAGAAAAGTAATAAATTTAAGTATTGTATTCATTTTAGTGTCGGCTTTAGTACCAGTGACGCGGTTGAGAAAGTAGAACAGGAATCTCCTGTAGTCCTGTTTTTATTTCTATAGTTGAAGGGACAAGCCTGGATTGGAATTCCCTCACCTGATTGTAAATATAGTAGGCATGTCTCTTATTTTTTTTTACTGTGAGATCTGGGAAGCTACAAAGACAGATTGTTTTAACGTTAACGATTAGAAATAAATTAGTAAAATATTGTATATTCTTAAGTAATTGTCATGTACTGTAACTTTTTAATTTAGTTTTTTTTTTTGGCTTAGGGGGAATGGCCAAAGAGTAAGCCAAGATAAATGGGGGAACATTATATATATATATATTTTTTTTTTTTGTTTACTCAAAATTAGCGAATTTCGATGGAGGATATATCGAGAACAATGAAAAATAGCGTAAAAATATATATTTATGTACTCTAAATCTATACACAATTTTGTATATAGTAAATTCATAGCTAAAATGCATGGTATACATACTATAACCAAAAATAATGCAACTTAATGATTGTACATTGCATTTCCACTTACATAGGTGTGGGAATTCTATCAGTTTTGCTTCCACGTCTAAACAAAATATCAGAATTAAAAATGTGTTCCTTCTATGTCAATAAATCCCGTGTTTTTTTACTACTCATTGACTGAATTGGTCTTCCAACTCTGTGGGTACTTCATTCATAAGATTTTTGAAAAAATTACTTCAAATATTAGCATTCCAAAGGACTATCCCAAAAAAGACTCCGAAGGCTTACATAGCTCATTACATCCAAGTTTTGGTATCGTCAATTTTGCTTCTCATTGCCATGTTCTCGCCAATGTTCTTGAAGATAATATGACTTAAGTCTTAATATTTCCCTATTAAATATTTGGAGTTGAGTCCGCTATCGTTGTGGATCAATTTTCAACGTCAATGAGGTTCCTCTACAACCTTAGCTCTATTTGAAGAAATATATATCAGTTTCTTTTGTGCCAGGTGTGCCGAAAATAACATAGATTTACTCAAAGACTCTTCACTTAGAACATCTGACTAAATTTTTATTCTTTGATGCTTTAAGGGTCTTCGTCAAAGAATAAACTTTTTTTGTTCTATTCTACTTCGCTTCTGGGCGTGTGTTGGCTTTGTAAACTGAATAAGATGAAGGTTCAAATGCCTCCAGGTATCCGTATATAATCCCAAGAACTTTATCTGCAAATATTTGAATTGCGGCTATTGGTGGAAGCTATGCCGAGAGAACTGTATATTTGCTCCCATTGGGAAAGATAAATAATCTTTGTCTCTGATCGCTTGTTCTTATTTACCGAGTTCTAGTAGACCTTCTAATAATTATTTCCAGTTTTGTTTCTGAGTTATTCCATTAAAACAATATATATCTATTGTATTCCTATATATGTATAGAAATAGAAATAGAAAATAACTTTATTCTGGAACAAAGTACCTTTAGAATAACAAAATAGAACATAATTAAAATACTACATCTGGCCAGAATAAAACAATAATAAAAAAGAGAAAGTAAAGAAAATATTAGTTAAACAAGCTATATACAAAAAATGAAAACAAAAATCTATATACAAAACACTTAAAACTATGATAAAACACTCAGGAGTATGTACAGTAGGAAAAATTATAATTATTCTCTTTTGAAAAATAAAATAATGAAAAATGCATTGAGTTCTTCTTTAAATGAGGTGTGTTTCTGCTAACAAAGAAAAGACAAAGCTGACAATATAAAATATCAGTGTCTTTAATATAATGATTAATATGTAGACTCATCATTGTCAAATGCGAGAGGTACAGATTTAATTATATACCAATAAATAATAATAATAAAAAAAAAACAAAAAATAGATGCGGTCAGTGGCATTAAGAGCCGGAAAATATTGTAATATCCCTAGTGGAGTTCACAGTATAGAATAGCACTATCGTTTGATGATGACTAGAAATATATAATATCGAAAGTTTAGCAAGTATCTGACTGTTTTTGGAATAGGAATTGGAATAGGAGGGATTTGAATGTGGATATGGATAAACAGAGTGTTTCGTAATTGCACGTCACTATTTTAGGTATGTGTTCACTAACACAAAAAAAACAAAAAAGTTCATATTAACATATTTCTCGAACTCATTTATTAAACAGATATCAAAGGTTAAAGATTTATTATTTATTCACTACATCATGACTGACTGTACAAAGTTTAACGTGTTTAATAATAAATAACAGGTTTTAATCACCTGAAAAACAAATGAATGATAAACAATGGCAGTAGTTGCTCATCTGTTTGTCTAGTTCTGTGTGTTTTGGTATGAGTGAATACTGTGACACAGTTCAATTCATGATTATCATGGGAGACACCATAAATTTATAACCGATAACTAAACAGTATCGATTATTTCTTCTTCAACATTTGCAGTTCTTCGAAATCTTTATCGACCGGCGTTTACTCGTATAGATTTTAGCGTGCCATTATCCCTAAGACGTCTTTCAATGGCCTCAAGCGTTTTACGATTTGGTGTTCTTCGGTTAGAAAAATCTTCACGATATCTCCGAACAGCAGCAACACCATTTATATGCACCTCACCATAAGTTAAAAGCATTTATGTTTGTTATTCAAAAGTGAATATATATATATTCTAACTATGTAGCAAGACAAACGTCTCTTAAAAAAATAAATACTTTGAATAATCGAAGAAACTCAATGAAAAAGGATTTCTTAGAGCATAAATGATTTAAGTGACGCTTCTATGCCTTGATACAAGAGGCAAACGAGATTCGTTGATTTATTAGATTTTAGTGAAAAAGATAAAGTGACTCTGATAATGGATCCTACAATTAGATTTGAAAAAAAATTTTTGGGATCAAGACTCAAAATAAATAGAGGAAATCAATAAAAAATGCATTTCTTAACAACAGGAAAAATATATACAGTAATTTGGTGAGAGAAAATTTCGGTTTAGAAGTAGAGGAGCGATTCCATTCTCAACTGCTGATTTTTTGAAAAAAACTGGGTGTGGAATGAATCCATCGGCAGAGTATAGCGGAATCTATTGTTCTGGATTCACTATTAATTCTGTAAACATCACCTGTATTAAGTCTGGCCACTCCGCTGCTACCCACTTTAACTCTACGGATACTCACTTGGAATCCTCATACAAGACTGAAACGACAAGAAACTGTTCGGCGTTTTCGACTACTGCAGTACTTACTAGACAAACGATCTAAGCTTTCAATCAATTATAAACGACTCGTATATATGACAATAATAAGACCTATTTGGACTTACGAAATTGAGCTTTGGGGCTCCACTAAACCACCGAAATTCTATCGTATCCAATCCTTACAATCCTAAATCCCTCGTAAATTCCTCAATGATCCTTATTTGTCACAATCAAAATCATCCATAATGACCTTAACGTACCAGATATTTCCGACTTAACCCAATCCAGATACCTATCCTTCCATAACTTTAAAACCATACGAGCCCTCTCGTTTCTACTATAGCTTCCTCTTCGATACCTGATAACTCTCCGAAGGCGTCTGAAAAGAAGATGGCCTCGTGATCTACTTATCAAAATATATTATTAGAGTGCTACCAATGGGTAGTTTCTCAACAAGCGTTTTCATGTGATTATATTATTACTGTGTGGAAATTTACTGTTGTATTTTTAAATTTATACGGTTGTAAATCCCATGAATAGATATATTAAAAAAAATACTCTACAGATGAAGTGGGAAGAAGGAAAATGAAGAAAAAAATATAAAAATGAATGAATAAATTATAACATTCTGTACTTTGGATGATAGTCTCGCAAAAATGTATTCTGTTTGTATCGCGTTCTTAAATATAATTGCTTGAGACTGGCTGATTATTGCACTACTCTCTCAATTTCGGAGCTTTGGTTATGGCCCTGAATGTGTTTTACTGTAAAGTTTGTAGTTTTCTTATTTGGATTGTTATATTAGTTTTGTATATCTATGATGCCTAGGTCCATATTGCTATTCATAGGCATAGGTTAAGTTTGTTGATATGTGGACGACATGTAATTCTTCTGTCAAACATCAGTCCAATGTATTGTACTTTATTTGATTGAGACATTTTGGTATTGTCAAGGTAAATATATAAGTATTCCATTGAGTCGTCAAATTTTACCGATCTTTAGATTGAGAACGCTCTATTTTTGAAAACAATTGTAAATAAAAAACTGGAGGTCACGACAAAATGAAGTTATAGACGATCTTTAATAATTTGGTAAAAATGTGTCTGTACCGCCGACTATAAGCTTGAAGATACAGTTGTCATTTAAGATTCTCAGTACGGTATAAATAACGTTTTAAATACTTGAATAAATTAATTTGAAAGCATTAAGAAGATTCATAAGAACTGGAAGCCATCAAACTAAGGAATTGCGAAAACGCATTGAAGCTTGAGTAACGCTCCTCATCCATCAGCTGTCCTTTAAGAAGTATTGCTTTGAATACTCCCTTTTATCGACATCTAGAAGTTCCTACCTTCACTTCCAATCAAGGCAATAGTTAGATTACCCTGAGAAAAAATGACTTCCAAATAAGATTTTCTTTCGCGTATAATAGTAAACATTTAGTTATAATATTTTTGAGATAATTTAAATAAAAGAAAATATATAGGTATTAACCGAAAACAATGGATTCTTAATCGCACGAAAAAAATTTAAAAATCACGTTTTCATGTAACACTTGTATTTATATTTGAATAGTAATTAAATTACGAAGTAAACATTCTTCAAAATAATGGTATGGAGATAGTTGATTGTGGATTCTAATTTCAGAAGAAGTTAGTCTTGGGGTGTGGTCAAAAATAATATATTATATAATAGTATATTTTATTATAACGTCCAACGTTTCGACCTACATTGTAGATCTTCTTCAGGGCTGTATATATTAATTATCGAAAGTTATGGTATCTGTAGATGGCAATTGACATTCAGTTCAATTTGGAAAGTTAAAGGATTATTAGAATATCTGGATTATATTAAGGGTAATAGTGATATGTTCCTGGCCTCGCGTTTCTACGGCGAGTAGGGGGTTCCAGGAACCGCATTTATTTGTATTTATATGTATCGGTATTATATTTGTATGTATCGGTCCCAGAAGGGAACCGATCAACGGGAACCGATAAAATTATATTAATGATGTATTTAAATGTTAGATACCACATACCCCCTACTGTAGGATCCTAGATTGAACCATATAATTTTGATTGGATTTCTTTTCTAGAGGTATCGTGTTTTTAAATTTACTAGTTGTTTCTATTACTAATTGGTGGCATGCAGGGTAGATGGTAAAAGTACTAAGATGGTTTACTAACTAATATATTTACAAATTTAAATAACCAAAACATATATACAATGATATTAGAGAATCATACAAGAGGAGAATGCTATATACAAAATTATGCCTGATTATTGGTTGCCAACACGAGTTTACATCATTATTACTAAATGAGGGTTATTACCTAGCTGGTTCTTCATGATCTTCGAGTCTCCTTCTATGTCGCTCTCCTCAGCCTCCGTCTTCCTCCCAGTATTCAACCGTCCTCGCTTGAGTCCCAACTTGAAGTGTCTTAGCCTAAGTCCCAGCTATCAGTTTACGTCTTGCTCTCTCCGCTTCTCCTGATCAAGTCCTTCCTCAAAACTCTAACCGTCCTAGCTTCCAGTCACCCCCCTCTCTTTTTGTACTTTTTCCTGATTGGCTGAATATTCCTAGCCTAAGGGATGACCACGCCCTCTCCCTCAGGCCAAGGTATTCCACTAACCAGTTATATTTTACGTATTTCTGGAAAGTGTTAATAGTAATTTGGAACCTTTTTTAAACACTCAGGCGTGAGACTGTTGTCGGTCTTGGTCGGTGGTTGTTAAGGGTTTTTATTACCACTTACAAAAGGTTGCCCTCGTGGGTCGTTACCCTAGCTCAGGTACCGCCAGATGTGAACAATTAGGATATTTATTTATTTATACATTTAAAATAATTAAGTAAACTTCACAGGTGGTCTTTAGAATACATAGCAATAGGTAGGCACATAGGTACACCAGATACTAGGTACACTGTTTCCTTAGATCGGTCTTGGTATTGCACCTTGCAAGACCAAGACCAAGACCGCCTATCTGTTGCAAGACCAAGACTGGTAAAAGAAAATAAATTTTTTAACTAAATCTTTAAAAATCAACAACATTTCTAAAAGTTACAGTCAAATGAAACATATCGTTTTTAAAATGTTAACAAATCTGAGAAAATATATTTACAAATTTGTATACGAAAGTGATGAATCAAATATGATGCAATTGATATAGAGTGATCTGGGTGACAACCCCCATAATGTGTAAACATTTCATAAAATTCTGATTATTTTTTTCTTTTTTAACCATCCATAGGAACGCAAATGCTTACCTAGCTTCTGTATTGAGTAATACTATAGTAATTGCTTGCATCATTTTATATGGCTTGAAACCGGAAAATCAATTATATTCTATAGTAATAAAGTTTCAATCGTTCTGAACGCGGTTGTGAGAGAATGAATGAATGACACATGAGACCGCCTCGAAGAACCGAAGACAAACCTTAAGCAGGAGTTCATAAGTCGCTTCAATCTATCCTCGAGTACGATCGAGATGAATCGCAGCCGTAGTTAAATTGGGAGGGGGAATAAGAAAGGATACAAGGAGTTTGCGGATAGGTTGTGGGAGTAGATGGCGAGAGCGACTAAATAACTTAACGGTACCTATTAAATTTCGGGAGATGATGGCGATATGGGATTTTCAGGTGAGGTTTTCGTCCATGATGATTCCTAGTTTTTAACAGAGGAGCTGAATGTGATAATAACATTTAAACGGCTCTTTCTTATTAAATTTCAAAGTCAGATATTAAATTTCCATAAAGGGAAATAACTAAGTAAACATTATTGAAGGTAACGTTAACTACAAAACATTTAATTAATTATTAATGTCTACTATGGTATATGGAAAACTAATTTAACTTTAATAATTGACAAACTTGACCGGTTTTCCTGTACGGCTAACGACGATAAACAATTAAGGAAATAAAAAAAAAACTGTTTCAATCTATTTAAACTACGAATATTCATAATTACTAGCCAAAAAGCATTTCTTTATTGAATAACATAACATTCTGTAACTAAGGACATTAGTAAATAGAGATTCAGGAGTTCATTCATTCTGTATGTACAGTAAATAATAATAAATTAAATTAAAACAAATAATAATACAGTGAAATAATAATATTAAAAACAAAACTAATCAAAATAGCAACTTAAGTACAGGCATACTTTTATACAATATTTACAAAATTTGTTCTCTCAGTGAATCGTGATAATGAATATTCAATTGATTATTGGAAACAAATATATACTTGAATTCGGAAGCACCTCTTAACTGCGAAATCAACGAATTAATCAATCCTCGTTAATTTCATGAACATAATGAACTGCAATGAGATTACCTTCCACAATATGGAATAGAGTTAAACTTAAAAAATAAAATACAGTAAACAAGTAGATACATTTATCTAAAACACTATTATCTATATTGATATTTTAAAAAAAAATTCTCATCCCAGCCTCCAATGGTCCTTAATACCAATGATGCGGAACGGTGAGAGGTGGTGGGATCTCCTGCAGTCCTAAATATTCTTCCAAGAGTGGGATGAAAAGTATGTGTATTTATGTTGTTATTTCGATAAGAAACCGCTCGATGTTTCCGATTACTTCAGCACTTACTAGACAAACGCTCTAACCTTCCAATGAATAACAAAAGACTCATATACATTAGTATAATAAGGCCTATTTGGACTTACGTAGTCGTGCTATGGGGCTCCACTAAACCATCGAATTCCTCTCGTATCCAATCCTTACAATCCAAAATCCTTCGTAAAATCCTCAATGCTCCCTACTTTGTTACAAATAAAAGCATCCATAATGATCTTAGTGGTTCTTATGTTTCAGATCTGGCCCATTCCAGATACCTACTCTTCCATAGGACTTCAGAATCATTCCAACCCTCTCGTTTCTAACCTCGCTTCCTCTTCAATTCCTGATAACCCTCCGAGGCGACAGAAAAGAAGATGGTGATCTCCTAATATAGACATATCATTAGAGTGCTACCATTGGGTAGTTTCTCAACAAGTGTTTTCGCGTCATTATATCCATATGTTCAAATTTATTAAATGTATTCCTTCAATACAGTTTTAAATATCATTAATAAATAAAAAAAAAGTTGTTATTTTAGTTGTTTTTTTCAGGTTAGTTTATTTTATTTTGTTTATATACATTTACATATAATTATTATTTTGTTGTTTATTCTATACTTCGAGTGTGGATATACTCTAATACTCTATCACAATTATTAGTGTCCTTGAATATGAAAGAATGTAATATTTATTAATAAAGAATTTTTAAAAAATATAATATTAAAAAGAAATAATCTAGACGCAATTTACTACATGCCATGCATCATAATAACCGTTTACAGATATAACATTTAATTTTTTACAAAATTTTATTAGCTAAGGTAATAAATTGGCACAGTACATTTAATGTGAACTGTTTCAAGCAGAGTAAATTTGTTCCGTTGCTTAGTGTAAATTCAAAGCTCGCTTCTGTGAAATTCCTAACTGTAGCCCGGACTTTACTTTGGAGTGGAAAGTTTTTTAATATAATCAGTAGGCATGGATATGACTAAAGAAATAAGACAAAACTGGCAAAGAGAATAAAAAAAACTTCGGGAAAGGACTTGAAAATTTTTTTCATGCAAGAAGTTTTTTACACATTCCATGAATAAAAAATGGAAACCAGCAGTCTCAAACCGAATATACCAAGAAAAATCTGAATCAGATAAGAACTGTGTGTTACTAAATATGTAAATAAAGAGACAGTTAGGTATTTTTTTTATCTGTTAGAGCAATTTTAAAAATTTTCTTTGAATATAAATAAAAATAAGATGACGGAAAAAAAAAGAAAAAAAGACATATATATATATATATATATATATTATATATATATATTATATAATATATATATATATATATATATATATATATATATATATATATATATTAAACTGTAAAAAACTAAATACTTAACTAAAAAATTGTATTAAGCTGTATAGTTATCGATAAGATACTTAATTATATATTTATTCAACTATAAATGAACTTAATTTCTTTTACAACAACTTGATCTTAGACAATGGGCTGGCTGAGAAGCGTAGTATATATATGTTTGTATTGTTTGTTTGTTTGTTTCGATGTCTAGGCGCAAAACATCCAGGTCATAAGCGCCCGATCAACTAAATAACATCATTTAATACTATTTGGATGATTGGTACAAAAAAAAAAATAAAATAAAAAAATAAAAAAATAAATAAAATAAAATAAAATAAATAAAGAAATGGATTGATAGAATAAAATAAATAAATAAGGATAATAATAGACATTTATAGGTAATAAGATGTATAAAAAATGTATAAATAAATAAACTTTAAAAAATAGCAGTAGAATCAATAAAATAAATAAATAAAAAAAATAAATAAAAATAAATAAATAAATTAAAAAAAAATAATAAAAATAAATAAATAAATAAAAGCCTGTCAAATGTGTTTTTTAAGTCTTTCACTATCCATAAACTTGATGACTTTGGTAACCATTTCTTCTTGATTTCCCAGGGATGCTGATATATTCTGGGGTATTCCAAAATCTTTTAATCTTGCGGTGTAAAAAGGGCATTCTTCCAAAATATGTTTTACAGTTAGTGATTGGTTACACTTTTGACATCGGGGGATAGAATCTTTTGTTATGAGGTGGAGGTGAGTCAGTCTAGTATGTCCGATCCTCAGCCGCGTGAGGACGACCTCTTCTCTACGACTGCTGCGTCTGGAGCTGGTCCACGGTTGCACCTCTTTCTTTATTGTTTTTAATTTGCTAGGTGCGCTGATGTCCCACCGTCTTTGCCATTCTTGGAATATGGTTTCTCTCAGAGGTCGTGCAAGTTCAGATGGTGTCAAAAAAACTTTACCGCGGCCTGGAAGAGTAAGAGCTTCCTTTGCTGCTCTATCAGCCATTTCATTTCCTTTAATTCCTATATGGCCAGGCGACCAGATAAAATGTGCCGTTGTTCCAACTCCATGAAGCATTTTTATAAGACTTAGAATGCAGTGTATCCCTGGATGGTCTGGATACATGTTATTCATAGCTTTCAGGGTACTTAGGGAATCCGATACAACAACCACATTTGCAACTGGCTTCTTCATGACGTATCGGAGACTCATTGCTACGGCGTTAATCTCTGCTGTGTAAACACTACAAAGATGGTGTAATTTATATTTGTAGGTAGTATCAGGAGTGACAAAGGCTGAAGCAGTAGATGTATCTGATTTGGATCCGTCGGTGAATATTAGAAGATGTTCAGGTAACGTGATGATTATTTTTTGGAATTTTTCTTTGTAATCTGCAGGTAATGTAGTATCTTTGGTGAATTGGGTGAGTTGGAGATTTAATTTAGGTTGTATATAGGTCCAAGGGGCTGTTTCTTTTTCTATTTCATGTAATGTTATTTGTTTTAGTTTATTTATAATAAGAGACATTCTTTCTGCCAATGGTAATGTGGTATTCCTTTTTTCTTTAAATCTTTTTGAGAATTTAGATTGAAAAACATATTTATGGGAGGGGTGTGAAGTTTGCGGGTATAATTTAGTAATATAGTTTATTGCAAGTTTCTGTCTTCTAAAGTGCAGTGGTATAAGGCCAGATTCGACACAAATGCTCAGGGTTGGGCTTGTTCTAAAGGCTCCAGTTGCAAGGCGTATTCCAGTGTGGTGCACGGAGTCGAGCTTGGCTAGAGCATTTTTTCGGGCAGAACCGTAGACAAAACTACCATAATCTATTTTTGCGCCGATCAGAGCTTGGTATACTTTAATCATGGTAGTTCTGTCTGCTCCCCAGTTAGTTCCACTAAGTATTCTCAGAAGCTGAAGTTTTTTAGTACATGTATCTTTGAGTGATTTTATGTGGTGTTCCCAGGATAGACGTTTATCAAATAATAATCCCAAGAATCTGCAGGTGTTGACATATGGTAAGATGGCGTCACCTAAGAGAAGTTCTGGCGATTGTGGAGTATTTCGTTTTCTGCTATAGTGAATACATTTAGTTTTTTCAGAAGAGAAACAAAGTCCCGATGATTTCGACCAGCCATCAATACGATTCAGTGCTTCTTGGAGCTTATCTTTTACAGATAGGACATCTTTCGCTCTGTATAGAATAGCAAGATCGTCGACAAAGAGCATTACTTTGATTCCGCGTGGAAGATTTTTTCCCAAGTCACTAACCGCCAGTGCGAAAAGTGTTGTACTTAAAACGCATCCTTGTGGTACTCCACTCACTTGTCTACATTGCTTGGATAACAGTTTCCCTATACGGACGCGAAAGCGGCGACTAGAAAGGAATCCTTGAATAAATTTTGGTAAGTTACCTCTGAATCCTAGCGAGTGTATTTTGTTTAGGATAGCAAATTTGTCAGTTTTATCGAAGGCTTTTTTCATATCGAAGTAAACTGCAATAGCTTGCTCCTCTTGGATGAATGCATACTGTAATTCGGCTTCCATTTGAACCAGGTGGTCTACAGTTGATCTGCCTTTGCGAAAACCACATTGGAAGTTTTGGATGAGATGATATTTTTCTAGGATCCATGTGAGTCTCTTGTTTACCATTCGTTCCATTACTTTGCATAGACAGCTGGTTAAAAATATTGGTCGGTAGCTGGATGGATGACGTTTATCTTGACTACCCTTCAATATTGGGACAACTATAGAGTCGTTCCAGCTGCTAGGAAAGTTACCGCTAAGCCAAATATGATTGTAAAAATTTAAAAGCCAGTTCAGTGTATTTTTCGGAAGATGTTGTATCATGGAGTAGTGTACATTATCTGGTCCTGGTGAAGATCCTTTGACAGTTTGGAGTATTGATTGGAGTTCCCACATGCTGAATGGAATGTTGTAATCTTGATATGCATTATCGTCAGAGAAGTTTAGATCTTGAGCCATATTATTTCTAGAAGTCGTTGTGTAAACTTCTGAGTAATATTCGGCAAATGTTCTTCCAACAATGTCTGGGTTATCGCATAGTTTTCCATCGCATATCAGAGTATATTTGTAGGAAGAATTGGTTCCTCTTATCTTCCTTATTTTGTTCCATACAACGTTGCAGGGGGTAGACGAGTTAATGGACTCAACAAATGATTTCCATGATTCTTTTTTCTTGTCATTTATAATTCTTCTGCAAACAGCTCTTTGTTTTTTATATTCAATGTGATTAACCTGATTCATATTTTTCTTAAATGTCTTAAATGCATTTCTCCGAAGTTGTATGGCTTTCTTGCAATCACTATCGAACCAGGGGACAGGTGTCCTTTTGTAATGGCCTTTGGTTTTAGGGATTGAGAACTCTGCTGCCGTAACTATTGTCTCAGTTATAGATTTACACCCATCATCTACATTCATACTGTTAGGGTGATTTTGAGGTGGGACAGCTAAAGACGTGAATAGTGACCAATCTGCTTTTTCTAATAGCCAACGAGGGACGCTGTAATTATTGCAGTTTGCACTTCTGAATTTTAGACGAATTGGGAAATGGTCACTTCCATAAGGCTCTGGTAGAACTGTCCATTCTATATTATCAATCAGTGAGTAAGTGCATAAAGAGAGATCAATGGATGAAAATGTACCAAAGCTAGAACTTACGTATGTTGCTTCGCCGGAGTTTAGTAACAGAGTATTCGTTAAATCTAAGAAAGTTTCTATAATGCGACCTCTAGGATTTGTGTCTTGTGAGCCCCATAATGGGTTGTGGCCATTGAAATCTCCAGTGTACAAAATTGGCTTTGTCAACTGCCTATGAATATGGAGAAGGTGTTCTGTCTCTATAGTATTGTCTTGGGGGAGATAAATGTTGCAAATTGTGAATGTTGTGTTTAAATGAACTGTAACAGCTATTACTTGAAGTGGGGAATCTATTTCTACTGGGTGGGAATAAACGGTATCTTTTACGGCTATGGCTACGCCTCTACACGCTCGCTCGTAATCTGGATCACAATCTGTCCTATAGATATTGAAGCCTTTAAGGGTGAATTGGTTTGAAGGCTTTAGGTGCGTTTCTTGGAGGCATATACAAAAAGGATCTTCATCTTCCATTATTAGCTTCAAATCGTTGAAGTGACTTTTAATACCATTGCAATTCCACTGGATTAGGGTCATGATTTAGTTACGGTATAGAATGGAAAAAACATATATTAACATATTTGAAGATGATATTTGTAATTTAGTTGTCGGCTATTTTATTTATTATTTGTTTTATTTGGGGATTTTTTTCGGGGTCTTCCTTTTTTCTTTTGTAGGGTATATCCTTCCCCATCTACAGCATTTTCAGCAGATTTATCGTCTGGTGGTGTAGCGAGATCGGGATTGGGGGATTGGAGATTTGGAAGGGAGGTGGAGAGGGTAGGAGAAGAGAGGGAGGAAGAGTTGGGGAGAGGAGCAGAAGGGAAAGACGAAGAGGAGGAGGAGAGATTAGAGGAGAGAGAGGAAGTAGAGGCAGGGAGGGTAGATGAGTGGGAAGAAGAGGAGGGGAGGAGGGGAGCAGTCTGGGTAGCGCGGGGCTGCCAACTTCGGTTGACTGTGGTCGAGCAGTCTCTCGATCAGAGATAGCTGGTGTGGCCTGGACATCAGGAGAGATAATCTCATTGGGTTTATTTATCTGTGAGTTTGTTGAAGTAACTGAGAAAGAGTACAGAATATTAGCCTGAGTGGCAACATCTACTTTTCTGTTTGTATTATTTTGATTTTTTGCTATTTCCGCGAATGTTTTATTTAACTGGATGGGATTTTTTTCTCTATACATGTTTTTTGCTTCGTAAAGTGATATTTTATTATTGATTTGTATGGCTTTTATTTCCTTTTGTATTTTAAACTCGGTACATGACCGGTCTAGGGCATTATGAGGACCATTGCAATTTATGCATTTAGCCGGCAAATTACACCTTATATTTTCTCCATGTCTTCCCTGGCCGCATTGTACGCATACTGATTCTTTTTTGCATTGTGATGTCGGATGAGAGAATCCTAGGCAGTTAAAACATCGTAACGGATTCGGTACGTAAGGCTGTACTCTAACTGTTTCGTATCCAATTTGTAATGTTTCTGGAGGTAAAGGTGTTGGAAAGGTAACTATATAGTTATGTGTAAGTATTTCATTACCATTCCGTTTTGATTTTATCCTGACAATATCTTTTATTACCGGAGTTAATTCGTTCTTTATTTCCTGTATGTCCATGTATTGGAAGTCATAGCAACGGATAACGCCCTTACTATAGTTCAAAGTTTTATGCGGTGTTATTTCAACTTTCATTTGGCCTCCAAAGTCTGTAACGGATAAAAGTCTGTTTGATTGTTGTCCATTGAGTGTTTGTATCAATAAACAACCGTCTCTTAACTTTTTTACTGCTTTAACATCACCTGCTAACTGAGCGATCACCTTTTGAATAAAAAATGGAGAGGTTTTTTTAAAGTCTTCTTGATCGGATCGTTTAGCAACAAGATATGTTGGAGTTGTATCTGTGATTTGCGGAATGATTTTGTCCGGAGGGAATTTAATTTTAGGGCGAGCCCATTTTCTCTTTTTGGTTAGGACGGTAGATAGATCGGGAGGACCAGGAGGTACCTCCATATTACAATATAAGAAAGACAGAAAATTAATAAAGGATATATAGAATAAAAATGTTTATAAAATGATAGTAGAGGAGAAGTATTAGTTTTAGATTAGTATAAATTAAATAACCCTAAACTACATTTCAATTAACTATTACAAGCTAACTTAATACTAATAGGTAAATTTAAAAAATATAAAAATATGTAATTATATAATATAGAATATAAGTCACTAAACTAAGAATATTACGGAAATGAAATGATTTAAATAAACAATTAATAAGATTATTGAATAAGTAAGTTAAGAAATATTTGAAAAGTAGGTAGGAAAAATAGCAAGCTTATCTGTCCCTGGAAACCAGACACGAGGCGGCGGCTGCTACACAAGGAGCTATAGTTAATCCTAACTTCAGAGATGCCGCAACTTCAAAAAGCACCATCCGCGATGTGAACCCGACGACAGCTGAAGCACGACTGATATATGTTTGTATTTACTGTACCTCACGTATTTATTGGTATGTACTTTTTAATTATTATTCAGTTGTTATTTTGTTTGTGTTTATTTTATATATATATATATGTATATATATAATATAATATATATTATATATTATATATATATATATATATATTTAATATATATATATATATATATATATACAGTGTGAATGTGTTCTTACCTCACTATAAAAATTGTCAAATAGACAGAATATTATATTACTCAACAAATACAAAAAAATCATTTGATATAAAATCCAAGAATTCTTTCTTTGGTAAAAGAGAGAATCACTTTATCATAAAAGGGTGCTACCCAATTACATTGGGTTGATTTAAACACAGCATACTTATTAATCGCTACAGAAAATTTTCCAAAACTAATATACAATTATATAGTATTAACAATATGTATGAACATATTATACAACATTTTTTTTTTATAGAATAATCTAAGTAATGACTTTTTTTGTTTCAGAATGATCTATCTGCAAAGTTGACATTCTTGAATTTGTTTGTATATGTGTGTTTGTGTTTCAGTTAGCTTATCTAGAATTTCCATTTTTTATTATCTTATCAGTAATTAAGACACTGTTTATTTCATTTATATTTTATTAATGATATTATGAAATTAAACATACCTACATAAGCACTTTATATTTATGGCTCAGCATAAAAGACACACTTAGAAAATATACAAGCTTTTTAATCTGAAATTTACAGACTGATAATAACAAACGCTCTCTGGTACAAAAAAACAACAAAAAAAAAAACTATAGACTAACACATATGGAAACATCATTCAAGCTTCAATCATAAATTTCATTGACATATCAATAGCCTGATAAAACGACATAGCCACGGTTGACATTCATATCAGAAGGCGATTAAAAAAGAGCTGGATGACAGAACTTTCATGAATTAAGGTATTTAATTAAGAAGAGGTACTGTTGGATACCAACTTTTCTCGTGCCTGGAATTGGCTTTCGTTGATTGATAGCGCATTTGTTTATTGTAACTTTCGTCAATATCAGGTGAGAATATAAAAATGAAGAGAAACAAAAATCTCAATTGTGGTTTTAGGAGTTTTTGTAGTATTTTAAACGTTAAGTTATAATTGAAAAAATTCCAACAACACTGTTTTATTACTGCAAAAAGCAGGAGCAAATAAACAAAAACCCGTCAACGATTCAGGCAGAGGAGAAGAACAAATCTAACATCATTCCATGACACCCACTCATATACTGGAAGGATGGTAAGGTAACACTGCTGAGGGATCAAACTGCTGTTAAAAAAAAGACTGATAAAAAATATGCGAAATTCTTCAAGAATTTATAAATATGTTCAAATAAAAAGTATATGAAGTAAAAAGGTATAATAACAATAGAACGAAAAATATGCATACATATATATGAAAATTTACTTCAAAGGAAGGTTTATTATAGAAAACAGCTAACTACGCAAATGAAGATAAAAAAAAAAAAATAAAATTAGTTTAATATCTTTTCCTACGATATGTACTGTATATAACTTAAATACAACAGGAGAAAGAACTATAGCCTGAAAAACTTGACATACATTTTGAATTATAATTCGAAATAACAATTGGAATGCGTCGCACTTAATAATTCTAAATAAAGTTAATTTAATTAACAGGCTTTACAGCATAAAAAAATAATTGATCAAAACAATTAACAGCCCGGTGAGAATTACAAAGACAGCCGGAAGCAAAACAGGAATGGTCGTTAACATGTTTATTTGGTTTCTGAACATAGGAGCACAACAATAATATTGGTTATTTACATTAGCAGCTCTGGTGTACTCCAACAACATTATGCCGTATTTATATTCTGAAATTAGTTTGAACCGAACTCTCCAGTGCAAGATGTATTACCAACACACGCATTGATTTAAATCATCTATGGAAGTTGATTTTTTTTTTTTGTAATTAAATATAAAAATAAAATAAAGAAGGTTATGGTCTGGAGGTAAATAAAAAAATATTAATTTGCGGTTTATGGTTTCAAAATAAAATAAATGATACTAAAATATTTTTATTAATCAAAATATGAAAAACTATTATTTTCAACACATTTCTGCCAAAGAGTAGATAACTTTTACACAACCTATGAATAAAGTTAAGCAGTATTGCAAATTCTAAAAATATGGTGCTCGCAACACAAAACTTTCACTTACCGCTCTTCTTTAAATAGAAATTATTTTCTGGCAACGCTGAGCAATTATAAATGTTTTGAAGAGCACTTTAAAAGGAGCTAATTTAATTAAAAGGAATTAATTTAAAATTAAATTAGTGAATAATTTGATCAATTTTCTCTTTGTGAAATCCACTTTTGACCTTTTAAACGGAGCTAAAGCTTAAAGCTTACACATAACACATCATTAAGACAATTAAAATTACAAAAAGTCTATTTATTACATCGACGGTAGGCAATAAAATATATAGTTAATCCATCTGCTTTTATAAACCACACAACTTCAGTCTCTGAGCCTTTCAATTGACTGAATGACTAACTCCAATTTCAATATTTTTAAGTATTGACATTTTAGTGATATTTCTAGTTGAAAAAGATATCTATACAGTGTGTAAGTTGATTCCAAAGGAGTTGATTGCAGTGTTGAAATATAGAACTGTGAATAAAAATATAAATTTTGCCACTAGAAACATCACTAAAATTAATAATGAAGAATATTTAAATTGGGGTTAGTCATTCTGTCAACCGAAGGCCTGATATATGCCTAGAGAGGTTTGAAACTATATCCGAATATTTAACCTTTAAATAATTATGAATTGTAGGACTTTTAAAATGCTTATTAAATTGCCTGCCATGGACAAATCAAAAGTTGTCACACTAATTGTAAGCGGATATTTTTGGGATTTCACGAAGGGAAAATTCATCAAATTATTCACTAATTTAATTTTAAATACTTACCCTTACTATATATTACATATATAGGTATGTGAAAATAAAAATGCATGTTCAAACAATTTCGATCAATAAAAGTTTTGTTTTTAAAAAGTGGATTACATGTTTTAAAAAAAGGGTACTCGTAGTATGCAAAGCTTCATTTGGGTACTAATGCTTCGGGTGAGTGTTAAGTCAAAACTTCTTGACGAAGATTTTTTTTTGGTGGTTTTTTAATGCATGAGTAACCCTAGTGTCAAGCTTTCTTTTAGATTTTCAATTGTGTTGAAGTGGTAAATGACAGTAGATTTATTAACTGTTTCTCTACGGATTCACTAACTGTTGTTCTAGGATTTTCTTCGACCAAAGCTCGTAAAACATCTTCATTAAGAGAAGAAGCTCATCCAGGAACATATTTGTCTACAAGAATAAGTCTCCATCTCGAAATATTTTAAACCAGCATTGAAAAGTTCATCTTTCCACATTTAATTAATATTTGTGACCGCATGGGCTTCGTTCGGACCGAGTATAATAGTCCGTAGGACAGACCCCTTTTTATCGAATTATTAAAATCCGCCTGAAACATCGTATATAGTTTCATCTGATCGTAACCTAAAATTAATTCATTTACGAAAACTCTTGACATTGCCGGTTTTTTTATCTGGAGGGAGAGAAACTTTGTCTATTTAATTAGGTACTAAAATCTCGTAAATAGCCATTTGGATCGTAAGATAACATGATCACAAAATCGATGAAAAAAGTGGTCTACAAAAATATTGGGCTCTTTTTCTCATATAACTTCGTTATTTTTAAAATATGGGAGTGTTGGTCACGCCACGGTTCAATATTTTTGAAGGCCATCTTTTTATTCGATTTTGTGATAAAATTATGCCACGATTCAGGTGGAAAGAAAACGGGTATTCATGAGTTTTTAATATCTGATTAAATAGACAAAGTTTGAAGATCTCCAGATTAAAAACGTCCCAATTACGTGCATTTCCATTAAAAAAAAAAAGTTATAATCTACTATGAGATGATGCTATTCATGAAATATTAAGCGGATGTTAAAAAGATAAAAATGGCTCTGTATCACGGAACATTACTAAGTATTATTACTCAAGTATTTTCAAAAAATAAAATGTTGATCCTGTCCAATATAAAAACCAAGAATAAAAGCCATTCAGCTTAGCTTATTTCTTTGTACAATTTCGCAAACATGAATAACTTCGAAGAAATGTCATTCGAGTAAACCAACTTTTTTTTTTAATTTAAAATTACGGATAATACAGTAAATCCTTGTATAGGTTAAAAATAAAAATATAATTTTTGGGTGATAAATATTTAGGACGCAGTCGTTATAAGATTTTTATTAGTGCCGACGTTTCAACCCAATCATTAATTCAAGTCACTTGAATATTTTCAGTGCTCTAACCATGATGATGACCCTCATGTTTGGGTTGAAACGTCGGCACTAATAAAAACCTTATAATGACTGCGTCCTGAATATTTATCACCAATGATATGTAGAACGGTCGACTAACTTCTTTCAAAAATTTAATTTTGATTTTTAAAATTGAAGAGAATGATGGTTGGAGTGATCAGTCAGAAATAAAATGGCAAAAAGAAATAATAATATTTATTTTAACATTTGCCGACGATTCGACCCGAAGTTCAGGCCTTCATCAGGAATGTTCGAATAGATTGCTTGAATAGATTGGTCGAAACGTCGGTAAATGTAAAAATAAATATTATTATTTATTTTTGCCATATTATTTCTGACTGATCATCCCAACCATCCTTCTCTTCATTATTCACGACAGTCAACCATCAATCCACAGTTAAGATTTTTAAAAATAATTGTATGTGTTCCATTGTAAAATAATTCGTAGATTAATAGAAACCCCCATACCAGACTGAAACGAATAGAAACCGCCCGACGTTTTCGACTACTGCAGCACTTACTAGACAAACGCTCTAAGCTCACAATCAATTACAAACGACTCATATATATGACAATAATAAGACCTATTTGGACTTACGGAATTGAGCTTTGGTGCTCCACTAAACCATCAAATTCCTCTCGTATCCAATCCTTACAATCCAAAATCCTTCGTAAAATCCTCAACGCTCCTTACTTTGTCACAAATGAAATCATCCATAAAGATCTTAATGTTCCATATGTTTCCGATTTGGCCCAATCCAGATACCTATCCTTCCATAACAAACTGCAGAACCATCCGGAACCTCTCGTTTCAAACCTTGCTTCCTCCTCGATCCCTGATAATCCTCCGAGGCGTCTGAAAAGAAGATGGTCTCGGGACCTTCTAATATAGAACTTTAATTTGAGTTCTACCAATGGGTAGTTTCTCTTCATGTTGTACATGTCATGTTACCAATGTCACATTTACTTATTGCATTTTCCATGTAATACAGTTGTAAATCTCAATAAAAAAAAGATTAATAAAAAAATAGTCATATAACTTAACAAAAAATAAAAATACGAAAAAAATAAATAAAAGTAGAAACAGATTTTTCAAGTAGTATGTCAAATAACACTGAAACGTGTAAGTATGAAACTAGTTGCGTTGATACACCGCAGAAGTTGACTACAGGACGGATACAAGACTATAAATTTAGCAAGTGTTGCTACTAAATGGTCTAACTTGGGGGTTCTCCTTCCGTCTTTGAGGCCATTATAGCTCCTCCAACTCCCTTATTTTACTCTTTCCAAGACATCAGTGTCAGGGGAATACCTGTCTAGTGGATGGTTCCAGAACAATTCAAAACATACTCAACAATTTTCATGAGGAGAATGATATTTATTCTAATAACATTCAACCTGTTCTCATATTATCATCAAGAAAATGAACTGATTGTAACCTAGTTTTTTCATTTATATCTTATGTAAGTTTTTTATGAGATTTTTCCTACTGTAAAAAATTAATTTCAATTTTCTAAGTAGTATTCAAATCACTATTATGTCATGTGTAACCATAAACATGTAACTTATTAGCATGACATGTTGTAATGTATATAAAAAATAAATAAATAAATAATAAAAAAAAAAAAAAAGAAAATGAATTAAATACCCAAAATCCTTGAAAGTGGAAAAAAGAGCGGAGATGTGACGGAGATCAATTTATGTGTTTATTATTTTTTTAATTTATTTATTTATTTTAGGATTATTTTAGTTGATAAAATAATGACAACTCAGTTATAATTTTATGAATAATAGACCCATTATATGACAAGTATGATTTAAATCATATACAGAATAAATCGAGATTTTGTCAAACAACAGACTTTACACAAGCGATTGGAAATACTGTACTCACTTTTTTTTAAATCGAAAATAAAAGTTCGACCAAAACTAAATACACACACAAAAAAAAAAAAAAAAAAAAAAAAAAAAAACGCACTATCATAAACTACTGTCGTTTCAATCCAAAATTTTACGATTTGTAATATGACAGGAGCTCCCTGGTACTTCAACATCAAAACTTTACATAACGACTTACGGAAACCAACTATAGAACAAAACATCGTTTTCATCTCAAACTACACGGAAGCACAAACGGACTTATAAATGACATTTCCACGTCTGGCATGCCCATCAGAAGGAGCTGGATGAGTGCTTTCCTAAATCAAGGAAGTAAATAATGACCAGGAAGAAGTACTGCTGAGTAATGCCAATTATGTCAATCTTTATCATCACAGCACATCTCCTGATTGCCAATACAGGTGTGGATAAATAGTTAACATATATATATATATATATATATATATATATATATATATTTATATATATATATATATATATACCTTAATTTTCTATAGATTTCCCCTAACCTATTATCAACTTTTCAATCCCAAAATCCAGGGTTTTGTGAAGACATGAAGTGAGAAAATGCGTGACCTGAGAATCATTTTAAAAAATTTTACCTTTAAGGAAGTTGCCCAATTTTCTGAACAGATGGAAACTTGTATGATATAATTCTGGCGAATAAAGTAGGTGTGGAAGGACTTCGTAACAGCTCGTTTAGTTTCTTCATTGTCTGTCGTGAAACACGAGGTCGTTGTCTTGAAAGGGAATAGTTCCCTTCCGCTTAACCAATAAAGGTTGTTTGTGACACGTTTTTGATATATTATATCAATATCACTTGGATGTGGTGGTTTCATCTCGGTAAAAAGGTGAAATGAATTATTCGTGCCATTGACAACTAATAATTTTTTTGGATGCAATTTGTTTTCAAATCACGGGCAAACAGTCCGTTCGTTACAATACTCTTCCTCGAACTCCATTGTAATGTTTCTTTTTCTTCCGGCTTGGGCTGCCGAGTGTCCAAGTTTAAACTAATAAAAAAAAAATAATCGAAAATCTCTTGTTTTCGTGGTCATATTCGATGGCCTACTAAATATCAATAAAATAAATATTATTAAAAAAAGAGAGGATTAATAACGACGCATTATAATCTGTAAACAGAAACGTAGTAAAGCGTACTCTAATCCCACTTTGATGACTGTTTTTTATTTATTTTTAATTTACTTAACTTTAGAATATTTTATTTTTTTATTCTATGTAGTTTTTTATTATTATTTTACTTTTGTTAGTTTTATATTTTCTGTATATATGGTGTAAAAGTGTTCATATATCACTATAATAATTGTCCAAGTGACAGATTATTATATTTCTAAATAAATAAATTTAAAAAAAATCACACTATGAATTTCTGAAATAACAAAACGGACATTTCATATGAAGTTTTGATATATATTATTATATCAAGACTTATGGAGATTATGAATATACTATAATTTATTTTCACTTTCGATTATCAAAAACATTTTAAGGAATTCTGACTAAGTCTCGTAAAAAAAAGAAAAAAGAATACTGAATTTCAAGGATATATTTTATAGACAGATATCCATTAAATACATCGATATAGATACCATTCCGGTATTACCTTTAAATGAACCTGAATTGGAATATGGGAGTCTAAGCTATATTAGATTTAGCTCAGAGGTAGAGTGGCTTTCTTAGGACGATATAAGGCTTCTTGAATAAATTATCTTGTATATACCTTTTATTTCCTTCCTCTAAAATTCAATAACGTTCCCTAGCGACCATCCATATGTCAGGGCATATGTAACATCCATACCACACACATACCAGTGAATATACACGCCTTCATGTGTATTTGGATGATTTAGAGTGATGTGAAATCTCTAGTAAATGTAGTAAGTTTTTCTTAATTCTTGTTTAGCATATATGTGATCATGTTATTATTTTCTGTCCTGATTAGTTCCTGAACTAACCGTTCAGCTGTACGAGACTCACGGTTATATTGTTTGGAAATGTTCCATTTATATCCACACGTCCGGACAGTCACTCCAAATATCCTGCTGACCAGAAGGGAAGAAGTGGTAATGACCTGGGTAAAGATCGGACATACTAGGCTTACCCACGAGTATTTAATGAGGAAAGTCTCTCCTACTCAATGTATTTTCTGCGGGGTACCTCTCATAGTGAACCATATCCTAAACGAATGTTATGCATTCAAATCTCTTAGGGATCAACATCTTTTCAGAAATAGCCCTGAAGCAGAAAATTAATCATAATTTTTAATTATAACGGTTTTTCTATTTTTCTTGTAATTTTTAATATTTAAATTGTACTTTTTAACTTGTATTATTAATTTTATTTTTTAAACCGTATTTTTAGATTATATTTCTGAAATCATTACCATTTTATTTAAATGTCCTTGTTAACTGTTAACTTATCTTTTTCTAATCTTTAATCTTAATGGTTCTTGTGCTTTTTAATATTTAAACTGTACTCTTTAACTTTTCTTCTATTAATGTTATTTTTTATTATTTAAAAATGTATTTTTTAGCTTCTGTTCTTAAAATCATTAACCTTTATTTTTATTGTCTTTTTTAGCTTATCTCCTTTTAAACTTTAACTTTCAATTTTTATAGTTATCTTCATCTGTAAATATTCTAAACTTTCTGAAATTTAAATTGTATTTGTTAGCTGTAGTTTTGTTATGTGTGTAGTAATTGACCAAATATATAGGGCGAAAATGACCCAGGTGGTTGAAGAGCACAAAACATTTATAACTAAATGAATATCCTGATTATTTATATATGTTTTTAGCTGTTTGTTATTTTATATTTATTATTATCTTCTTTTTGAATAGAAAATGAAAATAACTACATTCTCAGCATCGTACTTAGATCATTTGGGTACCAGGACAGATTTATTTTTTGACCCTACTTAAAAAATGCTATGATGAGAACTGGGGTGAATTTATTCTTTAAATACTGCTAAAAGAGTCTTTTAATTATGATTTATATTAATCTTGTTAATCTATTTCTGTAAACATGTTTATTGTTTCTGATATTCAGTTGCCTACATGTCAAAATGAAGTGGAGGACCCTCAATAGGCGACTCAAACTACTTAAATCTTTTTCTCTAATTCTTTAAAACTCGAACTGACACCGAAATACATGTCTGTACTTACTTGAGTCTATATAGACTTATTCCTCACGGATATACGGTATAGCTACGGAACTTTACAAAAAAAAAAACCATACACATGACTTCCTTCTGCCTACAGTTGAGCATCGCATAAGAACTCTTTACAAGATATTTCACAATAATTTAAACGGATACTAACCTGAGATATGGCTTCAGCTGAAATGCCCATCAATATGAGAAGACTAAAATGGCGCAGTATAAGAGACCTCCTCCCTTAGCAAAACCTGGTAATTAATTCAAACCAGGGAAGAGGTATTGCTGGATGTTATCCTTCCACATGTCTGACATGTCAGTTTCGTTACTTTAGTCAGACCATCTGCTGATTGTTAACAGTCGTTGACAGGTAAAGATTAATATTAAATGATAAATAAATAAATAAATAAATAAATAAATAAATAAATAAATAAATAAATAAATAATAAATATATATATATATATATATATATATATATATATATATATATATATATATATATATATATATATATATATATATTCCATTAACAAATAAATTAAATAAACAGTTTCCTAGTTATATTAATCTTCTTTCTTGCCTTACTATATTTCATGACGCTAATGATTTCCACGCCTAAGTTCACCAGGATTTTTTTTCGTAAATTTTTTTTATTATTGCCGAAATTTTGGCTTCATAATGAATTTAGTTCCATAATAAATTGGTTGGCAATATGTTTTAAGTTAAAAAAAAATATTATTTAAGCTCTGTTTGAATATATGAATGAGAAGAAGAACAATTTAATATTACATTGATAGACTGTCGTAGATTTCACTGTTATAAAGTACTGGAAGCCAAACTACTGAGAAAAACAGGTTTCTAAGTTTAAACGGAGATTTCCTGTATTTCGGGGACTTCTTGAGCGGATAGAAGACAATTATAGCTTCAGCTCACTTCTTCTGGTACCTATAATTGCATAATATACTGCACCAGGGACGTCACCGAACCGAGGGTAAGAAGAACAAGCAGTATACAAGTGTAATTGGTTTATCAGCAGCAGTCTGTTGTTACGCAAGCACGCTTAACATATCACTGCTGCTTATACCCGTATTATGTTTCAGACACGAAGAGATTGGGAAAAAACAAAAATTATTTTTATAAGTGAAAGTAATTAATCTTTAATCGTTCAGTGCAGTGCTCTTGATCAATCTCCGCTGGCTTTAATACCAGTGACGCAGTTGGCAGAGTTCTCCTGGAGTTCCCTCGCCTGATTGTATATAGGTATGCATGTGTTTTTTTTTTTTGCTTAGTTTTAATTTTCTTATTTTTTAGAAAATTTTATTTTATTATCTATTGTATATACTTCTGATTATTATTGTGTTCTATTTATTTTATTTTTTTGTACATATAGTGTGAATGTCATCCTACCTCACTATAACCAATGTCCAAGAGACAGATTGTTATACTACTCAATAAAAAATAAAATAAAAAAAATCGTTCAGTGCAATAACTATGGTTTGCATATGACATAGCATTGGTTGGAACAACACGAGTAGCTGTAAAAGATGCTTTCATGGCGCAACAAGGAGCAGCAACGAGAATTGGCTTAAAGGTCAATGAGAAGAAAAAAAGTTTATGCGGGCCGACCCAAAGGGTTGATACCACAGATAAGCAAATGTAGAAATAGGAGAGATGACTTTTGAAGATTTTAGGAATTTATATATCTAGTAATAAATAACGATGTGAATTCTGAAATACAGAGGCGCATCATGGCCGCAATTAGAGCTTATTTTGGTCTCCAGGGTTATCTCAAAAGTAGAGTGATCTCTCGTAAAACCTAGCTGCTCTTGTACAAAACCCTGATCATACCAGTACTAACATATGGGTCGGAGTGCTGGATAATGCCAAGAGTCCAAGAAACAGCTCTCCTTCGATTCGAACATCGTGTCCTAAGAAGAATATTCGACACAATAATAATGCGAACCAACAATGAGCTACATAAAGAAGCCTATGTTGCGAGGCTAATGAAAATTGGCAGGTTGACATGGGCAGGACAGATTCTCCGTATGTCTGAACAACATGTGCTAAGGAAGTTGATGGATGAGCTGATCTTCGCCACAAGGCGGGTGGGCAGACCAAGACTCGAATGGAATGATGGAATGGAAGCTGATACCCGAAGTATCCATGGTGTCCACAACTGGAAGGCAGCAGCACTACTTGGAGAGGAACAGACTGTTCCTTTTTCATTACAATTCATACCGCATCAATCAAACGAAACAATTTAATTTATCTTCAGTGATTTATTTCTTATTATGTTTCGGATTTCCCTTAATAAATTCATTCCTTCATCTCAAACCCCATCTGAGAAGTTTCCACTTTTTGTTTTTAAAGTTTTAGTAAATCAAAGAAAAACTTATTTTTTCTTTTTGTAAAGTAGAAAGAGACACATGTGATCTAAAACTATAGAAAATAAAACCAGATAGACCAGGCCATTCTAGGAGAATTTCTCCACCCCTGAGATCCAACCAACGGAATTATCTCATTTTAACAGATACTTTCGGAGATGGTTTAAGTGCATTATCGTGTTTATATACTCACCAGGCGGAATATATCCTTCTTCCTGTTTTCTTTCCTGTACGGACGCTCTAACATTGAAAAAAATATTATATATATATAATATAATATATATATATATATATATAATATATATATATATAGAGAGAGAAGAGAGAGAGAGAGAGAGAAAGAGAGTTTTGTTCTGTATCTTTTTCTTTAATATAAATTTTGTAAAAATTGTGTCCATGATTTTGAGTATTATTATAATGAGTCGATACACTAACTTTCATACTACACAATAAAAATTCAATTATTTTATCCGGTAATAAATTTTAAAACAGAAAATATATAAACGTCATAACATGATTATAAGAAAAGCAACGTGAACAAATTGAGCTTGAAAATAAATGATTTTCAGTTTCCTTGCCATAAACGAATTTATTTATTTAGATATATTTGTTTGTTAATTTTTTATATATTTTAACACAAGATTTAAAAAATATCAAATCTTTGTTAATTCAGGAACTAACAGGACAGAAAAAATATGATATAAATGGATAGCTACACCACATCTTTTATTAACGATCTCATGATGGGTTATACGTTATAATTAATACATTTTGTATATATAATCTGTATTACGATTAGATCAGTATATTTTTATGTTTAAATAAAACCAATTAACATTTGAATAACGGGAAGCTTTATGTTTTAGAATCCCACGATAGTAATTTTTATTTCATGTTTAGAGTTTTCCCGACCATTTATTAATTAGTTTTCTAGTAATTAATAAAATGTAAGGGAACGAATCAAAATAAAACTGTAATAGGAGAAATTATTTCCATCATAAAACGGTATTTGACTCTTACTTTGAGCTTGAATTTCAACCGAGAGCGATTCGTTTCCCAGAACTAAACGTGCCGATTGAAAAAACGTTCCGGGAACGAATTAATGTAGCAAACTGAAATGTTTCCGTTCCATTTGAATAGGAGTTTTTTTTAATGTTTTCCTGAAGTCGCCGTAATGTTGCGCTTTAGGTATTGACTAAATTAATGTAGTTGTACATAGCAACCGTAAAAACTTAAATACGTTACCAGAAAATATTAATAGAAATTAATATATTTATACCTTCCCCCCAAAAAAAATAAATTTACAGATGCTATTAATATTTCGACATATACAAGTTATTTAATATATCTGTTATATTATAGGCTCAATATATATTTGGCGGTCATTCATGTATTTTTTTCCATACTTGATTATCACTTCGGTAATATCAAACAAACTATATCGTGTTGGTGAACGAATCTTGGAAGTTTTCTTGAAATATTTTTAAAAATACCATATTTGAAACTGAGAAGTAAAATTCATCAAAATGAAGTTGTTTTCAGCACTTTTTTACTTTCACTTATCAATAGATGGAATATATAGTAAGGGGAAGTGTTGTGGTCGTGGAAATGTTTGAATCTCAGTTTTCAACGAAAATACATTTTTTGAAGTATTCTGATTCCAAATATCCGTCATGCAAAATGGTGTGTGTGTGTCAACAGTCTAGTTCAAAATCGAAAAGTCGTCCAAAAGTGAAATTCCATATTTAAGTTTTTTTATATGCTAGGGATGTCACAGCAACTTTTTCGTCAAAATCAGCTAACCGGAAGTGGCACTTTATATAATGGACTGAACACATTTTTACGATTTTCTCGAATAGGGCTATAACGATTTTGAATTAATTCATCATATTGTTGTAAAATTAAGCAGTTTTAAATAAAATGTAGTTTTTATTTTGATTAAAAAAACAAAAATTGGCTAATTTTCAATATTAGTTTCCCCTAAAGTACCTTAAATTTTTTATTTGAAACAATTGTCCATTTCACATTAATCTCTAATATAAAAGATACTTAAATATAAAATATGAACGAATTTGATAATTAACTAAAGGAGAAATAACAGATCGTAACGGAGAATAGTTTGTAATTTAGGAACCGAAGGAATACGAGCGCACCCCAGCTCACCCGAAAGATTAGAACACGCTTCCATACGTAACATGAGCTTAATATAATAAGGACTTCGACAATACAAAGCAAATATGTGGGCGGGGTGGCCGAATGGGCTAAAGCGTGTGCACTGCACCGCCGTTGCCTGGCAATCTGACATATGAAACAAAAATACAAAAATAGTCACGAGTTCGAGTCCCGGTGCCGGGGGAGTCTTTTAAATCCCCGCCCACACTCCCTGGCCCGGGAAAATCCCGTATAGCCTTAAATGCGAGGAAGGGAAGGACAAAAAAAAAAAAAAAAAAAAAAAATACAAAGCAAATATACGCATGTGGTTTTCATAAATGCTATTGTTGGTATTATTTAATATTTAATTGTATAGATCACTGCGATATAAAAACTAAAATGTATATAAATAAGAGTACTTGTCAAAACAAAAACACCCACAATGATATATAAATCAATATAGCGTTTATAATTTTTAATTTATCTTCCCCTTTTTCTGAAAATACTTATTTCTGCTAAGATTGTGGTAAGTGTAAGTTGTGTGATGCGCACACCGCACCAGCTATTTCTTTTGTGATTGATCGTTTAGTTTTTCAGATGCATGTTTTTCACAATGTCGTGTTTTATTTTTGGATCTTATTTAATTAATCGGCTACAAGAAGCAACGTACTTTCAATTTACATGCAAAATACATGTCTAATCCAAATTTAGCCCGGGATGCAGTTTGCTTTATATATTAACAATGTATGTAATGTATTTTTCCTCATGCGATGAGAAACAAACCCGTTTTTCCCTATAGAGTTTGAAAGCTCATTTACTCATTCTAGGAAAACTTATTAATCCTTTGTTTGAAATTGTAATTAAGAAGTACTGATCTAACTATGAAAAAAGTCCATCTAATTAATTAGTTTCATCATCATCATCAACATGAATGGCTGCAAAACTCCTGCAGAGTCAAGGCCTCCCGCAATTTCAAACACCAGTCCTCTCCAAGTAGTGCCCCTGCCTTCCAGTTGTGGACACCAAGGATACTTCCGGCGTCAGCTTCCATTCCATCATCCCATCTAAGTCTTGGTCTGCTTACCCGCCTTGTGGCGAAGATCAGCTCATCCATCAGCTTCCTTAGCACAAGTTGTTCAGACATAAGGAGAATCTGTCCTGCCCATCCCAACCTACTAAGACAATAGTCTTGGTTTCATTATAAAGCTGCATCAGCTCATTGTTCGATCGCATTCGTCGTTCGTAATTAAAAAAAATACAGTAATATCTCTAGAGTAAAAAGCTAATAAGTAACTGCAAGACTATCGAGCAAGGACAAGACCATGACCAAGACTGACTTTACAAGACCAAGACTCTTCTCGGTCTCGCCTTTGGGCAACAATAATTATTTCGAAATAATTAGACTATGCAAAAGAGATCCAAGACCGGAATAGTAATTGATGTAATGAGTAGAGTGGTGATGCAGTTGTGTTGGTGATGTAGTCGAATAAATAGGTGATGTGGTAGAGTAGTGATGTAGTAGAGTGATGATGAAGTAGTGTAGGTGATGTAGCCGAAAAAGGAGGTGATGTAGTAGAGTGATGATGTGGTAATGTAAGTGATGAAGCAGGATAAGTACGTGGATGTAGTAGAGTGTTGATGTAGTAGAGTAGGTGATGTTACCAGATAAGTAGATGACGTAGTCGAACAAGTAGGTGGTGTAGTAGAGTAGAAATATAGTAGTGCAGGTAATTTAGCCGGATAAATAGGTGATGTAGTAGAGTGGTGATGTAGTGATGTAAGTGATGAAGCCGGATAAGTAGGTGATGTAGTAAAGTGGCAATGTAGTAGTGTAGATGATGAAGCCTGACAAATAGGTTATGTAGTAGAGTGGTGTAGCTAGATAGCAGATGATGTAGTATAATATTATCGTCCCACAGCCAGATTTTTTTCCTTCTCCTTCCTTGCCTTTTAACTACACGAGTTTTTCCCGGTCGGGGGGAGAGGGTGAGGGAATTATGTCGAGTTTAAATTCCTACTGGGTACCGGGATTCGAACTCGTAATATTTTTCCATCTAACGTCGGTTATTTGAGCTGTGCACACCCGTTAATCCACTCGGCCACCTAGCCCCCAAATAACAGCCAGATTTTTATCACAAACGAATACAAAGGGCAAGGGTTAGGTGTTATTAAAACATTTCTTTTTAAAGAGCACTTATGTTCCAATAGTGTTTCCCAATGTTAGAGTCGATCCACCGGTGTAACGGAAAAAAATATATTTCTTCCCATTTCTAGGCTAAAATATAGACACGAGAGAAGGAATACAATGCCTTACGAGCTAACCCATTGCAAAGAAATCTACAAATATTGGTTGAAGTAAATCCATCTTAGAGGATCGAAGACGAGCTGTAAGTCATACATTTAAATCAATACCATCCAGGTGGGGAACCATAAATCAAATTAAGCTGAGAAAAAAAACTCCGACCATAAGCCTCTTTTCTCTCTCCCTTTTCTTCCGTTCTCCCCCACCACCATCCACCTCCTCTTCCTTCGTCTTCTTAAGCTTCTTTACTTTGTTTTGTCACTAGCGAGTAAGCGGTGTAAAAAAAACAAAACATTCCTACATTAAACAATATCCATCCGACATTTTCTCTTATTCTCTATTTCTATATGAAAACGTTTATTGAATTATTTCTTTCACAGAAATGTGATTATTTTATACATTGGTACTTTATAAATTGAGCAACATGAGATTGTATTGGTACAACATTATTTGTTTAATTTGGAAATTTCATGTAATTCTAGTTGGCCTAATGACAATTGCTGATAGTCTAAACATAAATTTGACGTATATAATAAATGTTTGTTTCATTTATTTACAATCTGTTAATTTTACATTGATCCGTTTCTTAATATTACCTTAAATGCTAAGATAAATACTATTTTTAGATTTTGAGTTATTATGAAATATAAACAATCAATTTACTTGCAAGTTGACAACACATCATTTTCCTAATACTAGAATGTTTTTTTGTTTTTTTTTGCTTTTATTTATTTAGACATATAATAACCTATCTCGTGGACAATAATTACAGTGATATAATTAACACATTCACACCATATATACAGAAAATATAAAATTAACAAAATCAAAATAATAACTAAATAGTAAAAAAAAAACTATGTACAATAAAAAAATAAAATAACCTAAAGATAAGGAAATTAAAAACATAAAAACACAGTCACAGCTATATGCAATCAGGAAGGGAACCCCAAGCCATGCTTCTCCCTCCAACTATAGACGGAAAAGCAGGAATCTAAGAGATCACTGTGCTACTTTCTCAACCGCGTCACTGGTGCTAAAGCCAGTGGCACCATAATACTAAAAAAAAACTTTACTGTTACATAAATCTCATGAAGATCGATGGAATTACGAGGCATACAAAGAAGTATTGTCTCTTAGTCAACATTTATGAAAGACGGTGGTTTGACCAAAATTAACTTTAAACATCAGAGTTATTCTATAATTAACACATATTCACATGATGAAAATTCGTCACTTGTATATTACATAAAATAATTGATTCTTAATAAACTAAAATTAATTGGGCCAAACTCTTATGGCTGCATAATATTTAAGCCAATAAACGCATTATATATCTAATTATTTCATGTTCTTTAAATTCTAAATAAATTAATTTATAGCTTTCAACAAACAAAATAAAGAGATGCCTATATTTAGTGAATGGTGTCACAAAATATTACTAGCTGGGATAACAGTATAAATAATTACTTGTCACAGCAGGACTCGCAATCGGGATTGGAAGAGCAAGAACAGACTAACTATTTTTAAAGGCTGAGTGAGACTCAAGAGGGTCTCCAGCTCCCAAAGTAGAACCAAAGCTAGCATAACAGAATAAACAGTTACTTGTCAAAGTGGAACTCGTACTCCTTATTGGAAGAATAAGCTTACTCTAAATAATTCGAATTTGCTGGGTGTCCTACAGCAGGTCTCTAACCAACTTAACTTTCTTTATTAAATATTAATACATTCTGCCACATTGAAGGGCATTAATATTAAGGCTACATGATTCAGTCACACAATACATTTGGCCAGATGTAGTATTTTAATTATGTTCTATTTTGTTATTCTAAAGGGACTTCGTCCCAGAATAAAGTTATTTTCTATTCTATTCTATTCTACAATATTTACATACAATTGATATCAATAATAAAGAAAATTAAATATAAAAAAAAATTAAATAAGTAAATTGGTATGCCTGTGTACAAAAAAAAATTAAATAATAGATAAAAGCTAGATGAAATTCAAATAATTAAATCACATTCACACCTATGTACAATATTTACATTCATCCAGGGGACTCTGAGTCATGTCTTATTCCCCGACGTGGAAGCCAAGGCAGGACTCTAGGAGATCCCAGTGCTTCTCTTTCAGCCGCGTCACTGTTATTTGAAACTAGTGGAAACTGATGGAGGGCAATATAGCAACAGACGCTCATGCCTTGAGTGGAAAATCTGGCCATTGCCAGTACTCCAATATATACAAATTACAAAAGATCGCGGGGCCACTGCCGTTTTAACCTCCCGGGAGGATTGTAGGGATGGCTGGAGCTAGATAGGATTTGGATGATGAGTGAGTTTCTGGTGAAATTTGGAAAATATTTCTGGGATTAGGTCAATAACAAATGGGATATGAAGGTCATTACGGAGGGTTTTGTTGGATACATAGAAGGGAGCATCGACTATTGTTCGGAGGATTTTAGACTGGAAGGATTGAATGCGTTTGATGTTAGAAAGTTTTGCTGTCCCCCAGAGTTCTATTCAGTAGGTCCAAATAGGTTTCAGGATTGTCTTGTAGATTAAACAGGAGATCTGTAAACACAAAAGTAGATCCACAGCTTGTATAGCAGAATAAATAATTATTTTTCACACAGTTATTTGTACCTGGGATTGGTATAATAAAAACACAGTTCCTTATTCACTGAATTAATCCGTTTCATTTCAAACTATTTAATAATATTAATTATTCGAAACAAAAAAAGTTTTTTTATATTAAAATTTACAATTGTATTAACTAAATAAATTTCATTGACGATATATCACTCAGTGGTACCACTGGTTAAATTCTAGATAAGAAGATCACAAGGCCATCTTGTTTTCAGACGCCTAGGAAGATTATCAGGAATCGAGGAAGTAGCAAGGCTGGAAACAAGTGGATTCGGATGGGACTGGAATTTATCATAAAAGGATAGATATCTATTCTCGAGATGAATCAGTGACATATGAGTGGTCTTATCTGTGACAAAACGTGAGGCAATAGGAATTCGATGGTTTGGTACAGTCCAAAAGTTCAACTCCGTATGTCCATATAGTTCTTAAAATAGTCATGCAGATGAGTCTTTAGTATTAAGTGTTGGAGCAAGCTGAAACGTCGAGCAGTTTTTTGTCATTTCAGTCTAGTATGCGGATTCCAAGTAAGACGTTTGTCCAAGTGGTGTCCTAGGTAGCGTATAAAAATAATTAGAAAAAAAACGCCGCAAATTATTTTACAACGGCATATTATTTCCAAACAATTATAAATCGAAAGAAACATTCCTAGTTACAAAGAAACAAAAATAACAGGTGATTCCAACTATTGGACTAAACTTTTTTTTTAATCAATAGTAATATGCAAAAATATAAAAAAAAATAGCATTGCTTCAGTAACGCATTCAAAATTCAAAAACCATAACAATGGATGTAACCTTTGCAGTAGAACATTAAAAAAAGAACTAAAGACCATATCTTTGCTCCTAATGGTCCGATTTTAACGAATTTTCATTTTCTTTTTTAGGAAATTATCTAAAATTTTAAATAACCAAAAAGTGTATACTTTTTTGAGTTATTCGGAATTTAGTTTTACCTCGTAACTTTTTTCCAGCTTCTTTTCGTTAAAGTATGTTGTATAGATAAATTTAATGGGCGTCGAGAAGAAGACTTTAGCGATGTTTCATTGAAATCATTACATTCGTTTAGGCGCTACAGCAACGCAGGTTTTTCGGCCGCCATTTTGAAAGTAAAATGCGGATAGTAATGTTGATGAAGGAGGTCCATTTTAAAGGATTTTAAATCCAAATTTGAAAAAAATTGGTCAAGTAGTTTCGGAGAAAAATGGCGGACGGAGGAAGGAAAATTTTTTTTATTCGTTTATCGAATACTGAAACGTAAAACCTCAAATTTTGAGAGGGGGTTAAGTTTTTGAATTTTTCGGTCGATCACAATGGTTCATTATTGAAAAGATATGACTTAACTGATATTATAATGAATATAGTAAGATTGTGCAATGAGAAAAAACGCAATAATATCACACGCCAACAAATATAAGAATAATGAAATTTCGACCCCGAGACGGCAAGCTATCTAATAAACAAAAACATTAAAAGCCTCGTAATAAAAAAAGTATGTTTTATTGCATGCATTTGTAAGAGGACCTAGCCAGCTGCTCCATTGCGACCTGGTTTTATGAGCAATAATTTACGCAGGAGCGCCTGCGGTGGTAATAAAACCAGGAGGTTGTAGGCTAAAAGCGCTCTCCTTGTTCTTAGCCATGTCTTTAAATAATTAGATCATATTTCACAACGTCCCATACTTAATAAGTCTATTTGCTCGAATTATTAATGGTAGTTTTTTGTTTCCTCGAAAATTCTTTCGAGAGCAATCTTCTCAGCGTCCACTCGTTCCTCTGGGAAAAATTTCGCTGATATTGAGATATATTTTGATATTGCATAAAGATTTCATCTGTTCATTATTCCTGGAATTGGTGTCTTGAGCTTTTATTTGTTATATAAATTAGGGCAATATATAAAATTATTCACCAACATTTTATTTATTAGTTATTTTATAACGACGTTTCGACCATCACTAGGACCGTTTTCAAGTCTAATTGAGTCCTCCATTTGATATTCTTTCTCTGAAAAATTAACACTTAAATTAATAATGAAGGACTCAATAAGACTTGAAAATGGCTCTAGTAATGGTCAAAACGTGGTAATAAAATAGCTAATAAATAAAATGTTGGTGAATAATGGCCTTATTTATATAACAAATAAATATTTCAATTATATTAATTAACCTGTTGTAAATAATTAAACATGATAACACACTTATGCAAATCAAACTAAGAATATATCTTGCTGACTGATTGTACATAAAAATTAAATAGAGAAACGCCTTTTAGCAACGAATAACTATGAGCTACGAATAAATACGAGCCTTTCAGTTGACAGAATAACAAACTCAAATTTCGAAATTTTTGACTATCAATTTAACGATATTTCTAGTGAGAAAGTTTCTACCTTTATTCACAATTCTATATTTCAACACTGTTATGACCAATTCTGGAAACAACTTACTTATTATCTGTAAATGTATTAGTACTCAAATATGTTGAATTTGGAGTAATTCATTCTGTCATTCTGAATATGAGCGATGAAGATCAACTGCATAGAAATTTATTAAATATCAACACAAACAAAATTTTTAAAAAACATTGTGATTATGACACATTTATCTGTTTATAATTCATCTGTTTACGATGAATGGATATTTAAAACATGTGAGTACACTGTTACATTTCAGGCAATCCGCTTAGAAAAGCAGATTTTAAAATAACGGCCAGGTATATACTTTAACAATATATTCATTCCTCTCGTATCCAATCCCTACAATCCAAAATTCTTCGTAAAATCCTCAATGCTCCCTACTTTGTCACAAATAAAATCATCCATAATGAACCACATGTTTCCGATTTAGCTCAATCCAGATACCTGTCCTTTCATAATAAACTTCTGAACTATCCGAACCCTCTTGTTTCCCACATTGCTTCCTCTTCTATTCCTGATAACCCTCTGAGGCGTCTGAAAAGAAGATGGCCTTGGGACCTAGAAACATAATTGGAATACTACGTATGGGTAGTTTCTCTTCATGTTACTCGTTCCATATTTACTTGTTGTATTTATCATTTAATAAAGTTGTAAATTTCAATAAAAAACACCGAATAAACAATATATTCAATATATTAAAAATTGGAAAACCAATCTATATTATAAAATATTGCAGATTGCGCTTTACCAGTTTGAGAAATTCGGGCATTGTCGAAGTAAAAAGAAGTGCAAGTTTCATGTCGAAGGGCGAAATCCCATAATTTATATCTTCATCTAGAAATTTGGGATAAATCTTATCCATAAATGTCAGAATATTTTTTCTTTTTAACCTAACATAGTTGTTTGATTATTATATTACTTTTGTTAATTTTATGTTTTCTGTATACATGGTGTGAATGTGTTCATATCTCATCACAATTCTCGTCCACGTGAAAGATTATTATATTTCTTAATGAATAAAATAAAATAAACAAATCTAACATGATGTTTTCAAAGTATAAAAAAAATTTAAAATTTCGATAACAATCAGAAAAATAAATATTCTACATGAAACTGTATAATTAACTATCTTTAAAATGAAATATAGTACACCATAGATAATTTTGTTTTATAAAAGCCTGGTCAAATATTAAAAAAAAATCCTGCTGGCATCACAGATCTAGTAGATGTTTTTCCCGGCTTCTCCGTCCCTGTCAATCTTGAGCTATCTCTTTCCAGTTATCTGCGTGCAGCTCTATTATATCTTTGTTGATTTGACCTATCTATTTATTTTTGGCCTCCCACGTAGTCTATTGTTTAGTATTAAAGGCATTCATTGTCGTGTAGAGCGTCGAGCTGTGTGTTCTGCCAATCTTAAATTCCTAGTCTATATATCGATTGTCCAGTTTATGTAAGGAGTTCTTGATTGGTCCCTCTTCCCCATGCTTCAGCATGCTGAAGATAATTATCTCACATTGTTTAATATTTCTTTCTACGATACTGGTTAGTATATTCGTAATTTCAGATATTCCGAGATTTAAACAACTTCGAAAGAGACAAAAAAGCTCTGTCATACGCTGGTATATTAAAATAGTTTGTAATTTATTTTGTTAATATGTGTTATAAAAAATAAAAGGCGTGGAGAGTCAAGGTTTCTGGTGATTTAAAATTGAATGACCACATAGCCAATTAATTCATTCTAAATCAAATAAAGACAAATTAAGGTAGAAGCGAGATTTTATTTAACAGAGAAGTGCAATATATGAATTTTTAAATATAAATTTTTCTTTTATCTTACTTAATGAAGTGGATGTTTAGTACTCTTCCCGTTATTATGTTTACCCTTTTTTTTTTTCTTTTTTTTTTTATCGAACAAAAAATGTTAGAACAAGCCGAGAGGGGGTTGGTCGGAGGGCTCGGCCAAAGGTATTTTAATAAGCCCTTGGAGCCCTTGCGGACGTCCCTTTGATGCCTGAAGGGCCTATTTTTTCATAAACAAACTTTGAATATTCATCGGCTAACCACTTGATTTTTCGCCGCTACCTTACCTCCCGAGATCAAAACAAATTTATATTAAACAAAAAAAAAAAATATATATCTTTGAAGCCTGGTAAAGTCCTTAAACTGGCTTAAAAGGAAAATACATTACTTTTTTTCATGTTAATAATACAGGTGTATCTCATAATCGAGAAGCTGTATATTTCAACAAAATAAACACATCGCCCATATTATTTTACTCATTTATTAACCATGTGTATCTCTTTTGATGTATTTGCTATAAAGGTATTGGGAAATCTTCATTATTTAGATTTGATCGATTATTAGTACTTGTAAAGAAATGTGCATATATATATGTATATATATATATATATATATATATATATATATATATGTATATGTAATTAACATTTCATAAGACTTATACAATGAGCAAAAACGAAATGATACTCGTATATATTTTTTAAGGTGAAGACACATAATAAGTGATTTAGCCAGAATATTATTTATTTTTTTTTTAACTTCAGTGTGTGTTACAGAAACATAAAATGCCCGTAAAAGGTAATTCCGAAATAAAATTAAATAGCTCGGGCTCAGAAATTTCTTCTATCCCTCCAGTATTGGTAGGAGTTCTCCAACGTTTAGTACTATACTATATACTATATATTGTATACACTTACGTCATACTTATGAACAATGAGACTTTAACTGCTACTTTTGCTGACGATTCTCTAAAACATCATGGCCCTACACAAGCCCTGCTGACATTGAATCATTTAAATAAATTACAAGACTGGTATAAATCATAGAATCGAAAAACATTACATTTACGTTTCGAAGAAATACATGCTCACCAATTTAAATCGAAAACAACACACTTCTTCAGACAGACACCGTATATTAGATTGGTCTTACCTTTTACAGAAGGATGATATGAGGCCAACATGTTAAAATGAAACAGTTAAAATAAACCACCCGAACTACTTTACTCACTTTTTTTCATAATTTTCAAAGCTTGAGCTGAGACAGAAATTAAATTGAACCTGAACCTGAACTGAACCGTGGTAATTGATTCCAGTCAGGGAACTGCTGGGTGCTATCCTTCCCTCATTAAAAAAAATAATCTTTTTTCTATTACCACTAGGCTTTATTTACAACAAATTTTACAAATTTTAATTATAATTCAAATCCTGTAAAGTACAATGCTTCCCTAAGGTTAAATCGGTAGTGACCCCGTGACGTTTTGAAAATTTGAAAAGATTGGATTTCCGGCCATGGAAATTCTACAGCTATAATTAAAATTATATACCAGCATTATATACTACCAAATAATGCTAAACTTGAGACGCATTTATTATTTATTACGTTTCACAATTTATTTTCATTCTGCAATTTGATATCGGATGATCCTACACAAATGTAAGGTTTATAGGAGTGTAGTAATATTATGTTAAACAATTCTACATCTTTCTCGCCTATGAATTAAAAAATTGACAGTTTGTCCGGAATGGTTAAAATAAACATAAAAATCCTCTCAGTAAATATGGGTACATGTGTAGGATAAAATAAGTTTCAATAGATTTATGCATGTATGTAATTTCTGTCTCGATTTTAGTTTCAAATAATAAGTAAAGTAATTTTAATCATTTTAGAAATTCAATAAATTGATACATTGTATGGATTAGGTAGATAAAACTAATTTTTTTTAAAATACCAATATATATTTTTATATAAAATGTCTATGCTTTGAAGCAGAAATCGTTATCTATTTTTTTTTTGCTGTATTATTTTTAATCTATTAAAAAATGTACTTGACTCTTATTAAAAGTTGAAAAAAATATGCTTTGAACTTGATGCAAAAAGTTGGATGTATTAATAAATATTAGAATACATATTAGTTTAGCCTAGACTTTAACTTAGATTCGTCTTATATTTTCATGGGAAGCTGTTCGATCAAAGGCGAATATTAATAAGAGGCAAAGCAGGCGGTACGACATTCTGTTTGATTTCCTCCGAACCTTTTGTGAATTTCTGATAACGGAATCCTGAAGTGCTGATGTTTAAACTATTAACACTATTCTGTTCTGAGAAGCTTTTAACCTATTGTTATAGAAAATTGATGAACAGCTTACAATGAAGAAGACAAGTTAACGCAATACCGAAAATGATGATACAAACTAAAAAAAAAATCACAATGCATAAACATATTTTTCAGTACAAAAATGCTAAATAATAATTAAATGTAACATATTTTTTTAAATTTTTATTTTTTGTTTAAGTTTTAATTTTTTTTCCTTCTTTTTTTTTAAACTTATTTATTGGAAAATATTACAATCTGTCTCTAGGACATTTGTAATAGTGAAGTTTTTAATTTTAAAAATAATATTTGTTATTACGCAGTATTCAATATCTGGTTGTCAAAAAAAAAATAAATTAATCGCCAAAGGCGAGAATTGAACCGGTACTCACAATAGGTTGAGTTGTTTTATTATTAATCCATTTCTAGAAATGCTTGATAAAAGCAAAGCATTGAGAAAATAAAGCAGGAAACTCTTAAAACGATGATCGATGGATTTTATAAATTGATTGAATCCAGTGGCGAAGGATGGTAATTGACGGATTCCTACTGATGTTTAATACTGGTGTATCGCTAAAAAAACCATGAAATATGTTAATATGCAAGGGAATAGCTACTCCATTACTGAATTTCAAAATAGAAATAGAAAGTTAACTGAATATAAAAATGTTAAGTAAATTGAGAAATAAAAATGAGGATAAACTTAGTTCTCTTAAAATGATGTTACATCCAGCGGATCTATCGATCACAAGGCTGCTGATCCATTGATGATTCAATCGATAAATAAAGGAACGCACTGAATTCCATAAATAGTTTCCATCGTTGAGCTGAGCATTGGATTTCCAATACCATCGATGAGACCTGCTGTGTATTTCTAAGCTTGCCCGGGGCTAACTTGTCATACAGAGCCTCAACACAGAACTGTATTGCGGGTACTGTAGCTCAGCGCCTTAGACAATCTTTCCCAAACCTTTTATCCAAGTTTATTTATCATAGAGTATATTTTATATATTTTTTAAAAATATTAAAATATGACTAATTTTTTTATTTAATCATTTAATCACCTGGCTACAAAGTTCATTATATAGCTACGGATACATATTTATTTCAAAAATAAAAACAATGCTTATATAGGATGTTTTTTTTTTATGATATCAACTGGCTTTTGTGAAACTAAAAATTGGAGCAGGATACTGTAAGTGACAGAAATTTTCAGCATTTCATCCTCACTTTAATGAGCTATCATTCAAAATTGTATCTTAACGCATCACCGTATTAGAGAGGCAAAATGGGAAAATATAGCGCCAAAAACCAAAAACGGAGTAGAACATTTGGACTAAAATTTCGCGAAATTTAAAAAACATGGGGAAATCACAAATCAATTGGCGGATGTCATTACAGATATATTTTTTTAAATAGCCATAAAAATAAGAAATTATATGTTTCTACTCGATATTATGTGACGCTCGATTGAGTTTCGGCAAATTACTGACCTCCATTACAGAAGTTATATTTAAAAAAATTGCGGAGCCTTTGTTAGATTTTATTCAAAAGCATTCATCAAATATTTTATTTTTCATCAACCCATTGTATCATTTTGAAAGTAGGATATAAATAGTGATCGATCAGAGATAAGTTTATTAGAATAATTTATACAGGGTTAAAATTGTGTATATCGTAAATTTTATTACTTAAGATCCTCGTAAATATAGAACGAAAAAGAATCAGATTTATAATTTTTCCTCATTGATGTTTTCACTTATATCGTGTAGTCTAAAGCACACACCCAACTTTGTTTAGAGCATTTTTCTTCAGGTTTGGTACCAGATTAAATTTTTTCCCTTATGTTTTCTTTAATGCAGGGCAGTAATTTGCCATGTGTTTGGTGTTCTTAGGGCATTAGAACACTCACAGAATGAAAATAAAATTCCTCAAATCAAATACGTATGTGAAAATTCACAATGCAGAATCAGTAATCAACAGAGGACTGTTTCTTCTTTCCTGGAGAGAAGTAAGAAGTTTTATATTTGAAATATTGGCTTTTTATTTCCTAAAATGAATAGCCATACATGTCTATAGCGCCTCTGATCAGCCTCCACTGATCCTTAATACCAGTAATGTGGCTGAGTGAGAGGTGCTGGGATCTCCTAGAATTCTGGCTTTCTTTCAAGGAGTGGAGGTGAGTTTATCTAAATACGTTTGTACTTAAATTGTCATTTGCATTAGTTTATTTTTTGTTTATATACATTTAGTTTTGGTTATATTATGTTGCGGGTTAATCAATTTTATTTATTGTACAAAGAGTGAGTGTGTGCTCTCGGAACACTATTATAAATGCCTTTCGAGAAAGATCTAAGTATTTTTTAATAAATAAGTTCTAAAAAAATAAATACATTTATTTTTTTTCCAAAATCCATTTTAGCCTATTAACTAGCTGTTGGCAATCAACTAATGAGCTGGCGAATATTATTCACAATCCAGCCGTGCTAATAACTAAATTATTACAAGGATGTTCAATATTTTTCGAATAGTCAACTAATACACATTCCTCAAATAATTTTTTTTACAAAATTAAAGATATATATATATATATATATATATATATATATATATATATATATATATATATATATATATATATATATATATATATTTTAAATGGTCTTTATTGAGATGTATTACAATCGGTCACATTCAAGGACAATAGTAATAGTGATATAGAGTAGCTCATTCATACTATACACAATAAATAAAATCAAAATAAAATAAACAGTAATATAATAATACTAAAGCAAATGTATATAAAATATAAGATACTAAACTAAACAAAAATAAACTAATCTAACAAAATAAACAAATATAAAAAAATATATTTATTTTGTAAATAAATAAGTAACTGATAGTTGATGGTCGAGTAAAAAGAATTGTGGTAAGAGTTACGGGTGAAGTATGAGGCATAAAGGGCAATTTACAAGACGTTGCGGATGAGAAGTAAACAGTATAAGTCTTCATTGTGTGGCCATACCCTTAGTGAAAGACCATGAGACGGAAAATGGCGCACTTTATCCTTGGTTAAGGCCCCCGCGGTAGAGAATTTTTCTTCGCATATAACGATTTTCTCAACTTCTGCCCGTCTTGTTTTGTATGACGATCTTAGTGTTTTACGGCATCATAAGCATAATTTGATTATAAAAAAATTGGAAGAATTACCTTTAAAAAAAATTCTGGTGCAGTGCGCCCATCACACAACATTCACTTACCAACCTTAGAGTAGATAGATATTTTCCTATAGGAAGACAAAATAAAACTTCAGTTAAAACAATTGACTACCATGTTTTTCCCGCCCATCGAATTAATAATATTTACACATTTGCATCACTTTCCATTTACTGCAAAAAAATGGCAATAGTGCTGGATATATCGATGTAGAAAGTGATATGTTTGGACAGGTAGAGAAGTTTAGTTATTTAGGATCTACGATGAATAAAAAAAACGAAATTGAAGAGGAGATTAAGGTTAGGCTGAAGGCGGGAAATGCATGGTATTTTTCTGTGACAAAACTACTTAGCTCGCGCCTCTTGTCTCGGAACTTACCTAATGTTCTTTATGAATGCGAAACATGGCCGCTTACATTAAGGGATGACCAACATCTTAAGGTTTTTGAAAATAAAATATTCCGTAGAATATTCGGACTGTAGAAGGATGAATTAAACGGGAAATTTAGACGGTTACACAACGCCGTCTTGCGTGAATTTTATGCGGTTAATATAATTGAGGAGATTGCATCGCGGCTAATTAAATGGGTTTGTAAAATTGTTGGGCATAGTCATGAAAGAATTCCTAAAATGTTAATATTTACTGTAGCGCATGGTAAACGTCCGAGGAGTAGGGATTGTAGGGATTGGATACGACAGGAATTTGATGGTTTAGTAGAGCCCAAAACTCGATCCTGTAAGTCCAAATAGGCCTTATTATTGTAATATATATGAGTCTTTTGTAAATGGTTGGTAGTTTAGGGCGTTTATATAGTAAGTGCTGCAGTAGTGGAAAACGTGGGGCGGTTTCTAGTCGTTTCAGTCTGTTATGGGGGTTCCAAGTTAGTCGTCTGTTCAGGTGGAGTCCTAGGTATCGAATTTGTTTAACAGGGATAAGTGGGCTATTGTTTAAGGATACTGTAGGACAGGAATTCATAGGTTTACGACGAAGAGTGAAGGTAATTTGACGGGATTTATTTTAATCCGCCAGTTTTGACATCATTTTTCAAGACTTGTGATGTGTGATTGAAGAGTTTGGGATGCAATAAATGGATCGTTATTAACTGATAGGATGGACGTGTCATCGGCATAGGTGGTGATGACAGTGTTGACTTCTAAAACAAAGTTACAAATTATGCCCTGTTTTAAAATTTATGAAATTTTTAACATCCTCAGGTAAGTTGACTATGAAGAAATCGAGTCAATAGAAGAGAAAAAAAATTCTACTGTTTCTTCAGTCTGTTCCTTATTCAGCAAGGGACTGAATCCCCCCCTGAAATATTTCCCATACGGCAGATCTATGACAGGGTCGAAAAATGATGGAAAGAACTATCAGTGAAAAAAGGCTCCTTATGAAAATGTATACGATAGGTGGTGGGAGCTATAGGTTGCTTGGGCTGGTTGGAGTTGCCACTATTTATGTATGAGGGACCGAGGCTCGGGTTTATTTCCCACGATAAATCTCTCTGCCTTCTCTTCTACACACTCACCTCTTTTTCCATCCTTCCTCCTCCCCTCATCCTCCCCTCTCTCATCCTCCAACTCCCCCTCCCCCTTCCCTATCTCAACCACTAGCAGTCGAGTGGCAGGTTCAACATCTTCCCTTAGACTTTATGTACAATCAAGAGTATTCAGCACAATCCTATATTGATAATATAGTTAACTTAATGCAGTAATGAGGACTGAAAATATTTTTACGGTCTTTAATTTGGAAAAAAAAAAATGTTTCCGCAACACACTTGCCGGATGCTCAGTGGAGTATATTAAATATTACTAACTATCTAACAGGCGCCATGCTATTTAATTGGTTGAATTTGGAAAATAGCGAAAACCATAATAATAAAAAATAAATTAATTTGATTAAAAAAAAAGTTTGGACGCGGAGTGAGCTACGAACTCGGGAACTATGGGTTAAAAAACAGATGTTAATTTTTTTTTTTGTCTTCAATTCTTCATCCGCACCTGTCGTGGTATTGACAATCAGCAGATTTGTTGTTAAATAGAAGATGACATGATACGCATGATGAAGAATGGTAGCAGCTCTTCCCTGGTCTTTACATCCTAAAATCAGGAAAGGAGATTATCATCCAGCTCCTTTTCAGTAGCCTCCTAATGAGCATTTCAGCCGTGGCCATGTCGTTGATAAGTCCATTGCGATGTCCGTGTAGTTTCAGATAAAATCGAGAGTAAAGTGTACGTATGTGCAGGTCAATGGTTGGTTAGTTCGGTATGTAACGACTTGTTGTTAACATACCAGGGAGCTGCAGTTATTAGTCTTAAAATTTTAGTTTGAAAAGATTGTAGTTTTTGTATGTGAGTCTTTTTTGCTGAAACGTAAATCTGTGAGGCGTATGTCCAAATGGGTTTGAGCAGGTAAGTGTATGTATTTAGTTTTTTGTAATTTTCAATTATGATTTAGAAAACAGTGAGTATAGTATTTTCAGTCACTTGTTCAAAGTCTTTGTTTTCATTTTGACGTGTGGGCCCCAGGCCATCCTTCTTCATATGTTAATTAACCTCAAAAACCTTTCGAACCTTCTAGGTTAATATTTCCCTAATCCCTCGAGTAGGATTTTACAATTCTTTATTAAACCTTGAAAAAAAATAAACAATAAAATATATAAATGAAACGTGAAAACCAACTGAAGAAAAATAAAAAAATAAAACTTGCTATTATTAATGATGAATTTACTAATGATTACTAATGATGAATTTACTTATTTCTATTGATTTAAATAACTGTTAAAGGCAATGAAAATTATGAACAAGAAATTAGATTTATAAGAAAACAAAAAAAATACAATTAACTCTAATTATAAAAAAAAAAGAATATAAAATTACTGTAGAACTAAACATTAACTTCGACTATACAGTAAACCAATTACAAATATTTGAAAAAAAAATAGATAGGAAAAAACTACTGCGTTCGTCTGAAGAATTTGGTTGTCGCTAATATAAACTGAATTAGTAGTTGATCAAATAATTTTAATATAGTATGAATATGACACAGGTGATTGTACAGACCGAAAAAATTATAAATACAAAATTTTTAATGTTTTCTTTCTAATGAATGGTCGAGATATATGATTACGAAACCTCTATAATGTTGGCTGTGAATTGTATAAAAACAAAAAATAAAACAGAACTTAATTCCTTTTCCTCTTACTTATTCTAGCATACACAGGTATTTTTTTTTCTGTTCGAATCACAATCCGCACCTGTTATGAATTTGACAATAAGCGAGAAAACTATAATGAACTTGGAAAATGGCATTTTATGTCATCCTGGTCTGTATTTGCTCTTTAAATTATCAGATTTTTATAAAAAAAAAGTTTTTGTAATCTAAGCATATTATTTTATTTAAATAACTCATGTTTCCATAACCAATTTTCACTGTGATTGTATTTTATTTATACGAAGTATCAATGTAAAATTTATACTTATGATTTTGTACTGTAATTTTTTTTTTTATCTCCGAGTCTTCATACGAGAACTTTCGTGAAAGTGATAATAAGTAGATTTTTGTTATGCTAGAAATTGGTATTTTAGAAGAATAGTACTCAGCACTATTTAGTGTTTGTATCCTTTCCTAAATCAGGACATGAGATATCTCAACCAGCTTCTTTTCAGTTGCCTTCTGATAGCCATGTCGTCTATAAGTCTATTGTCGTGTCCATATAGTTTAATATAAAGAGTACATATATGTATATCAATAGTTGGTAGTCAAAAGTCTGTATGTAAGGTTTTGTTGTTAACGTACCAGAGAGATGCTGTCATTAGTTTTAAAATTACTGTTTGAAATTATTGTAGTTTTAGTAAGGTGGTTTTTGTTTTGTTGAACCGCATATGTTCGTTCGAGCAGATATGTAAAGTTAGTTTCTGTCTGATTTTTAAATTTTTATTTGAAAAAAAAGAGTATATTATTATCTGCCGTTTGTTTAAAGTCGTTCTGACGCGCGGGCCTCGTGTAGACGTTCTGTTGAATATTATTACAAGATAACGTACAGTGTCTATATTAACTAGAGTGCGCATGTCTAATCGATCTATACACAGGTTGATTATCCTACAGTAAATTATATTATTAACCACTCAAGCCAGAATGGAAGGATCGGGGTATATTACGTAATAACCGAACTTGTCCGGGCTAGAACGGAACCCACGCCGATTATTATCTGAAGTCGCTAAAGTGACTGAGGTTAAATGAGACAAAATAAACATATTTATAATAGAATAGAATAGAAAATTGAGCTATATGCTGGGACTAAATCCACTTAGAATAACAATGATGAATTAATACAAAATAAAATACAAATATGGGCAAAAACTAGCTTATAAAAATTCTAACATTATATACATTATTTTTTAAAAAAGTATGTAACTACTAAAAAAAGCAACAACAGAAATAAATGAACATAAAATCTTCTCAAAATTACATATTTATTTTCAGCCATTTTACAACTATTTTCAATTTTTTTTGTCAACTTAATGACTACACATCTGATTACGACGTTTCGGCTCGCCATTTTCAAGTCTAAAAAATTTTTACAATTTACAGTCATATTTAAAACATTACATTCTTCAACATATAGAGATTCATTTATGAGAAAAATCATTGTATATGTTTAAAATAAATAGTCTTCCCCTACTCCTTTAAGAATAACCAGTCACGAAACTGAAATGAGGCTGATGAGATGTAGGTGACACAACATAAGGTAATTTAAACTTATTTGAATCATTTAATAATAAATAATTAAGTAATAATAATGTCATAAAATAATTACAGGTGGGTATTTACATGATGGGTATTTTAGGTATATAAAATTATATAAGGTATAAATGAATCTCTATATTTTGAAGTTTGTAATGTTTTAAATATGACTGTAAATTGTAAACAATTTTTAGACTTGAAAATGGCTCAAAGAGCCGAAACGTCGTAATCAGATGTGTAGTCATAAGTTGACAAAAAATTTTGAAAATTGGTGTAAAATGGCTGAAAATAAATAAACTTGAAAATAAATAGTATGCACCGAAGAAGAATTGGAGAAATATTGTAAAAATTACATATTTAGTTATACACATAAGTATACAATTTATAAACAATAGGTTAACTAATAAAAAATTAACTTAATACAAAATGTAATAATACCTATAGTGATTTATATAATTATATGGAAACATTAAAAAAAATAAAAATCATCTCAGGAATACTTGTAGTGTAATGAAAATGTAATATATATATATATATATATATATATATATATATAATATATATATATATATATACATACACATATACATACATTCTCATATTGGTACGCAGAGAGACAAAAAGTATAACCTGGATAAATAAAAAATAATATAAGAAGATAAAAAGAATAATAACAGAAAGATTTAGATGTTAAAATATACAAAAAGGCTAAATTAATAAACTGTCACTATAAAATAATATGTTGATAGTTAAATAAAATCTTCTCAGGCGTGATTTTAGTTGAAATGGGAAGATAGATAAAAAATATGATACATACATATAAACATATATAACCTCCTTTAACGCATTATATTTACATAGAATATTTACAATTAGTCAAAGAAACTCCAAAACAGGTTTATCGTCGAATCCGTCAAGGCAAAAGCATATTAACATTACTAAAAATGCTAAAAATAAAAATTTTCGATAGCACCATCCTATTTCGCAGAGGTTCATAAGAAGTTGGATGAGGGTTCTTCTCGATTAAGTATAAACATTAAAACCAAGATAGGTAGAATACTACTCGCTTCAATATCTTATTCCATATTTTATTACCCGATAATAAATTCATGGTCGTCAGATTTTTGACGGGCGGGATTGAAGAAATTGATTAAAAACTGTAGGTTTTAGAAAGTCTTTTTTTCTGTTTTGAATAATCACATCCTAACATATCTACATTATTTTAAAATTTCATACGTTTAGGTTAAAAATATTTAGGATATGATGATGGATGTCATTTTATACTGAGGTAGAGAGATTCTGATATTTACGGTAGATTTAACTTCTAAGAAACATGATGAAAAACAAAAAAAACTACGAATAATTGATAGAAGATCAAGCATTTGATGATTTTCTGTAACTCAAATAAAGGATTTTTTTTCTGCTTAACTGCAGTTTATTTTTTCTGAACTCCAGTAAATTGAATTCTGAACAGGAAATGCGATTGTAAATTCATTCTGGGAATTCTGTACACCTCCTTTTTGAGCTGATTTCAGTAGGAAACAAGCGGCGATAAATAATAGCAAAAAGGATAAATGAATTGAATTCTGGAGAATTTTTTTTTTCAAAGTTTTCAAAGGTTATCGATTTTATGCTCTCATTTTTATTATCATGTTATAGGTGTAAATAGATTTATTTATTTATGCTGCTTCACTTAAGTAATTTTCGTCACTTAGGCTGAAAAATATAAAATGGTGTTAAATTTAAGTCAAAATTCTGGTATTTACAACGGAATTTCGGCGCATTTTCAATGTATCTGCAATGTCTTATTTTATTTATTTGTTTTTAACGTTCTTTCCTACCTCGCCTTATAGGCTTATACGGGATTTTCAAGGACTGGAGGGTGAGGGCGGGGAATTTAGAATGCCCTTTGGCACCGGGACGCGAACTCGTACTTTTTTAATATCAAAACATCGGTTACCTGGTTGCCGGGCAACTAGCTTTAGCCCATTCGGCCACCCCGCCCCCGCATCTGTACTGTCTCTCAAAATAAAGCTAGAGAGTTGATATTTTTGATGTGAATTAAACTAAGTGTTAGAGGAGAATATCCATTCCTTCCCTTTTTTTTCGATATATTACATTTAGAATTGATTGGGAATTCACTTACACCAGACTAATATCAACTCTCTAATAGCAGCTCCCTAGCAGAGATGGCCTAATGCTGAGTACTGAGTACTAAGTATTGTACTCAAATACTCACCTCGTTTTAGTAATTTAATTACTGCTTTAGTCGACGTCAAACGATTAACTGAAGTAGTGATTGAATTTCCAATAGTGATTCAATTTGAGTAAAATACTTGGTGCTCGGTACTCATGGTAGCATTCGCCCATCTCTGCTCTCTGGTACGTAAACAACAAAACTTTACATACCAACTTAATACAATAACTAAAATTAAATAGGCTAAAATTCTTATTAGGAAGCGAGTGAAAAGAAGCAGGATGAGAGATCTCATTTCCTGATTTAAGAAAGGAAACCGTAAACCAACGACTTCCTGTCCTACAGTTTCCTTTAACAATACTCCACTTATCCCTGTTGAGCAAATCCGATACCTAGGACTTCACCTGGACAAACGACTTACTTGGAATCCTCATACTAGACTGAAACTACAAGAAACCGCTCGACTTTTCCGATTACTTCAGCACTTACTAGGCAAACGCTCTAAACTTCCCATTAATTACAAAAGACTTATATACTTGACTATAATAAGACCTATTTGGACTTACGGAGTTGAGCTATGGGGCTCCACTAAACCATCGAATTCCTCTCTCATCCAATCCTTACAATCCGAAATCCTTCGTAAAATCCTTAATGCTCCTTACTTTGTCACTAATAAAATTATCCATAAAGATCTTAATGTTCCTTATGTTTCAGATCTGGCCCAATCCAGATACCTATCCTTCCATAATAAACTTCAGAATCATCCCAATCCTCTCGTTTCTAACCTTGCTTCCTCTTCAATTCCTGATAACCCTCCGGGGCGTCTGAAAAGAAGATGGCCCCGTGATCTTCTAATGTAGTCATATCATTAGAGTGCTACCATTGGGTAGTTACTCAGCAAGTGTATTCATGTCATTATATCAATTACGTCCAAATTTACTTGATGTATTTATATAATACAGTTGTAAATGTCATAAAGAAATAAAAAAAAAAAAAAAAAAAAAGAAAGGAAACAAAGATCAGATCGTCCTGGGTGCTATTCTTCCTCATGCATAAAATACCATTTTCTAGCATAATAATAATCTACTTATTGTCACGATCGAAAAAGTTCCAGATGAAGATCTGAAGATGAAACAAAATTACAGTATAATATCATTTAGTATAAAATTTATTTTCATACTTCGTATAAATAAATTGCAATCATATTAAAGAATGGTTACGAAAACTTGAATTATTTAAATAAAATAATATTCTAATATTACAACAAATTATTTTATGAAAAAACTAAAATTTCAGAAATAGATGATGTCCTAACATTGTATTAATAAAAATAGAAAGGCTTGATATGTGAAGCTATAGTGTAGTGTGGATGACATAAAAAGATATTACCAACATAAATATGAAACTTTTGTCACAGACGTTTTCATCATTCTATTGTATTCTAGATGTATGAGAGCAGGAGAAAAATTACGATGACCTAAAAATACTTTCATAGCAACAATTTCCTTTGCCAAAATAAAATCTCATTGGACTTACGGTTGTTATTCTTTTCTTATATAAAAAAATAAATAAAAACGTTACGATGATTTTTTTTTTTAATTTATTAATTGAGTAATATATTATTCTGTCACATGGGCAACGTTTATAGCTAGGTAGAACTAAATTGTCACTATATACATACTATAACATAAAAAGCAGCAGAACAATAAATAAATAATAACCAAAAAGCATATACAATAAATAAAAATTAAATAGCTTAATTAATTGTATTTGAATGCAGTATTTAAAATACAGAATATACCACATTCTAATATAAATAATCTATAAAATTATGCTCTATAATTTTTAATATAAATGTGAGGATGAAAATAAAATTTGTAATACAAAAACAATAATTTCAATATCGAAAAAAAAAATTAAAGACTTACCCAAACCAGTTAATGTTCAAAGTCAAAATTTGGCTACTACTGACCTGAAAAAAAAAATCATTTATTTTATTGATTATATACTGAAGTTTTCATCATATTTAATTGTAATTTTAAATAAAGAATTATTATTACGTATTATTTTTGAGAAGAATCCCACACACTTTTCGTATCTTTATTTATTACCTTTTTGCTAGTTTGATATTCTGATTAATATTAAATAAATAAAACTAAAAACTAAAATATAAAATGTTTATTTTGATATGTAAAAAAATGCAATTATTAATTTTTATAACACATTTAAAATTTCCACACATAATCTTTTGCTAACAAAAACATAGATGCCAACATTTATGTGATTTTTGAAACACGGTTTCATTAGCCAAAACTTCCAAATTTCTTATACAATAATAATCTTATACTTGATTAATATTATAGAAATTATTTTGAAAAATAATTTGAATCATTAAAAATGAGTGCTAGATAGGTATCATAAATAGGTATTAAATGTTCCAAAAAAATAATTAAAATCGTCGTTATATTTTAATCACACAGAAAATAGAAAAATATAATAACTATGAAGATAAATTAATTGTTATAAATTAAGGACCCAAAGAATTCCACTTATGGAAAACTAGGGAAAAAAGAAGACGAGGAAGACCAAGGAAGACCTGGGATAACGAATTAGAGGAATCAATGATGGGTCATGGTCTACGGGAAGAATGGACCATAGATAGGATCTTATGAAAAGAAACCATCAAAGCACTTTAGGTTAAGGAAACCCACTATTAGTGGAAACTCCTAATAAAAGAATAATAAACAATAAATGAATAAATTAAGACCATATTCAACCGACATTTTATTTATTTTTTATTTTATCTTGATAACGGTTCAGCCAATATCAAGACAATTTTTAAGTTTTAATTGAATCATCCAAATAAATATCCATATTCAATATCATTTTACTTTTATCTGATAAGAATTAAATTGACCTGATATTTTAAGACTTTCCCACAGTCATCCTTTTTGAGTAGCTCCATAGATGACAAGAGTTGAAGGCGGAAACGTCAAGATAAAATAAAAACTAAATAAAGTATTGGTGGAAAAATAGGAATAATGAACAGACTAAAGATAAATTAACGTAAACGAGTAAAAAATTTACCAATACACAGTGGTAAAATATTAAATTTTAGGTTATAATTGGAAAAAATCCATCCACGCAACCCTATGTTTCCAAAGTGCAGGTAGAAAAAAAAAAAGTTATCAACGTTTCGCCAATTCAGGTATCGTCAAGAAAAAAAAACCTATGATGACATCACTCCATGGCATCAAACCACGTACTGGTTGTTCTATATAACCTCGTTATTTTGACAATTTGGGGGTGTAAGTCACGCCAAACGGCTCAATATTTTTGAAGGCTACTCTTTTTTTATCTATTTTGTGTTCATATTATCTTACGATTGAGGTGAAAAGCAAATGGATATTTATGAGTTCTTAATACGTAAATAAATAGACAAAGTTTGCCTTCCTCCAGATTGAAAACGCCAAAATTCCGATAATTTTCGAAAATATAGTATTAGTAGCTTACGATGAGATCAAGCTATTTACGAAGTTTTAGGCTGATGTTAATAATTTGATAAAAATGGGCCTGTACCACGGACTTTTCGCTTTGTTAGACTTATCCTAGATGTTCAACGTTTTAGGATCAATTTCCTATGCCAGTCCTATAATTAACAGCATTATCTGACTTCTATGTAATATGCATGACCTCGAATATTTGAATATTTTTCTGTAAGAACTATTCTTCTCTTCAACATACGGACATTACCAATATCAAATTTATTTTTTAATACTTTAGAGTACCAAACTAATGTAGTGTAGGGGTCTTTTCCGATAATAATCGTAATAACATTATCAATTTTTTAATCAAACATAATATTGTTTAAAAAAGGAAGGTTAAAATTTATATATATATATATATATATTAATATATTATATATATATATATTATATATATATAATAAATTTAAAGTAATATTTTAGTGAAACAACTTACAATATACTAACATTGATGATACTGTTAGATGAACTTAGTTTTCACGCCTGGTAAAATTGAACTTGATTTTGAATGAATTAATAACCAATGCCTCTGATACACAGATCAATAGCTATTCAATTTTTGCTGTTGAGAATACATTTTTATTCAATATTCAGAAGTTGAATAAAGAGAATTCCAGATATAGAAATTGAAAAGAATTAATTTTCATACAGTAATTACATCCACAAAATGTTCAGAATTTCATAACAGATTTATCCCGTGTTTATTCCCCCGTTCCTTCTACCATTGAGTGGAAAAGATAATTAAATGAACAAACAATAAATACATTTTCGTTTTTTTCATAAGTTTGTGATTTCAATTTTATTCATTGTTCAATACGCCCTACATTAAAAATTATGAAAAAAAATTACATCTACACTAACAGACAAGGGATTTCTAACTATTGTAAAAAAATATAGAAATATATATAAATCTAAACGGGAGATTTTACAATCATGGCAAGTTGAAGTGAAATTCTATCATAAACAATTGTATTAAATTATAGTTATGAATATATATAGAGTTAATTTTTTTCCGTAAATCTCTGTATATATATATATACAGAAATTTACAGAAAAAAAAAACTGCTTCTGGCCAGATCTCTTAGATTATATAAATAAAAGAATGAAAAACTTTAAGTAAACAACATTTAAAAAATTAAAATAATCTTTGAAGAATCATAGGTCAGAAGGAGGGAAGGACAAGTATATTTGGACATCATGTGGATAAATATTGTGAGTGAGTGTGGAGAGGAAGGTCGTTAATGTAAATAGCAAACAAAGTAGGATATAGATAGGAACCCTGCGAGACACCATAGGAAAGGGGAAGTGTTTTAGAAGGAGGTTGATCTGGGACGACTACATACTGGAATCGGTGAGAAAGGAAGGATTTGAATCACTGCAGAACACTGAGATTTATTTTTTTATGTTGGATATAGAATACATATATTATTTTAGAGTATAATACATACTTTAATGATAAATGAACAGTATACACATATCATTGAAGTACATTTACATATATTCACTTTCTGAACGAAAAATAAAACTGACTTACTCCACTACCATACTCCGTCATATTGTGACTGTTTATTGCATTTTTATTTAATTACATTAAAAATATATTCTAATATAAAGATATCTAAACTTTAATCGGTTCCTTTTTATTTTTTAAAAGCCCGTTGTCCATAACCATAAGGTTTTGTGGAATTTTTGTTTACACAATAAAATATAGTATAAAATAATTTTATTTATGCAACTTGGTAAATTTTTAAAAAAAGGAAACAGGATCTTCTTTTATACCAGTCCTAACTTGTCTTAACATTGTGCAATCATTTTTAACCAGAAGTTATTTTTAAGAAATATAAGAAAAGGATATGTAAAAAAATGAAATAAAATTAAATTCATTCACAGCCATTGTATCACTTTTAACCTCCTCTAAGATCCCTTTTTTATCTCCTCCGGTGAGAAAAGCGTGAAATGGAAATATATGGTCTTGCGGAAGGATTTACAAAAATGGGGTGAAATTCTGTTACTTTCACGTTGATATTTTTCTTTTAAACCTGGATCTTCTTTCCTTGAATTAAAAAAATAAAATAAATAACGTTTAACTTTTTCTTGCAAAACATGAATTTTTCTTCTAATTTTTTTACGTGATATCCTTTATAAAATTCTACGATATTTAAGCTTTATAGGTTTAAGTTAAAAACACTTCTGAAAAATACTTGGACTTGTGATTTCATTCGTACACAAATAAATATAACAAAATCCTATATTTAAAGATTTCTTACAAAATCAATACCAGAGTTTTTATTTAATATAAAATGTTAGTATTGTTTAAGGTTTTATGAACTCTTCTTTCACAAAAATATTTTGTTTAAATATTAAACTATTTATAATATATTTTATTTGTTTAAGCAATTTATTGAATTCATTAGAAACAAGAGTTTTTTTTTCTTTTATACTAGTCTTAACTAGGCTTCGTGCAGCCAATTTAAATGTTATAAAATATTTTAATATTAATAACAAAATTAATACCAAAGTTTTTATTTCATATAAAATGTTACCAAAATAAACATTCATGATTGAATTTTATAAATTGGAAAAAAAAATTCTGAAAATTCTTTATAATTCTTTAAAACTACTTCCTCTCCTATTCTAAACAGATAACTTATTTCATCAGTCCGTTCTATGTTGCAGCTATTATTATTTATGGTGTGAATGTGTTCACATATCACTACAATTGTTGTTCACGTGACAGATTATTATATTACTAAATAAATAAATAAAAATTAAAATAAATTATTATTTCTTTCTTAGTACTCTGTTACTGTTATTATTCAACATACTTTATTTTACTTTAATGTTAACTCTATCTACTTCATTTTACTTTAAGTTTTTCTACCTACATTTTTCAGTCTTTATCTTTCCGAATTTTAATTGTAATTCTTTATTATTTAATGTTTATTATTTCTCATACTTATTTTTATCTGGTTCTTTTCTTAGCCCTGATGAAGGCCTGAACTTCGATCCGAAACGTCGGCAAATAAAAAAATAAATATAATTTTTTTTTAACTATTTTTTTTCTATTTTGACTGATCACCCCAACCATCATTCTCTTCAACTAAACAAATAAAATGCGTAAATTACTTTAATTTTATCAAAGCGATTAGGATAACGACATATACTCAGCACGATTAATTTCATTATTATAAATTATTATTGCCATGCCCTGATGAAGACCTGCAGGGTGGGTCAAAACGTCGGCGTAATTAAAAATACTATTTTTAAATAATCTAGTATTTATTTGCCGCATCCCACGACCAATTCTTTCTCATTATTATAAATATATTTATATAAGCATATCTTGGATTTATATATTTTTGTGAGAAATAAGAAAATATTCTCTATATTTTCTCACCGTCATAACTTCCTACAATACAGCCATTACTTCTTCCGCTGCATAAGTTCCGTAACAGATTGTGTTTGAATAATAGAGTCAATTTACTACCCTTGGCAAATCTCCTGAAATGTAAACTGATAAGACTTAGTTGAATTATTTCTATTTTCTTCCAGAAATAATGCTTTGGTTAATACACAAAACAGTCACATAAAAGTACTGGAATTTTGTTTTTATCTTTATCATTTTGTGGGAGAAAGAGGGTGTGGGGAGAATTCCTGTTGAAAAATATTTTAGTAAAAAAAAAAAAATCTTATAGTATTAAAACCAAGCATTTCTTTCTTACAAAAACTATATTCATGTTAATCCAAAATTTTAAGACTAATTCAAGGTTGTCACAACATTCCTTGAGTATGAATACAATCTCTCATAATTAATATTATATGAATGTTTTTGTTAGTAATATTTATGTCAATATTTACATTAATTAAAACAATTATTCCTTGTGACTCGTGTTGGCTTTATGGTTTCATTTATGTTTATAAAACGCACGTGAAATGTCCGGAAAAATAATCTTAATTCGTGGTCTTTTGAGACGTTATTAGAAATGAAATTTAAAAGCAGTAAGTAGAAATTTGTGCTAAAATAGGAGGGTCAGTTATTCATCGAATGACTGCCGAAAATTGGTCCTGGCGTTTCAATGATGGGAATACTAGTCGTTTAGCGGATATAACGTTTTGAATTTTGAGCTTGTTCATAATGGTCGAGCAGTAGACTCAAGTGGTTCAGATCTATTTTTATGAAATTATTAACATCCGGCTAAAACTTCGTAAATAGCTGAAACTTCATCTCATCGTAACCTACAAATACTTTATTTACAAAAAATCTCGGAATTGGAGCGTTTTCAATCAGGAGGGGAGCAAAGGTTTCCTAATTAATTAGGTACTAAATACTCGTAAATACGCATTTGCTTTCTACTTGGATCGTAAGATAATTTGATCACAAAATCTAGAAAAAAGGGTGGCCTTCAGAAATAGTAGTGATCTACACCCCCAAATTTTCAAAATAACGAGGTTGTATAGGACAAACGGCCCAATATTTTTGTAGGCCACATTTCTTTGATCATTGATAATAATTGATCAAATTGTAATATTTGGCGAAAATGACTCAGGTGGTTGGAGAGCCTAAAAAATTTATTAATAAATAAATACCGACTTATAACAACCATCTATCGATCAAAACATTCTTACTCTTTTCTTCGGATTTCATAATCAACTATACGGAGAAACGCAGACTTATAATAGACATGGCCACAACTAACACGAACCAAAACCGAGGAGTAGTGAAATGGAACAATGTGAATAATATTATCGATTCCTTTTATTCATCCTGAGCACTAATAATACCTTCGTAAAATATAACATCGTTTCTTTTGGATATTATTTAACGCTCCATACTTCAAAAGAGCTGAAAAAGTTCATCGCGATAATTGATATTAAATTTCCTTTGTAGAGACATGTATATTCCTTTGAAGACTTTTTCTTGTATCAATATGCTCTATTCCTTCTTTTTTTTTGTCTCATATTCTTCTTTATACACTAGTTGACAAAGGACTCTCATATGTCTCTGTTGGTATCGGTAAAATTAAAATTTTATAGAGAACAAATCTATGTTCATTCAGAATAAGCATACTCCAGGATTTATTTAATGTATGTACATATGAAATGTATTGAAGGGCATTTTTGCTAGTTTCTTATAATGTTGTACATTAATCTTGTCTATGCCGCCGTACCGATATATTTTCCCGAAGATATACGGTAATACAGAACTACCTGGGGAGATGGGGGGGGGAAGGGGAGGGGATGAAATATATCCCTACATCCGATTGGTCGGGACCTTCTGCAATGAATAAATTTATCCTCGTTTTGACTGGTCAATTAGTCATTTGGTAGCCACATAGCATTTAACATTGTTTCACTCGCTCGGTGCTTTGGCTTTCATTTGAAAACAAATGGACACTTTAACCGAATTTATGGTTCCATTGGATCATATTTGCCAAGACCTCCACGGGGCGGAGCTATATTTTCCAAGGCTGTATCTCATATCCAGCGATATTCCCCATTTTCCAGAATAAAAAAAAAATTCAATGACGGTGTACTGGACACCGTTAATATTCAGTTATTGCTTTGCTACTGAGTCTGCAGATCTCTACAATTTTTATACTTTTTGAGAAAGAATTGATACATTTTCCAGTAAAATATAGAAAATATTGCCAAACTTCAACATTCGATAAGGGTGATCATACCAGTTATGAACAGTGGGCCGAGTGATTGGGGACAAGTTGGACTTAAAATGTAAACAATAAGCTTCCTTGTTGATTTAAAGGTTCCAGTTATTTACTTTCACTTATTCTAGATTGGAGTACAATGCCCTCTATTGACAACTATATGAACGAAGTTTCCAAAAGAAAATTTTAAAAGGCCGATTAATTATTGTTTCTATAGTGCTCTTGAGATCAGTGTGTTTCATACCTCCATACTAACAGTTTTGCAAAGATTAAGTTGCTATTTTAGGGTCTTAAAATTTTTCAGGATGCCATTGGATAATTATTATGTTAATTACCCAGAAATGTTTAATAAAAATTATAAATAAAAAGATAGTTAAATAAATTTGGATCTATAACATATTGATTGGTCCAGAATTAATTAATTGGATTTATATAAATAGGTGGCAGAATTAAAATAATTTACTAAAAAAATTAATTTATTTCTATGTTTAATAAAGAATATATATAAATTATATTTACAAGAACAAAATACGTGATTCAATGAATTTAATAATTAACTGTGAATGCATGATTTCAGATGGACTGTTTTGAGAATTTTCGTCATGAAATATTATAACATTAGGATTGGGAATCACAATTTATCTATTGTCTATGAAGTGGTGTGGTTGGTAGATTTCATCGCTGCATCTGCTGATTCGAGTTCATCTGTCAGTCGACTATCATCCGATTTCATCACACGACTAAACGAAAGGGACACGAGGGTTATGTGTTTCGGCTCTCCGCTAAAACCTACGTAACGATTTGTTTAAGCAAACGGCCGGATCTATTTTTAAGGTTGATGACCCGAACTCTTCCTTGAGATTAAGTGAGTGATTTAAAACATTTTGAGTAATCAAAAATACAATTTGAGGTAAAAAAACTGACGCCTGTTTGATTAAAATCTATTTAATCATTTTGCTAGAAGGAATATAACTAATAACTAATATAACTAGGATTTTTTAGGCGAACGGTTGGATCGCTTTTTAATTTTAATCCCTCAAATCAATCAAAAAAAGCTGATTTCATTTTCCTCTTTTATTGTACTATTTTAAAAATATTTTTATTTTAAAATTAATAAAAATAGTACAAAATAAAAGTTATTAATTGAAAGAAATTAATTACAAATAATACATAAAATACATTAACTTAGTCCGTGGTACAGACCCCTTTTTATATAATTATTAACATCAGGCTGAAACTTTGTAAATAGCATTCATTATCTCATCGTAACCTACAAATATTTTATTTACGAAAATTCTCGGAATTTGGGCGTTTTCAATCTGGAGGTCGACAAACTATATCAATTTAAGAAGGCACTAAAAACTAGCAAACACCCATTCGCTTTCTACTTTCATCATAGAATCTTGAGCACAGCATTAGTAAGTCCACGAAGAGGTGGCCTTCGAAAATATTGAGCTTTTTGGCCTATATAACCACGTTATTTTGACAATTTTGGATTGTAGGTCACGCCAAACGGCTCAATATTTATGAAGGCCACCTTTTGTCTAGACTTTATGCTCAAGTTACCTGTATTAATTTATAGATTAATTTCTCGTGTTCTGATTTGTTTTCCTAATGATGAAAATTCGTTAAAATAATATTATAAAGTATTAAAAAAAAATCTATGTTTTTATGATATGGTATACTATCGTATCTATTCATCGAATTCCTTTGAATGAATTCAAAAGATTCTCATTGAAATTAAGAATTCCTTTTTAATGTTAGAAATGAAAGCTAATCTCCGGATCGCGCCGATAACGAAAAGTTTTTTTTTAACCACGATTCTGGGTTCCGCATTTCCTCAATTAGCTTAACGAGCTCATTTTTTTTTTATAGGTTATTATAAAATGAATGAATATATAGAAAAACATAATAATATGATATTTTTAATTAAATAGTAGGGCACATTCTTTTGTCCTATGAAATAAAATTTAAGAATAGCTTATTAACATCTATTGTATAATGAGAAAAAAAAAACAACATGATAAATATTAATTATATTAGGTAGTTTGATATTCCCGGAGAAGAAAAAAATTGTTTATTCTTATCTGTGTTAAAGTCACTAATATAGGATATTTTAGTATCCTGCAATAATTGTTAATTAATTACATTTTTTTAATATTTTTTATTATTTCATTTTTATAAAATGCAATATAGTAGGGGATATTTCAATATCCTGCAACTATTTTTAATCAAATATAATTTTTATAAAACATAATATAGAGGATATTTCAATACCCAGCAATTTTAATTTTTTTTTTTATTTATTTATATTTTTTATTTATTGAGTATTCAACAATCTGTCTCTTGGACATTGGTTATAGTGAGGTAGGATGACATTCACACTATATGTACAAAAAATATAAAATAAATAGAAGCAAAATAATAATTAAAAATATATACAATAAAAAATAAAATAAAATAACCAATATAAATAATAATTTTAATTAAATATATTTTTTATATTCAATGTCAATACAAAATAATCAAATGTCAAATTTAGAAAAATAAATAAATTTTTAAATTTAACTTTGTTTAATAATTAATTTTTATTATGTTTTTTTCCACTAGTGATAATTAAAATTATTTTACCTTACCCAACTCTTCACCACCTGTTACAATAAGTCAATTTTTGTCGTAATTTTAAATATCTATTATTTTTTTAAAATATTATAATATATAACATGGCTTATCAAGATGGGATATACTTAACAATCTTAGACTTTTAATATATTTATATTTCGTAAAATAAAAATAATATAATTTACCTAATTACTTTTCAATTTTCTCTCTGTGAAGTAGTAGATTGTTTATGCAAGCAGTGTTTCTACTTTGGATATCCGAATTGAATATGTGTTGTTTCAGAAGTTACGTCTTGTCTGTCTACTGCCATATGGAGGACAAGTGCGTCTGAAGTTAGGGGTGGATGAGTATAACTTTTGGGTAAGGTTAACTTCATACGAACTTAGTACTTCTAGTTTGTTTAGGTCAATATGACGCGGAGAAAATTTGGTTCCCTTCATTTCCATTTAAAATAAAATATTAATTTTCTTTTTCTGGGGTATAACATTACATAAACAATTTAAAGAACCAAATAATTCCATCATACTCGGTGTAATTTGGTATTTTCCTACTTTCTTACCCTTATATTTTTTTCAACAAAATGTCCAAATTCATGAAACAGATAAAGTTTAATATCTTGAACTAATATTCGACAGAAGAATGATATGGAATCCACATATCGAGAACAAAACAAAAACACTGAACCTAAGTCTGCTGCTATGCTATTATATTTACTTGATTCAAATTAAAATTAAGAAAATACATTTAAAAGCCTTCATTTATTATTTATATGATATTTACAACTATATAACAAAAAATACTTCTAGTAAATTCGTACATGGATAAAATAACATGAACCACGTGTTGAGAAACTACAAAATGGTATCACTCTAATAATATGAGGAGCATAAAGGATTTTAGGAAGGATTTTGGACTGTAAGGATTGGATACAAGAGGAATTTAAAGGTTTGGTGGAGCCCCATAGCTCAACTCTGTAAGTCCAAATAGGCCTTATTATAGTAATATATATGAGTTTTTAATAATTAATTGGAAGGTTACAGCGTTTGTCCAGTAAGTGTTGAAGTAGTCGGAACCCTTCAACGGTTTCTTGCTGTTTCAGTCTGTTATGAGAATTCCAAGTTAGATGTTTGTGCACGTGTAGTCCTAGGTAACGGATTTGTTCAACAGGAATGAGTGAGATGTTGTTAAAGGATACTGAAGGACAGGAAGTCATTGGTTTACGACGAAGGGTAAAGGTAATTTGATGGGATTTATTGGAATTTATTTTAAATCTCCAGTTTTCAAAGTTTGTGAAGTGTGATTGAAGGGTTTGGGATGCAATTGATGGTTCGTTACTAACTGACAGGATACATGTGTCATCGATATACAGTTTTAAAACCTACATTCACATAATTAAGCTGATTTGGATCTAAGCTTCAAAGATCTGAGGTACAGCGAAAAAGACCCACATAAGTACCAATTTAAATTTAAAACTTTAGGACTATAATTAAATCTCCCACTAACGTCAACAACATTACTTTACATAAATACTTCCAGATGCCTACAATAAACAACCACTTACAAACATATTACAAAATATTTAAGAATAAAATGCCCGTTAACATCCGTAGGAGGCTCAAATGAAGCTGGATGAGAGATCTCCTAGCTTAACTGTAAATATTAAAATCAGGATAGGAAGAGATATCGCTGGATACTCCTCTCACTCATGTTTTTCGGTCATACTCTAAGTTATACTTCTCCATACAAAACTTAGAAATTGTCAGTATTGTAATATGAAGGAGTGAAGAAATTAAAAAAAAAAAAAAAAACTTAGGTGTTTACTTTGGACCACATAACAGAATTGAAAACATCAACAAGGTGAGATTAATAATATGAAATATAAATTATAAATAATAGCTCCATTATAAAAAGGATGAAATTTCCTTCGCTTAGAGTATGCAGGTTCGATTTTTAGTTTCTGAAATATTTTAATCCATATCTTCCATAAAGCTCGTTATCATTCCGTTTTTTTTAGACGCTATCTTTTTTCTTCGCCTCCCTAACACGGCGTTGCGTTAAGATACAGTTTTGAATTATAGCATATTACAGAGAGAATGAAACGTTGAAAAATTTCCTTGCTTACAGTATGCAGGTTCGATTTTTAGTTTCTATAATTTTTAATCCATATGTAAAAATTTAAATTTTTCGACTCTAGCTAACTTTACCCGAGCGTTAAGACATCGGAAATCTGACGGATCGATCTGATTTATTAATTCACTTAAAAGTGAAAAACATGACTAAAGAAGTCTTCACTTAAAAATAAATAAAATATGAATTTTTATTAAATATTTAATAGTTGGCCGTTTCATTATAAAGGAAGGAGATGGTCAGAGGTTGCTGTCATAAAAAGGTTAAATAGTAGCAAAACCATTTTATTAAAAGCCAACATTTCGACCCGACTTTGCAGGTCTTCTTCAGGGAGGTGTGTTCAGCTAGGGGTTTCACTTAGAACTGGAGAAGTTAATAAAATAGTGGTAAAACTATTTAGCCGTTTTATGACCAACACATCGGACCATCTTCTTCCTTCATAAATTTTTATAATTTCTGTTGATTTAGTGAGAAAAAAAATGTAACGGATAATCCGGATTCCGGATATGAAAGATTCGCATAAGAAGGGTTTGGCTGTATTAACATTAATACAATTTTTGTATACATTTTTCGTAATGTATAACTACCTTCTCCTTTATTAAAGAAGGTACGAAATGAAAGAGACATAAAAGGGAAACATCCATTTAATGGAATTATTCAGAAGAAAAGCGGTTTGTAGAGACGTGCTTAGCGCTAATGTCACTACTTTCACGAGCTAATGTACTCCAAAATGGGGCTGGAATTTTTGCGGATTTAGAGAAACCAAGCAACGTTTTAGCCATCGTTCTGTTTATTTTTATTCCTTCATTTACTCTTTACTCTTCACAGTATTAGTGAAAAGCATTAATGAAATTAATAATCAAACTTAGGATAAACAAAATTAAGTACATCCACTCAATCTCTACTGGGTTTAGCCCCAGTGACGCGGTTGAAAGAGTAGTACAGGGATTTCTTTGAGTCCTGCTTTTCCCTCCACATTTGGAGGGACAAGTTCCCTCGCTTGATTGTAAATAGTGTATATATGTATGCATATATTCTTTTTTATATACTTATTTATCATTAAGCCATTTCATTCTTATTTATTATATTATACATTATTTTGCTGTTTAATTTATTTTTATTTATTGTATATAGAGTGTGAATGTGATCGTTCAACACTAATATAAATGTCCTTTGAGTCAGATTGTTATATTTCTCAATATACAAGTTCTAAAAAAAAAAATATTTAAGCATAACGTGTCTACTCTCATTGATGGACAGTATTATTGATTGTTATTTTGAAACCATCAGGATTTCAAATTACCAGAATTTGCAGTATATTTGTATAGTATAATTGGACTACCAAACGTTTCAATCCAAACATATTACTAATTAAAATAATAATGAAATAATTAATAATCAATTTTAAATAGTAAACTTATAATAATATAACCAATAATCAAATTAAATTATTAACTTTACAATAATTAATTAAAATTAACAGATTTTCACAATCGGAGCAAAAAACAACAAACAGTTAATTAATTATGCATAATAAGGGTTAAAAATTACATTAAAAAATATAAGATATAGATAGAAGTGTATTAATGAGCCAAAGTAAAAATTTAGAAAGAACGCGCAAGTAATGGGTGAAAAAGCTACATAAATTGTACAAATAAATATACTGAATAATCAGTTCAAATAAATCAAACATATATTAATAAGAAGTATTCATAATAAAAAGAATCTGTTGTGTCCACTCACACGGCTTTTCTAACTATTTTAGAAAAGTATTTATATTTTTACATATGTCCATTCCAAGAAATTACGATTTATTTGATAAACTAAAGCAATGTAAACCGGCTTAAGATAGATCATTGTGAAAATTTCAATACCCTCTAAAATTGTTGATCAAAAACCTTTTGCCATAACCTAATTTTGTGAAACAATAATCTTTGTTAAAAGTAGCGATAATAGTGAAGCTTGTGTAATGCGGGCAACAGATTTTCTTAAATTTCACTTGGTTATCTATTTTCTCTCATTCAACTCTTTCTGACAGCAGAATATGCACCCGAAATCTTACATTGGAAATTGAATAGCTATAGATTCGTTAATAGTTTTCTGAAATGAACGATTTTTATATGTTTTTTTAAGGAATTTCATTACCAGGATAAACGGTTTGCTTACTTAGTATTGGTAGCCAAGTAAAAAATTAAAACATGTGTAGAAACTAGAATAAGCTGTATCTTCGCTAATACTGGTCCGCGTATTATTATTATTATTAGTAGCAGGTAGTATTATTATTATAGTATTTTTTTCACTATTTTTTTGTCCTATGTTATTTTATATTTGTATAATTCTGTCTACATCTTATATTTCTAATCTTTAATCCTGAAGATGACCCAAATAGTTGGGTCGAAACGTAGTTAAGCCTATAAACCATCTATCAATTGAAAATCTCGACTTTCGATTTTCATTTATGTACAGCTCCTATGGTGTTCTTTGATAAATAAGCGGCTTGATTAGTTAAAAATGACTATTTAAACTCGTAAATATTGCTTATACGCGTTCTATTTTTAAAAAATCTTCATAATAACATAAAATAATACTTCCGACCTCATCAAGAACTAAAATTAACGACACTAATTAGATAAAAAGTTAAATTACTCATTCGAGCTCGTTACAGGACCTCAATTTCTATTTACCGTGCCAAGAATTGCTCAAGTTTAAAATTGAGTTTCACGTTTCTTATTATTTTAGCCATTTAAATTATGCTTCGTTGTCTTATTAAGTAACTGTCGGAAAGGGACTTCTACAAACTTCCAGACTTACTTATACTTTACCAACTTCTTCACAAACTTCAACATCATTTCTTTTTTTTTTTTTTTTTGTGTACAAAGCTAACATAAATAACATCTCAACCTGTAAACGTGAAGATTAAACTTGTCTGAAGTCATCTTGGAACCCTTTGAATTATAGTATATTTTATAAAAAATTGGAAGAAAAATTATGTGGAAAATTGTTTTTTTATTTTGTGCAACCCTAAAAATTTACAATTTTTGGTAATATTATATACCTATTTGATTTGTTGAAAGTACTTAAATTATCTGAAAAAAAAAACTTGTACCACGGACAACCCATGAAGGGTCTTGGTTTCAGTAAAATGTGAGGAAGTACTGTTACAAGACCAACGGTTGTGCAGGGAAGATGATGGGACAATATCACGCTCAATCGCTAGGTTTTTCCCCTTAATTAATTATTTATAGAGGTTTCTACAGGCTGGGCATGCCCCAGGAGGGTCTCCTGATTTCAGAGTCGCCCCGCGGCTGGTAAAACAGAATAAATAATTTTTCTGCCATGAGCTGGAGCATTAAAAGATCAGTTCCCTAACACTGAGCTACCACGCTACTCTGTGAAAAAAAAACAACAAACAAAACCTAAACACTACATGTATCAGCACATTATGTACTGAGCTTTATACCAACGTTTTTAAAATTATTTTAAAACTATTCAAAAACATGTTATTGTGAAAATCGATTCAATTTCTTTATTTTTTTTAATAACTCAAAAAACTACCTCACGCCACACTATAGATAATAATTTGAATGATCATTAAATTTTCAAATAATTTGAAGGAAAAAATAATAATAAAAATATCAGCGAATATATATTAAATTAATTTCAGTTTTAATTTTTGCCTCAAAGTGATAAGAAAAGTGGAATAAAGGAACACGAGATATTTTAATAAGGCAAGTATCAAAACTTAAGTCTGAGCTCATTGATGGCAATGGACCCGTCACTAAACTGTAAAAAAAATTATGCCATCGATGAGTTTGGGAACTTTATAACTATTTGAATTTGATAAATCATTATGTAATAATGATTCTGTTTTTTTTTTTTCTAACCTTATGAGTAAAAAGTTTACATATCTTTTTATCCTATACAAACGTTGGTATTAATTAAAAATATGTATACATTAAAATAATAATATATAATATGAATCTAACACTATTCATTATAGTTTTGAATTCATAAATTAAAAATTTAAATAATTTTGAAGAAATAACATTTATTTTTCAAAAATGCTCAAGGTAATATCCGAGATCCTATTCTATATACAATTTATACAGCTGGCATCCCGATTAACACTGCCATCATCACGTATGCCGATGGCAAATGTACTTCATCAGTTAATAACGACCCATCAATTGCATCGCAAACTCTTGAATCGCACATCACAAACCTTGAAGAATGGTGTCAAAACTGGAGGAATAAAATAAATTCCAATAAATCTCATCAAATTACCTTTATCCTTGACCGTAAACCAAGGATAAAGATTATTTGATGAGAGAACCAACAAATCCGTTACCTCTGACTATACCTTGACAAACGTCTAACTTGGAATCCTCATACCAGACTTAAACGAAAAGAAACCGCTGGAAGTTTCCGATTACTTCAACACTTACTAACCTTCCAATTAATTACAAAAGACTCATATACATGACAATAATAAGGCCTATTTGGACTTACAGAATTGAGCTATGGGGATCCAGCAAAACATCAAATTCCTCCAATGCGTATCCAATCCTTACAATCCAAAATCCTTTGTTAAATTCTCAATGCTGCTTACTCTGTTACAAATAAAACCATCCATAATGACCTTAATGTTTCTTATGTTTCCAGTTTGGTCCAATACAGATACCCATCCTTACATAATACACCTCATAAACCATCCCAACCCTCTTGTTTCTAACCTTGCTTCCTCTTCAATTCCTGATAACCCTCCAAGGCGTCTCAGAAGGAGATGGTCTCATGATCTCCTGATGTTGGCATATTATAGAGTACTACCAGTGGGTAGTTTCTCAATACGTGTATCATGACATTATATACATTTGTAGAAATTTATTAGATGTATTTTTTTATAAAGTTGTTAACATAACAAATAATAAAAAAATATTTTTTTTTCGATATCATTAAACATAAAATATACTATTTTTTTTTCTATTCAATTTTTTTTTATATCTAAATAATTTTCTTCTGACACTTATTATATGAGGGAAAAGGAAATTGGAGCTTTTTCCAAAATTGGAATAGTTATAAAAACAAATTTTAAAAAAAGTCTATTTCTCAAATGATTTTCAATTCTACTAAAGTGCAGACCATGAAATCGACCCATAATATTTATATAAAGATAAGAATACCTCACTTACTCGGTTTTATATTCCAATTGATTATAAAATGCATACGAATTATGTGATTTCTCGTTTTTTTTTTATTCCTAAAAATAACTAAAAAAAATTAAAATTAATAAAAAGTAAGGGTTTTGTTAAAATAATGTTATTCGTTGTCGATTATATTGAAATTAGGGCAAACGCCTTTCAGAATATAACACAAATCTTCTATTATTGCCTTTAAGGGTTGAAGTGTTGAAACGGAGGAGAGTTCAAAGACCTTCTATTGCACTTGGTTGCCTTTGGACTGGAGAACGCCTCTTGGCACAAATCCCGTTAAAACCTTTCTCTTTCTTTGAAATACTCTTGTAATTCATCTAAGCTCTAAATTTAATTTTAATTATTATTCTTATAATAAATTACTCAAGTACTTCTTCGTAACCATATCAAATTTATAACAAGAAAATTACTAACTTAAACAATCTAATATTAGGAGTTGGTTGGAGTGTGTTGGGGCCGGGGTATTTCAAAATTAAAACACAAACCCTTCCCCGGTGAGTTTCCTCAAAGGTGAGAATATTCGAGCTAAATGTTGGGAAAGAAGTAAAAATAAAAAGAGTGGATATGAGCCCTGTAAAACATGAAAAATTCATGCACATCAAAATATTAAAATAAAAATATTCAATTGATTAAATATGTTAAGATGAACCAATAAAAAAAATCTCCTTCTAAATTCTTACAATTTATTGAATAAAAAATAGATATAAATTTATACAAAAGTTGAAATAAACAATGCTGGAAAGTTACGAGAAAAAATAAAACATAAATACAATATCCAGAGAAAATAAAAACAAATTAACCATTAGCAAAAAATATAAATAAACTCAACTTCGAGAATTTTAGATAAAACAAGAGAAAAAAAATAACTGTCCAAAAAAAACAAACTAATTTATAGGTGAAACAACATTAAATTGATGTTCAAATGTCTTTGGTAACGATGAGAATAATAAAAAAACGAGCCAAGTTGGAGACTCTGCTTCCAACCAGGTTACCTTCTACGATGTTTAGCTGTCAAAGCAGTCGATGGTGAGGGTATTGATATGCATATCGATCCTGATCGATAACTGATGAGACATACAGCTGAGATCTTCAAAATGACGCAGGTGAGGTGAGATTAAACGAGACGAAACGAGCCTGGAGCCGGTGAAAATGGTGGGGTGGACGTCCAACACAAACGAAAGATAGTTCCAGACTAACGACCCGGCAGTATTTTAATATCTTAATCTCTAAGACTGGGTATTACTTCCGGGCTAGTACATATACAAATACGATAACACATAGCAAACGAAGCCAAATATACAAATAATATAAACTTGAATACATTTCTAGAACTATTGTATCTTAGCTGTTACACACAAAAAAAAAAAATAAACATTCCATTATTAACATTTAAAAGGGATTAATGGTGAGAAAAAAATAGAAAAAAAGGAAAATAAAATACGTAAATTCGGGCGTTAACAGAGGGTGCTGTCATATTTCGTCTAATCTGTCAAAACTTACCGATAGTTATACAACATGGAATGAAATACAAAATTTCAAAAAGAAGAAGAGAATGAATTGGATAATAAAAAAAAAAAAAAAGATATTTTGAAAGAATTACAGACGATTCGCACAATTTATTCATGTTTTTCGGTATTGAAAGACCAAACCGTCCTCTATAGAAAGTAGAAGTGCCTTTAAATGTGAGAAAACCCTCGCTGTTGTGCCTGAATGCCTACCACATAACATTCCTTCCTAACCTTCATGGGTCGTAGCAAGTTTATTTTTTACTAAGTTATTATTATTTGGCTTCTGTCATTTTAAATGACAGATTTTTTGTGTGTATCTTCATCGCGTGTGCTGTGAATTGGACGACAGTTGACACACTGTCAATCAAGTCTGTTGCAGAACAACATCGAATGGTTAAAAATATAAATCATACCAAGTAACCTATTCCTAGGTATATGCGATGCTATTATAAATAGAATGGATCTTTTCAGAATATAAGCTTCACTGGTTCCAAACTGTCAGTTATGGAGAAACTTTTCAATCGAAATACTTCTAACAAGCTCGTCCCCGTTCGTCAAGTTAACATATCGGAGGCAGTGAAGACTTTATAAGTAACACTTTTATTAATAATGTCGTTTACAAATGACATCCTCACATTCGAAACTGTAATATAAATATGTTGGTTGACTCCAAGAGCTTACTCCAGGTATCCTACAAGAGTATGACATAAACTTGGATTTTCGAATTCGAAGTATCCTGGCAAGCGACTTCAAGAATGTAACAGCAAGAGTGATTAGTCCAGAGAACCATAAGGGTTATATGCTCTTGAATAGTAGGAGGATGAACAAATTCTAGGAGGTCTAGGAACTATAGAAAATAAGTTATGAGAAGTTATTAACAGTTGATATTTAGTATTTATATGAAGTCCGTAAGAAAGGGATTTTTACTAAAATCTGTTATGGTTTCTTAGGTTTTGATAATGGGCCTTGTTTTGTTCAGTCAGTGCCTTTTAGATAATTATTTCTAAGCTATCAGAGATAGCTTGACCTCGCTATCCATGGATAGCTATATCCTTATTTCCTTTGAGTTATAGGTAGTCAATATATGATTCATCAGTTGGCAATCATTAATATAAGATTAAATTAATATTATTTGATAAGGATTAGGTCCATTTCGTAACTGTTATAAAGGGAAATCGTTATTCGAAGAACTTAATGCTATAAAATTGATTAAAATTTGATGCAACTTAAAAAGTTTTCCGCCAAAGAGACATCGGCTAAGATTGTAACAACTTGCAGACTATACTCTGACACCAGAACAAAACATAATATACCTTCCAACATATCTGAAGCACTTTCAGATGACGAAGAAAAGATACAAAAAGTGTTTGAATTTATAAAAAACATTAAATTTGTACACCTGATTTGATTACATCTAAAGCCGCTAATGACCCGATTGGGTAGATGCGGAATGTAACAATAAATAAATAAATAACATGGGCTAAGAGGTACTCCATATTATGGCCCCTAAAATCTTTCTTGTAGGTTGGAACGGCAGTGTCTCCAAAACTTTATAAATACGTTATTGAAATTCTGGCATGTAATGTATTTATCTTTCATTTTAACGCTTTATTTTAAGACTATTTTTTTTTTTACGGTTTTGTAACTTATTTATTTAACATATGGTATGAATGATTCAAATACAGGTCTGATGCATGTTGCCCTTCCTCCACTAACTATAAATATTACACTCAAGATCGGAAGGACGCCGTTGGGTACTCCTCTCCCTCACGCCTATTCCAAGACCAATCTTCTACATCTTGACATCACACTCGCTGACTGTCGGAACTTCTGGGAGGTGTGAGTTGAAGAATCGAGTTAAAGAAAAGAAAAAAAAAAGGTCCCATAAGAATAACAATATTGTTCATATAAATTTAAAATAAATCTGGCCAAAAGAACTATTACAATAGGTATTAACTAAAATACAAGTAATAATAATAATGATCAATTTAACGAACACTGCTGACTGGAGATTGGAACGCAAAAAAATGTTATATGAAAAATGGCAATTCAGGTGGAACCAATCTACGAATAAATTACAAGAAATTAAAAAAGATACCAAACCGTGGACGACCTCTTTCAGAGAGAACAGAAAAGAAGAAACAATTCTAACTCGGCTCAGAATTGGACATGCAGCCTTTACACATGGCTACCTTATGAGAGGTCTGGAACCGCCATTTTGTAAAACATGCAACACATCACTTACACTGAAACACATTGTAACAACTTGCAGACTATACTCTGACACCAGAACAAAACATAATATACCTTCCAACATATCTGAAGCACTTTCAGATGACAAAGAAAAGATACAAAAAGTGTTTGAATTTATAAAAGACATTAAATTTGTACACCTAATTTGATTACATCTAAAGGCGCTAATGACCTGATCGGGTAGATGCAGAATGTAACAATAAATAAAATAAAAAAGTAATAAAATAACTACGTACATAGCTCTTAGGATATATTAACTAAAACAGATGGTTAATAGGATTATAATACAACAATATTGGACATAAAATAATGTCATAATAATCACTAAATGAAATTAGGAAAGGAACGCTAAATAAATTTTATAGGCAAAGCAGTGTAGTGATAGAATATCAAAAAATAAATGATTTGCTTTTGTTCCTTAAGAAGTTTAATTGAATACACATAACGATTAGGAGAAGAAAAAAAATGTATATATATATATATATATATATATATATATATATATATATACGTACATATATACATAGAGAGGAGTGTATTTTCATACGAAAAATGACAAAATATTTTGAAATCAGATTGTATCCAAGAAGATGTCTGAATTCACTAAAATTTGGATAATTTTCTAATAAATTATTACATAGGTATGTATGTGTTTGTTGCTTTTTTTAACTTGCTTGATTTAAGTTATATTGTTTTATTTATTGTATATACTTTTTGATTTTATTTAGTTATTATTTTGCTTCTGTTTATTTCATAATTTTTTGTACATCTAGTGTGGGTGTGATCTTACCTCACTATAGCCAATGTACAAGTGACAGAACGTTTTATAAATATTCAATATTCGTTGTATGAATATTCAATATTCAATAAATTATTTTATTAAATTAAAGTACTGAGTTCTTAAATTATTATTAAATTTTATTAATTTGGCACTAATTTTATTTACGGTGGATCTTCACGAGCTGAAATAAACAATAATGAAATAAATTTATTGCAATTTATTCCTGATTTTTAGTTTTATTAGGCAATACACACCTTGCCCGAGGGAGCGAAGGAGGGGAAAATGTTAGCAATAAATCTGCCGAGATAGACGCAGTTAAAGGTGCCATAAAAAGGAAATAAAGCACCTGCTGTAATATACCGTTTGTGTATAAGCACTTCCGCCCTAAATTAAACGGAAGTAAAAATCTTTCATAAACGAAGCCAATGCTACCGTGATAAATCCTGTTTTATTCCACATAAACCCACATCAAAATATATAAAACAAAAAATAATCAAGTTAAAAAATATCTTTAGATATACCCTTTCCTTTTATTTATTTACTTTTTTTTTTAAGTATTGTCAAAAATATTGACTCAGTGAACTGAGCTGTTGTGTTTGAAAGAAACGAAAGATATAGATATATGAAGAAAACACTTTGATCATTGCACGGATGACTTGGTCCAATATTATACGAGCTCCCTACCACCACCCGCCGTAAAATAAATATTTCAGATTTTTTTTTCGTAATTTAAAAGGTGTCTTATTGATGTTGCGTAACATTATTTAATCACTATGATAAGCATATAAATATTTATATTTACTAAGATTGAAATGATTTATTACTCATCATTTTTACAATTGTCTGGAAACCATCATACTAAAAAAATGTATAAAGAATTTAAACTTTACAGACAGCTTAATACTAGCCATTATTAATAAAAATAAAAGATTGCACAGTTATTAAATCTATTAATTATCAAATAAACTAATAAATGTAATAATACATAAATAGTGTGCATTAATTTTTATTTATTGAGTCATATTTCAACCTTAGTCTATTCCTGTTGAATATTGCTTTACTGCCCTCTCCTATTCTCTACTGGATTCACATCCTGAGAGAGAAACACTGAGATCTCTTGGGCTCTTGCCTTATCCTCAACACGTGGGAGTATTTATTCAATTTTTTATTTAATGTTGTATCATGTTTGATTTATTCTGTTATTACAAGTTTTCTTTTCATTTCTTTTGTTAGAATCTTGTTTTTCATTCATTGCGTATATGGTATGTTTGTGTTTCATTCGTCCTAAATATTCAATGCCTTTAATTGAGGCAAAATGTATTTTTTTTCTCAATAAAATATTATCAGTAAATAAAAAAAAAAATGTTATTCTAAGATGTGACAGATTGTAATATATCTCAATAAACAATTTTTTTAAAAAAAGTATCAATTAGTAACATTTTCGTACACTAATTTCCCTTGTCTAAATTTAAATAAAAAATAAATAAATGGGAGTATTCTACTGTGATTACTAACTCAAAAATATTAAATGCTCAGACTTCAATAACCACTAAGAATAAACCAAAGGAAAAATTGATGAAAAAATGTTTTTGAATTTTATCAGATAATCTAAGAGGTTTTTCTTTTTAATCTTTCATAATTCTATAATCTTTTATAGAACTTTATAAATCAACCGCGATCTGTGTGATTGACTTGTAAAGATTAAATACTTAAAAATAAATCTGCTTTGAGAGAGGAATATTTTATTTTAATAAAAGAATTGTTACCATGAGATGAAAAAACTTCATCGATGATTTGAGACATTTTTGTAAATGTATTTCGTTGATACTTTTATAAACAGTCTGGACCGATCACAACGTTAATGAATGAAGTTAGCAAAATAAACTCTTTTCGATTGTTTCATCTATTACTTCGTTTATCTTTCAAATATTCATATAATCAAAGGTCACAACCTCAACTGAAAATTTTAAATTTTTTTCGTAATAAACAATATTAATTTTCATCTCATAAATAATATTTTAGTCTATGCAAGGACAACATTAATAAAGTGATTTACCAAGTTTAGTTAATGTATTGCAGTTGTTTTTTTTTTTTTTTTTTTATGAAAATGCACATTTTTATGTTGAATATTTAATAGTTGACCGTTGCATTATAAAGGAAGGAGATAGTCCGGGGTGGCGGTCATAAATAGGCTGAATAGTGGCAAAACTATTTTATTAAAAGCCAACGTTTCGACCTGACTTGGAGGTCTTTATCATGAAAAAAGACAGAAAATTCTTGAAGTTACATAATATTATGATAAAAAAATTATAAGCAATGTGAATAAGCTTCTAAAGAAGATCTGCAAAGTCAGGTCGAAACGTTGGCTTTTAATAAAATAGTTTTGTCACTATTCAGCCTAAATATAAATGCCACCTCGGACCATCGCCTTCCTTTGTACATTTTTATGGTAAAATAAGACTATTTTACAGATGACAAACAAGAAGGAACGGAGGAAATTGGCATCGATGCTTTTCAAATATCAAAAAGGCATTTTATATTTTTTTAATATATTATTTAAAGTGTTTACTAAGGATGCAGACTCTGATAGCAGAAAAATTTCTAATATACCTAAATGACTATTTTTAGGGTGAATGTATGTCTGTCTGTAAGGTCATAATAGAATTTAGAAAAAAAAAATCGGTTATTTCAGAAATAATACAGGAAACGATTTAATAATTTTGAAAACTACATATATTTCATTCTAAAACTTCAATAGATGAAAGTCTGTAAAATACAAAAAGTACTATAATCCTACTAAATAATTATTTATGTATTTTAGTTTTATGCGGAAGTCTTATGAAAAACATATTTTTAAAGATTTGTGTTTAGATTAAAACAAAATATTATAATACACGAGCAAACTAAGAATATTTTTATAATCAACTGGAAACATATTTTTTGTTTAAACATTTAATCATAAACAGTTAAAAACCCAATTTTAAACTTTTTCTATTCTGATGGAAGTTAGAGTTTATATTTTTGTTTTTTCTAAAATCAGAGTATCAATATTTTTTTTTAATTACGCATATTGAACATGAAAAATACAAACCAGCTAATTGCTTTTTAGAAATTCATAGAATAAAAACGTTTTTAATTAAATTTGAGTATGGACAGAAATTGATACACTTCAATAAAGTATTTAATAGAGGAAATATATATATATATATATATATATATATATATATATATATTTATATATATATATATATATATATATATATATATATATATATATATATATATATAAGAATTAAAAGAATAATAATAATAAAAATAATCTTTAATAGCTGTTTTTTCGGACCACAAATAACTCTAGAATAGTTTTATAAAGGACTTTATTCATACCGCTTCCTAAGTCCAAGTACAAAGTGACATTGACGGGGCTTTAACACACTGCTTTGATCCAAGCACCGCTGTGCTTTGGAAAACCTCAGACCTTCACCAAAACAATAACTTTTTGACATTGATGAAAATTGCCTGACTTAGGATTAAAATTCGGTGTGATTATTTTTTATCAATTCTTTATTGAGAAATATTACATTCTGTCACATCCAAGGGCACTAGTAATACTGATGGAGTAGCTCATTTTTTTTAAATTTAATTTTAACTACTCTGTTGAAAATAGAATAAAAGCACCGACCAATAAAATCATACTACGATTTTTAAATGTTTTTTTAAAAATTTATTTATCTATCACTTAGACATTGATTATAATGAAGTGACATCACATTTACAAGATATGTACAGAAAATATAAAATAAACTGAAGCAAAATAACAACAAAATTATAATCAAAAAGTGTATACAATAAATAAAATAATATAACTTAAAAATAAGGAAATTGAAAAAAAAAAAACAAATTCAGGAAGCCCCAAGCCAGGCTTGTCACTCCAAATATAGAGGGACAAGTAGGACCCCAGGAGATCCCTGCGCTACTCTCTCAACCGCACCACTGGTACTTAAGCCAGTGAAGATCGAGAGCGCTTAAGACTATACTACTATTAAAATATATCTTATTACTTATGTTTTAGTTATTCTTTTATTTTAATAGACCTCTGGGCCAGATTTAAGGTTAATTTGTATAAACAATATTGTTATTCTAAGGGACTTCGTCCAAGAATGAAGTGGATTCTCCTATTCTGTCGTAAGTGGGTTATACATAACAATGAAATAAAAAAAAAAATATTTTAAACAAATTAAATCAATTTAAGATATAAAAAAAAATATACAATAATAATAAAGTATAGAAAGAGGATCATAAGTTTTAGACTAGTTAAATATATTTTATAAGGTTTGCATAGTAAATTTATATATTTTGTCACTTTTTCTAACGGTTCCCCGGAGATATTGGCATATTTGTATGTATTCCAAATCATTTAAACCTTCAGATGTAAAACGGATACTCTTTATACTAATAGTACTTTGGTATTCCTCTTTTGTTGAAATAATTTTTTTTTTTTGTTTTGCCTTAAGACTTGTCAAAATAAGTAGTATTTTGCCAGTATATTACTATGATTCTTAAGTTGTTACTAGTTACTTGTTGAAATTGATTCCGAAACGCAAATATTTTATGTGAAATCTATAATGTTTATATTAAATCTTATAATTCTATATTGATGGTCCTAAATTTCTTAATGGCTATATTAACTTGGACTTGTAACTGGAACTAATATAATAATTATATGAACATCAAAAGAGCATAAGGGATTTAAAGAAGTGCATTTATCTCCTTTAGAAATTGTCCTAATCTACGAGCATTGATCTAAGATAGCTATTACTATCATCGACAGCTTGCGACCCTAAAATAATTCACATTCGTTTATCGAACCTCTTGCATTGGAAGGCAATGTCTCTTGGATCCTCCATTGGTATGTTGAGCAGTAACCACTCTTATTTAGACCCATTACACATAGAAATTGATTTATTCTATCATGGTTCTAGGATTTATTCTAAGCCTGGTCAGCTTCACTAGGGTAGGGCGGTCATGGAGAAATTAATTGTCGTCAACCATGTAGTCAAGTCTACCTTCGGATTTATGAAAATTTAGATTGATAAATCCATTTATTAGAGAGGTGCATTTTTTGCAGCTATAAATTGGCAATATAGTTAATCGTCCATGGTACAGACCCCTTTTTGTCGAATTGTTAACATCCGCCTGAAAATTCGTAAATAGTTTCACATCTTTGTATATTTAATTAAAAATTGATTTATAAATTTGTCTATCTAATTAGGTACTGAAAACTCGTAAATACCCATTTGATTTCTACTTGGATCGTATGATGATTTGGTCACAAAATCGAGAAAAAAAGGTGGCCTTAAATAATATTGAGCCATTTGGCGTGACCTACATTCCCCAAATTTAAAAAAAAATGAGGTTATATTGGACAAGCGGCCCAATATTCTTCTAGGCCACATTTTTTATAGATTTTGTGAACGAATTATTTAACGATCAAAGTAGAAAGCAAATGGTTATTTACGAGTTTTCAGTACCTAATTAAATACAAAACGGTTGCCCCCATACAGATTGAAAACGCCCCAATGCCAAGAGTTTTCGTAAATAAAATAGTTGTAGGTTACGATGAGATGAAACTATTTACGAAGTTTCAGACGGATGTTAATAATACGATAAAAAGGGGTCTGTAACTGCTGGTTTCTTCTGAAGTACAGTGTTATTAGGACTCGAAGTAAATGCTCACGAAGGTTGGGCTTGTCTTATAGGCTGCAGTTGTATGACGTTTTCGAGCGTGGTGAACAAATTCTAGTTAGACTAGAGCATTATTTTGGCAAAACTGTACACCAAGCTAACATATTCTATTTTTAAACCATAGCTTGATACATTAATCTTAGCAGTTTTCTAATATATATATATATATATCTTATGTATATATAATAATAATAATAATAATGCATTATTTATTCTGGGACGAGACCCTTTATAATAAGGAGCCTCAGAGATACATAAACAAGAATATAGTTTAATTAAATGGTCAAAATCGAAAAAAAATAATATAAGAAATTGTAAGTTTCTTTCTAATTTAAATCGATAATAATAAAAAAAATAAAATAAACATGAAGTAAAAATAATGAAGAACGATCTAATAATTTATATGCATATTTACAGTAGTAACTATTAACAATTTTATGAGGACTGGATGGATAAGAAATTATTAAACAGGTGGGATTTAAAGGTAGGAAGGGGATTGACGAATGTGGAGAGGGATGGAGTCCATTGAGATGAGGATCGGATAATGAATGAATGATCTGTATAAATCAGAAGACCGGAAACGAGTATTGCGGGAACGAACAGAAGATTTGAATTGAAGGAGCTAGGAGATGTATGAAGAACGGTAGGATTGGATGAATTGAAAGAGGAAGGATACCAGGAAATACTTACGACGGTAGGGAGGATAAAGCAACTCTGCATAAAAACGGGAAACAGAAGCGTCCCTTGGAATCCCGAAGATGAATCGTATAAAGCAATTTATCAAACGTTTTAATTTCGCCTCGAGATCCTCAGAGACGCCTCTATATATCGTACAATAGTCAAATTGGGGAAAAATTAAGGAAGTAGGAGCCTACGGGTTTCAAGGGGAAATAGGTGACGGGAGTAATTTTTTTATTATTATTTTAATGGAATTTACAACTGTATTACATAGAAAATACAATAAGTAAATGTGAAATTGGTAGCATGACATTTACAACATGAAGAGAAACTACCCATTGGTAGAACTCAAATTAAAGTTCTATATTAGAAGATCCCGAGGCCATCTTGTTTTCAGACGCCTCAGGGGGGATTATTTTATTTGTGACAAAGTAAGGAGCGTTGAGGATTTTACGAAGGCTTTTGGATTGTAAGGATTGGATACGAGAGGAATTCGATGGTTTAGTGGAGCCCCAAAGCTCAATTCCGTAAGTCCAAATAGGTCTTATTATTGGCATATATACGAGTCGTTTATAATTGATTGAAAGCTTAGATCCTTTGTCTAGTAAGTGCTGCAGTAGTCGAAAACTTCGGAGGGTTTCTAGTCGTTTTAGTCTGGTATGGGGGCTCCAAGTGAGTCGTTTGTCAAGGTGGAGTCCTAAGTATCGGATTTGTTCGACAGGGATAAGAGGGCTATTGTTGAAGGATACTGAAGGACAGGAAGTCATAGGTTTACGACGAAGAGTGAAGGTTATTCGATGGGATTTATTGGAATTTATTTTAATTCTCCAGTTTTGACACCATTTTTCAAGGCTTGTGATGTGTGATTGAAGAGTTTGGGATTCAATTGATGGATCGCTATTAACTGATAGGATACACGTGTCATCGGCATAGGTGGTGATGACAGCGTTGGCGGGAGTAATTTAGGGTGGAGATGATAATGGTACAGCCGGATATGTTAAATAATATTATATAATATGTAAGTAATAAACGAGATTCTATGTGTTGTTTCTAGGGTAGACGTTTATCAAATAATAATTTGGAGCTAACAATCAACACGAGCATAGGGATTGCTTACTATCGTAGCTTACAGGAGTTAGGTAGATCCGCAAGCGGAATTTTCGTTTCGCTGATGCTAACAGATACGAAACAATGAAAAAGAGAAAGGACTTTTGTAGAAAAGCGGCGATAAGAGAGCTGACAGTGGAACAAGGGAGAAGATAGCCGAAGAATAATAAAGCGAAGGGTGTAGTGGGATGTAGCTTGTTAACCGGAGAGGAGTGGGGGGAGGGGCGGCGAGGGGGCTTATCGTGAGCGAGGACACCCGCCGAGAGTTATGTATTCCAGGACCCGGCATTCTTCGTCGGTATAATTCGTGTCGTTATCTTCCGCTGAGCTTGAGCAACGCAGAATTACATCCCTCTTCTAGGTAAACACTATCTCAACCTGTTGTTAAATACCTGCATACTTCCTATCTTTTACATTGATAAAGCAGAGTATAATAAAACAAAAATAGATTAATTTCTTTAAAAGTACATTATTATTTCCAAAAATTCTGATATACCAAAAATCGTTACAAAATAGTTTAAACTTGCATGTATCTAATATCAGACAAAAAAAAAAAAAAAAATGCAATTTCCTTCAATGTGAATTACTACTTGTTGGACTACAATGTGATATGTATCGAGGAAGCTGGAAGTTAAGATGGAGGAAGTGTGAATTATAGTATATTTCAGTTCAGGGGTGCCAAGAAGGAGGTTTGATGTAGAAAATTGTGCCAGTACAATTTTCGAGGGGAGGGAAGCACATTTTCAGGAGGTTATGGATTTCGGAATGAAAAGTTTCAAACCATACGACAAGGAAGAAACATGGACTAGACGTCATGGAGTGTAATTGTATACGAAGATCTACGATTCTTTAAATACTATTTTCCCTTTTTGTTAAAAAAGAGCAAAATATTTTGGAAGTGTGGGGAGAGAGGAAGTTCATCTTCCATCGACCTTGTGGGGAGGGATAGGTACCCCTGTTTCAGTTAAAGTTAGCCAATAGTAGAAAAGTTTAAATATTGCCAACAAAGAATACTATAGGTGAACTTTGGTCCGGGTGGTATCTGAACCAAAAAACAGTTGGATTGGTTAACGTTTTCCCGAAAACTCAACTAAGGTGATATCTAGGGTTTACAAAGATAAATTTGGCATATCAGATAGAAAACGAACCGTATCGATTACTCAAATCCGACAGAATTGGAAGGATAACGGGTAGTTACGCTCTACAAAAAAACTTGGATCAACAGCAAAGTCTAAAAAATAAGAGTAGAGTAAATAAAGATGAAGATATTCTTGGATGGAATAAAACAGTCTGAGAAGAGGCGGTTAGATAAATCAGTTCTTGGACGAAGCATGTTCGTGTACGAAGCTGGAATAGTGCCTGGCAAAAAAAGGAAGACAACAGCCGAGAATGCAGAAGTGTCCAAAAGAGGGTTTCATAGCGCAAGTTGCGCCATCAAAAATTTTGGGGGGAGGCATATTTTGAAGTTTTGAAGAGGGAACATTGCTAAGGGGTTATGGATTTTCGGAGTGATGTTTCAAACCAGAAATCTAATTGTAATTGTAAATGTTTTTTCTAATTCTACTTTACCTTGGACTGTTTTTAGAGAAGAGTAAAAGCAGTAACATTTCTAGTGAAAGAAGGATAGTTACAAAGTGGGTCGTAATGTTTTGATTTAAAAAAACAGTATTTATTTGACCGCACCCTTCGCCCTCTCTCCAACCGACTGCTTCTCATTAATTAATTTTACATTATTTGATTTTTTTTTGGTACATTTTTTTTTTAGATATATTAGTTATTTACATTTTTTTTATATTTATTTTCTATTTATATTTCTATTTATTTTTTTTTTAATTTTGTTATTTATTATTAAGTGAAAACTTCTTTATGCGCGTTTTGCACTTTTTTATGGAGAGTGAATTAGATTGATCCGTCAGATTTCCGAAGTTTTAACGCTCGATTAAAGTCGGCTAGAGTCGAATTATTAAAGTGTTTTCACACATGTATCAAAATATCTCAAAAATTGAAAATCGGAACTGCATACTGTAAGTAAGGGAATTGTTCAAAATTTCACCCTCTTTGCAATAAGCTACAATTAAAAATTGTAGCTTTACGCGACGCCGTGTTAGAAAGGAACAAAGATTAAAAAAATAGTGCCAAAACCAAATGATAACGAGTATTATTAAAGTTTGTATTGAAATGTCTCAGAAATTAAAAATCGGACCAGCATACTGTAAGTAAAAGAATTGTTCAGAATTTCATGATGTTTATTAGGAGCTATTATTTATAATTTATATTTTATATTATTAATCTCGCCTTGTTGATATTTTCATTACTATCGTGTGCTCTATAGCACACACCTTAGTTTTTTAAATGCAATTTTTAAATAATATTATTTCAGAGTTTTACAGTTTATGCAATACGTTTATTATTAGATTTCATTTTGCTTATTTAAATTAACTTTATTTATTTTATTATTATTTTTGATCGGGTGCTGATGATATAGTTGTTTATGCATCGAAACGGTCAGCCAAAAAAAAAAAAAAAAAATGGTTTCAATAGGCGTAAGTCTTCAATAATATTTATTACTGCGGGAATTACGTTATAGTTACGGGATGGAATAAAATATACCAAAGAGAGAGAAAAAAAAAGGAGAATCTTCGCAGGTAAAAAAAAGATTAAAGGGTGGTGGATTAATGCGGCAGTGGATTGACATGGGCACGAAAGCTATTTTCAAAGGCTCACTCTGTATTCATAGGGCCATTAGCCGACCGGCACTCGTACAAATAAGACCATCGAGGGGGGGATTCAAATATCAAACTTAATAGCCGTGAAAGAGGGACTCTAATCGCCGCAGAGGATTCGACTTATTCCTTGCACTTATTCGCTCAGTTTGTCCCCTAGATCCCAATCCTATCCGGATGGCCCCGTATCCAATCTCTACTACTCCTCTCAGAGAATCCCAAGATTTTTTCCCCACTCTTCTACCCCCTTCTCACATATAATTCCTCACATTCCTACCGTATTGAATCTTCTGTCCGGTCGATTCTTTTTTTGTTTTGAAGCCCCGTTTTTGTCCTGGTGTTTGAAATGACTTATTGGACAGGCGAAGGGGGTATAAAATAAAATTCCAATAACTCTCTGTCATATCCTTCGATCTTTTTTTCTTCTTTTTATTCATTTCTCTTTGAACGAAATTCAACAGGAAACAATATAATTTTATTTTGTTTCCTTTCATAAGATCATATTTTTTTCTCACAACCCCTTCAAAACATAACGAGAGATTTATGTATTTACATATAACGAATTAGGCTGAGTATGTGTAAGTGTCGATTCCCACTTAAAATCACCCACTGAATCCGATATTATAACAATTCTTATTTAATTATTAATTTCACGTATCTATACTATATACGATATATATAGTAAGGGGCAGTATTGCGATCATTAAAATTTAAGAATCTCAGTTTTTAACGACAGTACATGTTTTGAGGTCTCCTGAGTCCAAATAACCAAGTCTCGCAAAATGGTATGAAATTATTATAATACGGACTCCGACAATATTATATAAATATACATATGTGGTTTTCATAAATTCTATTGTTGTCATTATTTAATATTTAATTGTGTAGATTACAGCGATACAAATATTAAAATTTGTATATATAAGGTTACTTATACAAATAAAAATACCCACAATAAAATATAAATACATATAGAATCTATAATCTTTACTTTCACTTCGCTTTGTCTCGCTGATTTTTATTTTTATTAAACGAACCTAAATATTAAAAAAAAAAAAAGTTGTAAAATAAGTTTATTTAATTTTTTAATTTAAAAAAGACAATTTTTTTTCAGAAATATAATGGAGTTTCTTTTGAAAATATCATAAATTGCTTATGTATTCTTAAAAAAAAAATCATCAAGGTTTTTGTATGTGATAAAATTATATATATTTCAACCACAGTGAATATTAGCCTTTTTTTCTTCAAATTTGCATCCCACTTCTACAGCCATGCAAAAAAATCAAAAGTTATATACTAAAATAATTAATCTAGGAAAAGAGGCCTCAATACTAAACATAAAAAAATACAGTATCTGAGAAATATTTCCCTAATTATTTTTTTTATAACTAATTAATAAGCTTTTTATTTTTTTTTAGTTTATAATGAAAATTATTTTTATAGATTTCATTCATTGTTATTCTTTTAATTATTTTTTGTTGTTTAGATACTTATAGGTATGCATATGTTTTTTTTGTTTTTTTTTTTGCTTAGTTTTAATTTTCTTATTTTTTAGGTTATTTTATTTGATTATCTATTGTATATACTTTTTATTATTATTATTTTGTTTCTATTCATTTTTTATTATTTTTTTGTACATATAGTGTGAATGTTATCCTATCTCACTATAACCAATGTCCAAGAGACAGATTGTTGTAATATTCAATAAAGAAAAAAAAAAAAAAAAGAAAATTAGTTTTCCTCTAGTTCTTTACAATAAGTCTTTATAATAATAATTTTCAAAACTTATATAAGATTTTATAAATATTTGTTCAATATTGACGTGAACAATATTACCAAATATTAATTAAATGATTTTTTTTATATTAAAGATATGTTTTATTGTACTATTGTAAAAATTAATTATTATTAGAAGCTAGACGAATGCTTAAGTGATTTTAAAAAGATTATATTTCCATAGTAAATTTTTTTGTTAATATCTTTATTCATTTAAGCGGTCATAATTATATATTTTTCAAAAACATTTTTTAATACAACGGAGTAACATTCATATTAATTATTAAGATTATCAGAGAGAACTTTATTTGGCTTGGTCTTATACTTGGAATGTACCATTGTCTTCGTCAAAGGTTTATTAAATTCTTCACGATGCTTAATGAGTGGAGGTCTATTGATGAACATTCCCGCCGAAGCATTCATAAAGTTTTTTCAGGTCGTCAGAGAGAATGTAAAGGCTGAATTAATTTTCAGGGAAGTTCTCTAGAAATTTCGATGATAAATAATTGTTTAACGGTCATGTTTGTGTTTGTGAATTGTGTACCTTACTATCGGAACAAACTTTGACAGATTGCTTTAAAATACCACTGGTAGCCGTTTTCAATTATAAAACTTACAGGCATTTTATTATGTTAGCATTAATTGAATATACAGTTGTTTTTATTATTTTTAATAAACAAATATATATACTGATATACAAAACTAAAAAGTTATTTTGTTTAAACTATCAGCTACATTTGAATAAAAAGTTATTTATTTATTTTTTAAGTAATATAACATTCAGTCACACGGACTATGATTATATTGGGGTAAGAAAACATTCCCAATCCATATACAGAAAATATAGAATAAGAAGAAGCAAAATAGTAGCTAAATAATAATCGAGAAGTATATATAATAAATAAAATAACTTAAAGATAAGTAACTTAAAAAAACATAAAAAACACGGACACGCCTACATAGAATGTATACAAATAGGCGAGGTAACTTCGAGATAATGTTGCCCAAAGACCGCCTGATTGTTGCAAGACAAGACTGGTAAAAAATAGTTTTTGTGAATAAAAATTAAGGTGAAATATTTACTAATACTTGACAATTCTGTTTACTTTATGTAAAGCTTTGGTATAACCAATATACTTTTGCATTTAACTCTTCCGATTTTTCATTCGAGCTTCGTTAGGTTTCTGTTATCTGTAAAATTACAGTAATATCTCCATATAAATAACTAATAGGTAACTGTAAGACTATTGCGAGACTCTTGCGCAAGACCAAGATTCGTCTTGGTCTCGCATTTGGGCAACACTACTTCGAGCCGGGATTGTTATTCCCACTATAGAGGGAAAACATGACTCCAGGAGTTCCCTGTGCTACTCTACCAATCGCGTCACAAGTGCTAAGGCAAGTAAATAAATTATGAGTAAAAATTTATTTTTCCTTTAAGTTTCTTGATTATTTTGTTTATATATATGTGTATTTATTTTTAGTATTATTATTATTCTGTTATTTCTTTTAATATATTTTATATTATATATTATATTGGTGTAGATTTAATACTTCTTTATTTTATTTTTTCTACTGCGTCTATGTTTCATTTAAATATATCGTAAAAACATTCCTTAGTATCTTTTTAATAAAATTGAAAATGTTTTATGTCAAGTCATCATTTTTTAGTATTAATAACCTGATGCATTTGGAATGTATTTATTATTTATTTATAAACTCTACAATTAAAATTTAACATAATTGAAACCAGTTTTTACAGCTAATGTATCATCTGAATTGTACAATACACACATCATTAATTACAAAATTAAAAATGTTTAAACCTAGACATATAATTTATTTTAAAAAAGACAAATAAATAGCTTATCGGAGACCAGAAATTCCTAAACAATTTTGAAATAATGAGCGAAAATCAATTAGCGTTAAAGTCGAATTACAATGACTGAATGTTGAGTTCTTAATAGGATTATTTTATTTTTATTGTTACAGGGTGACGACTAATTAACGGACATTACGTCAATCATTTAAAAAAAAAATATAGGAAGTGGCTTAATCATCTTTGAATCTGAAATATTAAGAAAGATTTTCAGATGTAATATATCCGCGGCACGGACCCCTTATTGTAAAATTATTAACATCCGCCTGAACCTTCATAAATACATTCTTCTCGTTGTTGATTGCAACTATTTTATTTAAGAAAATTCTTGGAATTGGGGCGTTTCCAATCTGAAGATCAGCAAACATTGTCTAGGTATTGTGTAGGTGAGCCGTTTGGCATGACCTAAACTCCCAAAATGTCAAAACAAGGTTATACAGGCCAAGCGGACCAATATTTTTGTAATCCACATTTTTCTCCATTTTGTGATCAAGTTATCGAACGATCTAATTGAAAAGAAAATGGGTATTTACGAGTTTTTAGTTATTATTATCTTATGCTTATTTATTATCTAATATTAATACACACACACACACACACACACACACACATATATATATATATATACTAATAATGTATGTTATTATTATCTGATATTATCAAATTAAATAGACAAAGTTTGCCGACCTCCAGATTGAAAACGCCCCAATACAGAAAGTTTTAGTAAATATAATATTTGTAGGTTACGGTGGGATGAAGCTATTTACGGAGTTTAAGGCGGATGTTAATAACTTGATAAAAAGGATCGAGTAATTAATAAGATTAATAGAAATATATTATAAATAATAAGCTTATAAGCTTATATCATAGATATAATAACATCAAAACAGAAAAAAAAGACCACTAAAATCAGTTAAAAGAAAACCGGAGATACCACATCTTACGTTACTGAAAGTCTGAATAGAAAGAAAAAGAAATAGAAATGGTACCAGAGGCGGATTACGCGGTAAGCGGACTAAACAGCTGCGTGGGTCCCATGAAATGCGAAAAAAAAATAAGGAATACCAGCTCTTAAAATATCTCAACTTAAAATTTATATGAGGTAAATATTTAAAAAAAAAAAAAAAACCTCTAAGCATAACAAGTTTTATTTATTTTTTGAAATTTACAACTGTATTAAATAAATATGATCGAATCAGAAAGAATGGCGTGAACAGACCTGCTAAGAAACTACTGCCAAAATAGTTCTAAGCAAGAAGATCACGAGGGCATCTTCTTTTCAGAGGCTAAGTAAGGGTGGAAACAAGTGAATACGGATGCATCTGACGTTTATGAGAAAGAGATAAATATCTGGCTCGGACTAAATCAGCGACATATGGTACATTGAGGTATGAATGGTTTTGTGAACAAATATGGACCATTTTGAGTTTTAATTTTAAATGCAAAAATACAACGGATTAGGGCTTCAAATGCTATAGCATTTTTTAAAAGTTAATTATGTAATTTAAACCTTATCTAATGATCGGGCTATGAAGTTAATCGTACATATTTACTGATATAGATTATATGTGTCTGTAAATAATATGTTTTTTTTTATTATTGAGAAATAACTTTCTTTATTGAATATTAATACATTCTGTCACATTGAAGGGTATTAATATTAAGGCTACATGATTCATTCACACACTATGTACATACAATTAATATCAATAATAAAGAAAAAGAAATATAGAAAAATAAAATAAGTAAATTGGTATGCCTGTGTACAAAAAGAATAATGAAATAATAGATAGAAGCTAGATGAAATTAAAGTAAATAAATCACATTCACACCTATGTACAATATTTACATTCACCCAGGGGACTCTGAGTCATGCCTTATTCCCCGACGTGGAAGCCAAGGCAGGACTCCAGGAGATCCCAGTGCTTCTCTCTCAACCGCGTCACTGTTACGTAAATAATATGTAATATTAAATATTTGATAGTAACATGTGAAGTGGAGAAGCGGAGTAGCTCAGTGATAGGGCACTAAGCTTCCAATGCTCCTAAGGTCCTAGGTTCGAATCATGGCAGAAAAATTATTTATTCTGTTTAATAGGCCGTAGGGCGACCATCGGTTAGGAAGACCCTCCTGGGGCACACCTAATCTATACAAAGTGGGTACCCTTAATTAAATAATTGATGAAGGGGGAAACCTGGCGATTGGACGTGGTCCTGGTCCGATCTCCTCTCTGCACAACCGCTGGCTTAAAAAGCACTTCCCTAAATAGTACTAAACAGTAGTGGTACAGGTAAAACATATGAAGTAATAATGTGATTGGTTAGTTGTTTTGATCTAATAGGCACAAAACATCTAGGTCATCAGTGCATTTTTCTTAATATAATATTATTAAAATACTTAGCTGGTAGTTTAAAGAAAAAAAATAAGTTAAAATAATAGATAAAATATATACATATAAAAATAAATAAATAAAAAATAATAATAAAAAATAAATAAAAGTGTAATAATAATAAAATAATAAATAAAATAAGGGGAAAAAAGGTTATATATATGAATGAAAACAAATTAAATAAAAGAAACATATAAGTATCATATATTATTATACCTCCTTCAATAAATTTACCGTTAAATTTTAAAAGGTAAGTAATAATGTGAAAACTACTGCTGAGCTATTGAAAATTTGGAACAGTGAAGGTTGGAGAGAGTTAAACTTATTCACGTCTTCAACTCTAGTAATTAATACGACAAGAGAAGTTGAGAAGAAGTGCTTCTTACCTACGAGAGTAATTCATTTATTAAGTATGAAGTTCGAGCTGAATTTGTAATATGAGACATTTTTGACGTGATGAGAAAACCTTACAAAATACTTTTACATTCCATATTTTAACTTTATACGACTAATTTCGGTAAATATAAAACGTTGAAACTTGTTACAAAAATATCGTGTGCTTTGCACGTTAGCACATCTTTAAATAAGGAAAAGTAATTGTTGTAGAAAAGTATCAGTTACATTTGAATCAATGTTGTTATTCTTCTAATAGGGCGGAAAAAAAAAATGACCGTTTTATCAAATTCAAGATTTCAAAGGAATGTAAATATTTTAATCTTATTTAATACTTACCAATACTTATTATTAAGTATTAAAAGGATTATTCCTTTTAGAGCATTCTCTAAGCTTGTTTTATCCCAGTCTACTTCTTTAAAAAACCTCAGTTTAGTTACCTGTTTCAAAGAAGAAACATGTCCTTGACCTGCGCACTGTGCAGTGTTGGTTTGAAAAATTTAGTAATGGTTATACGACATTACAAAAAAAGAAGGGCCCCAGGTGACCATTAACCCGATACTGATGAGGTTAGGGGTGGTTGGGAAGCTGTTGAGTAAAATCCGTCCGCAAGTACTCGCGAATTTGCCAGAGAGTGTGCTGTGTCGAAATATGCTCCCTAATGCCATCTACTCTAAAATGTGAAGTTGAAAAACAGCAGTAGACTGCTCCCACACGAACTTACTTCTCACCAATCAGCTTAGAGGTTAGAAATGTGTGAAAATTTATTAAAAAACCCCTGAAAAATTCCTGCCTAATGCACCATATAGTCCAGACCTCGCACCTTAAGATTAATACTAATTTAGATCCATGATCCATTTTCCTCAAGAGGAAAAATTTAATAATTTTGCGGAAGTTGAAATTGCGATCCAAGAGTTCTTTGATGGTATCAGCGTGGGATCGATTGATTGGCTTTCAGATGGCTAATGGCAGTAGATAATAATGGACTCTTTCTTGAGTATTAATTGTATTTTATATTAAATAAATAATAATACAAATATTTTGTTTAAAAATGGTAATTTTTTTATAGACCCTATTATTATATACACATCTGTGAACATACTATATTTTATATGATTAAAGAAAACCCATGATTCCTGATATAACTTAAAGCCTTTCTTCTCTTCGTTATTCAAACTGGAATATAACCTAAACATTTGAAAGATAACCTATATCAAAAATACACTTATAGTATATTTACAATAAATCGTCTATATATATATAAGTGATTTGTTTTGCTGAATCTCAATATCCACAGAAAATATATATTATTAACAGTTGAGAAAATGATATAGCCTAACCCTTCTCTTTGATATCCAAACTAGAGTATAACCTAACGGTTTATAAATTTTGCAAACAAAAGGAATCTAGTAGAAGATTTTTATATAACAGAAGTATAACAACATTGATTCAAATGTAACTGATACTTTTCTATAACAGTTACTTTTTCCTATTTAAAAAGTAAATGGCGAGGCTAATGTGCAAAATATCCAAAATATCGTTTTATGTATTATGTATGCGGGTTACTCCAAATATAAAATTTACAAATTCAAAGCTTGACATAAAGCACGCCAGTAGCCTCATAGTTATTATTTTAAGGGCTTGAGACGCTGTAAATCCGTTTTATCTGTTTTAAAGCCCCAGGTTTGGGAAACCCGTCCGCACTGAAGGCTTAGGCTTCTTAGTAAGATCCTCTTAAAGGTATTTATATATTTTTTCTGTCGGGCCATGCGGATCTTTGGACGTGCGATGTGGTCTTCTTACAGAACCAGATAGAATGGAGGGGATCACCCATCCTCTTTTACGGAAGTTTCTACGGATCACAGCCTCCATACCACTATAGCCGACCCCTTTAAAGACCAACTGGTAATGTTATTCCCTCCAACTCAGCCTGGTTCAAGGACAATGAAAAATCGTTCTAGATCCATGAATTATGGCTGCTCAGTCAGCAGGCGGACGAGGATCTATATTTATTTCCCTGAAAAAGACTATTTAATATTAACCAAGCTTTTTGTGAGGTTACAGATATCCTGTAAAAACACACCGCCATTATAATTAAAGTATTTGGGATAGGGGCGTGATTTATGCTCGCTTCCTCCATCACTTCCTACCTCATTCCATTAACATGACCAGCGTGAATCATTTGGAATTATTCAAAATTGACAAGTCTACCTCAAGAACCTGTTTTATTACACGAGGCAATGTTGCAGACCGAGATCCTTTATTTTCAATAAATAATAACATTACATATATTTTTCCAAAACATTGAAGTTTGTTTACTTTGTTCTGCTTGTGGTATTTATTATTCATGCATGAAACATACTTATATGCATATCGTGTTTTATTGTATCATTTATTGCTATTTACTATTGATATGTTTATATATTATATATTGTAGACTATGGCTGTATTTATCTTTATTACCAGTGCTACTTATTGCTATTTCTCATTTTATTGCTCACTATATTGAGATGTATTATTTTGAATTATTGCATTATGTGGGGTATTATATTATATTATATGTCATTGTTTATATTTAGGTATACATAGGCTTGGATGTTATCACTGAATCCTAATGAATTTTATTTTGTATACTAAGCTCAAAATTTAACAAATGCATTGATCGACTACATTAAAAACTGAAAGAAGTGATTAAAAATAACGGCTTCCCTACAAGGTATTGAACTGAATTAATAGTATTTAAAAACAGTAAGTGAGGTATACGATTTTGACTGTGAGGTAAAATTTACAGTTATTTTGTAATTTTTTTTTAAATTATCACAGTTGAGTATTTTATTTTTATTGAGTCTGCATTTAATTTGAGAATATAAATAAATCTTTTGAAAAGTTATTGGTGTTATTTGTTTACTTTTACCATTTATTTTTTTTTTCGTGGGTAATATAAATTTTACTGTGGGCCACTGTATATGTTGTTTTTTATTCTATTTTAAAAATATTATCATTTTTTTCAAATGATTTTCGAAAATACCATTTTATGATAATTATGTTAAAAAAAGTTTATTATGTATGACCAGAAAGTTTTTTTTTTTAAATAAATACAGTCGGTGTAATTAAAACTCATTTTATTTTAATGATTATTATGCATGATAAATAACTAACTTATGTTTTTTTATTATTATTTCAATTATTAACTTATCTGTTCAATGTTATCTAATATGTGTTTACGGACATTTTTTTTTTTTAGGGAGCAGTCCGTTCCAAAAGTTCCGCATTACGATGGAGTATAAAATGGGAGGAGGGGATGTAAATAGGAGGGGATGTTTTTCCCCAAAAAATGAGGTCAATAGATAAAACCCAAGCTTTGTTTGTTCTGCCACAAACAACTATATGGCTTAATGTTACATCAACCTGTCAGATAAATCGCATGATTTTCAGTTTGAAAAATAAAAAAAAATGTGATATATTTCAGAATAGACGTACAAACGTTTTGAACAAACATTTCTAATATAAATGGATGCTACAGTAGCTCAAGGGAGATAAATGTATTCTGGCACATATGATACGATAAGGAGGACGACACTTCTCTGTCACTTTTGCTTTATACAATCTGATCGTATCATAATAAACTTTATACGAGTATTCTACACCGTAACTCCAATGATAAAAACTTATAATATAATTGTGGAGAAGTGTCGAGTTACAGCGGAATAAAATTTTGTGCTTTCCAGTATCTGACTTAATACTAGACTCAGAAATTAAATTAAATTAGAAATTACAAAAATAATTAAAAATTCTTCAAGTTAAATGTATCTAATTTAGTAGATGTAGAAAACAAAATAAAAAATAATAATAACCTACATCACTATAAAAAAATAAATTGCATTGGTACATTACTTATTTAATTAATACAATATGGAATTTTTTTTCTATATTTTAGTAACTACTTACGGATGATTATGGACAGGAGGCCCAGAAGTTTAAGGTTGGAATTTAAATGTAAATAATAAGTTTCCTAGTTGATTTAAAGATTCCGGTTTATTTTAGATTGAAGAACAATGACCACTATTGACAACTGTACGAACAAATTTCCCCCCAAAAAATTTTAAAATGCCTATCATTGTTTTTTCTATAGTGCTCTTGAGATCAGTGTGTTTCATACCTTCCTATTAACAGTTTTTCTAAGAGTAAGTTGAACATTTATGTTATGTTTTCTTTATCATTATCTTTATAGTTAAATAGTGATTTTAGAATTTTTCTGAGTTATAAGCATTACAAATACCGAGCCTCTGTAAGTAGTGGAACAATTGAATTTCGGGATGTCCATTATTAGTGCAAACGATTTTTTTTTTTTTTAAATGTACCTTATACCTGCATAACTGAATATTTTTTCAATTTTAAATTGTTAAATAGAAAAATGAGACCCTAGAGATTTTAGATGTCCAACGGAGAAGTTTATAACTATAAGAATTACGATGGCTTAAGCCAAAAAAAGACAAATATTTCCTTTGTTATTTCCGTCACTCGTGCGGTTACCCTACTATATATAGCAAAGACAAATATATATGTATATTTCTTATATCTTTTGAATTTTTAATAATGAATAATCATTTAATACAGCTTAACAATGCTGTTTTTCTACTTGTAAATTTTAGTATCATTATTTATTTAGCAAAGAAAAGTAATCGCCTATCCTAGAAGTTTTTTTAAATATTTTTGTTTTAATTTTAATAATGAACAAGGCCCTAAATCTAAATTTAAATATTGTTAATTTAGTATTAATAAATAAAAAAAAAATGATATCCCAATAAAAAATATTCATTCATACATTGCTTTAGGGTGGATAGAATTCTCAATTTCTATACCCAGTTTCTTGAATTCGGTTTACTTTTTTAAATTCAAATATTTTTTTAAGTATATTTAAATTACAAAAAAAAATAATATGATGTAACCGTAAAAATTAAAGAATTACAATATCACTTTATTTATATCATTAATTATTAATTTATTTTTTTTCCTTTCTTGTAAATTTTAATAACATTATTTACTTGGCTTAGAAAAACATGTTTTTTATATCTTTTGATTTTTTAATAAAAACAAATCAATTAATATAACACAAGAATCCTTTCTTATTTTATTTTCTTGAAAATTTTAGTAATATTATTTACCCAGCAAAAGATAATAACTAAAAATTCTAGAAATTTTAATTTTTTCTAATTATTATGCATTGTTGTTAAATTGTTGAATATATAATATAAAATAATATAATTAGGTAAAAAATAAACACTTTGCCATTGGTTCTTTTCTTATTTAAGTAATACAATATACAAGGTATTTTCTTTTGTTATAAAATTTTAGATATGTTATTCTCAAAATAATTAAAAATATGAAAACTAATTAGTTTATTCTTTATATATATATAAAGAATAAACTATATATATAAGGATAATTAAATTTTTAAAAATATTACGGTAATCTGTCATCTTGTGTAATCTGAGAGATGCGCTAAAAAAACAAAACAATTTGTCTGAGTGCCACCCTTAGAATTCTGAATACAGTTCATGAATAAATGGTGGATATGGCCAACCTTGTTTAGCAACTTCCAAAAAACAAAACAAAAAAAAATTAATTCACAAACATTCTCTCTGTGAGTTCATAAAGGACACCAGAAAAAATTGTAACTGATAAAAATTTTTAATTATTTTAAATTATGCCTGGGAATTAGTTGATTTTAAGTTATTTCCTTAAAATATACAAAAAAAAAAGTAATTTTGAATTGCATAACGAACTTACAATAATAAGACCCAATTATTATCAAAAACAATGTTGTAATTATAATAAAATAATGACGTAATTAATTAATTAATAATACGGAAGTCGCAAGTATCAACACTCATTATTTTGTTTCGCGGGGAACTTCTTGAATATCAAATTTATACACAGCTCAAATTTCTTCTCTTGGCCCGTTTAATATAATGTTACATAATTATTCGAAAATACGTCATTTTATTTTATAATTTTAGGTCTTTTCTGTGCGAACTTAATGTTAAGAAAATATTCGAATTTTTTTTTGTCAACTGAAATAATATTTATACAACTGATCATAAAACAGTATTTTTTAGGAATAATCTTAAGAAGAATTAAAAAATGTAATTGGCAAGGTACACTATTTCACCGTTTTAATAAATACAACTTCAATTTCAAGACTTAAGTGACAATAAATTTCATTTTATAAAGATTCATAAAAAATTTAACAAATCCCTTATTAAGTCAAACTAAACCTTATAGACCTCCTAAACGATGAATTAAAAAAAAATATATATTTTATTGAAAATAAATAATTATGACGATATAGACCTCCTTAAAATGCAGTTATGCAGATTTCAGGATCTTGAAATATATCAAAAATACAAATAATAAAATAGACCAGCAGGATAATTATAATATATCTCTTATACGAATAAACATATTTCCGTAATATTTCGAATGTATTTGGAAGAAGGATGATGGATACTTAATGAAATATTTTTTTCGATCTTACATCAGTATTGTTAGATCTTAATTATATTTTATTGACTGCTTATCTATAAAAAACTATATAAAATATTCTACTTCAATGTTTAAAATATTTCCGATGTTTACATGTTCTTGTATTGTTGAATGATGTAAAATATGTTTAATTCCTATTTCAATTTTATTACATTACGGATTTTGTTTCATAATGCTTTATCGTACATTAAAATGTATTGTAAATACATATATTAGCGCTAATTCTTGGAGTGCGTATGTCATGTACGTGAATTTCCTAGACAATAAAAAAATTATAAGACATATATGACAGGTTTATAACTAACGATCCTTTGCAGATTTATTTATTTTATTATATTTTTTAAATTTATTTTTATCTTTTTATTTTTTGTACCAACCATCTGAACAGTATAAAAGTAGTGTTATTTAGGTGATCGGGCGCTGATGATCTGGATGTTTTAAGTCTAGACTTCGAAGCAAACAAACAAAACGTGAATTCCGGTTGCGTATGGTTGCCACACGGGAGAATATCTGTTTACATATAATAAAAGAGTGAGAGAGAGTGACAAAGGAAAGGAAGAGAGAGGAATTAAAGAGAGAGAGGTTAAAACGCATGTAAGTGCTATCAACCCCCGGGGTTGCCCCTCTCCCTATCCAAGGTCACTGACGCAGGAACCTACCCTCTCTCCTCCCAAGATATCTTATTGCTTATATTTTCTTAAAAATAGTGCAAGCTGAGGTAGAATTAGAAAAATCGTAGATCATATAAAATTATACTTGTAGCGGTATGCCTTTTTGCTTTTTCCCATTATTGCTTAGTCCGAAAATTCATAACGCCGTCAAACTTTTCCCCCCTCAAAGATTCAAAAACTTGTCAAAATATGCCCCTCTCCTCAAATCCTTGAAACCCTTGATCTAGTCTGTTTAGACACGTCGTTTACAAGTTCCGTTTATGATTACATTCTTGAATTTTCAAATTCTAATCGTCGTTGAAGATTAGGTAATGGCAATAAAAATCGATTCTATATTTGCAAACATAATTAACGTTCAAGATTAGTGGTGGGGAAGGAGCTTCGTGCTGACAGTGCCATTACTGTTCCATCAAAATGTTCCACTTCAGAAAATATTGAGTAGAAATTTCATACTCTAATCAAATTACTAACCTTAGGTCAGACATTTACAGTAAAAGAGAATATTGCGGCTACGGAATGGGAGGGATGTTAGTGTAGACAGATAACGCAAGTAAAAAGTTCCGAATTCCGGGAGGGAGAGGGGGGGGGTTAAATCGAATTAGTGGGAGAGTGTGGAGTGAAAGGTGTGAGACGTGCCTCACTGCCCGGTGGGACTAAACCCTTTCCAACGGCCCTTCCATCCCTAACCTTAATGACTCCGTTTGTTTCTCCTTCAGTCCATATTCCAGTTTGAAATATATTCTATTGATTAACAAAAAAAAAAAAATTATTGAGATTTATAGGGATGTACAAATATACGATGAGTAAAATTTGGAAACAATGTATGTCATCACGGTAGTGATTTGTGAATTGACTGCCCATCTGTACCATTCAAAGGACAATTATACGTCAACAGAGGAAATACATCTCGAGGTATATTATTTTCTATTGACGTTTGAGGATAACATAAAATTATTGGTACTGGTACTAAGTGGAGTGAAACTAGTCCGGCATGTGGGCAGTGTTGCCCAAACGCGAGACCGAGACGAGTCTTGGTCTTGCAAACTCAGTCCTAGTCATGGTCTTGGTCTTGCGCAAGAGTCTCGCAAGAGTCTTGCAGTTACTTATTACCTTACTACTATAGAGGTATTACTGTAACTTTTTAGATTGGATACACCTAACTAAGCCCTAATGAAAAATTAGAGGAGTTAAATGCAAAAGTATATTGTTTATACCGATTATTAACATATAGTAACAAAGTTTGTCAAGTATTAGTAACTATTTCGCCTTTATTTTTATTTAAAAAATCGATTTTTTTTACCAGTCCTGGTCTTGGTGTTGCAACAGTTAGGCGGCCTTGGTCTTGGTCTTGCACTTTGCACTTTGCACTTGCAATTGCCCAAGACCGATTTTGGGCAACACTGCATGTGAGCCAACCTGGTCCTTTTAGCCAACCCCTGACGCACAGTTGGACGAGTAACAGGAAATTCGCTACATCGGCTATTTATTTTTTTTTCAATTGAACTATTCAATAAGAACAATGAAAAACGTATGTTCGTCCAACTTAAAATATTCTCATGAATTTATTTTTTTTTGGGGGGTCCTCCTCTTATTCGCCTTTAAACTATACGAGGTTTTTCAGGGCCAGGGGGTGTGGGCGGGAATTTAAAAGACTCCCCCGTCACCGGTACGCGAACTCGTGACTATTTTAAATCTATTATCTCATATATCAGGTTGCCGGGCAACGGCGGTGCTGTGCGCACACATTAGCCCGTTCGGCTACCCCACCCACACTATTCTCATGAATTATAAGAGGTATCAATAAAATAGTTATAAAACAAAAAAAAATTTACCCGACGTTGCGAGTTTTCCCTTACTCGTCCAACTTTGTGACGGCTGGCTTGAAACCGAGATCACGCGCAATTTATTGTATATTAAGATAACAAAAATATCTAAACTATCTTGTTATCTTTCAAGATAACAAAACAACCACTCGTATATTCAGTGGCCTGAGACAGACGTTGTACATTATATAGGACTTACATTCGACAAAAGGATGATTTAGTGCCCATAACTAAAGAAAAAAAAAATATATTAGCGACTGAAAATACTATACTCATTTTTTTTTCCAAATTAAAATTGAAAATCAAACAAAAACTGTATATACAAACTTACTAAAACCACATGGGCATACGCCTCACAGATATACGGATTAGAGATTCTCCTTCCTTCTTATAACAAAAAGATAAAGGATTTTTACGAACATAAACTATACTTTTTATTTTTATAATGAAATTATAAATTCTCCAAGAGATAGAAATACTTTATTCAAAGTAGGACTGCCCTGCTACCTAGGGTTGTTTTATAAACTGTATACTAATCAATCATTTTTGGATATTACATTATTTTATTGTTATATATATATATATATATATATATATATATATATAATATATATATATATATATATATATATATATATATATATATTATATATATATATATATATATATATATGTTTTTTTCCTTCCTGTTTCATAAGTGTAATCATATAAAATATCATTAGCATATTACATTAAACTATTACTACTACACAATAGTAAAAATAATGTCTAGTGCTAAAAAAACAAAGATTAATACAGCTAACATAATTTTATGCAATACATTTCATATGACTAGACTTATAAGATATGATTAGACTAAATATTAAAAAATGTATAAATAAATAAATAATAATAAATATCACTGGATACTACTGGATGAACCGCTGGGAATCAAGAATTATGTTCTCGGCAAATATCGGAAGCTCCCTAACAACACCTAGATCCTCAAGGAAGCTCCTTGTTCTTTTTGGAATCGTTCCTCGAGACCCGAACCTAGGACCTTCCACGGTGAACTCTCTCAATTAATTAACAATATAATTAATGAATTCAGATCATAGTTCTTTATTTAAGTCAGTGGATATGAATAACCTATATACTTGCGTTGAAACATAAGTGCTACACCGATTAACAACTAACATAAAACTAGTTAATATAAAATCACAGCTATCAAACACCAACTACTTTTGATCTAGAAGATAATCCTGAAACCTATCTGAACCCACGAACTAGAACAGTGGCGGACAAATTATTTTCTAGCATCAAAGCCATTCAAGTCCAAAGTCATTCGAACAATGCTCCCTTCTATGTAATCGACAAAACCCTACAAATGTCCTTAATATCCCATTTGTTCTAGACCTCATTCCAGACTAATTTTCCTAATTCCACCACGATCTTAGTCATCATCCAGATTCTGTTGCAAAGTCGATGTCAAACTCCACCCATGCCGTCCAACACATACTTCTTTTCACTCTCTATTTCATATTAAACTACACGGACACAACAGTATATAAACCACGTGGCTGACATACACATCACGAGGCGACTGAAAATAACCAGAAAGAGAGATTTTTCCTGATCCCATTTAACGTGACTTACTTCTAAGAACTTATTTTTCTCTCTTCAAACTTTAATCCACTCCTATCAAGAGATTGACAATAACCAGATGTATTGTTGTAATGAATTTGGAAAAATGATATTGTAGGCATGATGAAGGATAGCATCCAGCAGCACCTCTTTGTGGTCTTTAATTCCTTCTATAATATAGGAAAGGATATCTCTAATCTAGCTACTTTATGATATTATATGATGGTTTATGTATTTAGGTTCGATCACCCACACAATTTGTATGGACTATAAAAAATATTGACCAATACAAAAATATTTTTATATTTTGGGTGCTTCAGCCGGAAAGCCTCGTAGTATCATAATTTATACCAAGAAATTGGGAGGAAATAACTTTTTTTGAGATGAAATATGGTAACGAAATGGTTGTTATCTTGAAAAATGTTGAAGTTACTTACAAAAAATATATATATATATATATATATATATAAATATATAATATATATATATATATATATATATAAATTAGCTAATGATGGGATCCAGGAGTAATATTATGTTAGGCAAAAAATAGATCTTTAATGAAAACTATTTTACAAACAATAAATAATGTTAACGCTCACAGCGTTAATTTTTTTAAACTATTATTATAGATAATTTATTTTAATAAATACGTTTATTATTATAGTTTTATTTTTATTTTATTAGTTGGGCACTCGGTAAAGAGTCCTGTGGTCTTCTCAACCAGCTCCCTCCAAATGTGTCTGCCTCTGGCAGCCACCATCCATTCCCTGATGAGAGTGTAGTTCGAGTATCCATTGTCACACCATCAGTCCATCGGAACTTTGGTCTTCCGGAAAGCTCTTCTAACAGATTTCCCGTCTTGTAGTTATAGTTAAAAGGCTGAATTCTTATGGAGGGTATTATAGTGAGTTTATTATAGCCTTGCATACAAAACAATGCAGTTTTTTAAGCCCGTGGGCTTCGTAAATTTACTCTGCAGTACTTTATTGAGGCTAAGTGTTTCCAACAGCTGTTCTGCCCATTAGCAGTTTTACGAATTAATATGAGCGCTCATAAAATCTCTATATGAAGTCACTAAAGAATACAGAGTTGTCTATTTATACAGATCGTCACTGGTGCTGCCCGAAATAGCATTGGTCTTGCACTTTGCAAGACCAAGACCAAGATCGGCCAACTGTTGCAATACTAAGATCAAGACCGGTAAAAAAAAATGTTTTTGTGAATAAAAATTAAGGCGAATTACTAATACTTGACAATTTTAGTTACTATATGTAACTACCGATGCGAGACCGAAAGAAGTATTGGTCTTGCAAACTCAGTCTTATTCATGGTCTTGGTCTTGCGCAAGAATCTCGCAGTTAATTATTAGCTTATTACTGGTACAGACATTACTGTAATATTTTATATAGGAGAAACCCAACTAAGCCCGAATGAAAAATTAAAGGCGTTAAATTCAAAAGTATATTGGTTATACGAATTATTTACGTATAGTAACTAAGATTGTCAAGTATTAGTAACTATTTTTCCTTAATTTTTATTAAAAAAATATTTTTTTTCTACAAGTTCTGGTCTTGGTCTTGCAACAGTTAGGCGGCCTTGGACTTGGTCTTGCAAAGTGCAAGACCAACAAGACCGATTTTAGGTAACACTAATAACCGATGTATTTTTGCATTTAACTCTTTTAATTTTTCATTCATGCTTAGTTAGGTTTCCCTATCTGAAAAAAATATTTCTACAGTAATAGGCTAATAAGTAACTGCAAGATTGTTGCGAGACTCTTGCACAAGGCAAATACAAGGACCAAGACTGAGTGTGCAAGACCAAGATTCATTGGTCTCGCATTTGGGCAACATTAATACTATTACGTCACCTGCGTGCGGCCAAGTAAACAAATTATCCAGCGTTTGAATTTTTATAGATCCAATCTTTATTGTTAATATATTAATTTATTTTAGCATTAGCTTATACTGATTATTCAATATTTTATCATTGTTTTTATTTCCAGAATTTATTTTTATTTATGAGCATTCTTTATTTTATCACCAATCAAATGTAAAATTGATTTCATTTTTTTTCTTTATATTACCGATTTTATTATTTCAATATTATTTTTATAATTTAATTATTTTCTATACTAGACTGAAACGACAAGAAACCACTCAACGTTTCCGATTACTTCAGCACTTACTAGACAAACGCTCTAACCTTTCAATTAATTACAAAAGACTCATATACATGACTATAATAAGGCCTATTTGGACTTACGGAGTTGAGCTATGGGCTTCCACTAAACCTCCTTTGCAGTAGAACATATAAAAAACATCTAGAGACCATACCTTTGCTCCTAACTGTCCGATTATAATGATTTTTTTAAAGGAAACTTCGTAAACTTTTAAATGAACATAAACTCCACTAAAACATCGAAATCCGCTCGTATCCAATCCTTACAATCCAAAATCCTCCGTAAAATCCTCAAAGCTCCGTACTTTGTTACAAATAAAACCATCCATAATGACCTCAATGTTTATTTTGTTTCAGATCTGGCACAATCCAGATACCTATCCTTCCATAACAAACTTCAGAATCATCCCAATCCTCTCGTTTCTTACCTTGCTGCCTCTTCAATTCCTGATAACCCTCCGAGGTGTCTGAAAAGAAGATGGCCCCGTGATCTCCTTCCTAATGTAGACATATTATTTGAGTGCTACCATTGGGTAGTTACTCAGCAAGTGTTTTCATGTCATTATATGCATTTGTTCAAATTTACTAGATATATTTATTTAATACAGTTGTAAATATCATTAAGCAATAATAAAAAAAAATTATTTTCTATTATTTTTACATCTGTTAAGCTTCATTCTAAGTTTACACTTAAAACCGTGAGGTTGAGGGAGTTTAACACCATAAATTAATTAAAATATATTAAACTAAGTTTTATTAGTCTGCGATAGATTTAGTTTAATACAGTTTACTAATTACTATTGATCCTATTTCGATACTGGGCGATTCTGTACCTTCGACATTTAATTTGGGGGGAGGAACCAATATGTCTGCTGAGGGTGATCTATTGCTTCCTACCGGACGGTTTCCTAATTGACTGCTCTAGGCAGACCAGATCTCGTCTCCAAAACCTGCATCTCTACGCCTCTGTATCAATCATTCTCTAATACATTACATAATTTATTTTGTATATTGTCTTCAGAAATACACGAAAAATAATATGTAATTTTATATATAGGATGCTCCGTAAGTAGAGAGAAGTGTTTAAAAGGTTGATAATAGACATCAAGATACACAAAAAAGCACATATAAAGAATTGTCCAATTTCTATCAGAAAAGTGGGAAATTTAAGATTTGTGTTTATATTAATCGAGAAACGTTTTTTTGTTGAATAGGAAGCAATAACTTGAAAAATATTTGATTAAGTAAGTAAACATTGCTCCATAGTAAACAAGACAAAATTTGCTTTTTTTCATATTTAAGGCAATAATACTTCCAATTTCCTTCAAATTCTTTTAATTACATTTGTTATCTCTAACGTTTCGGGAAAATTCTTCCATCATCAGAGCAATCCTTACCTCCACTGAAATTATGCACATTTTATATTAACTTTTTTTTTTTTTTAAACAATATCATTCTACTTCATCATTTTTTAAAAATTCTCAAATATAAGCCAATTGAGCCAATTTCTTAATTTTCACTCTTTAACTTATAAAGTTATGTATTAAGAGGAAATTGTAATTAACGCGTATCAAGGTAATGTTCTTTTAAAACTGAGAATTAAAAAGTATTATAATACTTATTGAGATAAAATAATAATACTTATTATTTGGATATAATATTCTTCTATTTATATAGCTCTGTCCAATTCCGGTTCCCAAGATTGCATTTAGCATCATATACGAAATACACCAATCTCGGTGTACAAATCCTTAGATAATTAACATAACAAATAAGTAAATAAAATTTTGAGACTATTAATTTGTGTATAGTCGAATGGATAAACAATATAATACAGAGGTCGAACTTTTTATAAAAGTTTCGTTTTAACAGTAAACGTGAAACTTTTTAGAAAAAAAATTCTTAAAATAAAATTTCTAAGTAATTTGTTTTTAATAAAGTTGCAAGTTTATAGTAATAGTTTAACTTGAATTATTTAAGTTCTTAAAAAAATTTTTTTAATTCAGAAACATAATTTCTTTCAAATCTCTATGATATAATTTTGAGTCTGGATTAGTAGATGGAGAATATTGTTGTCAATTATTAGCAAAAGAACATCTTTACTTCCGAAAGTCATAAAAAATCTTGGTTTGAAAATATATATATATATATATATATATATATATATATATATATATATATATATATATATATATATATATATATATATATATATTAAAGCAATTTCAGAAATATATTATTAAAAAATGTGTACATTAATAAAGTATACATAAATAATAATATTTAATTTAATTTGTGTGAAAAAGGTTATTTTTTATTTTATTATGAAATTTTTTTATTACAATTTAATCAGTATTATTTATATAAAACCGTATTACTTTGTGAGTGATAATTATTTTCAATCGAATCATTAAACATCAAAGATAGATTTAAACTCTTATTTATAAACAAGCAATGATTTTTTAAATTAAAAATCAAATATATTAATTATTACATGATTGTGTGGAAAAATATTTATCGATTTAAAAACCTGTTCCACTATGAATAGTAACACAACGATTTTAGCGTGAATGAAGAGTAAATGTGAAAATAAAAAAAAATCTAATAATTTTAATTGCATAGAAGTTGGTTGGGATGCTTGGTCAATGAAAGTAAAACTAAATAAATTATATTCAATTGTATTTCCTAATATACTAAAATTTATTATTATAAAATTTTAATTATAATAAAAAAATATTAATATATTTCAATATCTCGCCATAAATGAGCAAATCCTCCGTCATTCGTACAACCTACTTTTGAAACTCCTCACCTATTCATACCACGTCTACAGATTCCTTCAAACAATTACACCACCTACTTCACACCCACATTTTCTCAAGTTTGTTATAATTTTTATTTTATGTAATTACAATTAACATAGAGAAGTCATTTTATTTTTATTTGGTTTTTTAATGTATATTTTTAAATATATATTATTAAAAATGTATTATTTTTAAGTAGTCTGATGTAGATATTTCTTGAAGTTTGTTATTATTTTTAGGGAACAGATTCATTTTATTTCACATCAATACCTCAAACAATAATTTATTTATTTTAAATTTGTCCTTTCTTTGATTAAACACACCAAACTTTTCTTCAGTATATCAAAGTCAATCCGCTCTTAATAATAATTTTAAGTTTGCGAAACTGTCCTACAGTATCCTTTAATAACACCCCACTTATCCCTGTTGAACGAATCCGATACCTAGGACCCAACCTGGACAAACGTCTCACTTGGAATCCTCATATGAGACTGAACCGACAAGAAACAGCTTGACGTTTCCGCTTACTCCAACCCTTACTAGACAAACGATCTAAGCTTCCAATTAATTACAAAAGACTCATTTACATGACTCTAATAAGACCTATTTGAACTTATGGAGTTGAGCTATGGGGCTCCACTAAACTATCGAATTCCTCTCATATCCAATTATTACAATCCAAACTTACTTTGTCACAAATAAAATAATTCATAAAGAACTTAATGTTCCATATGTTTCAGATTTGGCCCAATCCCATATACCTCTACTTACATAATAAACTTCATAACAATCCGAATACTCTTGTCTCTAACCTTGCTTCCTCTTCAATGGCCGCGTGATCTCCTTTTGTGGACATATTATTAGAGTGCTACCGATGGGTAGCTTATCAACAAGCGTTTTCATGTGATTATATTTCTGTGTATATTTACTTGATATATTTATATTAAAACAGTTGTAAATATGATAAATAAAAAAATAAAATAAAAGTTTGAGAATTATTTAATACAATTTTTATTAATCACGCATTCATTGACTTTGACTTGAAGACAAACGAGACAAAGAAACATAATACAACTCTGGCTAATTGAGAACAGGGATAATTTATCAGGCTGCTCAAGTCGGCCTAATCTCCGAGGTAAGCCCCCCTTCGCCCCCCTTTCCATCCTCCCTCACCTCCCTTTATCCCCCCCATCATATATCATAGTGACTGACTAACGTGCATAACTAACGATCTCTCCTACTCGGATTAGCAAGTCAAAAGGTAGTCGTAAGTATTATTATACTCCTCCAATTTGGAACTCCAATTGCTCCATTGTATGGTCGCACCATCAGAACCCCCGACCAATCCTATACCCGGTTATGGAAATGGTTCGCCAACTTGCCCCATAATCCTCTTCCCTGATGATTAGCTTTTACTCATGGTACAGTCCACTACAACAGCGTTTAGGAATCGACTCCGATCCATGGGACAGCTTTCGTTTCCATTAAAATATTTTTTTTAGAGAAAACTATCTATAGGATGTTTAATAGTGGTATGATGGCAGACTGTGGTGAATAATGGAAGAGGAGTTGGTTGGGGAGCTCAGTCAAAAAATAAATAAATGATATTTATTTTTATATTTCGACCCAAAGTTCAGGCCTTCATCAGGGCTAAGAAAAGACCAGATAATAATATGAGAAATTATTAGCGTAGGGGAAAAAAATATTAAATAATATTTTTTTACTGTTATTAATTTTTTTCATATGTTCCTTACATTATTATTTTTTTTTCATAAGTTAATAGTTTCTGAAATTGTTAGCTGGTTATCGGCAAATATAAAAATAAATATCATTTATTTATTTTTGAATAATTTATTTCTTTACAGTAACATTTTTTGATAATGAGCGTGAAAACGAAAAAAAATCGAAAAATAAAGAGAAACGGTTTTTTATGAATTTAATTTAATTTAAGTACGAAACGGAAAAATACTTTTTTTAATTTCGGTCTGACTGTAATTTTTATTTTCGATAGTCTTTCAGTTATTTTGGAACAAAAACTTTTTCCATTGCAATTTTTAAGTAAAGGTTTTACAAATTTTTTATTTATTTTTTTTTTTTGTCGATTTCGCTAAAAAGCTGATAAACGACACACTAGAATCAAGGATAATTCATTAAAGACAAATCATAATTATAATTTAAGCATAATTATTGTTTATTTATCGGAACTTATTTTAAGAACTAAAATAATTGCAAGTTAAACTTTTACTATAAACTAGGAATTTTATTTTTTTTTAATTACTTAGAACTTTCATTTTAAGAAATTTTTTCCTTAAAAGTTTAACATAAACTGTTAAAACGAAACTTTTTGAAAAAATTCGACCTCTGTTTATAATATTGTTCATCCGTTCGACTATATACAATTTAATAGTCTCAAATTTTTATTTAAGTATTTGTTATGTTAGTTATATATGGAGAATGAAGGATTTGTACACCGAAATTGATGTATTTCGTATATGATGTTAAATGCAATCTTGGGAACCGGAATCGGACAGAACTATATAAACAGAAGAATATTACATCCAAATAATAAGTATTATTATTATATCTCAATAAGTATTATAATATTTTTTAATTCTCAGTTTTAAAAGAATATTACCTTGATACGCGGTGATTACAATTTCCTCTTAATACATAACTTTATAAGTCAAAGAGTGAAAATTAAGAAGTTGGCTCCATTGGCTTATAGTTGGGAATTTTTTAAAAATTTAATATTGCATACACTCCACAGACTGTTGTTGGTTTCAGACGAGGATGGTCAACAATCGGCCAGATATTCTGTCTGAGGACTACCCTGGAAAGAGGACAGGAATATAAGCTCAAAACGCACCACCTCTTCGCTGATTTTAAATCAGCCTACGAAAAGATCGACCATCAAAAGATGTACGATGCATTGCGCCAGTTCAACATCCCCTCCAAGCTTATCAGGATGACCAAGTTAACAATGAACGAGGTGGTGTGTGTTGTTAAAATTAAGGGCAACGTATCGGAGGAATTTTCTACGAGAAGGGGCGTAAGACAGGGTGATGCCCTGGCATGCCTCCTGTTTCCCTTGGCCCAAAAAAGCAGTTCGTGAGTCCCAAATACGAACATCTGGCACGATCTTCAATAGGTCTGTTCAGCTCCTCGCCGACGATATCCGTACATATATTATTACAGTAAGGCTCGAAATCGGTTATGTACCATGAATGGGGTACCGTTGGATTCAGAATTTCACGGAGGGTTAGCGAATCGTATTCTCCACTTTTGTTTTTCTTTCTAAAATAAATAAAGTCCATATAAATATTTTGCTAGGCTTCAATACCCGAACAGCGATAGGTCTGTTGATCGATACGGGACAAATTGGATCTAGAAGATTTTGATGCGTATAACCAGACCCGGACAGCTCCTCCGGAACTATCGGATCCTGCGTTTTTAAGCCCAAAAAAGTACTATTTTCGAGATAACGCAAGGCATAGATTTCGCATCCACACAACCTCACGTTAATTGTAGTACTGTCATTGAATACATGTCTCTTTTCGTCGACTTGAGGTCTCTGTGATCGAGAGAGGAGGAGTATATATTATTTATCGATGGTGTTTTTGATCGGCAAGCCATATCATCGTCAATTTTTCACCAAATCTCAAGATTGAGCCACCAATTTCGAAGGCTTCCTTCTCCTTCAGGCGGACAAAATAGTCCAATAATCCCGAAAATTCAGGGAAAAAAATTATAAAAGAAAAAAAGCTTTATTTGCGAATAACTAAAAAATTACACTCTTTTCCCTCGGTTGTGCCCGTAATTATATAAAAGATTACTAAATTCCCTACAAAAGGAAAAAACAGTCATTGAAATCGGACAATTTTTAGCAAAGATACAGCTTACTGAAATTTGTAAACATGTTGATTCCAAACAAAACTGAATATTTAAATTAATTTTTGTTTTTTTTTCGATAAAGTAACATTTGATTTCTTTATCTTTTTATAGGTTGCATTATTTTCTTTTCTTATTAATCTGGCATTTGATAACAATATGCTCTGCGAATTTTTAGCACGGGCTTACAAGTAGACATTATTGGGCGTTCTAGGCAAGCGGTTGCACAATCATTTCTGAAACTGGAGGCTGCAGCGAGGAAACTTGGCGTTACAGTCAACGAGGTAAAAACGGAATACATGGTAACCAAGGAAACCACAGAACATGGTACTAGTGTGAGTTTTGGACCCTTCAGGTTTGAACAGGTATCAGAATTAACACACCTGGGCTCGCCGATCACTGTTGATAACCGGATGGACACAGAGATAAATACGAGGATTTTGCTGGCCAGCCGTTGCTATTATGGTATGAGTCAACACATGAAAACCACTCTGGTGACTGAGCGTAGCGAAGTAATCCTTCCTCTTCCAAGTAATTCATTCCCGCCGTCCTTCATACATCGCCGAGCTCCTTCAATTTAAATCTTCTGTCCACTCCCGCAATACACGTTTCCAGTCTTCAGATTTATATATAATGGCCCACCTAACCGCTGCTTTCGATAAATCTTTTATTATTCGATCCTCTTCCCTATGGAACTCCATCCCCCCCACATCCGTCAATCCAAAACCCTTCCTACCTTTAAATCCCAACTGTTTAATCATTTCTTATCCATCCAGTCATCATAAAATTGTAAATAGTTACTACTGTAAATATGTATATAAATTATTAGATCGTTCTTTATTATTTTTACTTCATGTTTATTTTCAATTTTTTACTTTTTATTATTAACTGATGTAAATTAGAAAGTAACTTATAATTTATCTTATTATTATTTTTTCATTTATCTTTTTTTTTTGACTATTTAATCAAACTATATTTTTCTTTATGTATTTCTGAGGATCCTTAGCCCACATTTTTGTCTCTCTGTATTATTCTAAAGGGACTCGTCCTAGAATAAATAAAGCATTATTATTATTATTATAAGACTCTTATCGGACCGGTTTTAAGTTATGCATCCCTAGACGATAACCAAGGCAACAAAGCAGGACCGCCTAATATTCGAGCGAAAAATTCTTAGAAGAATTTATGGTCCAGTGTGTGCGTGAATAGAGAGTGCAGAAGGAGGAAAAATCAGGATCTCTACAAGCGTTTTAGTGAGGCCAATATTGTCAATTTTATAAGAGCAGGCCGTCTCAGGCGGGCAGGTCATGTGGCCAAAATGAGGGACGACATGATCCCAAAGAAGGTGTTGGTTGAAATCCTGCATGGATCGTGACGAGTAGGAAGACCAAAGTTAAGAGGGAGGGACAGCGTGGTCAAAGAAGCCAGGAAGCTAGCTAGGAGTTCGAGACTGGATTGTGGCAGCACAAGGTAGGGACACCTGGCGGATGCTGTTGGCCGATGCCATGACTCGCTAAGCGGGTTGTAGAGCCAGTATAGATAGATAGATAATATTACATAAAACATTTATATCAATAAAAAAAATGTTTCACAGGTTCCTACCTTAAAATTCACTCAAGGAACAGAGCAGGACAGCTCAAGGAAAAAACAAAAATAGATGTATATGTACCCAAATCGTAGGCATTTATATAATAAAATATTTGAAGAGTAAGAGACAAAAAGTTAAGATTCACAGATTAATTAAGAGAATATTTATCAATATGATAAAAATATAATTAATTGATTTTTAACTGATGTACATGCTAAATAATATTGAATGACTAGCTGATGTGCCTATCGTTGATGGGTGTATAATTAAAATTTGAGAATCTTTTTTTGAGATGGATATTGTATTATGGGGAGATCCAAATTTAATTTCATGATATTGGGTGGGGAAAGGGGATAATTTTAATTTTGAGGAGTTTTTCTTCCAATTTTCGGCTAATTGGTTTGATTAATCCTAAAAATGTATACATTTGTTAGGCTAGAGAAGGTGAATTGAATGAAAACTTGAAAGGGATGATCGGACAAAGTTAAAAAATGAGTGTGTTTTATACGTGTTTTAAACGACAACGCATTACAGATGTTGGGGATTTCGGATTTTTCCCGTTGGGTTGTGATAACTTTTTCCATCAGTTGAATAGTACAACTTTTAAATGTGGCTCGCGGTAGAGTAGGTTGGAATTAGAATCGAAGTAACTGCCTAACGGGGATCTCTAGACAAATTACTCAAGAATTCATAGCTTTGGTTCTATTCAATATTTTGTTTTCATTTAAAGTCTATGTTGAAGGTCAAATTCAAACTCTCACCATTAGCCATTGCTGGGTTTACCCCTGACAAAATTTCGTTGGACAATGCGGACATCCAGACAGACAAAAAATCTTTTAAAAGTGGATTTGGTGTCTGTAATGCATGGAACGGAAAGATATCATGGAACGGGCTGATTCTATTCAATTCACAGACAAAACCTTTATTTTATTTATATTTATCATCTTTAAGCTATAAAAATATGTTTATTATTAACATTTATTAACAACATTAACCGAGATCTCTAGACAAATTCATCAAGAATTCATAACTTTAATTCTACTCAATATTTTGTTTTCATTTAAAGCCTATGTCTTAAGTCAAGTAAACCTTAATGTTATGTCAAAAATTCAAAAGTCTGGAATAAGCTATTGCTGGAGCTTACCCCTGACGAAATTTCTTTGCAATGCGGACATACAGACAGACAAACATTTTTTAAAAAGTTAATTTGGTATCTGCAATATATGAAACGATAGGATATTATAAAACGCGTTGATTCTATTTAATGTACAGACAAAAATTTTATTTTATTTATATAGATGATTTTTTTCATTTATATAAATATAGAAACGGAATAACACTATATTATAAATATAGTTAATATAAGGTTAACTAATAAATATAACGTAAACTTAAAAATGTATGTTATTAATTATAACTATAATATTTAATCATTACAGAAATAAAAGATAAACGCTAGGGTATTGTTGTCTTGTTTTTATAAGAAACGTAAAAAAAAAAATAAAAACGTATTCTTGATAATCGCACCTGCATAATGCTTAAACATTATGTTTTAATTTTTACTTACATGTATACCAAATAAGGAAACGCTTTTAACGTCTACAAGAAAACTTGGTATATTCACGTAAAACATTTTTTTTTTAATTTTAGTTATTTATCTACAACTATGGACAAACTGTTGACAACCAGCAGATGTTTGTTGAAAAAAATGGAAATGACATGTCAGACATGGAGAAAAATAGCACCCAGCAATACCTCTTCTCTGGCTGGATTCAATTACCATGTTTTGTTAATGAAGGAAGTCTCTCATCCAACGCCTTTTTAGTCTCCTCTTCGTATTGATTGGCATATCAGCTGAAGCCATATCTCTTATTAGTAAGTTATTATGTCCGTATAAATCAATATGAAATCGTTTATGAAGAGTCCTTAAGTGTTGGTCAACTGTAGGCAGGTGGAAGTCAGTTTGCAAGGCTTTGTTCGTCACTTACCAAGGTGTTTTAATTATTATTTTATTTAAAATATGCTCTATTAAAACTATAAGTTTGTATTTATAACTACTACGGTATACTCAATGTCGTCAAATAATTAATTTCAACAGAAGGAAAAGCGATGCGTTAAGCTATGCACTGCACCAGACATTTTCTTGTAGCGTTTGGAAGTATTGGTCGTGCACTTAACATGTGGTCCTCACCTTCAGAGGTTTTTTTCGAAGGAGGAATTGATCTCGAACGGAAACGGAATGTTGAGTAGCCGAATGAATAAAAAAGGAGTGGGCACAGTACTGAAAGCTCAAATAGTTCGAGCGTGTTTTCTTATTTCATGGCTTCATAAAAGTTAGGTTTAACCCAAAATATCCTGATTAATAAACCGAAACAAAACGTTTGATTTATTGATTATTATGAACAAAGTTTCTTAAGATAATTAAGAAAATATATATTTGTAGCAATAATACTCCCATCATATTTTGTTAGTACTTCTCATTTTTAAATTCAAATTTGCTAGAAACGTAGCTAAGGGAGGTAATTTTGAACAGCTTATTAGCAGGAATACAAGAGGGAGAAAAAGTACGTATAACTAAAATATAATAATATAAAACGTGTGAAATAAAATAAGTAAAAGAAAAAATTAATAAATTCAAAAGAAAAAGCCGAAAGATACATAACATCCATTCATATATTTTTTTCAATCTGTCACTATTAAGGATATCCATGCATAATTAATATAATTTATGAAAATCACAGTTAAAGAATTATTATTAATATTCGAATTATTGTTATAGAAACCCCAAAGTTCCTCATCTTTGATATATCATATTATGCATGTGTTTAGGGATAGACCGTTCCTAATGTAACCGAACGTGTAACCGTTTATGCTGCGCAACATTAGGAACGTTTTGGGTCCTTACAATTTTAGTTACAACTTTAGTTAATTATCAAATCCTTTCTTAGTTTATACCTTATCATTTTTAATCATTCATCATAATTTGGAAAGGTTAAATATTTAAAATAAACAAACTCAAAAGCAATTTATAGGAAGACATTTTAAAAATTCGGATTTACGCCATGTCATAATATGTCAATTTGAAAAATACCTATCTGATACTAATGATCACTTGATTTGACATCGATATAACGATTTTAATCAAAACCACATTCAGCAGATTTGATTACGGAGTCTATTTGATGTTTCTTCTTCTCTTCAACGTTGGTGGGAAAAGGCATGTAAGCATCGATTGAGCATCGTTTAAGTAAAGGTCGAGTAAAATAAGATCAAATATATGCAGAAAGGGGGGAAAAAAAGTTGACATCTCACGAAACCATCCAAATACCTTCTGAAGGAAAGAGAATGTTCTATTAACACAGGTAAGGGAAGTTATGTTGAACAGCTGATTAGCAGGAAGGCAAGGGGAAAAAGTACGTATAACTAAAATATAAAATAAAATTTAATAAATTTAAAAGAAAAAGCTCGAAGGTATATATAATATTTATATTCAACAAAACACAATGGATACACCGCTATCCCACAAGCAATGTTACTGAATTAAGCATAGTGCTAGTAAAGAGACATAAGGTGATTGATCATTTTATAAATGGAAAAATGCAAACAACAAAGTCTCCATAAACATGAACATACAGGTAAATAGTTAAGTTGCCAAATATCTTTTCGTTTTATGCTTATTTTAATCTATTATTACAGTTTACAAAATATAAGAAAATCTCAAGGATATTCTTTTATTTTTTATTTCAATTATTATTAAAGGTTTATGAAAAAAAATAATTAAGTTAAGCATAAGGAAAATGGCATAATATTAAACAATTGCTTTCATCTAAGAATAGACCTGCACGCTCTGTGAACAAGATTTAAGTCAAATAATCCGTAATCAAACATAAAGGCATTTGTGTGGGTTGTATATTGCTCCACCAAGGTTGTGGTTACTGTTTGTGGCTCACATCTGACCGCTTATAGCTTATGTTTCTCCATACGTATAATATTAATTTCTATCTCAACGGTTAATATATAGGAATATATAAATATATGAATGTATTTCCTGATAATCAAGTGATACAATTTTTTTCCAAGTATTTCTAAAATTGCTGGATATCTACTGGGATAAAACATGAAATAATAACTGAGCAACAGATTAGATATTTGTCCCGATTTTTTTAGCAACGATCGATAAACTGGATTGTCGATACAACAATATTATGTTTCCAGTTTGAAATAATATATAAATAATATACACAAATTATAAATTTGTAACGACAAAATTTACCTGTGCTTAAACTTTTAATATTTTTTACTCAAAGATGGGTAGTATGTGAAAGTAATGTGATGCCGGAACTGCAACTAATTTTTTACTCTAAGGAAGAAAATCTGTTGTCCGCATTATACAAGCTTCGTCCGCATTAACAGAAATTATTGTTTGACGAAATTAGGCTATGGCAAAAAATGTTTGATCATCAATATTACATTGCTTCAGTTTATCAAATAAATTGTACTAACAACTTTTCTTTGAACAATTTTCAGGAAAATAAATCTAATTCAATTTTTTTTGTTTCTTTGCGGTGCATACAATTGAACATTAGTACAACAACATAGCCAATACAGTTTTTCTAATTATTATTACAAAGGTGAACAAAAGCGACTTCTGAAATCAAAAACGACGTCAAGGGTAGATAGCAGGTAAATTAAGGACCGACCCTATACCTGTCTCGAGGGAAGGCGTAGATTAAAAACTAGTAACGGGATAAGTAACTGGTTACTTTTAGGGTGTTACCAGTTATTGTGGAGTAATACGGTGACGTTAAGAACCAATGAGAACCATTCTTGCCCCACCCTGAATACTTCTATAAAATCTACTGAGAAGGAAGAAAATAGGTCTTATGTGGAGATCCATGGCTGAAGACAGGTCTTATGTCGATCTCCGGTTTGGAGGAAAGGTCTTATGTTGATGTCCGGCCTTGAGGATAGGTCTTCTGTTTTCTTCCGGCTTGGGAACTGAGGCCATGGCTCTACATAGACCACACAGATGGGCGTCTTGGAGAAGTTTTTGGACCTGGCAGCTTGATCAGCAGATGCAGCGATAAAATCTACCAACCACACCACTTCATATACAATAGATAAGTTTTATTCCCAACAATAAATTTACAAATGGTATAATATTTCATGGCAATAAATTCTCAAAACAGTTCGTCCTAAGAAAATTATCAAGATAGAGGTGAGCCCCATCACCCAGATTGAAGTCTAGAAATAAAGATAAAGAAACTAAGAATTTATCTAAGATACAGTAAAAGGAATATGTTAACCATATGTAAGAAACAAACCTTTAAGAAACTGGGGATAAGAAAAAAAAAAAAAAAAACAGTCCATCTGAAATCACGCCTTCACAGTTAATTATTGAATTCATTGATTCTTGTAAATATAATTTGGATATATTCTTTATTAAGCATAGAAATAAATTATGTTTTTTTGGTAAAAGTTATTTTCATTTTGCCACCCATTTATATCATGATGATCACAGGTAATGTGTGTAATTAGAAAGCATGACAAACACAAACCAGCCTTTGAGAAAAGAAATCCAATTAATTAATTCTGGGCCAATCAATATATAATAGATACAAATTTATTTTACTAATTTTTTATTAAACATTTCCGGGTAAATATCATCAATAATTATCCAGTGGCAGCCTGAATAAATTTAAACACCCCAAAACGTAACATTTGAATGGACATATGTAAAGATATAAAAACTTTTCTGAAAAAGGTAGGAAAGTCGTGTGAGTGGACAGACCAGATTTTTTTATTAAATGTCAAGACCTTTTTTTTTTTCTTTGCATTTGTATCATTCATTCATTTTTATGTCCGTTAACATCCCCAGCTAATTGTACAAATACGTCCGTCATTATCTTTAACTTTATTTTTGGATTTTGTTCAGATGGATTCGTAATCCGCGCTGGGCGACGGTTGAAAAGCCCTGTTTGGCGGAGTTTGGCATAATAGCCGTCCCATTAATGAGAAAGCTGATTTGGTCCAGAGTGGAGAGATATCTGGTCTGGAGCTCCTTCTATTAGCATGTTTATTGACCAAACTATTGTTAGGCATTTCCCTTTTGTAAAATGCCCCTCCCACCTCATTCCGGATTCCTGCTGAGCGCGCCACCTATACGACCGAGCCGCATGATATTAAACCCCCGCTTTATGATATCATTAAATGGCAAAAGACCGAGTAGAGAGAAGTGGTAGTAATGATGATTTATGACCTACACTGCTGACTCCAAGGATCTTTGATTTAATTACCCCGACTATCAAGTTTATTACTAGTACCATCTGCAGGGGCCGTTAAGTTCAAGATAGTATAATAACTTCACTTGGTCTTGATAGTTAACTTTATATTATCCTGACCTGTATATTCGGTAATATTCCTACAATAGTTCAATAGCAGATGTGCAGAAAGTTAACTCATTAAAATCAAGGCAAATCATTTTGGATACGGTAATAGTATTTTGGTTTATTGTTTTTAATAATCAACCATTGTGATCGACTAAAAATTTACAAAAACTTAACCCCCTCTCAAAATTTGAGGTTTCACATTTCAGGATGTGAAAAATGAATAAATTTTTTTGGCGTCTGCCGTCCGCGCATCTTCTCCGAAACTACTGTACCGATTTGTTTCAAATTCGGATATAACATCAGAGGTCACCCGAGGATGATCCCCTTCATCGACATTACCATCCGCCTTTTACTTTCGAAATGGCGGCCGAAAAACCTGCGTTGCTATTGACTGTAGCTCCTAAACGAATGTACCGATTTCAATGAAACTTGGCTAAAGTCATTTTCTTGACGTCCTTTAAATTTATCCATATAAAATACTTCCCAATAATCCATAATGACCTTAATGTTCCTTATGTTTCCGATTTGGCCCAATCCAGATACCAATCCTTCCATAATAAACTTCAGAACCATCCGAATCCTCTCGTCTCTAACCTTGCTTCCTCTTCTATTCCTGATAACCCTCCGAGGCGTCTGAAAAGAAGATGGCTTCGAGATCTCTTATTGTAAATACATTTTGTTTTTAGAGTGCTACCAGTGGGTAGTTTCTCAACAAGTCATTTCGTGTTATTATTTCTGTTACCAAATTTACTTAATGTATTTAATTTTTTGATACAGTTGTAAATATCATGAATAAATAAAATATAAAAAATAAAATACTTCAACGAAAACAAACTAGAAAAAATTTACGAGGGATGGTAAAATTTAATTCCGAATAACTCAAAAAGCATACAATTTTTTGGAGATATTGTATTGTTTTAAAAGTTTACGGAATTCTCTAAAAAAAAAAAAAAAATCGTTAGAATTGGACAATTAGGAGCAAAGATATGTGTTATAAATTTTGAATGTGTTACTGAAGTAATGCTGTTTTTTTTTTTTATCAAATTACTAATGATTAAATTAAAAAGTTCTGTCCAACAATTTGAATCACCTTTTATTATTTTTATTTTCTTTGTTATTAGGAAGGTAATGTTACTTTAGATGCATAGTTGTTTGGAAATAATAAACCATTGTGAAATAATTTGCAGCGTTTTTTTTTTTATTTATTCATAAATATTACAATCTGTCACAATTAAGGATATTTATGATAGCGTTCAGAGAGCGCATTCACTCCCTATTAATAGCAATATATATAAAAAAAAATAATAACTTAAGAAAAACTAAGGTGCGTGCATGAGACCATAAGATAGAAGTGACATCAACAATACGTGATTAATTCTATGTATTATTTCTAAAAGGTGTTTTTTTTTTTTTTTTTTTTGTTGGTATGATATAACTTCGTCAATTCTTCATCAAATCCAATTATTAACTACTCATTTTGAAGATATTCTTCACCTTCACGTGAGAAAAATAGTCCTATCCCTCCGAAATTTCTAGGCAAAAAGTCCCTCCAGGAAAAGAAACTTTCTTTGCGAATAACTTAAAAAGTGGGCATTTTTTCTTGATTGTATCCATGATAATTGGAAAGATTACTAAATTTAAAGATATTGCATTTAGGAATAGTATATCCTACTACACTTTTTTTCTGGCGGATATGTTAACTTTATTATTTCTTAAAGGCATTTGTTTGTTTTTACATTTTATTTTTTTTTAATAATTTAGAAAATTCCACGATCGTGGCGTTATTTTGTGTTTATTACTTTTATTATCTTTCCAGACAGCGTTTAAAAATAGGCCCTGGCAAGGCAATTTGTACAAATATTTTGGTCAATTATGTTAAATGGAATATTGTAATCGACCAAGGAAAAAACATTACATAGGATCTACTTATTTTCATATTGTTTTGCTGTGTCTACACTAAACTAACGTTTCTGCGAATTATTCGCACAGAGAAACTAGTAATATGATATACAAATATAAATAATAGTTCATAAAAAAGAGGACGAAATGTCGAACATTTTCCTCGTTTACAGTTTCTGAGATATTTTAATCCATGTCATCAATAAAACTCGTTATCATTAGGTTTTCGACTCAATTTTTACCCTTTTCGCTTCTATAACACGACAAAGGCGTTAAAACACAATTTTGAATTATAGCCAATTACAGAGAAAATGAAACGTTGGACATTTCTTTCCCTAACAATATGAGGACCAGATTTTTAGTTTTTGAGATATTTTAATCCATATGGAAAATACACTTCAATTAGTCGACTCCAGCCGAGTTTATCAGAGCGTCAACACATCTGAAATCTGACGGCTCAATGTAATTCACTCTACACAAAAAAGTGCAAAACGCGCTTAGGCGTGATCTCTTCTCTCTCACATGAAGTGATCTCTTCTAAAATGTAGCTCTTAAGGTCTATCATAAATTATATAAATATTTCCATTTACATGCGGCAGGGCTCTGTATAATACATATCTATTTATTAAGAAACATACAATCTGAGCTATAATTATCTTTGTATCCAATACATTTTACTCACACACATACAAATATATATGTATGTATCTGCGTGTTCGTGCAAGAGAGTGTATTATGAAGTTGGCTAGGCCTTTTGAGAAGTATAAACATATATGCTTTTAAGAGGTGAATTTAGGTGTTGACTTAGCAATCCCTAGGCTCTGAGGTTGCTGAGAAACAGCCAGGGCAGAGAGGCGATGAATAAATGAAACGTATTAAGGTTTCAAACCGTTCGCAGTCCTACAACCCAGACTTAAGTCTTAGTAAGTCTTGCCGTCAACGGAGAAAAATTATTTATTCAGGTTACCAATACGGTCATGTGTTTTCATACGTGAATATTTTTGACAATCTAAAAAATATTAATGATTTCACCGGATTGTATGTTCGTAAAATTTTCGCTTTTGTAGAATTCTGGATTATCACTCATTCTGTAATTACTCTTTTTATTTTTTTTTTCCCCGTCTTTTCTATTTTCAATTATCATCTATTGTTTCTGCCATATAGATATTTCATTCCCGTCCGTATTTGGACTAAATCTCTGGAATCTGCTGATATACTGAAAAACGGCATCGCGATTCCAATCAAAGTATATAACATAACATCATAACATCATGCGAAGATGGAGGGGTGCACGTTGGAATGAAGAATAAAATCCTAGCATATGCCGATGATATAGCTGTCCTCGGAAGTAATCAAGAGGATATTGAGGGACTCGCTCGGACTCTATTAAAAGAGGCAGAGCTAATGTGACTACAGCTCAATAAAGATAAAACAAAATACATGATAGTTAGCCGAAATATCCACCCTAATAACATGATCTGAGTGGACTCTTAAGTCATTCCCGAAAGTCGACAGGTTCAAATAGCTCGGCTCCACAATAACCTCAATAAATCATCAACTAACAGAGATAGACCAGCGAATAACAAGTACGAACAGATTTTTCTTCCCTCTTTCAAAGGTACTGAATTCCAGGAAAATCTCCAAAAATGTGAAAATAAGGGTGTACAACGCCGCGATTAAGACAGATCTGCTGTACGGTTGTGAAACCTGGGCTCTAACAGGCAGGCACATTAGAAGCCAGAATTGAGAGATTCGAAAGAAAAGTTCCACGTAGGATAACAGGACCTATATGGGACCAGAACCTTGAAAGAAACGGGTAAGTCAATATCTCATAACATGAAGGCAAGGAGGTTAAGATGGGCAGGACATGTAGCTCGTAGGAATCCACCAGGACGCCTCTACAATACAAGGCAATGAATGCCAGAGTAGTAGGCAAGAGACCACGTGGGAGGCCAAAAACCAGATGGATAGATAGGATAAACAAAGATACGGCTGAGCTTCATGCCACAAACTGGAAAACAGTAGCCCAAGATAGGCAGAGGTGGATAAGGGCCAAAGATCTACAAGGACTGTAGAGCCAAACGAAAAAAAAAAAAAAAAAAAAAAAAAAAAAAAAAAATATATATATATATATATATATATATATATATATATATATATATATCATCGTCGATTTTAAATATATTATTAAAGAAGGACATAAAACGCCATTTTAAACTTTTTAACAATTATTAATATGTTATTTAGTACTGCAATATATATATAAACATACGTAGGTAGGTATTTCCTTAAGCTGTAAATAAGGACAAGTTAGATAGAGAAGGTTTATTGCACCTGTTACTCAAGGGAGAACACACCTGGTCTGGGCATCCACTGTCTTCCAAGGCCCTAGCGGAAATTATTGCCTTCCGAACGAATCCTTCTCCTGGCCTAACATCCTTTGTCCTTATTTCTTACTTAGATAAAAAAATATATATTATTACACGGTTAAAAAAAAAAACTTTTGTTGTACAGATACAAAAAATAAAGCAAATTAAATAGTTTATTTTATTTTTGTTAATATACTTTTACTATTAGTATTATTACTTTGAAGTTTAATTTATTTTATTTACTGTACCTAGATTGTGAATGAGCTATCACTATTATTAATGTCCTTGAATATGAAATATCGTAATATTACTCAATAAATAAATATATTTATAATAAAAAAAAACGCTGCAAATTATTTATCAATGGTTTATTATTTCCAAACAGTTAAACATACAAAATACCCTCCAGAAAGAAAAATAAATAAAAGGTGATTCCAATTATTCTACTTAACATTATTTTTTTTTTTTATCATTTGTTATTTGCTAAAAAAAAATACTGGAGTAACACATTAAAAAATCAAAAACCAAAACAAAGGATATAATCTTTGCAGTAGAACATATAAAAACATCTAGATACCATATATTTGCTCCTTATTGTTCGATTTTAATGATTTTTTTTAAGGAAATTTTTGAATGAACATACAATAGTCCCTGGTAGAGACTCCTTTTTATCAAATTACTTACATTCTGCTGAAACATCGAAAATAGCTTCATCTCATTGTAACCTACAAATATTTTATTTACGAAAATTCTTGGAATTGGGCCGTTTTCAATATGGAGGTCGACAAACTTTGTCTATTCAATTAGGTACTATAAATTCCTAAATACTCATTTCCTTTCCACTTTAATCGTATGTTCATTTGATTACAAAGTCGAAAAAAAGGTGGCCTTCAAAAATATTGTGTTGTTTGGTGTAACCTACAATTCAAATTGTTAAAATTACGAGGTTATACAGGCCAAATGTCTCAATATTTTTGAAGGCCACCTTTTTTTTCGGGTTTGTAATGTTATTATCTAACGACTCAAGTGGAAACCAAATGGGTATTTACGAGTTTTTAGTACCTAATTAAATAGACAAATTTTGCCGAACTCCGGATTGAAAACCCCCCAATTCCGAGAATTTTCGCAAATAAAATATTTTAAGGTTACGATGAAATGAAGCTATTTATGAAATCTCGGGCGGATGTTAATAATTTGATAAAAAGTGGCCTGCACCACGGACTACAATATCTCCAAAAAATTGTATACTTTTTGAGTTATTCGGAACCTAATTTTACCAGCCCTCGTAACTTTTTTCCAGCTTCTTTTCTTTGAATTATGTTACATAAGTGAATTTAAAAGAAGTTGAGAAGAAGACTTCATTGAAATCGGTAGATTGGTTTAGGCGCTACAGTCTATAAGAACACAGGTTTTTCGGCCGCCATATTGAAAGGAAAAGGCGGATGGTAATTTCGATGAAGGAGGATCATTCTTGGGTGATCTCTGACTTTAAATACAAATTTAAAAAAAAAAATCGGTCTAGTGTAGACTCGAAAAAAATGAGCGGACCTCGGACAGACAAAAACATTTTTATTCGTTTTTCGAAATATACGTATCCTGAAACGTAAAACATCAAATTCTGTCAGAGGGTTAGGTTTTTGTATTTTTTGTTCGAATGTGATAGCGATAATGGTTCGTTATTGAAAATAATAAACCAAAATTAATTGAGGGGACATATGTTTTAGTGCGAATAATTCGCAGCAAATTTTGTTTAGTGAAGAAATGGAAAAACAATATGGAAATAAGTAGAACCTATGTTGTGAGGAAGGAATTAATATTTTTTCCTTGGTCGATTACAATATTCCAGTTACATAATAACCAAAATATTTGTACAAATTGCTTTGCTAGGACTATTTTTAAACGCTGACTGGGAAATAAATAATGTAAAAAACCAAATAATGCCCGCTCATAGGATTTTCTATTATTCAAAAAATAAAATGTAAGAACAAACAATACATGTAAAAATAATAAGTTAATATATCAGACAGGAAAAAAAGTGTAGTAGACTATTCTACTCTAAATGAAATATCTTTAAACAGGAAGACTTATTATATACAAAGCTAATGGACTGTATCTTTGTTAATAACTGTCTGATTTTTAAGGTTATTTTTTTGTTTTGTAGGTAATTTGTAGTTTGATTTGATGAAGAACTGAAGTTATGGCGTACCGACAAAAAAAAAACACCTTTTAGAAATAATATATAGGATTATTAAAAAGTTATCATCATTTATTTGAAACATGAACTCGGAAGTCGATTTCGTATTTCTGTCTCTTAATTATGGTGTACGACGAAGCGAGAATAAAGAGGGGAGAATTTTATGGCAACCTGATAAACGAGAAATTCAGCTTATTAGCCTACAGTTTATTTTTGTTGTTGTCGTATTATTAGTAATCATACGGATAATAATTATTTAAAAAAAAATAATATGTACATACTACGAATATTTATGTACAATCCTGAACGAGAGCAAGAAAATTCTGAATATACAAATTGTATTGAAGATCTTATTTATAGTAGGAATTCCCCCTCACCTTCGTACAAACATCGCTTATTCCATCACGTCCTCAAGCCTTCGTATAATGTAAACATCCGTACTTTTATTATTTTACAAATATTTGTATATGTTCGTAAATAAAACATTTTTTTTTTTATTGTAATATAGTCATTAATTTTAATTACGCGTTTACAACATTTGTAATAAACTAAATATAAATAACACAAAACACTAAGATATTTTTTTTTTTAAATTTTATTCATTTTTGCCATCCTTTACAAATTTTCCTTTTATATTTATAAATATGTATACAATTTTATCTTGAAATTACGAAGTATTATAGTTACTATAATTTCCGTTGGTGGTAAACAGTGTGAATAAAGTCCCACATTGGGCCTGAGTAAAAAAAATTAAATTTATAATTATTGGTAAAATCAGAGGTATTATTATTCTTAAATTAAATACATATCTAGAAATCCTAACCATGGTAGAAATCCTAACCACTCAACTTCACTCTATCCTCGACCGACATGCTCCTCTTATCACAAAAACCATCCGATATCCTCCAGCTCCTTGGCTTACCCCTGCTTTGAGGGAGTGTATGAGAGAAAGAGATGCTGCAAGGCGACGGTTTAAACGAACTCGACTTCCTGATGATTTTCTCTCCTACAAACAGCTTCGAAATAGCACTCAATCAGCAGTACGCCGTGCTAAATCCCGTTACTACCATCATTCCCTATCCAACTCTCCCAATACCAAGGCTACGTGGGCTATTCTTAGAAAACTGACCATTGGTAATACACCCCAGTCTCAGTCCAATTCCGTTTCTGCTGATAACCTCAACGCTCACTTTGTCTCCTGTCCTCTTGCATCCACATCTCCCACGTCCAGTCTGGCTCCTATGTTCTCTTCCTTTAATCCTGATCACTTCTTTCTTTCCCATATTACACCAGATGAGCTCCTTAAATCCATTCAGAAGTCCCATACCAATGATTACGGTCCCGACAACATCCCAGTCAGACTGATTAAAGCCGCATTGCCATCCATTCTTCCGATCCTTTATCATATATACAATTATTCTCTTCAAAATGCTACCTTCCCTACATCCTGGAAAACCGCCCTAGTACGCCCATTGAAGAAGACTTCAAACCCATCAGTTCCTAATGATTTCCGACCGATTTCCCTCCTTTCAAACCTCTCAAAACCATTAGAGCGGTTAGTCCAATCCCAGCTATCCCATTTTTTAGAGGACAATAATCTCCTAAATCCCTACCAGTCTGGATTCAGGCCTGGTTATTCTACTCAGTCTGCCCTAATCAAAATTTCCCAAGACCTTCACACAGCCATAGATCAGCAGAAACTAACCATCCTTATTCTCCTAGACTTCTCCAAAGCTTTTGATTCAGTAGACCACAACATCCTCCTAACCAAACTTAAAAATATCTCTTTTTCTTCTAGTTCCCTTAATTGGTTCCAATCCTTCCTAACCGGTCGCTCCCAGTACGTTGTAATTCCTAATAACCCACCATCAGAATCTCTACCTCTGACCAGAGGCGTCCCACAAGGCTCTTCCTTATCCCCCACCCTTTTCTCCATCTATATAAATGACCTCCCATCCTCTATCCTGCACTGTCATTACCACCTGTATGCCGACGACATTCAAATTTACCTCTCCTTTAATCCGACAGATATCTCAGATGCCACTCAAAAACTTCAGGAAGATATTGACAGAATAAGTGCTTGGGCAAACCTCAATAGGCTCACTCTGAACGCCGAGAAGACAAAAGCCATCTTGATCGGATCCCCTTCACTCCTCAAATCCTCCCCAGTATCTCCCAATCTCTTCCTGAACAACTCACCTATCTTATTCTACACCACCGTTAAAAACCTAGGTGTTACTTTCGATCAATCCCTATCCTGGAAACCTCACATCTCCCAAATTTCCCGTCGCACTATCTCCACCCTAAAACAGTTCAATCGTCTACGATATCTCCTTCCATATAAGTCCCGTCAACTCCTAGTTTCCTCCCTTGTTTTCCCCCACTACTCGACTACGGCTGTATGGTGTACGGTGGACTCCCGGGAGATTCCGAGGCCAAACTTAAACGCCTAATGAATTGCGCACTACGATTTGTTTTCGGAATCTCAAGGGATACGCATATTACCCAGTATTACACTGAGTTGAGGTGGCTCTACCCATCCTATCGCCGTCAGTACTTCCTAGCCACCTTTCTGTACCAAATTATTAGAACCCATCGACCCTCCTACATTTTTCACAGCTTACAATTCAAATATTCCATCCAATCCCGTCCCACCAGATCTCGTACTTCCGACCTCTATCCTCCTCCTCACCGAACTGCTGCGTTTGACAAATCCTTTGCAATACAAGCCGCCTCCCTCTGGAATTCCATCCCACCTGATATTCGACACGCTCAATCAGTTTCCTCGTTTAAACCACTCCTCTTTAAGCACCTACTCCTTTCTCAATCCGAATGATTGTGAAATATATCTCAGAGAAATATCTGAGCACCACCAGAGAGTACCTCAATTTATTAAGGTTATTTTAGTTTCTCATACATATGTACAATTTACTTGTTCTTTTTTTTCTCTTTTCTGTATTTTTATCGTAAGTCAACTTTCATTGTAAATATACAATTCAATTGTAGCCACACAGACATATAATCTGTATTCATATTTTGTTCTTAAGGGACAACAGTCCCAGAATAATAAAACATTTTTTTCATTTCATTTCATTTCATTTCATTTCATTCATCTATTTATTTATTTATTCAGTATTACAACAATCTATCACTTGGACATTAGTTATAGTGAGGTAGGATAACATTCACACTGTATGTATAAAAAATATAAAATAAATAGAAGTAAAATAACAATAAAGAATAATCAAAAAGTATATACAATAAATAAAATAAAATAACCTAAAAATAAGAAAATTAAAACTAAGCAAAAACACATGCATACCTATATACACATAATAATATAAGGAAAACACTGAAAATCAATTTTATGCAAAAATATTACTGAAGTATATTTATATTAGCAGAGAGATACATGACCTCAAGTTGGATAATTTATCTGACAAATGATCGATGCATTGTTAAAGATATATCTGATACTCGCATGAATCTGTGGAAGGAATATTAAAACCAAAATTCATAAATTAAATTTAATCAATTTTGTTTAACTTTATAAAATAAATTATTACTGAAGTTAAAAAAAAACTATAAAAGTATAAAAATTAAAACAATAAATTAATACAGAGGAAAAAAATATTAATATAATTTTTATAAATGACTTAAGTATTCTTTTTTCAATGATTAAGCAATTGTGTAGAGATATGATTCGCGTGTGGAGAGATATGGTGGGGACTCGAGACGTGGCCTGAGTTCATTGCAGTGGCTGCCAATTATGAAATTCATAGCTTTACTTTCATAATCACGTCTTATCCGTTCAGTTCTCATAAAATTGTAAATATAAGTAAATATGTAAAAAAAAACTTTTTTTTTTTGCTAGCCTCTTTGTACAACTATGTTACAATTTGTAAGCCTCCCATAATTAGGAGAGTGTGGTTCACGTCTTACAGGGACCAGCAGATGTGGGAAATAGAGCCGGGATTCGATCCTATGATCTTATATAAATAATTAGTTTGTTTTAAATAATCTTATTTATTTTTTTTCTCTTAATCGAAGTTTAAAGGTAAATAACATTATTTTATTTTATTTATTCAATATATAAATCTGTTTATTTTGTGATTATTCTCTAAGGCTCCATAGCCCACATCTCCATCTCTGTACATTATTCTAAAGGGATTTGTTTCAGAATAAATAAACCATTATTATTTTATGCATACATTTTAAACTAAATATTTCTATTCGGACGAAAAAGTAAGAATTTAATTTAATTTAATTAATACTTATTGATTTAAAAAAAAAATAAAACATTATGGAGATCATTATCAATAAAGAAGTTGATATAGCCAGACCAATCTCGATGCAAACATCTTGTGATTTTGAAAAATAAAAAGTGGCTTTTTTGAATGTTTTGAGTGATAAAAGAAGTGAAATCGATGATATATATTTTTTACATAATCTGTAGCATAATTTTTACATGTAATATAATTGAAATTAGAAAATTTTATGTAATGATCATAAATTCTCTAATCCGTTTCACAGTATATTAAAATCATTTAATAACTTTAATGAGATAATCCAATAATTTAAAATTTGATCATTTAATTAAAATGGCGTCACTATAATTTTTTTAGGCAATATATTTAATTTTATTTTTTATAGTAAATTACTTGTAAATTATGAACTTATTACCAATTCACTTTTGTAAGGTATCTTTTATCAAACATTTTAATATAATTTAATCTTGTTTATTTTAAATCATTTTTAAAATGTATTTATTATTTATAATTAATTTTATCAAAAAAAAGTTATAATGTTTGGCTGATCACTAAGTATGTAATTTATTATAAATTTGTAATTATTGTTAGTCCTTCTTCGCACATCTCTCGCGATTTTAAATATAATCTCTCTGAAAGAATTGAAAACAGAATGGATAATAGGTGAAGCCAAAAAGATGAAGAGATGAGATACGCGGTAAGAGATAATTGAAAAAGGAAATCCTTAACTATCGATTGCAATAAGACTAATCGGATCGGATAAGAGAGGATCGATGTAATACTCTTCCGCCATCTATTGGCCATTGCTGCCAACACTTCCAACATTTAATGTTGGATATATTTAACCGTAATAAAAAAGATTTTAAAAAGAACATGTTAATTTATAAAAAAATTTAATCTTAATAAAACATTCATTCTTATTTCAGACCTGATCACTCAATTTTAAACTTGCGAAAACTATAACTATTTAAGGATCAGAAATTATAAACAAAATCCAACATAGAAGCTATAATTTCTCCTTAACTTCACTTCTTACTAAAGATGTTCAAATCAAGGATGTCTATCGAGACACGCCCAATCCTTGTTGCTAATACTAAAATTCAGTCAGCAAGACACTCTAACCGTTTAGAAATTCATGTAATTTTTTTTTCAGATAATTATATATTTTCAAATGCTGTTTCCACTTTATATTTAGATTTATAAGTGCTTCATTTTTTAAAATCTTTCTTCACATCTGGTGATCAATGAATCGTCAGCCTTGTTATAATCGATATACAGTTGATTAAATATAACTACTTATTTCATCTCAAACATTTGATAACTCAATTCGATTGTTTAAATTTTAAGAATTAATTCTAGAGAGTTTATAATCTATTGAAAAGAGAGATTTTTCCGATTATTATTGCATTTTGTTCCATCTCCTCCAACGAATGGTAATATCTATCGATTGTTTCCATTGTTCAACCTTGCTTTCAGTGGAACAGCAGTTATTCATCGGAAAACCTGATTAAAAAAAAATGTTTGAACTGATATTGAACAAATGATTCCACAAAAAATGTAATATAAATCTATCTAGAAAACCACTCTGAAAAATACATAATTTTAACAGGAGAAGGTTAATAATTTATATATATTTTTAATTTAAAAACGTAACTAATTATTGATTAGTGAATTAATTACTGAATATTACATTGACCGTATTGAAAATTTACATTCAGTGAGTAAGAAATTCAAATAATATTGTCATGATAAAATTAATTATAAATAATAAATGCATTTTAAATATGATGAAAAATAAATAATATTAAAATGTTTGATAAAAGATATCCCATAAAAGTGTAGTGAATTGGTAATAATTTCCTAATTTATAAGTAATTTATTATAAAACATAAAATTAAATATATTGCCTAAAAAAAAAAATAGTGACGCCATTTTAATTAAATGATCAAATTTAAATTATAGGGTTATCTCATTAAAGTTATTAAGTGATTTTATTCATGATTTTGATATACTAGAAGCGAATTACAGAAGTTATGATCATTACATAAAATTTTCTAATTCCAATTATATTACATTTAAAAATTATGCTACAGATTACAAAAGTGTAGAAAATATATATCATCGATTTCACTTCTTTTATCACGCAGAACATTTAAAAAACTCTCTTTATTGACTTTGAAAATTGGAATTGAATATAATTAAAAAAAAGAAAATTGGAAAAAAAAGAAGTAATACTAAAAAGGACAAAAATAAATGTGATTTAAAAAAAAACTGTACTACAACAACCCATGAAGGGTCTTTGAGTTCAATACTTTGTAAAAAAAGTATAGTTACAGTAGTGCAAGGAGGTGATTTGACTGATATCACGCTCAACCGCCAGGTTTTTTCCCCTTAATCAATTAATTAATTAAAAGCACCGTCTTTATAGAGGCTGGGTTTTTTATATTATAGGTTCTTTATGGGTTCGTTATAGAGTTTCCCTTCCACGGTCTGCCACCAGCCGGATTCGAACCCGGAACCTTGTGCTTTAGAAGTCAGTGCCCTGCCCAATATGATACCCCGTTCGCCTAATAAATGTGATCCGTAGTATTAATACAGATTAAGGAGATAAGATGGAAGAAGGGACGCTAAGAAAAAATTCAAGTCCTGTTGTCACAAGAACTGTAATTTTACTACTTTTAAAAAATATATATTTGAAATGTATGTAATTTTACATAGATTTTGTTAAATATACATTATGAGTCCCCATTTACATAAGTTCAAATAAAATCCCTATTTATTCATCATTATCTTATATATTTCCATATAAGTTCATTGACTAAAATTAACAGAACCTCCTGAAAAAAAGTATTCTCATCTTTCATTTTTTAATAAGAAGCGTAAGAGAGGAGAGTAGGGTATTATACCCTATTAAGGCATATTTCAAGGATTGGAAGATTGGAATAAAATAATGTAATCACAATACATATTGAATATAACTTTGGTTGGAGGATCGACATCAGGAATAAATTATTTTTTAATAGGATTTTTCTCTCCGATAGGCAGCCACAATGGAGGAAATAACGAAGGAAAGAATTAGATGCTAATGGGTTTAGAGAGACTGATCGAATTAGCTTTACAAAAGGAAGGAGCTTTGTCTGAATTACCCCCACCCACGAAAATAAAATTGAAGAGGGGTGCTTCTCCTGGGATTAATAGCAGTCACAGAGTGGTTTAAAAATTCCATCATATTTCCTCCATATTACCTTTGTCGAGGATAATACAATTGTGATAGCAAGGAAATTATAATAATAAATAAAAGAACTAAAAATGGAAATGTAAAAAGAAAATAGATTATCTCTTACCACATATCTCATCTTTTTAGCTTCACCTATTATCCATTCTGTTTTCAATTCCTTCAGATAGATTATCTTTAAAATCACGAGAGATGTGCGAAGAAGGACTAACAATAATTACAAATTTATAATAAATTACATACTTAGAGATCAGCCAAACATTATAACTTAAAAAAAAATAAAATAAAAAGGGGCCATTTTATTATTATTTTTTTTTTTTTTTCAAAATCACAAGATATTTGAATCGAAACTGGTCTGAACATATCACCTGATAACTTCTTTATTTATGATGATCTCCAGAATTTTTTAAAAAGGAATAAGTATTTAATTAAATTAAATTAAATGCTTACTTTTTCGCATTAAAAAAATATTTAGTTTAAACTGTATGCATAAAATAATAATGATGTATTTATTATGGGACACCTCCCTTTAGAATAATGCACAGAGACGGAGATGTGGGCTTTGGAGCCTTAGAGAATAATGACAAAATAAAGGCTCGAATATATATATGGGGATTGGAGAGGGGCGCGGTGGCCGAATGGGCTAAAGCGTGTGCACTGCATCGCGAGTTGCCTGGCAACCAGATAAGAGATTTGAGAAGATTAAAAAAGTATGAGTTCGCATCCCGTGTCGGAGGGGATTTTAAATTCCCCACCCTCACCCTCCGGCCCAGGAAAATCCCGTATAGCCTAAAAGACGAGGTAGGGAAGAACAAAAAAAAAAAAAAAAAAAAAAAAAAAAAAAAAAGAAATATATATGGGGATTGCGTAATAATTTGCAGCGTTTTTATTGAGATATTAACATTTGTTTCTTAGTTACTAAATCTGTACCCCGAAGGTCAAAGATACCATGTCACATTTTTGTTTCTGTTCAGGATCCCGATTTCCCATATCTTTTGAGGTATTAAAATTTGTTAACATTATTTAATAAAAAAAAAAAAAAAATCGACACTGTGTTCTTTACCTCCGTTATAGAGATTTTGCATTATTCATTTTATAAGAGGGCATGAATTTCCATAATATTTTTAATTTGGATAAAATTATTTGTTGTTGTTAAAAGTTGTATCCCTTGATTACGAACGATGCACACAAAAGATAGGTTTAATTAAATTTTCCAGGACCATGATTTTATCTGAGCCTGTTTGGAATGCCAACGTGGTCGGGTCCTCCCAGTTACACAGTAAAGGCAACTACTTCATTACGGTCAGAGTTAGCCTCACTCCGGATAAATTAAGGAATTATTTCTGGTATTCTCGAAGCGAAATTATTACCGTTTCGGAATTTTTAATAAAGCCGAACGGAACAGAATGAGGGAGTAAATTGAAGGGAAAAATATAATTTAGAAAAAAGACCAATAAAAACAATGCAATACCGATCGGTATCGTGAAAGGGAAATAAATAAAGGCAGATTGAAAGGAATAAATTAAAAATATCAGGGTGTCACATAAGGTCCTTCAGTTTGCTTTATTTGTTTTTAAGGTTGATCTACAGTTTTATATGGACCTTTCAGTTGACAGAACGACTAACTCCAATTTCAACATTTTTGAATAATAATTTTAATAATATTTCTAATTGGAAAAATTATACCTTTATTCACAGGTCCTATATATTAACGTTGAAATAAGCTTATTCATTGCCTGTACAGATGCAACGACTATCATGAATTTTGAATTTATCTTATGAAAACCTTAGTTGGTTTAAGATTTCCAATGGCTGCCTTCCACGAAAATTGAATCATTTATCATACCTAGAATAGAACTCTTATTATTTTCGCTTAAGTTCAAAGGCTCTCCAATAGCGGCTACTTCAGAAGAATTCAACAACTCCTTCCCACATAAAAAAAATTCTCAACCATGTACCTCATTTTCCTAAATACTGTTACAAAGCGTTTATACTAGTCTTTAATTTCTGAAAGTTTTTTTTATTTTATTCATATCATTTACAGATGTGATACCAAATTTTAAGCAAAATCTGTTCAAGTAAATAAGAAGTTGATTACTTTTTTTTTTTATTGATTATATTTACAACTGTATTACAAATAGAAATACATTCAGTAAATGTGAACAAAATAATATAATAACATGAAATCACTTGTTGAGAAACTACCCGCTGGTAGCACTCTATCAGGAATTGAAGCAAGGTTAGAAAAGAGAGGGTTTGGATGGTTCTGAAGTTTGTTATGGAAGGATAGGTATCTGGATTGGGCCAGGTCAGAAACATAAGGAACATTAAGGTCGTTATGGATGATTTTATTTGACAAAGTAAGCAGTGAGGATTTTACGAAGGATTTTGGATTGTAAGGATTGGATACGAGAGGAATTCGATGGCTTAGTGGAGCCCCATAGGTCAACTTAGTAACTCCAAAAGGGTCTTATTGTAGTCATGTGTATGAGTCTTTTGTAATTGACTGGCAGCTTAGAGCGTTTTTCTAGTAAGTGCTGGAGTTCAGTCTAGTATGAGGATTCCAAGTTAGACGTTTGTCCAAGTGGAGTCCAAGGTATCGGATTTGTTGGGATAAGTGAGGTATTATTAAAGGATACTGTAGGACAGGGAGTCATAGGTTTATGAAGAAGGGTAAAGGTGATTTGATGGGATTTATTTTTATCCTCCAGTTTTGACACCATTCTTCAAGGTTTGTAATGTGTGATTGAAGGGTTTGGGATGCAATTGTTGGGTCGTTATTAACTGATAGGACACATGTATCATCGGCATACGTGGTAATGACAGTGTTAGGATGGGTTGGAATATCAGCTATATAAACTGTGTAAAGGATAGGACCTTGAGGAACACCAACGGACTGGGAAGTTGATTACTTAAATTTCATTTCATATTAGCAGTTACTTAAATTAAAAATAACGGAGTCATACGTATACAAAGGTATGCAGGATGGTTTGTTTTATTTTAATATATTAGTTTTTTACGTTGTATTCCTCTCTCTACTAATTTTTTTTTTTTTTAATTAGTTGATAAAAAGGGGTCTGTACCACGGACTGTTCTGATGTCTTATTTTTCCTAATCTTAGCACATTGATAATTGGTATTTTTGTACTATACGATGATTAATATTTATTTAAACTTATATATATATATATATATATTTTTTTTTTTTTTTTTGATAAATATTACTATCTGTTTCAATAAAGGATATTTATAATAGAGTTCTGAGAGCACATTCACACCATATTTACGGATAAAAAAAAAAAAATAAATAAAAAAATAAGCTAACTTCAAATAATATAAAGCTACAAAAGAACAAAATAAAATATCATAATGAGAAAAAAAAAGTAATGAAAATAAACATTATTTAAACTTATTAAAATAGTATTTTTTATTTTATTTTATAAAGCATAAATCTTAAAATAGAATCAAGTAAAAAGTAATTTAACCGGAACTAATAAGAGTATATTTTGCTTTTTATAATATATTGTAATAAAACTACAACTAATTATTTATAGGTAGCCCGATAGAAGAGAACGACCCTTTTGCGGAGAGGAAATGAAGAAGTTTAGATCCCCTTAACTTTTCCCATTTATTTCAGAACCTTCAATTTTTTTTCAGAATCAATGATTTGATCAAGTGAAGCGTAAAATGGCCTTGTATTTGTTAGCCACAAAGAGACGAACTCAGGTCTCCTACCATAAATTTCTTCCTTCAACGAAATCTCTTTTCAGAGAGACATAGCTGTTTACTTTCCTTCTTCTAAATACCACTCAGATATTTCTTCTTTTCCCTATTACTTTTTATTTTTATTTTTACTTCCTGTGCTTTTCCATTTATAGTTCTAGTGTTATATTATTCTTGATTACTTTCTGAATATTTATAAAAAAAATGCAATAGAATATTACATCACTTTTTTTCAATATAGGAATATTGAAAAATCATTTACTTTTATATAACCTTTTATAAAATAAAAATTAGTAAATAATTTGATGAATTTTTAAATTAAATTAAAATCAATGTATCTAATTTCAGTTAGGTATTCTACTATAGCTTGTAGTATTAAACTATAGATTATTGATTATGATTATGATTATACTATAGTTATTATAATAATAGTTTGACTAGGATTTTATTTTCTAGGAATTTTTTATTTGTTTAGTTAGAAATATAATAATCTATTACGTGGACAATAATTGTAGTTATATATGAACACATCCGCACCACTTGCCTAGGATTAAATGCAGAAATGAAAAAAAAAAATTATGAGTTTCTCATTTTAACTTGTAATAAAAAAACAACGTTGTGTGCTTAAGACCACATGACAAAAATGAAAACTTCAAAAAGGAGGAATTAATAATTTTAATATAAATATTTTTTTATTTTATATTCACAAAATTATAACATTTACAATATAAACAATTATAATTATTTATAAATTACTCTGGTAAACCTTGCTCTGACAAACATGATAACTAAAATATTTGATTATCGTATATTCTCATTATTTTAGTAAGGTTTAATATTAGTAAGTCATATTTAATATAACAATATTTATTATTTAGTTTAGGTTGTACTGTGTTACCCTTATCTATCTCCAATCCTTAAAATGCCCTCGGGCAGTGGAAGGACTTTGTTTTTTGTATATTTGTATTCTTATACTTATATATGTAATATTTATTGTATATTGTATATACAATATTTATATATATTTATAATATAAAAATATTTATAGGTTAAACAAAAATTTAATAAAAATGGAATGAAGGAAAAATATAATTATCATGTCGACACACATTCACATCATCATGTTCATTTATATATAAATGATTTCAAAAACAAATTATCAAAGACTAAAAAATTACTGATCTTACGCCTATTACGGCATCATCAGAAAAAAAAATGAGATAAATAAATTATAAATTCGGACTAAAAACAGCACAATTCGTATCAACAATGGGAGCCGCGTTGGCCACGCATGTTGAAGCGCCTGCAAAAATTGTATATTAAGTGTTCAAATCCCGTTCGCGGGAATTAATAACACAAACAAAAAAATAAAATAATTAAAAATAAGGCACGGGTTCGATTCGCGCATGGAGATGGTAACACCCCAAACCTGTGATTCATTGGGAGGTGAGCGACTCCCGTGTCTTAAACCATAGCTCCTAATCCTCCAGATTGTTGGTAGTTGGGTATATGGCTGATAATCCTCTATCACATTAAAAACTGGGTGGAAGATTGAAGCAAAAAATTGCCAACCATCCTGGAAAGATCTTGATGAAGAGGGAGTAAAATGTGATCGCGCCCGGTTAGTAAACCACTTGCTCTCTGGATATCTCGAAGAAGAGAGAACAAATCGATCACTACTGCCGCCAATAACAGCTCCAAGCTGCTGAAGAAGACTCGTGACTTTAAAAGTCAAAGTTAACACGCGAAGGAAAAAAAAATCAACAGCATAAAACGAAATAATTAAATAATTTTGCAGTTCTTTATGACATCCTCAAATCTATTAGCATAAAAAAGTTTGGAAATATTTCAAGTTCTGACAGTATATTTTATTTTTACCTTCATTAGTTCTTAATAAGAAAAAATATTATTTTTTTAATTAATTAATATTTAATGAACAGCATCCTTCTGTTGGTCCCAATAAGATGTAAAAAAGTAACTCATGAAGTCCAACAAAGAACAGCTTAGAGTAATTGATCATTTAACATCCCATGATATAAAGGCAAGTAGGTGAAGTTGGAAGAGGCAAAAGAGGACATCGAAAGAAAAAAACCAGATGGATAGATCGAATCAACAAATTGAGCTGTACGGAAATAAATGAAAAAGAATAGACCAAGATAGGCATAGATTGAGAAAGCTGGCCAAGGCGGCAAAAGATCAACATCTTTTTTAATACCAACAAAAAAAAATAAGGGAAATATCTCTATAATTAATGACTATCCTTATTGTTAATCGTTTTAGTGTTGCAAATTATTTCCGAGGAAAATCGTCTATAACCGTTTGTCACATATTTTTCTTTTCTTACCTTGTCTTCTTCTTCCATTTATTTTTCATCAGTGCAATCATCTTGGTATTCTTTTCAAATGTCATGACACAGTTTAGGAATTTTTTCTCTTTATTTTAATTGATTTAATAGATCTTTAAATAAGTTTCTATAATCGAAATTTGTGATGCAATATTTCGCTCTGCGCACAATAATCCATGTTATATGTTCATACTGTTATATTCATTTCTTCGGTTTTAAAAATGGTAATCCAACTTCACAATAATATTGGATTGTGCTCTTCAACATAGCTTCTCTCATCACTCTTTTATATATTCAAAAAAAATTCCTATGTTTTAGTTTTCTCTTTTCGAGAGAGCCTTTGAAAAGAATGGGGTTCCTTTGGGTTGGATCGGAGGCTGTCATTGTTGCCTTGAGTAGTTTGCATAATGCAAAGGTTGGTAAGATGGGATCATTACCGTTCTTGATATACCAAAGGTGACTACAACAAAGACCGCTCAACTCCTGCTTAACAAGTTGTCAACACTGGAGACTGTATGGTATTCTTTAGTCTCCTCCCTAGCGCCTGTCTTTTATAAGTATACAAGTTAATTACAATGTTCCATAACACCATTCCCCTCTAGAAGTCTTGTTAAACTTTAACCTTTAGGAGGCAAGTCCAATAAATAAGAAAACATGTTTTATGTAATTCCATATTAATTAAAAATATCTACTCAAGGTTATCTGGTAACATTTTTATTTATTTTTTTAACAACACTCCACTTCGCCATTTTTTGGTATGAAAGAAGGAAGTTGTTCTAGAGGTACAACTAGATCTATTCTAACCAGATTCGGAACGTCGAAATTCAATCCGTGGGTCGGTTACAAAATAAATTTTAACCCTACTAGCCCATTCGAACCGGCGCTCGGCCATCTCGACCTACGATTATATAGGAGCTAATTAATAAGCCCATATTTCATATCTACAAAAATTACGAACATTAGCAATGCGCAAATAAATGAAAACAACTTAAAATATTAACAGGAGGTGTGGTTAACGAGTCCATCCATCCTGTTACCACCGGAGCAGAGACGACGCTGGTTTTAATCCGGACTAGGTGAATTGAAATTTATTTTTTTGGTGGACTCATGAAATAAATTTCTCTTCTCTGTGGCTACAATAGGTTGATTATCTGAAGTATAACCCTTCCATTCTGTTAAAAGAACGTTATACCCAAATAAAAAACATATAATTTCTCTGTTATATAAATACTTTTTTAGTGACCAATATTATATTTAACATATAAGGCGAAATGTCCTCAGAGCTTTGCACAAATGCGGGTTTCCGGATACTGCGCCCTGATCCCAGATATGAGTTTTTCTAACCGTTCAAGATATAAGTTTTCAACTATTTTCTTCTTTAACAATTTCTGTCTTTCATACGCCTTATTTATTTGTATACTTTATAATTATAGTTTATAATTTATAAATATGGATTGCTCCGCCGTTAGGTGGACAGGGGGTACGCCCTAGTAAACATTATTTATTTTTATGGAATATTAGGAGAAAAATATAAAATATAATCAACTAGAATCGATACCATCTATTAACACTTAATATTAATATGTTACCATTAATATATATTATTGATCTAGATTAATATGGTTATGTTAATATAAGTTATATTAATATATAACTTTTACAGCTCTAAAAAAAGATTTATATAAATGAGTTATCAAACGTTAAGACGTTTCAAAACGCCGACATTGGTAAGGCGATTAATATGGTTTAAATTTCGCTTTTTATGATTTTGAATCTGGCATGAAACCGCTTGTTCGTTTGGAACAAACCGAGTTTATAACCTGGCTCCATAACGGCTGTATAATGAGATTGGGTTTTATGACCTACCGTTTTCGAGATATACTTCTATTCATATTGAAAACTTCTTAGGTTCAGAGATTATCATGGATCGATCCTACGTTTTGTTCATGTTTTTAAAAATTAAAATATTGCTTATTATTATAGTCTAAAATTAAAAATCTCTAGAGAAAGTTCTGAGGTATCTAGGACACCTTGGATTATATATATATATATATTTTTTTTTTTTTTTTTTTTTTTTTTTTTTTTTTTCTCTCTGATTTTAGGTTCATGGTTTTCTGACAACCTATGTTGGACAATTTAAATACCTTATTATCAACGACTATAATATTACAGTAAATCTATAGCTTTTGATTATTTGAAGTAAAAAAAAGTGTACTAATTTCCGTGGGAATCAGTTCAGCATTATGTTTATATCTGTGGTTCCTGTGCATAGTGTGTTAAGTGCAAAAATCACATTTTCAGACAAACGTAATTGAAAGTTTGTAATGTTCACAGGTTCAATTTTTGGGATTCGACTTGTCAGTCAGAAAGACACAAAAAAAGTGAGAGAAATTAGCTTTCTGGAGATACCCATACAATTTCACAAACTCGTTATTAACACTTTTCAATGGTGCCACAGATATATTATTACTTCAAATTTTTTATCATCACGCCATATTTTCGTTTGTTCTTCAAACCTAATGATCCATCTATCGCTTCTCCTTCAGGTATGTAAACAAGCACATTCCCTGCGGGAAATGTTAAGTAAAAATTAATCTGTGCGGTAACAACTCAGCAACCATAGCCAACATCGTATTGAATGTTATATACAGCAGTTCTTCCGAGTCACAACTTCTAGTGTTATTTTCATTTCCTGCAATATTCAGGTATAGATAAAACACTGAAACTTCCTAGAGCATATAAAACAAAATTATTCTTTTCAATATTGTTAAAATGGTAAGAAGTCCTACCATTTCTGACAATATTTCCATGAATTTTCCCGCACTTTTTCCTCATCGCGGGAGATAAGTCCCCATACTTCTTTGAAGTCCTCAGTAAGAGGATCTAACCTAGACAGAAAGTTTTTAATTTTAAATGTTTTTCAGTTCTTAATTGGAATTCATCTTCCCCGTGGAAAAAGTTACTTTCACTCCCTCTCCCTCTTTCTACTTTTATTAAGTTTCTTCCAGGTCCAATTCACTCTTCACATTTCTGGAATAAATCTGATAAGGCTCTCGACCATTTTTTATTCGCGGACTAGGAAATATTATACTTAAAACTTTCTACTGAGGTCATTAATTCTATTTGTTAAAAATATTATTCAAAGAAGATGTTAACATCTAAAACTCATAATCCAAGAACCATATGTTCAAAATATCTATTTGACTAAAAACCGTCATTATAGATGAGCTAAAGAAATTTTTGAAAGTTTTTTGAGATGAAGAGAAAGTGTTGTTTGAAACAAACAGGTTTTACAACATAAAAAAGATTACAATTTTGTAATATACCTCTTAGAAATAAATAAGTTAACAAGAATGAGTGATTTTATTTTATTTTTATTATTTTTCAACTTCGTACCTTCATCTGCACAAGTCATGAGAGTGAAAATCAGCAGATTTGATGAGAATATAGATGCTAATGAAATGACAGGCATGAGAAAGGATAGCACCGAGCGGCCCCTCCACTTTGTTTGCTTTCGTAAATCAGGGAGATCTCTCATCCAGCTCCTCTTCAGTCTCCTCCTAATGTCAACGGTAGCATGTTGGTTATGAGTATGTTATTGTATCCTTGTAGTTTAACATGAAATCGTGAGTAAACAGCTCGTATGTGTTTTTGGTCTTTAGTGTTACTCAATATCGGTCTTGGTCTTGTCCTTTGCAGAACCAAGACCAAGACCTGTAAAAAAAATCGTTTTCGTAAATAAAAATTAAGGCAAAATAGTTACTAACATTTGACTATTTTAGTTACTATATGTAAAGAACGGGTATAACTAACATAATTTTTCATTTAGCTCTTCCAATTTTTCATTCGGGCTTAGTTAGGCTTCCCCTATCTGAAAAATTACAGTAATATCTCAATATTAATCACCTAATAAGTAACTGCAAGACTGTTGCGAGACCCTTGCGCAAGACCAAGACGAATCTTGGTCTCGCATTTGGGCAACACTAGTTGTCGTAGGTCGTTATGTAAAGTTTTGTTGTTTGCGCACCAGAGAGTGGCTGTTATTAGTCGTAAAAGTTTGGACAGAAATTAAGCTTTGGGAGCCTTTTTTGCAGAATCGTATATCTGTGAGGCGTATGTCCAAATGGATTTAAGTAGGTATGTGTATGTATTTAGTTTTCGGCAGGTTTGCAATTTTGATTTGGAAAAAAAACAGAGTATATTATTTTCAGTCGAATGTTTGAAGTCTTTCATTTCATTTTGACGTGTGGGCTTTTTTTTTTAATTTAGGTAATCTTGTTGGATTTGAAAAACAAGGCATTGTCACTCTTCTGTAAAATTAATTGATAGGATTCCCAAGAAATCGATTAAAATTTTTTTTTAATTGTTGATCGACAATTGTTGGTTTGTTGGAACAGCCCGAAGTGTTTCCATGAAGGCATGAATCAGTTGCACAAATGATGGGTCCTACACAATGTGCATTGTAGGGATGCAAAGCAATGCACAAACTATTGTCATGCAGCTATTGTAATGCAAGTGAAGAGTTGCAATGGTCAGCTATTCAGTATAGAGGTAGTGCAGTTTGGAAAATGATTTAATTTCCTCGAAGGGCTTAAGCGAAGGGTTGGAACCTTGGATACAAATCGAGCTAGGTTCAACATTTATACATTTTAGCTGATTATGCTAAAGAGGAATCATTTTTTTTAAAAAATACCTAAAATCGTGCCTTAATTCCAAGTAATTAACAGGCGCCATAATTATTTTTCTTTATTTTAATTTTTTGTTTGGTGGGAAAACATTTTATTTCACCAACATATATATATATATATATATATATATATATATATATATATATATATATATATATATATATATATATATATATGTATATATATGTTCTACTTTTAGTTTATTGAACACTCAAGGCATTATTATTATATTTTTTTTATACATTCAGAATACAAAATTTTATTCATATTTTATTCATTATTAAAAGAAAGCCTTTAAGTATATTAATTCTTGATTTACTTTTTTTTTTACTTTTAAATATTTTTTTACTCTTATATTACCAGCGCCATTATACCTTAATATGTATTTTTTATTGCTGAATACAGAAGACTATTTTATCTTAAAATATTTTCCATCGTACAAATATATTTAACACATTTTCCATTGTACAAATATACTGGTCATTAACATACATCGTGAGGAAGATTTAAATTGAAACTCTCATTTCAGGTAACAGGGTATGCTATTAATTTTATATTAAATATTACTTTATATTGACATAACTCGGTCGTTTATTAATATAAAATTTATGAACGGGGAATACTTTAAACTTGATATTTAAAATATTTAATCAAGTCCTAAAAATAAAATCGCTCACCGGTTTTTAACTTCTGCAAAGCTATATTATATACATGGTATAGTAAATATTTGAAAGTAATATGAAGCCAGATATTGGGCTGAGTTTTTCCTTTATAAAAATTGATTTTCAGGACAATTGGATTGATGTCAATAAAGTCTGGAACTGAGTATATTAATATTTAGAGGAAATATTCAAAAGAATTTGTTATTAAAATGTAAGGGAAATTCATTTTCTTTTTAGGTATTTTGGAAATCTAAAACAACTGATTTGAAAAAAGCTAATACAACTAAAAGCAAAACGTCTGCCAAGTAAGGTCAGTATAACTTTCTCCCAGTTTTTATTTGCTAAAAAATATTTATATTAAAAGGTCTAAAATTTTTCTTATGAAAATGAAATATTTTCGGAAATTCAGTAATCTCTCGCTGGCTTTAGTACCAGTGACGCGGTTGGGAGAGTAGCGCAGGGTTCTGGAGTTCCCTCGCCTGATTGTATATAGCTATGCATGTGTTGTTTTTTTTTTTCTTAGTTTTTTTTATTATTTTTTAGGTTATTTTATTTTATTATCTATTGTATATACTTTTGATTATTATTTTGTTTCTATTTATTTATTTTTTTTTTGTACATATAGTGTCAATGCCATCCTATCTCACTATAACTAATGTCCAATAGACAGATTGTTATAATACTCAATAAAGAAATAAAAAAAAAAGTAAGCTCTCAACATATACGGGCTTGATATCCACTAGTTTTGTTTATTAGTAAATACTGAAATGCGAAAAAGTTCCGCATTTGCTGATTGCATATTTTATAATTATGTATGTCGCTACTGTTAGTGCAAAAAACGCATATAAAAATTGAGTGTTTTACAGGAGAGCATAAAAACTAATTATTTCTTTATGATTTATTAGTATACTTTTATATTTTATTGCCCTCCGCTATTTCGCATAGTAGTAGACTACTTATATCAATTGCAGACTAAATAATGTCAGAAATAGAATAAAAATTGAAAACTGTTACATACGACTTTGCACTAACAGTAGTGATATATACTTCGTAGGTATGTTTTTACACGTAAAATGGATGGAACAAAAAATCCATATGAAAAATTCAACTTTTTGTTTGTTCTGAAATATGAGCATATCTACAAAAATGCGTTCGCACGCGCATATTCGGAAGTACTGATTAGAATTTAATAAAATTGATATGGGGCCATCTAGACACCGTCCCGTACAATCCCTGAAAATTTCATGAAAATCGGATAAACGGTAGTAGGTGATAAGCCCGTTACATCGATTTGACTACAGACAGACAGCGAACCAAATTGATGTCTGAAACGTAAAACGTGAGTTGAAATTTTTGATTCTGAGCACAAAATTATTTTTAACCTCTCGCAGAAATATGATAATTCTCTACATTTGGTAGTGAGGAAGCAAAAATATAAATATAACTATTAACATTATTATTATAATAATAATTATTATTAATATTAATATATTAATAATTGCTGTAACTTTACTTTATGTTTAAGATTTTTTCAGTAACTAACAGTTTTCCTTTCATAGCTATATATCATTTGAAAATGAGATTTAATTAAATGAATTAAATTAATTTCATAGTAATTAAAAAAACGCTGTGAATTATTACACGATGGTTTATTAGCTCGGATTAGTTATGTACCAAATATATATGGTACCGGCTACATTGCAGAACATGTGTTAAACATTTAGAACACTATGGGTGGTATTAATAGTCATTACTCTAATAACTCCTTTATATAACCTATATAATAATAATAATAATAATAAGGCTTAGCGAACCCGAAGGTTCGATGCCGACACCACCAATCGCTTGTTACACACCTCCCTCCACCGTTCGCCGTCCAAACCCAGTCCCTTCAGATCGGCTTTAATGCAATCTTCCCACCTTCGCTTCGGTCTACCCTCGGACGCTTACCATTCGGCACAGCAAATATTAACCTTTTAGGAATTCTCTCGGGACTAAGCCCAACAACTTTACAAGCCCATTTGATTCGCCTCGATGAAATTACCTCAATTATATTATCCGGATACAGCTCATGCAATTCGGCGTTGTGTAACCGTCTGAACTCTCCGGTTAACTCATCCTTCTTCGGTCCGAATATTCTACGCAATACTTTATTTTCAAAAACCTTAAGACGCTGCTCATCCCTTAATGTAAGCGGCCAAGTTTCGCATCCATAAAGAACTGTAGGCAAGATAATTGTTTTATAGATTCTAATTTTTAAGTTTCGGGACAAGAGGCGCGAACTAAGTAGTTTTGTCACAGAAAAATAACAAGCATTCCCCGCCTTCAGTCTAACCTTAATCTCTTCTTCAATTTCGTTTTTTCTAGTTATCGTAGAACCTAGATACCTAAATTTATCTACCTGTTCAAACATATTACCATCTATATCGATATCACCAGTAGTATCGCCATTTTTGCAGCTAACCATATATTTTGTTTTATCCACGTTTATTTCGAGTCCTAGTTCTTTACCGGCTTTCATTAACGTTGTCGTATTTAGTTTTATAGTTTCAACGTCTTCGCTTAACAGTACCAGATCATCAGCATAGCCCAGCACGGATGTTGTCCCGCCCAGATCCAACCCTTTCTCGGTTCGCATTACCTCCCTAATGGCATGTTCTAATGCCAAATTGAACAGGACAGGCGAAAGAGAATCCCCCTGTTTTAAGCCCGAACGAACCTCAAATTTTTCGGACAAATTATTACCGATTCTAACTTTATTGAGTGTCTCCGTCAAGCACATCCTGACTAGATTTACTAGTTTTTTTGGAATCCCCTGCTCGATTAGAATATTATACAGTTTCTGGCGGTCAATAGAATCGTAAGCCTTTTTAAAATCTATATACAGCTGGTGAACAATACCGTTATACTCCAATTTTTTCTCTAATATTTGCCGTAAAGAAAATATTTGATCAATAGTCGAACGATTCCGTCTAAATCCGCATTGGTAGTCTCCGATAATTTCCTCGGCGTATTCCGTGATTCGACTGGTTAAGATTAAAGTGAATATTTTATAACATACCGGAAGGAGTGAAATTCCTCGATAGTTATTACAATCCGTCCTCGGACCCTTTTTGTGAATCGGAATAAGAATAGATTCTTTCCATTCTTCAGGTAATTTCTCGTTCACCCAGATCTTTTTAACCAACCGATGTATTTTAGAAACTCCAGCTTCCCGCATGCCTTAATTAGTTCAGTAGGAATATTATCGATTCCCGCTGCTTTATATGATTTTAATTTTCCGATAGCTACTTCAACTTCCTCTTTACTTGGTCCTTCTATTAACGGTTCAGCACTCTGGTACTCAGAAGGAGGACACAGATCATAATTTCCCGTATTTAAAATATTGTCAAAGTGGTCCTTAAACTTATTCAATATGTCAACCGGATCGGTCAGAATATTGTTATTATCATCCCTAATTCCAGACGTTACGGGCCCTACATATTTACGTGATCTGTTTATACCTTTGTACATGTCTCTTACGTTATTTTCGATTCTATTAGTTTCTATTTCAATTATTTTATTTTTAAGATACTCCCTTTTTTTATTTTTGAGCAATTTTGTCGTTTCGTTCTTTGAGATTCGGAAGTATTCCAGATTGTCTTCGCTAGGATTATTTAGAGCT